>JAVJGI010000064.1:928666-990834 GCA_035590275.1 Ibycter americanus
CGCTGCGGGGGCTTCGGCCACGGGCCGGGCGCCGCAGGGTGGCCGGGGGGAAACGAGCCCATAAACCCGAGCGGGGAAGCAGGTGCGCTACAGCTAAATAAGGGGAAAGATGCACATCGCGGTGAACCAAAGCTCAGCGGGGGCACCTGTGGCGTGCCTCCTGCAGAACCCGCAGCGAGGCTGGGGTGTATGCTGCGGAACACAGGCGGCATCCAGCGTGAGTGAGGCCGAAATGACCACACCTCGGCTCTGTATTTCGGGATTTCAGCCGACACCTAAATGCAACAAGATGGCATTCTTCACATTGTTCCTACGCAATCCTTGAAAATTCCTCAACTGCAAAATTTCTTTTAAGAGGGCTGCAAATTTTAAACGTCAGCATCATTACTTGCAATCCCAAAATCTCCTTTTTAGTATATATGTGGAATCTAAGTATATATTTTCTCATTGCTTCAGCATAAAAGGATGCACAGGACAATTGTCACTGATTCTGACATTACAGCTTTATTCATTCCAGGACTTGGCAATAATGTATAAACCTCAAGTCAATAGCTGTGAGCCACACGTTTTTCTCACAGTACATTTAATTAAGCTCTCAAAAAGTTTCAATTTTAAAAGACTTTTAAAAAATTTTATATTCTCCTGTTTCTTTCATAATATACATGAGAAGAGTTCTTTGCATGGTCTGATGGGAATATCTTCCAGAAAGCATTAGAAATGGCATTTCCAGACACTTTCCTTTCCCATCTCAGTTACCAAATGGATTTCCTTCATTGGTGCTCAACCAGCCGCAAAGCCTGAGAAGTATGTAACTGCATTTTCAGCATGAAAAGTGTCATCTGTATGCATTTAAAAGTTGTGTGTGTGTAAAAATAAGAAAGTTCGGTGATGATTTGAGGCAACCTAGACAAGGAAAACTAGACAAGGAAGAATTCAGCAGCTCATCAAGCCTCCCAACCATCTCACTAAGTAAGTGTTCCCAAGGCTCAGTCATGCTACTGGGAACAGAGGAAACCAGTACACACAGCATATAATGGTACTCACCCAACCCTGTTTAGTCCTGTAATCAGGCAGATCATCAGACCATGGTTACACCAATTTTTCATGAGAAGCACATTTTCCTTCCCCAGGGAGCCCCTGAGCAGAGGGGACTGAAGCTGCCCCTGCTCCCTCTATAGAGCCTCCAGGACCCAGGCTGTAGACAGGGCAAGTGAGACAACCCCACTACGAGGTGTAACACAAGCACAACATTCCTCAATGGGAAACTGCTCCAGTCAGGAGATTTCAAAACAGCTACAGACATTCACTACTTTCTTTAGGCTATATTTTCCCAAGGTCATCATAACTGGTGTTTTGCATATTAGGTTGAAATTTCTTGAGAAAACACATATTTTGCAAAAGGCAAAGTTAGCTGTTACTGTTACAGTGATACACAGTGTCATTTCCAAGCTCTAATTATTTTGGAATAATTTTTCTGTCAGTGAAAAGCAGCCAGAATGCACGGAATTAGGCTCCACTGATAAAAGTAGCAAACATTTTTTGTTTGCTTTATGTTCCACTTTCGTGGGCGAGGGGGGGAAACAAACTCGTTTTGAAAAGGTCAACATTTACAGGGGGGAAAAGGTAGGCTTAAATCCCCAAAATGCAGCAGGTTTACCTCTGTCCCTTTTAACCACCTGGACTGTAGCATCGTGGCTGACACCAAATTAAGGAAAACTGAAAACAGATGGTGTAGTTGCAAATGTTTTCTATACTGATTTTTAAAGCAGCACTGACACACCTGAAGAGAGGTAAAACGTAGTTATGTAAGGAAAGCACCAACATACCGCTACCTGTAAGTGAGAAGTTTCAAAGCATTGAGATCTTTGATGGCCGCATAACAACAGTAACTGGCAAACACAATGTACAGTGAAAATACATTCCTTTCTCCATTAAATTATCCCTAGACTCTTCCCCTTTCCACCAGCAGGAGTCCCACAGACATTAGGGCACAGTAAGAACTGATACAAGACTTAGAAATACATGGTAGGTTGTTTTTCGTTTTCTAATCAGAGTTAATGAAAAGTCTTCCACTGCAAGACATCAGAAAGCTATTTCAGAGATATTCCTCTATCGATAGCAAGTTGGCTCTATTTAATGGAAGCTTGGAAAGTACACTGTCAACTTAAATTTGTGCCAATGTAAAAAACACAGTTTATAAACCGATAAAACTAGTAGGAATGTTTAGGCAATTTAAAAACATTCCAGCAAGGACTGTAGCTATTAAACAAATCAGCATGTCCCAGAGTGTTTGAAGCCCGAACACTGAAACATTAAGTACCCAGGAATATAATTTGCCTTCTAACACTTTTTTTTAAAAAAGATGTTCTTCATTGTCAACAAAAGTTCCAGTAAAAAAAAGGTAGGGATAAAGCAGTCTCAGGAGTGAGTACTGAGCGTGGTACAGACAGAGGGTTACAGGTTTGCAGGGCTAGATCCTAAGCAGGAGTGGTGCTCGTTGTCATGTCAACTGAGGACTGTGATTATGATTTATAAATTTGCAGTAGCCCTTTTAAGGGCACTTTAGGCCTTCAGAATATGGATCTGGTGAAGAATTCTGACCCCAGAGAAGTCAATAGCAAAAATTCTTCAGTGCACGCAAAGCAACCCTGCTTCTTTTGTTTCAGAGACTGCCAGTACTCATATGCAGAGACTCTACTAAACTGCTTGCATAGTACAACCAAAATGTGTTCTAATATGTGATGAATTCATCTTTTTTGGCAAAGTCCCTTTTGGGGAGCATGGTAACTCAAAACTGGCGCATGTCAGCTCACAGCCAGTGCATCCCCTTTCTGAATGACACCACTAAGTATCCCTAGCTGCAGGCCACAAAATCCCTCAACATAGGGCTGAAGATGAGGCACTGCTTTGAAAAGTGTCTCTCACGCAGTGTCCCTTTCTTCCTAGTGAAGGTAGCAGGAAGGCTTCCTTCCTAATGGTCATCTCACTGGAGCCTGAAAGTCAAACCAGATCTTTTTTTCAGCCCTACTGCAGAATTAGCCATTTTACAAGGAAAATGTGATACCAGTTCTGTTAATGATACACTAGTAAGAAGAGAATACACCTCAGCTTCTCCTAGTGTTGTTATTACATTTATGAATTAGGGCCTTTAAAAACTTGATTATGTGTGTTGCCACTTTAGTCAGCAACCAAGGCTCAACGTACACCAGAATGTTGAGAAAGAGAACGACGTAATGCCATCTTTAGAGGGATTTTTATCTATCTTAATCATCATCTGCACAGCATAAATTTTCTTTATCATCTTTCCCATCACAGTGCAATCCAGAAGGGAGAGAATCACTCTGCGTCCATTTCTGTTACCAGCTCACATCAATGTAGTTACCTGATGTAATGATCTGTTTTCTGGCTCTTCACAGCTGTGTTCTCCAGGGGACAGGGCTTCCATCCAGCTGAATTCGATAAACATGTGTAGTATGGATGACTCTCAGGTTTAGGTATGGAAAATTCTTTCCATTTGCCTCCTGAGAAAAAGGAGGATGAAAACATGAAAAAGACAATTAATTTCTTGTCTAAGGATATTCTTCACTGAGTTCCCTTCACTCCCCTTTCTCTGAGTCCAGGAGTTGACATGTTTGTGCTGAAGAAAGCATCATATAGGAGCTACTTGTCTTTCTATCCCTGTGTGCCCTATAAAACTGCCCCTGCTGTTCCACACTCCACACCACATATAGGAAGAACATCAGCACAAATGTGAAGGTGCCCTGTAGTAATTTACAATTACAAGTGCCAGTGTATGTTAAATAATAAATGCCACGTATTGGTTAAATTAATGCATGCTTGTCATATTAATTTATTTTCCTAAAGGCCTGTGTGGGGCTCATGCAGGGCCACAGCACTTCCTCCTGATCCCTTGTGGATACTTCAGAGTAGCTCCAGAGGACCCAGCATTTGGAGAGTGTACTTGGGATTGGGTGCACAGGCCACAGGAGTGTACCTAATTCTAAAACCACGGCAGAGATTGCAAACACCATGAATGTACCACACAAAACAAAATGTTCTCCTCCCCAAGGGAATTCCAGAGCATACCTCCAACCTGAAAGTCTGCATGGGGGACCCAGCCTGGTTGTACGTGAATTTTCCCAAGAAGTAAATTCTTTCCTCTTTGGAATCATCTTAAAAAAGAAAAGTGGGGAAGGATGACATTTCCACCATTCCGGAGAGAAAAACCATGACAAGAGCCCCAATGGCTGTTGCAGCCCCAGACACAAGTCTCAGGGCTGTGACTGGGCATGCAAGCAAAAGGAACCAGCAGTCTAACTAAAGAGCACCAAAAAAGGAGCCTTTCAAAGTGACTCACTCCAAAGGATAAAAAAAGGAACTTGCATACATAGCTAAGTTCTTTGGAGCACTCATGATCTCCTCTGTCTGCAACTTTTCTTTGAAAATGTGAGCCAGCATCACAGCATGTGGGCAGATGATTCTAAATGGCTTTCTCATGACATATTCCTGCAATCCATAGATGGCTCAGCAGTTTCCTTGGTCATTATCCCACTGAAAGAAGACACAACGGGGGACACTGAACCATGTTCCAGATAACAAGATCCAGACTGTACGCAAACTGATCTTGTGGCATAGAAATCCCGGATCCAAGGCCACCAACAAAACAGGGGAAAGACAAACTGATTTTTTCGCAAGCAGATCTTGTCTGTGTTTTGATATGGAAGATAAAAATCAAATTATACATGTTTCCGTGCTGTTTAAGACAGTTACGGAACAGTACTAGAAATGCTGCTCAATGTCCACATAGGAACCTCCACAACGGCTATATTTGACAGCAGATTAGCAACATGGGGATTTTTTCAACAGTTTTGTTCCTTAGTAGAGAGAGAGACAAATAGGATGCATCCACAGGTCTTTAACATTCCATACAGATTATTTCAGATCTCCCACACATCTGGTGAGCATAGCAGCCTCTACCTTTCTCACATGGGATCTCCAGGTGGAAGCACAGCCACATATAGCCCACAGCCTTGCAGGTATGAATGGAGACAAAGTTGTGGTCACAATTCCAGGCCCGAGTTAGCTTGAGTCTTCACTCAAGCTTGCTCTATCTGCCTTTGCAGCAAAGATGCATGCATTTGTAGGTAACTCAAGCACATACAATGTGCATGTGTGCAATGTGAACGAAATAAAACAGGCCTGTACAAGAGCTAATATTAGCTGGGTCTCAACTACTCAATACTCTAATACTAAACCATTTAAAAAGCAGTGTTTTCATTTAAACATGCAACAAATAAAATATCAGCTAATGTTACTAAAAGACAAAAATGTGATTTCTGCAACTTCAAAAATCTCAAGCACTTAAAAGCTATAAAATGCATGTCTAAAGACAACAGTTCTCACAAACCCACATTGTAAAAAGCTATTAAAAGCACATATTTCATCACAACAGTAACGGTATTTGCACACAATTTTATCAAAACTCAACACTACATACTTTCTTTGCTGTGAAACACAAGCAAACTCTTTCTCAAGAAGCAGCAATTATTAGTACTTCCTGAAAAATCATTGGTCAGAGGGTATCACATCTCTAAAAGCAACTTGTTAAATCCACTGGTCAGAACTGAAATTGTAAGTCAACAGTAATGATCTTACATCTGAAGGATATGTTTAAGCCGCATGAAGTTAGAAGTCCTGCACTTAATCTCCCATGTTTGTTTTCTCTAAGTGACATAATAGGGACCACCAGCACTTCAACAGCTCTAATTGTTTGTTTTGGAATTATTAACCTACCACAACTTTTTTTCCAGTTGAAAGCTGTTCTGGAATTTGTTTCAGCTTTCCTTTTTGTCCCCCAAAGGAGCAGGACATTTCCTCTTTACACCTAGCTGCCAAGATCCAAATTTGTAGTTTCTGTGTTTCCCTGGTAACAGCTGGTGATGTCATAAATTTACTAAGTGGTAGAGGGAGACACTATGCTCTGTGCAGCAGTGAAAGTCTGGAAGAGAACAGCTAGCTGGCACTCTTCCCCAGCTGCCAACACCATTCACCTTCTCTGTATCTCGATCAATTCAGAGAGTTCCCCAGAAGGTTTGAATCCTTCTTGGCAATGGGAGTGGAAGGTATAGAAATTATTTCTACTATCTCAACCTTGAGTGTTTTGTGAGCTCAGAATGCTGAGAATTGTTTTCTTAGCAAGGTTTGTATCTGAAATGACGTTCTGAGTTTTTTGTTTGTCACCAGTATTGCTGTCAACCTGCTTAGAACTGGCAGCAAGCTTTGCTTCCACACACATCACTGCTGCTAACAGAGACTGCTGAGCTCCTCTGAAGGTCCATGCCCTTAGCAGAGTTTTAAAACTGGCTCCTGATCAGCCTGGGTTTCTCTGCCCAGTGCTCTGTCATACAGGAATATGTTGGGGAATGGGGGAAACAAAGAGAGCAGGTATAACACCCTGACTCTTACCTGGAAATACGACGACATCCAGAAAACATGCATATTCCCATCAGAATCCAAACACAAGTGTGCTACTCCACTGGAAGCTTCACTCTATTTCACAACAGAGTCACCTGCAAACATAGCATATGCATGAGAGAAAAAAAACCTTTCCCATCACTAAATTCTAGGAGATCAAAGGATTAAAATCACAGAATTAGATGCATACAAATTCTATTGTTTGTGTGCTGCTTCTTAGTGTATACAGGCAATGGAACTGGTGTTCCAGTCCTGAGATACAGCTCACAATTAGACCGAAAAGAAACAGGCCTGTGTATTATTCTTCCAGATAAAGCAAAAAGCTATATATCCTAATTCAGGGCATTTGTCTTTGAGGAAGAGGCCAAGGGAAGAGAAAGAGGTATGTTACAGAGCTGTCAGCGGGATTTGAGTCTGACATCTAATGATTTCAAAGCAAGATTCTTCTTGACACAGACCCTTGTCATGCTTTAACTGGATACTTCGAAGAAGATAGAAAGTAAAGGAATTCTGTACATCATGAACTCAGGAGGCAGTTGGACAAATATATTTCCCCAGAACTGAGAGACAAGAGAGTTTT
This sequence comes from Ibycter americanus, assembly GCA_035590275.1. Lineage (NCBI taxonomy): Eukaryota > Metazoa > Chordata > Aves > Falconiformes > Falconidae > Ibycter > Ibycter americanus. Next base: position 935,721 of record JAVJGI010000064.1, read on the forward strand.
TATAGTGTTCAAGGTCTGTACTCCTGGTAGGTTAAAAACACGTCTACCATAAGCAGATACAGAATTTCTGCAGAAGTTTCAACAGCACTCTACAGAGATAACTTGCCTCTCTAGTTTTATGCCTGCTTTGTATTTCTGATCTATCTAGAATGAGGAAACACCTGTGCACCACACTGCAGTGCCATATGGCTCAGATACCATAAGCTAACCCAGCTCAGGTGTCTGTACATAGCTGTGTGACCTTTAGGTTATCACTGTCATCCAGGGCTTTACTATGGGAGATCGTCATTTGGATATTTGTCCCTGATGTCATTTTCAGAGTCAATGAAATTAACAACACAGAACCCATTGTCCATCTCCAGACCTTGGACAGGAGCTTCACTGATGACCCCAGCTCAGCCAGACCACAAGAATTCAAGGAAAAAGAAAGAGATGTAGATGAGCAGCAAGATAATGAGAGCTTTTCCCTCTCCATTTCATCGTTCAGAGGCAGTTTTGACAACTGATGGCAGACTAGTTTCTCACAAACTCCTGTCATAGGGGACATCTCAAGACAAATCAAAGAACTGCACCTACTGAGAAATACTGTTCTTGTCTACATGGCTATTCCTTTAAGTCTGGTCTAAAGCTTTTTGGAAAGGCTCTCCATCTGACAGCCGGTGCCCCTCTACCTCTTTCTTCTTCCCCTCAGTTGATCAAATAAAGGGTTTGCTTGAGATTCCATCAGCACCAAAAATTAATAAAGTAAAATTACTTTGAGAAATAAGACCCCTGTAGTTTCCCTTTGTTTTTTAATATGACTTTAGCCTAGAGCTAGGGTCTTGCGTGAACCAAAAGAAAAACAAAACAAACAAAAAAACCCTCACAAAACCCAAAGTCCCTAGACAAATAAGAGAAATTCAGAGCACGGCAATGAACTCTACAGCACTCCCTGGAAAAGATGCCTAGGAAGAATATTACTCCTAGAAAAGCAATCAACTTCACTACTGGTGCACAGTGAGGAAAAGAAAGCCCTAGGCTGAAATTGGTATCAGGCTTATTTTATTAATTTCTGTTACTAAATCATAAAACCTTTGAAATCATTAAGAGGCCAAACTGGGCAGCTGAGACCAATTATTCAGGAAAACATACTATGGGAGAGGAGACCTCTCCTGGATATCAGCAAGAAACATGGGGAACTGCCCAGCTTCAGTCTCACTGGGGATATGGAATTATGGTTGGTATTTTAGCATTTTCATCAGTAATGGCTAATGGACATCTCTAAACAGAAAGCAATTAAGGTTTTAAGGGCCCACCAAAATGTTTTGTTAGTTTCTATAACAAACATCAGAGTACCTGGACCTTAGGCCCAAGAGTCAAATAAATATATAATGATTTCATTTACTATAAGAAAGAGTGAATTGTATCTGCTAATAGAGCATTAAGAGCAACAAAGCATGAAGTGCATCACCATGTTAGGCTTAGAACTAGGTAATAGTATATTTTAACATCAAGTGTCCTTACAAGAGGTTAATGAAGTCAGGTTGTGTTTTTCAAAATAACTGTCAAGTTAATCTTCAACAGTCTGACACAGGTGACATTGGAATGCAAGAATAAGGGGTCACATAACATTTAATAGCTGACTAAGGCCTGTTAGCTGTATGATAAGATGTATAAACAATGCATAAAATCTACAAACACCTATGTGTATTTTATGTTTTAAAGATGATACTGGCATGCCTAATGGTTTACAGGGAAGACAAGCTAATTTGCTAAGATCTCTGCAACCAGTTTATCCTTCCTGCTTCCACCAACCTCAGGAGCTTTTAATCATAAGACAGTCAAGAGTGTTATCCTTCAGAAGATGATGCGGAATACTTCCACAATGTTAATATAAACTTAAACCCCGTGGCTTTTCTTGTGCAAACAACAAGATTTCCAATAATAATTGTATTGTGGCTTTTTAGAAGGACAAGCCCATCTGAAAACACCAGATATTAAACTGTGCTGTCTTCTCCTTTATGTAACAGGTAACAGCTTGCTGGATAGGGCTGAAAAAACGCAGTCTGTCTTCCTCATCGGCTGCAGTGTTTGCAGAATGTGCAGAACACAGATATGTTCCCAAATGGCCAAAGAGCTGCCAATAGTATTTCTACCTTGGTGACCACTTATTTTTTACTGTTCTGAATGAGGGAGATTTTAAAGCTTCACTGGTACTCAACAAAAAGCAGAACATTCTTCTGTCTCAAATAATGGTGAGAAATGGATGGAAGCCCACTGAAAAACACCATCTCGGAGATGTTCTGAATGAATCTTTTGAGGTTTCTGAAGCTGAGAGATGCTTCAGATATCCTTCTAAACCAAAGTGTATGTGCCAGATGTACTTAAAGTTTGAGTTTCCTCATTTTTGTTTTTTTTCTTTAAAAAGCAGTGCCCCTATCTTTGTAAGCCAGAGATTAACTCTGCTTTGCTAGCATAAATTGGTTTCCTTTATGCATTGTGCCTGGTATGAAGACTGACACCAGCACAATGTATTCTGCTCTCCAGAATCAACTATTCCATACAAAGAGGTGCCATTAGCAGAGCCAAATGCTAGGATATGAATGGAAATCTGCCCCTGAAGAGGTAGTGGTTGAAGTGACACTATCCCTGCTGTGAGCCTCATATCATCATGAGATCTTTACTCAAAAGAGACTTTGTTGTCACTCTTTTATGGGATTGTCTCCATTTCCCCTCTCTCCCATCTTTAATTTCTGTCATGTATCACAATTCTTGACACTTCGAGACTAATCTGTCAGGCATAAAATTACCCTCTTGTCTATGGGCACGCACATGCATTCAACAGCTTAAAGACCTTCAAAGCCCTTACCTTGCAAGGAACCCCAGGTCCTGCTGCTATGTCGATCAATAGCCAAGTTCACACAGGCAGGGTGAGGCTCTTCATCCTTCAGTGATCTACAAAGAAGAAAGGACCTTTGCTGTAGGTCTCATTCATACCCTCCCTCTCTTAAAATGGCTTTAGCCATTTAGCCAGAGGGGCAACTCTAAGTGCCTTGTAATGTTTTGACCTCAAAAAAAGACTCACTAGTGCAATGCCAATCCACTCATGAGCTCATGCAGCAATGGAGCAAGTTCTAGCTCATGATGTAGTTAGAAAGAGATGCTGACTAAAGACAGCATAATTCCTAACACAAATATTTCTTCTTTATTGTGCTCCCAGCAGTGGTATCCGCATCCAGCAGAGAAACTTTGAGAGCATTTGACAGCTGGATCTCTGAATAAGCATACTTCTCACTTCTGTCCAATTCTTATTTCAGTATGATCACATTGTATAAACTCTGCTGAGATTTGAGATCAACACTGTAAACCCCTCAAAATGAAACTAAGCCAATCACATTAAAAACCACATCTCATTTTTTATACACCTCTCAATGAAAGCCACACAACTGCAGTTACCTGTGCTCCAAAGCAGTAGGTACACACCGAAGAGCTCCAGGGGCTCTGGAGTCACTGGCACCAGAGAGCAGATTCAGTTGCTCTCAGTGCGGCATTACACAAGCTAACCCTGAAGAACATCTGATACTTGTAATGAAGAGATTAGTCAGGAAAATTTTTAAAGAACCAAAAATCAAAATGCAGTTAAGCCCCACTAATTTCCATTTGTGTCTGGGAAACTTAATTTTGTTAATTAGCAAATAACATCTGAGTTGCGATGGGAGCCTGTACTTTACTGTGTACTAATAAATGATTTTTATAAGGTCATATTACATCTTCCTGTATCATCAGCATTCACAGGTACCAGAATATTAGTAAAAGATGAGTTTGTGTTTATATATGTATATATTTTTCTACATGTATGTGTGTGTATTGATATACACACTAACATACATACAGTTCTTTAGAACTCTGTGCTCTTAGCTTAGAAAAGCTCCACTCTGAAACCTCAGAGTGGAAGAGGAAAAGCTTTTTGCACAGAGTAGAAGACACTAGCAGTTGTCTGCTGTAGTGTCATTCAGACACTTGATAAACCCAAACAGGTAAATGTCAGTAAAGACAAAGTAAAGCAGGGCATTGGTGCTGCTTGGGGAAACAGTGGCTTTCACAACCATTTGTCACTAACTTTCAGTCTTAAGCCTCTGCAAGCAGGAACCAACTCTCAACTATTTAATTTTTAAGTGTTGGTATACATTTTCTCTGGGGTTGTTGCCCAGGGTTCTTGTCCTTCTCTCATGTCTGCCACCATGAATGTGGATTTACTCTACCTCAAGCAAAACCAGGGAGAAGAAACGCAGGCCTTGCATTTGTTTTTCATGAAGAACATTTGCAGTGACTCTACCCTTCTGTGATGACAAAGCAATTTCAGAATTTAACTTCATCAGCTCCTTCACCTTCTTCACGTAGTGACATTTGACATGATCACCATAAGGAAGTTTAATCAAGAACAACAGCAGCAATAACAACCATATTCTTAACTTGCCTCTTCTGATCAGGAAAATGTCTTGTAGCTGTCAATGGCTAAGAGTATCGTGTAGATTTAACAGTTCTCTTAACTGGAAACCTCAAAAGGCCACATACATGACAAAATGATTCACAGACACTCCTGGTAGAGGGGCTAGCACCAGTACTCTTGAGTGCAACAAAATAACCCTCAGGAGCCAACAGCAATATTATGCATCAAGAACATGACTGTGCTGAAGGAGATGCAGTCAAGATCATAAGGCTATTTTGAAGCAGACATGGTTTTGTGGAAACAGCAAGGTTATTCAGTTCTGTTTTCGATTTAATCTTAAATATTATATTACTTTTCTCACAATGATCAAATATTACTGTGATAAAGCTCTAATACGGGCTAAATGAAATAAATAGATCATATATTCATTGTTGACCCACACATAACAACTTGCTTTATTTTTAGATTGCTGGTACTACTGTACCAAGAGCTCATTTAAAATAAGGAATAAAACTTCTGAGCAACAATGTATTGGGAAAAAAACATAGAAGAGCAAAAGATTGCAAAGTGATAGCTTTGATCAGATCGCCAGCAATTTGACACGAATATATTCTTAACTATAATATAAAAAAACCCTTATCAAACACACCACAAAACATCTTACAAGAGACATGTCTGTTTTTAACAGCAGCCAGTGTCAGACAGAGGCAGATTTCATCCTCACCTTTCACATACAATGAGGATGAGGAGTAAAAGTAAAAGGAAGACAAAATAAAAGCAGCAGACACATTTAGTGTTCCCTTTACCAAAATAAAGCTTAGCTTATTTGTTGCTTTTGGCTTTCAGCCTTTCCTGCTAAGCTGATTGAATTCTTCAGGAAATGAGGCATGAGGGGTAGGTTTCCAGCCAGTTCTGTTGAGGAACTGAAATTCCCAGGAGAGTGATGATAAGATGAAATGATGGGTATGATAGGAGGCATTGCAGATATAGATAGGAAGAACAAACCAGCTTCAGCTAAACACATCCAAAATGCACAAGCCTGAAAGCACATTTAGAAACTATCAGCCTGGAAAGATGCCTGCTTCAGCAGAAATGACTCGTCAGGGGCAAGCAGCCACTTCAGGACTTCTTAATCAGTATTTCCCAACTGCTGCACTGTAGGCATTCCTCCTGGCAGCGCCATTCACTTGGCTGCCCATATGCCTGATGGTAACGGTTGTCTCTTGGCCGTATTACTTATTACTTTTACAAGGCAGCAGCCTTACAGCTGCATGACATACGGAGCCCACAGGCATATTCTTTTAACATATGCTGCATCTTGTCCTTTACACTCTTCCTATTAAGCCAACACAAAATTAAGATATTGGGACTTTTCTGTCCTGTAAGTAGTCAGTACATCCAGGAGCAAGAATGGAAAAGCTCCCAGTGTGGGAAGCCTGGCCCGCAGGATTAGGAACAGTAAGGATTAAACATTGCCACGTGTCTAACCTGGCTCTCATGCTGAGTGTTCTTGCCCCGACTTTTCCTTGTAAATTACCTTTGGTTTAACCTACTTTCTCCTTTCAAATAGAGAAGTGCTCCAGAGTACTCTTGTAAAACTTATTCTGAATAAATACTCAATGACAGTTTAAATTAGATCACATCACTGTTGAGCCCATGAGATCTACCAGAATGCAAAGTACAGATGTAAGATTTACATGAGCTATTCCTGATTTATACCCATTTATGTGACAATTGAGTCGGAGCAGCATTTTTACCACAGACCAAGACCAAAGACCTGAGTGTTTTACCTGGCTAGCTAAAGAAATTTTATCATTCCCTTGGTCATTCATAGTCTGTTTTGAATTTGCAGTTCAGCTAGGAGACTTGCATTCTGCTGGGTACCAGGAATAAGCATTTGGTTGTGCAAAACCTCTTTGTTACTTCCCCAATGGGCTGTGTAGAAAGCTCCTAATTCCACCATCCAGTATTTACTGCATTCTTAGCTTCAGGTTAAGCAACTATAAAGATCTCTGGTTTATAGACATGAGACGTGGAAGTAGTTAGATAGCCAACCCTAGCTTTTTCTCACTGATATATACACACCACATATGTACCCACACAACAGAATCTGCAGCATTCAAAACACAGATGACCCAGTGAGTCACAATCATGTACTGAAAGTTTTAATATAGAATTATCCTTTCCTGAAACAGCAGGTCATGAAGCATTCCTTTGTGTCAGGCATTAAGTGTGACCTGAGCAACCTGACTTTCATGCTATGTGTTCCAAAACAGTTTGGGCTCATGGAGCTGGTGGTTCTCCACTCATATCTATGCATAGTCTGCACATGGAAGGAAGAAATATATAGAAGAGAAAATCAGAGATGACAGACTGCTCTAAAAAAGCTTTAAAAGAAAATGAGTTGCTCCCCTATCTCTCCAACTGTCTTCCCCAGAAAGGTGTATGCTGCGATTCTCTATTTCATGATAAGCTGCAGTTTCATTCCTGATAGAGCAGTATACATAGGCTCAGCATTGCTTACAAGAGTCTGTCTCTTGGCAAAAGGGGAGAAAAACCCCAGGCTTTCAATAACTGGCATTTTTTTTAGCAACTTCAGAAGTGCTGGGAACAAAAGATCCTGCCTGGCCATACAATTGTAAAACTGGAAAGCAGTTTATGAAATTCTGCTCTCATCAGGAGCTCAAATCTCCACTTGAAGAGCTAAAGTCCTCTAAGTGCTGGTGGCAAGCAGGTCTTTTTCTTTTTCCAATGTCTCTTGGCACTCTTTGCTTCCTATTTGAACCTGGGATTAATGCCAGGCTGTTCCTGAAGCTTTCAGACCTGCAGACCATTTGTCAAACCTCTAAACTAGAGTATGGCCACAGTGCAGAGAAGCAGGGTAAATTTAGCCCATGCCGAGTCCCATGGCTAGATTCCTCTGTGATGTCCAACACACTTCATTTAAAATTGGCTGAGGAACCTCTTTACTCCACTGCAACACAGACACACTCCACAGGCTTTGTACCAAAGACACGATGCCTCTTTAAAAAGGGAGTCTTGCGCTCTTGATGAAAAATCATAAAGCAGGAATCAGAAAAGTCCTCTGTGTTCCCCTTTAGCCTAAGGCCTGTGGATTAATATTTCCTAGTAGCTGAAATGGTGAAAGGGATCTTACAGTGGTAGTGGCTGGAAGACTGGACACCGCGTGTGTCAGGGCACTGTGCCAGGAGCCGCGGGGGAGCTCCCCGGGGCTGGCAGGGCATCACAACCAGGGTCTGTCCTACCATCCCAGCCAGGGACCAGGGAAGCCTGGGGGCAGCCCCAGCCATCAGGCAACTCCCTGGGCATGGTAGTGCCCTATGGAAATAGACAGCATGGAAGTAACACCACGTGCTCCTGGGGCTGTCACAGAGGAAGGACCATGTAGCTGCCTGATACTAGACTGTATCCATATTTGAAAGTTTTAAAACACAATGAAGAAAAAACTATATATAATTTTCCAGCAGGAAATGAAGAGGCATTTTGCTTTGGTTTTCTTGCATGTGGCAGGCAGAGGGCATACTCAGCCTAGACCTAAATATAGCCTTCTGTCTGCTTAGGGACTATTTATTTGTTCTGTCTCCTGACACAGGTACACACAAAATTTACTTAACATTAAGCAGATGCAGTACTCATACAAAACCATACAATCTGTTCGGGAGAAATCCGCAGTAATTTTAAGAAGCCATCAGCATGCTGGGGGCAGAGGACCACCCACCTCAGCAGCACCATGACAGTCATCCATTTCCTGGCAAGAAACCACAGTTCTCCCCCAAACACCTGAAACTGGTACTGGGAGTTGGGAAATAAGATGGTCAGATCCAGTTGAGGCAATGCTAGGGCATGACTGATCAAGAGTTTTCCACCTGACTGATTTTTTCAATAAAAAGTCACAGACCGTGCTTCCTTCCAAAATCAGAGGGTTTTTTCTGTCAGACTCACAGTGCTCTGCCCAGCTGCCTTTAAAGCTTTTCCAGTTTCATTTCTGCCTCCAGGAAAATGGCCTGTTTTGGATCCCTGCATGTATAATAACCTCACGGGAAAATTAGCAGCAGTGAAAGTTTCAATGCAAAAGCATTCTTTTCCATACACAGAGACTCTGCTGTCAGTGATTACATTAGCAGTCTTAAATCTCAGCTCACATCGTCATCAAAAGAGTTTCATTATATATTAAATAGTGCAGTGCATATATCCTTGCCTAATTCAATAACGGTTCATCTGATGGAAACATGACAGATCTTTAACTATTAGAACTGAACTATTTCACATAGAAGATTTTGTCCATTTGCTGGCAAAACTTGTTACTGAATGCAGTGAGTCAATTGAAATATATACTGTATGTGGCACACAAACATTCTTCAACTTAATATTTACTAATATCTCTTTTTTCTTTGTAATATCAAGTTTTTCTACAAAAAGACACACTGTGAAAAATGAGCTGTACAAGTCCCGGGGTGGGGCGGGTGCCCCAGATGACTGGGTGCCTGGGGTGTGCACAGGTTGGTGGGTCTCTTAGACACCTGGGTCCCTGTGGGTTCATGGGTGACCCAGACGGTGGTGTCCCTGGCCCCCCCAAATGCCTCCATCCTGGGAGTCTCCATGAGTCAGCAGTACCCCAGTTGCCAGGGTCCTCAGCCTTCCCAGACACTAGGGTCCTTGACCCTAGGAGGTGGTGGTGATACTGGAGGTGCTGACCCAGCTGTGACTGCACTCACTGCTGTGGGTGATGAGCCCAGCCTCAATATCACCTTTGCATGGCTAAGAGTGGCACAGGGACATGGTGGTATTGGGGGACCCAGGTGATGCTGCAGCAGTGGCTAGAGCATGTCAGGAAGAAGTAGTAGGCAGGATGCAGGAAGGACTGGGACAGAGGGGAGAGAGGGTATCATGGGAAGACACTGGGGACATGGGGAGGAAGGGACAGTGACACAGGGACACGTTATCTGTAGGATCCCTGGGTGCTTTGGTCCTTTCCAAAGCACCCCAACCCTAAAAGAAGTAGTGTTCCAGGATAGGTTGATGAGTGAGTGCCCAGAGGTCTCAAGGGCCTGCCAAATATTCATGGTAATGGAAGAGGAAAAGAAAAATCAATACGAGCACAGCTGCAGGAGACCGTCCCAGGGACAACTTGTTTCTCTAACAGAAAATTGTCTTTTGTAATGCTTGGCGCCAAAGGAGACACCATTCCAAGTTAAAACAGAGAAATCTGCCAGGCTCACTCAAACCAGTGGCCAGGGCTCACAGCCAACACCCTCCAAAGCAAGGAGCCATCACTGGCACTAGGGGCACCTCAGAGGTGAAATGGTACCCACTCACTGAAAGAACAGATCTCAGCAAAGCCCTGAGGGTAGGCTTTCCGGACCAAGTGCCCCCAACTTTAAAGGCTGTACTGGGAAGCTGGAGACAGTCTATTAAAAAAAGCCTACCAGCTGCCATGGGATGTTCCTGCCAGTCCTCACTGCTCATCCACAGGAGTCCAGAGATGGAAAAGGCACAGCTGTCATGACATGAAGTTGTACTTCTTTAGAAAAAAACCTGCAGAGAAGACAGCCATATAAACCTGAAGCTTGAAGTGGTAACAAGAGCTTGGGCAACTCGGAATTACACAACCTGTTTATCAAGCTAACATCTAAAAATCCCAACACAGCAGGGGTAAACCCCACTGTCACTGAAGAATGGGAGCCCATTGTTGATTTTAGCAAAGCCAGAATTTCTCACAGGGCATCAAACACCATTGAAAGAAAAGAAAAAGACTACTGAAAATCCTGTGGAGATTTTGCTCTTCACAGAAGAAAAAAATGTGAGGAGTAAATGCTTCATTTAATGCTTGGGAAGATAAAAACCCCAAAGCCTCAACCTCTTATTTTTAAGAACATGAATGTGAGCCTAACTCTGATGAAACACCTGTATGAATAACTTCCTCTGGATAAACCTGCGTTTCCTGCAGAGATTCAGAGCACAGATCCAATTCAGAGCACAAAGAGAATAGGCAAGGCAGGTACTTGGACAAAAAATTAGACAAAGAAATGTGAATGCATTCTGTGGAGAAAACAGCAAAACTCTTAAACTCTTAGCACATCAATACACCTGTTAAGAAAAGAATCATGGCTATTCACTCAGGCACTTGCTCAATGCCTGAAAACACATCTAAAGATGCACAGGTCTAACTCTTCAGAGAAAATTTTTTTATTCTAAGAAAATCAGCTATAAACATGGTTACAAAAGAGCACTAAGCACTGAAAAATGCAGTGTTACTAGGAAAGCTATAGTAATATATACACCTCTGATGGTCTAGCCCGCTGGATAAACCTCGCAGTCAGGTCTACAGGCAATTCAAGACCTCTACTACCTATGCTGTCCCTCTACTGGCTGCCTTTGCCAGCCAAGAAATAAAATTCCCGGCTATCAACTTGCCACATCAGCACTTGAATCTGGAGATGGTTTGGACTTTTCTTATTCCACCCAAGTTTCAAGATGATCCTCTTCCAGGAAAAATGTTTGGTCCCTCTGAACAGAATTATGAATAAGGAGAGGAAATTCAGATGTGCTGTTTCATTTTACATACCTGTGCTCTCCATTTCAGCTGCAGCACGCACTGGGTCTGATTCCAGGTGTTTGGCTGGGACCTGCTCCCCGCACAGAACTGTCATGGAAATGGCTTTGCACGTTGCTGCTGAGCAGCAGGTCCGCTGACCCCTGATTCCCGAGCTGTGTTCACTACCGGCTGGCACTCACAAAGCATGTTCAGCCAGTCCTTCTTTGCTGTTTGTCCAGGTGCTTTCCGTCCATGTAGCAGACGAGTCTGGACTTCACATTGCTGAGTCTGGGTCTAACTGGCTACAGCAGTCTGAAGTGACTGCTGTCTAAACGCACAGACTGTGCCATGGCACGTGCCTTCTCATCCACTTCCCCTTCCATTCAAGATCACAACACATATCCATGGCAACTGCAGCTACTGCTTACAAGAAAACAGAGACATTAGGAAACATCTAGAACCTCCTTCCACAGTTTGTCATCAAAACATAGGACACAGATCTAATGCCTCTCAGTTCCCTGGAAGCCGTGACCGTCTCCTTCCACGGTCTCCTCCAAAGACCCCAGGCCACTAGAGCATCATAGTTACCCTAAACACAAAGCAATAATCAAGAACAGCACTTGGCTTGAAGAGAGCCATTTCCTGCTTGAAGGATTGCTGCAGTGTAGAAAAGATGTGACAGTAGAAGAAGGACAGCGTAGGAAAAGAATTAGTTCATTATACAGGAGCAAGATATGAAATAGCAAGCAGCTTGCATTTCATATGGGCAGAAAGGTGAGGTCTAGGAGAAAAAAAAAATTGACGCGTTGGAACAGTCTGTTCCAGCAAAGCTCAAAGCTAAATGTGGCACAGAGACATGCTATTCACCCACAAATTCTAAACCTACAGAGGAAGCATAACGCCTGTCAACATTTTGAATTATAATAGAATTAGCTTACATTACAGCAAAACCAAAAAAGGCTTAAAAAGAGGACCCTGAAATGGAAGAGAAAAATGAAGGTAATGAAAGGGCTTGTTATACTCTGTTGATTCCGGCTGACAGGTAGTGAGAACAAAGAGGTTAGAGGAGCTGTATATTGTAAGAGAGCCTGCCACTCCCCGATATTTGTGTACATTTACAAACCCAACTGATCCTTTGGGGTGACAGCAGACTGAGACTAGAATGACACATAGCTGGCAAGACAGACTCTTGGATTTGCTGTTTTACTAGCCATCAAAATATGCACTGTACCTTTTTTTTTTAAACTATTGCTCAGACACTTCATCAATGACTGTTTTGTAAATGAAGGTCAGGCTTTTTCATTCCCAGGGATACTGCATATAAACAAAGGAATAGGAAATTCTAGTTCTGGAAAGAAATGCAAGAAGGGATGTTCCAAGACATCCTTCTGGAACATGTGTCTTGTTCTGTAAGGTTGCAGTGATTATATTCAAGACAGGTTTTGGAGAAGTTACACCTCTCATTAAACCAGCTGATATAATGGGGAAGAAACAGAATTTTCTCAGCCTTCCTGTGTACTTGAAAGCCTCTGTTTTCTTTTTCCCAAGACTATGCAATTTTGTCTTTTTATTACATCTCTCTACAAAGCTAACTAGATCATGCTAGTTATAAGGATGCTACTAAATCATTGCAAATTCTCTGTGAAAAGACACCACAGGCATTAAAATAAAGAAAAAGTTTTCTAAAAATATTTTATCACTTTGTGCTGATTTTGCATCAAGCTGTAAGGACTCAGCACAGATGCTGTAAGTTCAGCTGAGAAGATGGAAACAACAAAAATGTAATCCTTAGGTGTGTGAGTTCAGGTAGGAGACAAAAAAAGTACAATTACATCCCACGCAGCTATAAAATCATGATGTCTCCCCACCCCACCCAAAAATTGGAATATTTAGCTTGGTATCAAAAGGGTGAAATCATCACTCTTGTCGGATCTTAGCCTCACACTTCTGTCTGACAAGAATGAACAACACAAATAGCCCATTATCTGGCAAGCTTCAAATTGCATTCTCCACACTGCCGGGAGTTAATCATTACAAAAGGTCTTGTTATCTTGAGCACAAGTAGAAGTTAGACGTTCAGCAGTTACTGACATCCAATGTATGCTGCATGTGCATAACCATCACAAAAGCAATTTATGAATACATTTCTATTGATTAAAACCCATTCCTCTACATTATCACGATTGCATTTGGCTATCACAACAGTTATCTCTGTTTCATATTGCATATGAAATACTGACTGGGTGTGCTTTTCACAGCTGCTGAAATCTTTTGCCTTTATAGAACGTGAAAGTGGTATGTTCTGCTTGGTGGTGGCTCTAAAACTTTTTATTGATGGGGGGTAAAAACTGCTGTACAAAGGACTTAAAACTTCAGTGTTATGTCACTACTGCATCTTGCTATTCGGAGGGAACAACAAAGGGAACAACAAACTACCAGCAAGGTTTGTCGAGTTTTGATGGGGATGAACTCCACTTTAGCCCGTAAGCAAGCCGTTAAGTAAGGCAAACCCCCAGCATTCACTACCAGAAGCATGCAAAATACCAAAACAACTCTTGCATCGTACTTTCCCATCATGGCTTCACATTTCAAGACAGTAAGCAATGCACTTTCTTGGAGTCTGCAACCAGAGACCAGAGTCTTTGGTGTCTGTTTTCAAACAACACAGTAGCAGGTTAGGACTTATGCTCATACAGACCCTAGAAGCAAAGCCAGACAATCACACCACCACAAACACATTTAAACCCTTTTGTTTAACTGTGACTTCCAGTAAGAACATTTATGGCTATTGCAGTAGCATCCCTGGGTCTAGGATACCTTCATGTTTCGTGAGGCATAAGCAGAACTAAAGACCATTCCTACTTGAAAGTGCTTGCAATTTCAGTGTAAGTAAGAGACAACAGGTAGATGGAGACAAATGGGCAAGCAGAAAAAATGTGTGCCTACAGAGACAGGGCAATGCTACGGACAGGGGGTCAGACTAGCTCCCAATGAACTAGCTAAGGTGTCCAAACAAGGGCAGTCACTTGGTGTGATCAGCCCCCTGCTACAGCTTCTAGTGTTTGAGCTGCTCTCCTCAGGGCTATCCTGGACATCTCCCTCATGTCCTGCAGGCATAACCAAGAAGTATTAGATAGTACGACGGGTAATACTGGTCAACGCTGCTTGTCTAATCATTGTCAGGCTTATCTGAGCTACAACACTCTTCCCTGCTCTTCCACCACGTTTAGCAGCCAAACTTATAATGACACAGCAGGCCAGGCCCAGGAGGGACCTGTGCCAGGGGTTTTAATTTTTTAATCTGCAATGGGGTGGGCAGAGCTAAAGAACAGAAGTAATAATTTTAGTAATTAAACAGTTGTTCTGTTTCACAGGAAGCCTTGCACTATTGATATTAGAGAGACAGATGAAACGCTGGACTGTAAGTGTGTGTCTGTGTGTGTCTGTCTTTCTCAGTCTGTTGTTGGGCAGTGGGTGTGAGGAGAAAAAGATGTTCTTCCTGCTTCTTGATTTTAAAATATGCATAGAAAATACTTACAGAAGTCACATATACAGACCTACCTAGAGACAACTGATCTTGAACATCACATTTCCAAATGAGCAAATCAAAGATATTACAGCAACAACAAAAATTCCCTTGAGGAAGGCAAAGTGAATAGTCTTCAGGTTTCTGGTAAAAAATCTCCAGGAAAGACATAAGGGAGTCATTGGCCAGTTGTGCAGGGTGTTTACACTTACGTTCACTACCAGGAGTTCAATGTGTTCAACTGGTCACAGACTCAAGTTTTCATATCATAATAAAATGGGCTTCATCATGTTGGCCCTCCTGGTGACTCCCTGAGCTGCATGCCACACAGCACAGGTAGCCACCGGTGTGCCACGCCAGTGCCCGCTCGCCAACAGGGCTCACTTGCCCAGCTGAACTGAAAGCCTTGCAGAGCTGAATCATCCTGCTCTCACACCAGCAGCCCAGCACAGCACACAGCTCTGCCCCTGCCTCAGCCAAATGCCAGCTTACTTTTACTTGGGAGCATGCAAACATTTACTGCGCTGAGAACCAGTTCCTGGGCAAATTCCTGATAAGGTGTCTCCTCTCAGGCTGATAAAAAGAAGACAAGAATGCCTCCTAAAGCATTTTTTGAGAATATTTACATAATTGAACAGGGCTTTCTATCAAGGCTTCCCCTTCCACAGAGATGCATTGCCATATTGCAGCTCAGCTTTATCTCCAACCATGTGATTCTTTATTATGAAGCCAGTAATAACCAGGCAATAGCTGGCATAGAACAGCAATTGTGACATGCACAGGAATCAAGTATTTCTGCTAAGCTTTAAGGGAAGTGCAGAGCATAAACCCTTGGTATTAACCTTCAGATTGTGATTAAAGACCTTGTCATGTAATTTTACTTATAATTCTCTTCACGGAAATGAGAAACAGCAGGTAAGGGAGGCCCAGACATGGCTGCTTTTCCAAGTGCTATATCACTTGGAAGATTAAGAAAAAAACTTCTGTTTAAGAAAAATGTATTACACTACAAGTCAGAAAAGCATCTGGGATCATTCCTTCCCTAAAATTAGACATCTAGCGTTTATTAGATTGGCATGAAAGGTTGTTTGGAATAAGCTGAAAGAAGAGCCAAGGACCAGGAGTAGGAGGCCAAACACAAAGCAGGACACACAAGGCCTCCTAGCAGCAGACTGCAAGAGCATGCAGAGAAGCGGGAAGGAAAATAAGGAATGCTTGAAAGGTAGTAGAGGTACTGAAGGGTTTTTCCACAGCACCATATTGGCACAAGCTGTTTGCAATGAGCGGTTCCCAGCTGCAGTGCTGCTATTGCCAAGCCATCATTTCCAGCCCTGTTTTTCATTACCAAGCAGAGAAGCAGGACTCAGAAGAGCTCAGTGAGACTCAGCTATCCCAATCCCAAATGGAAAAGTGAGCAACATTCTCTTTCCCATCTCCTCTCATCCTTTGGTATCTCTTTCTGTCTCTCTGAAAACTTTTATATTTAATGAAGGTGAGCATTTTCTCATTTTTGCAGGGGACATTAAAAAATTGGAATCAGTGTGTAGTAATGTATCACCACTGAGGTGCACCAAGAGAATTTCCAGTGGATCTTTCTGTTCCAAAGCCAGTGGAGGCTGTCAGGAAAGAGTGCCTTTTGCAGTGGTGAGACTCGGAGGAGACTGGGGCCTTGATGATTTTCAGAGCAGAAATAGGAAGGAAAGAGCAAGAAATGGCAATGACCTTCCAGGGTTTATAGACCTTCTGCTCCTATTGAGTGCTGAGAGATGATTTTGCCCTTCACACATCCTGCTCTAACCAGTTCAGAGCCCAGTGGAAATTTGTTGAAGGGTCTCTGTTTAACTTGGAATTCCTCCAAGTTAGTCTGGCTGTTTACCAGCTACATTTGCCCATCAGACCTCCTCTCTGGGTGTGCCCTAGCACTGTGAAAGCACTATACGGCTGCTTTACAGCTAGCTTTTATGAGGTTTAAAGAAGAGAGGAAGAGAGAGCAATCTGAACAATAAAAATGTAACTCTGTTACATCAAGTTCTGAGAAAACAAAGAACTAGAGTGCACATAAATAAGCAATCCTACATCAAAAAATAACATAAGATGAGACTATAGTTTTCCTCTCTTGTTTTCCAGAAATAACAGACTCTTTAAGTGCCTGGTAAAACCAAACCTGTTTTCTTATAAAGGACCTACAGCCCACCTGTATTTACATCAGGAGTGCAGGGAAGGTGAGCAGTGTGAACTCCTATGGGAAGTTCCAAATAGATATACATGCACACACACACGTGCACGCACATGCACACACACATTGCCTGTACAAAGGCTGCAAGCATGGTGGGAAAACACTGCAGAACTGCAAAGATCATGCAGGAGCACCAGCATGTGCATGGCTCCATTTCACACCAAACAGGGACAGTATTTGTTGTTCTTAGCTAGTTTCTTAGCACTCAGGAAATCAAACGCCACACTGTCCTTCCCTTTATGCTTGGCATAGGATCCTAGTGGCCATCAGAGTGCTATCTGTTAGGAAATTTTAGGGGGGTTTCTTTTCTTAACAAATTCTAGCTTTTCCAAGAAATAATTTCAATGATTTAGAATCAGTCGCTGTAAAAGTGTATCTGCTTGATAAAAAAATTTGCAAAGTTGACTAGACCCTGGAAAGCTGACAAGTCCGTGGAATCCTTTACGCTGGTTTCAGTGGGAACAAGCTCTGATCCTACACAGACTGCCAGATTTCACACAAGACAGCAAAGACTGGATTGAAAAACAAAAGTAAAAGAAAAAACCTTTCAATGAAAATAATCAGCTGTTCGTAACATACAGATGAAAATTGTTTTTACCCCTAATTTGCCCTTGCCCCCTTAAACTCTTAAATCACAACTAAAACTACCGTCATCTTCCCTGCAACCCTTCCATATGTCATTCAGGTCCATTGCCTCTGCTCTATTTATTTCAGCCTACTTTGGCATGTCCATTCCCCTGACACCATTTACTGAGTGAGCCCAGCACAGTGGGAATTTTGATCTCCTCCTGCCACTTACGTAACTCCTCCCCCTCTAATGAGAATTTGGGGCACAGGCACACACTGCCACAGATCTGCCTCATGAAGCAGCAGCTTGATTCCCTATAGAATGGTGAAAAAACACCCAGTCTTATTGAAGATAAAACATGCAGATAGTTTATTCTTCTGAGAATACTTGGCTGGCATATTTAAAGCCCCCATATTTCACAACATGTGATTAAAATAGACTGTTCAGAGGGGAGCAAGTTTCTTTCCTACCCACTCCCTTTCATGACCTCTACTGATTTGTGGTTAGACTTGCCTCACGAAATTTTACCTACAGAATTTGCACAAAACTTTGAGATAGAGCTAAGAAAAGATGTCGCCTCTGAAGAACCAGCCTCATACTCAAATTCCAGTGGCCTCAAGACTCAGACTCAGCTCTGCACTGAGTGGGGAGGCAGGGATATGTCCTTTGCAAATGTAGAGTGATGCCTTGTATATGCTCTGGGATGAAGAGCAATCTCAAGAGCATATTTAAGCTCACCAAGCCTTAGAGTCTGCCTGATTTCTGCCCACACCAATGGATAGTAGCCCAGCTCTGCTGTGGCCATGAAGGCACGCCCCATTTAGCAAGAGCTGCGCTGAGAATACTTACTAGCAGATGGGGCTGCCCAGGGCACATCTCTGCCCAGCCACAGACAAAAGCAAACCTGGATGAGGTCAAATACACTCAGGCCTCCAGACAGGTCTAGACATCTGGGCAAGACCTCCTCTGCTCTAGAAAGGCAGTGAGCAAACCTGCCTGAGAGAGCAGGCTTAGACTTTGCAGTGACCCAACTGACAGCACGGCAATGCCTAATGACAAACATGAAGTCTTTACGGATCACTGTAGTTGAAGCAGGTTCGTTTTTAGGTACTTCATTCCAATATTCCTTTAGAAACTGTGACAACCCAAAGACCTCAGCTTTTGGGGCTAGGTCATACCTCAAGGTCACCAACACCTTGCCCCAGTCTTCTGGGCAACAAGCACTGAGCAGAGATTCTGAAACAGCACTACAACCTGTACTCACGTGATGGACAACCAGCTGCCAGGTGCACAGAGTGCTCAGGAAAACCTTGTTTCTGACTCAGTGAGTCAGGAGGAATATTGTAAGTAATTATGTCCAAAAGATATCTTTGATCCAAATTCTTGTCCATTTTTTTTGGTGCAGAAGACAGATTATTGTTACAATCTGCATTTGAATACATCTTGGGGCATCTAACATTGTGTACAAAGGGTGCATTTAATATCAGTGCTGAGCCTTGCACACCCCGTCACACAAACCCTTCTACTCACCAGATAATCCCTTTGAACTTTGTGGGACCCTCCATGAAACAGAACCACCACATCTTTGTGCACGAAGGCAGCACAGCTCAGGTTACTGCTCAGAGTATGGCCCAATCTCTTATTAAAAGATAGTCCAGTGAGGCTCCTATGGAATTACTGCAAAGCAGGCTTTTGCCATATAGCTTGAATATGATGGCCGATGGGATCTGGCAGCAAGTTCAGAGGAAGTGAAGCATCCAAGTTCTGTTCCAGTTTGCCTGCAAAACATGACACATTAAATGTTTGCTTGTGATGATCTGCTTTATTTGGCAGGCAAGACAAAAGGATTCAGTCGTCCAGTAAAGCTTTCAAGCAGGAACAGCCAGGAAATCAGTGCAAGAAGAAACAAACAAACAAAAAAATCCCCAGGATTCTCCAACCCTAAAGCAAGGCAGAATTTATGCTCAAAATGCAACTTTTTTTTTGCAAATAATATCTTGACAAGAAGAAATGGAAATTCAGAAGCACCTTTGGCTTCACTCAGATGATTTCCATCGAGGCCACCATTTTCTTCCTTTGTATACTCGGTTACTGATGATGTGTTAATATGAGACATACTCATCTCGTTTGCTTTCTGAACTGTTTCTGGAAGAACCAGACACTGTGCATACTCATTCAGCTAGGGAAACGGTACCACAGACAGCTGTGCCAGGCCATATCCATAAGCATCATGAGGTGGGAGCAATGAAGATACCACAGGCATGAATAACTGTGCAACTTGCGAAGGCAAGGTCACCACCAGTTCCCCAAAACAAGCCCTCAAGAAGCCTGTGCTCAGCCTGCCCCAGAGGCTCGCCTAGTGCTTATGGTGAGCCAAGTGAACAGGCAGCTCCTCTGGCTCAGTGGCATAAGAAAGAAGTGAAAAATTCAGTGTCTGCTTCAGACGCAGATGCACACAGACAGACTTTTACGTTTTCAGGCTAGTTTTCCCCTTAGGACTGGGGCTGTGCTGGCCACCTGTGTTCCTTGGTGCTGCCTTGCAGCTTATTGCAGAATAGTCTGGGAGAAGAAACACAGATATATTTCTAGAAACTACGCAGTGATCAGTACAGCTGGAACATCCTTCACCCAGCCAGCAGAGTCACTGGCTTCAGCCACTGCAGTTTTATTTCAGCTCCAGCAACACTGTTCAGCAGAGCTGTAACAGTATTAAACCTGTCACTCCCTACCCTGGTGCTGCTACAGCAGCCAGGGCACGGGGTGCCAGCCAGGCTGCTCGAGCCGATGGCTGCTTCCACTGGGCAACAGGCTGACTGCGCTGGAGGGGATGTGCACACATGCAGCTGTTATGATCATGAATGCGTGCAAAGCTCCAGTTCTGGAGGAAACATATCCACACCTGGGTTACCTCAAAGCTGTTATCTGTTTGATCTATTTTCTTGAGTCAGCATGGGGAGAAAGCAGTAACTTTTTTTTACTATTTCATAGTTACAATCCCAATGGCTCAGAAGTGCTGCTGGGAAAGTTTTGAGGCCTAAAACTCATCCATCAGCCACAAGACAAGCTGCAGTCTTCCAAAGCAGTAAGAGCCTGAAATTCAGAGGTAGTGTCAGTTGGCACATGGCTGAATGACCTTGGCCCGCAATCCAATGTACTGGAGAGTAATCTGATGACAGAAGCTGTTTTTATATGAACTAGTTTTGTACCTTCCACATCCTTCATTTTGATTTTTATAGCTATCCTTCAACTGGAGCAAAAAGGCTCCAACAAGATCAGGATCCTGTGGTGGCAGGACATCGAACATACAGTATTGCCGCTGCCAGGAACTGTTTTGGACCGGAACAGCCTAGCCTCGCTAGGGAAGTATCAGTCACATTTTAAAGAGGTAAAGAAGGATTAGGCACTTTCCCAAAACAACTCAGGATGTCTCAAACTCAGCTTTAGGCTTCAGAGGGCCAAGCCAGTGCCTTTGCTACAGGCAATTCTTCCTCTTCTGAATGACAGAGGCAAATTTTACAAAGTTGCAGCAAAATTTTCTTCAGGTTCTGACTGATTGGTAAAATTGCCCTGCTAGTGGCCACTCAGTAGGAGAGCAAATGCTACAAGTGGGCTGTTCTCCATCCCTTCAGATCTTTTAACATTTTAGTAGTGGTGTCAGTAGGGAACAGGAAATCTCAGAAGTATTGAAAATAAAAACCCTGCAGTTCCTTTATTGCAATACACAACTCTGAGTCATCAGCGGAGTTTGCTCTCAGCTCTGAGTTTTCCCATTAAAATAAGCTCACTGAAGCCAGCTGTGATCAGGTCTTTGTCCTGCATCTAATTTACCTTGTCAAAGCATCTCTTCCATCTGAGACTCAGCAGGGAAAATAGAATCATCTGTCTGTGATTCTACCTCTAGTCAAATCCTTTGTGCCCTAATGAAGGTGACAAAGATAGTATTTTCTGTAACATCCAACAGTTAACCGGTACAGCAGATTAGGAGTATCACTTAGTTCATAATCTCCCCCCTTTATTCCAATTTAGGTGGAAGCAGGACAGGCTTTATCTTGCAGTGTTTAAGAAACTGTTCAGATACACTCCCTTCTCTGAACTTTTCAAAGTTCTCTGCTGTTCTGTTCATTTTTGCCATGGAAAGACACAACTTTTCCTCTAAACGTCTGCAAACATGGGAGGAAAATACAGGTTCTTCAAGTACCTCTGTCTTCATCTCATCAAATGTAGTCTCTCAGTTTGGAGTGGATGTGTTGCTATTTCTACTGCACTTCAAAAGAACGAAGCTTCTCTTCTGTCAGAAATTCTTCTTAGGAAAGCATAAAGCAAAATTAATATTTTGCATACTGTATTCCCAGCAGCCAAGCCTTTGAACAATAAAAATTCTAAGTTTTCTGAATAGTCCAACTGCTCAAATGACTTCTATTAATAATTTGTCAGAAGGATTTAGGACAAGCTTCTTGAAGGCATATTGATCACTTTGAATCAACGCACAAGATAATAACTCTGGAACAGCATGTACAAAGCTGCCAAGTAAAAGTCATCCTTTCAGATAATCATATTCGTGAGGTCAGCAGAGGACACTAACTCTCAGCACTTTGCTTAGTTTCCACATGACCTCTTCCCCCTGGGGTGTGAGATTAGATCGGCAGAAAAACTAGTTACCTCATCTCCCAGCCAGTCATCAGCACTGAATCTCTCAGTACTGCTACTGAGTCAGCTACGGATCGCAGCAATCTAAAGTCACAGCCAAGGCACAGAGGGAGGGAAATGAAAGGACTGACCGTGGCAACGTCCCTTACCTCTTCTTTGTCCATCTGCCTCTCTCCTACACATCCCGCCCAAGCGAGCAGGGGTTTGCGGCACTGTTCATAGGCACTGGCACTCTCACTGCTCTGGCCATTGTACCCAAGGAGGACCAGGGTCCTGCCAGCTTGAAGGTAGAAGGTGGATTGAGATTTAGGGGCACAGAGCTGGGAAGGGCCAGCTGGATTGTCGCATCCCATCGTGCCATGGGGCTACTTTGAGATTCAGTGTCCTCCACTACTGTGCACAGATCAGTGGGACTTCCTGGGAGCCTGAAGCACAACATAATGGCTCAGCCATCCATCCCAGGACAGGGCTATGCAGTTCGTCAGCCTGCAGGACAGCCTGCTCATACGGCGGGGAGCAAAGTAGGCTGGTGCATTTGGGATGATGTAGCTGGCTCAGCCAGCCAAACTACAGAGGGAGGCCTTTCACACAGGGAGAGAAAAGCAGAGGTAGAGATAAGGCTCTGTTATCTCTATGGCAACTGCCAGGGAGCTGCACCATGCTCACCAGGGGAGAAGGGAAGAAAGGCAGAGGGGAGAATAAAACCCAGAAAGCATGGCCAAGAAAATGCTTAGCAGGGAGAAATCCACAACAAAGGGAAAAAACAGAGGTGGGAGAGGAGCAGTGCAGCCCACTGCTGCTGAAGGGGGAAAGCAAAGGGCTCATGACTGGCATCCAAGGAGGAGGCTCTTGAGCTGCCAACATGGGGGCAGCTCCGCCACCCTCCCCATCTGCATCCTGCGGCGCACAGTCTGCTGCAGCCAGGCACCTCTCTCAGGCAGGGCAGAAAAACTTCTCTGTCATTTTCTAGGAGACACCAAAAAACGTGTGAGACTCAAATAACTGCACAAATGTCTTTAAGCCCGAAATGCCAGCAGTGCTGCAGTGCATACATAATTTAAGGTCTGAAATATTCATTTTACTCAAGCCACAGATGAATATTAAGCTGAGATAAAGATGCCAAATGGGTGGTGAATAAATTATATCCATTGAAATCCATCTGAAACAATACAAAATAAATATTGAAAAACAGCAGGCCAAGGATCACGCCAAAGCTGTACAACTTGTTTCGTGTTTGCATCAGGGTACAATGAAAAAACAGCTTTGATTCAAGGTAGCTACATTTGTTCAGCTTTCCCTCATCCATTCTGTGCCATCTGGAAGTCAAGGTGAAAAATTCACTCCCTGCTTCCCACACGGTCACAGCACAAGAAGTTATTCTCCCCCAAATGGAAGCGTACTGTGCTGCTCCAGGCCTCCAGGAGACTTCTGTCCCTACTCATCTCCCCTCAGTTAGTCAGCAGTCATTCATATGCCCTAATGATTTCAGAGGAAGGGTGGAAGATGATTCCTAGGGACTTCTGTTTACATAGATAATAGAAAGTGGTTTGTACCACTGAACTCTGTGACTCAGAAGAAAACACGAGTGCAGAAGCCTTGCCAAGCAGAGGAATTAACAGCACAGCCCCTTCCAAGCTGGGAGGGCATTCACTTAGCACTGAAAACCTCTCAGCTGCTCATGCAAGCAGAGGACAGGCTGCCAGCTCAGGAGCAGGTCAGAGACTTACTCCAGGCTGCACAACACATGAAACCTAGAAATGCCAGGCTGAACGACATGCTTCCTCACAAAACCTAGAGTGAGGCTTCCCAGGCTGAAGTGCATCTATACTACCCCCAACTTCTCTCCAAGGCAAAGGCTTTTCCCCAGAGGCAATGGGAAGCACCCAGGTTCATCTGACATAGGCATGGGAGATACTGCCCTCACCTTGGCGCCAGAGGAGATAGAGGGACCAAGGTAGTCACATCCCTCAACACGACCATGGGCTGGCTCAGATCCCCAAGCTATGTGCTTGCTGCTGCAACCTCCTCAGTAGCTGTCTTTCTGCGAGGGAGAGATGCTGCCCTTTGATGAGGGCCACGTTTGGGCAGGGTGTCCTCAGCTCCTCCAGGGGACGGGAGCAGGGAAGGTGGTGGGTGGTGAACACTGAGAGAACCCCAACCACCAGCCAGCACTTTCCTTTTGGAAAAGACAAGAGTGATGAAAGCGCGGTACCACATGGACTGCTGAGGAGCAACTGTGCAATAATCTGCTGCAGCTGACGTTGCCATCCAATTTATCAACGCACCAGCTAATTTACAACTGGGAGATTGGCATCACCTGTGCCCCAGGGATGAGCTGTGAAAGGGACTACTGCCATATGGCTCATGCAAAGCATGAGGGATTATAATGACAAAACATGGCCTCACAGACTGTGGTTTCTTTACTTCAGAGCCTTTTGGTTAACTGCCCTGTTCTCTCACCTTGCTGCCAGTTTTTGATCACTGAGCAGCAGCAATGAATCAACCTGCTGGGAGCTGCCTCGTATCCATAGGTAGTTCTTCAGTTCAGTGCTTGTCAAACAAGAAGTTTAGCCTCCATTAATTAAAGGTCTGGATTTAAGGCAAATTTTTTGAACTGCATCAAACACTGCTGGAGATACTCACATTCATAACTACTTTAGCCTTAATTAGGTCGATCTTAATTAACTTTCAAATCTAGGCCATTTTAGCTGTCCATATATGTTTAACACCATTCAATCACTGGGAGAATGAATTCAGGGTTTTTTCTTGGGGTACAAACAGACAACCAAGTTACAACATACCAGCTGAGTCACAGCATTTGCTTGTGCTCACACTGTAACCCTTCACAAACGTGACATCTGACACATCAACACAAATGTCTCCTTGAGGTTTAAGTGAAAGCCTTGCCTCACGGCTGCTGCAGGACAGGAGAACCTGCAGCATTACCTCAGCTCTTGGAAACAGGAGAATTGATCAAGCCTGTAGGATGAACAGAGAAATGGCCCCAGTAAATGCCTATGGGATAAAATGATGTGTATGCTCTGTGGAAAGGACACTCTTGCCTCGGCCAAGTCAGCTGGGGATCACTTTATCTGCACTGAAACAAACCTCTTTTCCACAAAGCAAGTGTCCACACAGCATCAGGCTTTGGCTCACCTCTTCTCCCTGGAAAGGGGGACACGATCATGAAGGCTGCTCTGCAGTACCCCCACAGGCTCACACGTGGGACCTCTCACACATTTATCACATGGAGACAGCCTCAGCCTCAGCTGTGGCAGCTCATAATTGGTCTTCTGTTATGAGATCTGTAATTCCCCCCCCAAGCAATTTCACAACACCCACACACACACTTAGGGGTGCCTCAAGCATTAGGGAAAAAGCCTTCTTCATTTTCTCAGGCACACTGGCCCTGCCTGCAAGGATGGGCGCAGCCTCTCCATCCTCTTCTCATGCCGTGCAGCGCAAAGGAGCAGTTTTAGCACAAACTTGCATGAAAAGGACAGACCAGCAAAGCAAAAGGCTTTGAGGCAATTATCTTCTAAACAATTCAGTTGTTCTTCTGCTGCAGCACTTGAAGTTTTTACAGAAAAGCCTTTGTTTTCCCCTTCATACAGCATTTTAAAGGATTAACCCTGTGACAAGGTGCACTGCAGTGCCTGTAGTTAATGGCAATACAGAAGAGACTTAAAGTGCCTTTGGCTCTTCAAGCCAAAGCACAAGCAGGGATGGCGAAGCCCTCTGAAGAGACCTGACATACTCATTGGAAACCTTAATGATCACTTTCCTCAGCATTTGCTGGTGTCCTGGGCACCACCAGGAGTACACAGCTCAGTGGGAACCTTTCACCAGCAGAGAGCCAGAGATATGGTAGAGGACTGTGGCACAGCAGCAACAACAAGCGTGAGGCTCCTTGGGGAGGCATCTGCTTGTCCTGGTCAAAAGAAACAGCTGAGGACGGGCCTGCACCAACATGGCCAAAAAAGGTTTGTTTGCTCAAAAATCATTGCAAACCATGAGCTGGAAGAAGCTGGGTAAACAAAACCAGCAGAGATGGTGAGATGCAGCCTCACTGCAAGGACTGTGCTGTATATCTTGCAGCCAGGCACGCAGCACAGAGACCTCTCAGCCTGTGTCGAGGTGTGAATGCAGCTGGTGTAGCCCAGCTCGCAGTGCACTGTTGCCAACGCAGAACCCTTTGTATGGATGTCGTGCCTGTAGTGGGAGATGGAAACGTTGGGTTTTCTGTTCCAGGAAACCTTGGGGTTTTGGTTGCAGGGAACCTGGGATTTTCTGTGCTCCCTTTCAGTACAAAACTCTCACCATCAGGGTGATACATGGGTAGTTTCACAGAAGCAAAGGGGGTTGGCTTGGCCCCCATAGATTTTGCTGAATTGTAGCCTGTGCTCATGTTATGCAGATCAGGGTTTCCAGGCAGAACAATTTCTGGGGAAAAAGAGTACCCGTGATCTCTTGTCCTAAATGGTGAGCTCACATACCATAATATGTAGGGACCAGTAAAATTCTGTAACTGAAGTATTTTGGGCAACTGTCCACATCAGCATCAGCACAGAACAAAAGATGTCTTTGTGGCTTCCTCTGAGAGGACAGCATATGCTCCTTTAAATGCTGGAAGCAGTTCAGGTGCTGGAAACCCTTCCACATGACAAGTGAAACCCCTGAACTCTCTTGTATAACCCATGTATTTTTTCTTTATACCAGAAGATTCATTGACCTGAAAGGAGGATTACCGACTAAAAGACACGAGATTCAGGCTACCAGGCAGAAATCCTTACTAATCTTTGCTAATCTTATGCCTGCTTAAACTCTGCTTTCAAAAATTTCTGTTCAATCACTTACAAAACAATCTACATTCTAAAGGCAGACCAATGCCATTAATTACCTTTATCCCTCATCATATCTCTCTCATCTGTCTAAAAGCAAAGCTTAACCTCCCAGTTAAAAGTTTTCCTTGGACTTAGAGGTTCATGGAGGACAGGGAGCTGTGGCCTGCGTGGGGAAGGCAAGGTCTGCATTGCATTTCCAGGGAGAAGTTTGGCTCCCTGCTCTGCCACAGACCTTGGGTCCCTATTAGCCGATCCCCTGTGCTTTCTGTCTCCATGTCCCTCATGCATCCAGTGAGGGCACACCACCTTGGCAATGGATGCAGGAAGCAGAAATACTGCATGGTGCAATAGCATTAAAATAATGACAGTCCCAGCCATGGGAGTCCAGAAGTCTCATGGGAGCCCTTCCAGGAAAAGGGGACAAACCTCTCTACTCCTGGAATGGGTGTTACAAAAAAATGGTGATGTCTTCACCTATTTCCCTGCCACCTGGCACAAACCAACCACTCAGCAGGGACCTCACAGGATTGAGGTGCCTTCTCCAAGAGGAAGACATTCACTTGCTAAAATACAGCATGAGACCAGAGGCTGCACGCCTTCCTGCCACCCTGTGTCCTTGCAGCCCTTCTGTGCCTGTGCCGCATCCCACAGCGCTGCGCAGGGCACATGTCAGGCCACACTTCCCCACTCGCCCACGCACAAGGGCTGACTCTCCGCCACGGCAGGAGGCAGAGGCACAGCTGTGCTTCGCACCGAGTCTCTCTGGCAGACATAACCACACAGGCAACAGCACTAAATCCCTCTTTGACATCTCAGCCACTCTGGATGCCGTTAGAGGCAATTTTCTGTCCAGCTGCCCGTTTTAATGGGATGTGCAGTTAAACAGATTCATCCTTTCAGCTTCACTCTGCAGAGCCTTCACTCCCCAGCCACCGCTGCTCCCATCCCAGGGAATGACGGTGCTCTCTGCGTTTCTGTCTTGCAGGCAGGCACATTGCTCAGAGATGTAGCTCTTGCCAAGAAAAGTATACAACCTAGAAAGCCACCTGCTCCACTTTTGTTCTTTGAACTCCCTGCAATCAATTTGGCTTTCCCAGGAGAAGGTGGAACTGTTTTCAGTGCAGAAGGAAACAGGATTCATGATGTGCTATAAAAGCACAGCCAGTCCCAGGGAAAGGGTTAATTTGCCTCACTGAGGGGACTGAAAACTGTTATGTGGGAGCAGCAGACACACCCTAGGATCCCTGATGCTGACCTTCCAAACTTCATGACACCGTCCTTGGGCCTGCTTCAGTCTCCTGAAGATTATCTTCATGTTCCCATCAGGCCAGGTTGCAATGTTAGTACCAAACAGAACAAGACGTGGCACTTCACCTTCCTGATAGATCTCCATTTCCTGCCTGTGGCTTTGCTCCCGCCAGAAATGCCGCTCTGCTTGGGACTGTGGTGTCTGGCGTTTGCTACAGGGAACTCTCGGCTGGCCACCCCGTGGCAGGGCCACAGTTCACCTCAGGCCACAAGGCAGTGAGCACAAGGTCTGCGGAGCTGAAAGCCACCCTTTCTCCTTGTCCCTTGGTTTTTGCAGATGTGAGGGTTCAAACCGCTTAGTACCACAAAACTGTTCTTAGCAAACAACAGCAGTGTCTGCCCCTATGTGTTTACAGGGTAACCTGGATCCCCACAACCCCGCCATCATCTTTATTGGGCTCTCTTAGTCAAAGTATGAAAAAAATGACTAAAGAGATTTATCACTTGGCCTTGTACAAGTGCGCACCTTGTGAGGAGCTGTCACAGCTCACTGTATTTTATGCAGATAAAGGCTTTGTTTCTCTCTAAGGGTTTCTACTACAAATACTTTTAAGGTATGGCATGAAGGAGGCACTGTTAGGATAAAACTGATCCTCTCCTAAAGCACACAGTTAAAACAGGTGGGACAAATCACTACCTAAAAATACCTGTTTCAGCACTGATAGTACGGTTTAGCTGCTCAGGAAAACCTGCCTGGCACAACATGGCTGGCAGCCCCATGCACCGAGCTGCTGCTACAGGCAGTGACCTGCACCGCTGACCCCAGGAGCCCACTCCAGTCTCCCTGTTGGGCTGAGATGCTGCTAATTGTGCAGCTTCTCTGAGCAGGAGCCCCTTGGCCCTGGCTTGGGGAGCTCCCGGTGGCTGGAGGGTACTGTGCAGGGATGCACTGAGCCTCTCCAGGATACGGCTCAGCACACCTTCTGTGTTCTGCGTAACTTCTAGGAAAAGCCAGGTCTTACAGCTTCCTGCTTCCTTGGGTACTAGGGGCACATGAGCTGTTTTTTCTTGCTGGATAGCTGGGATCCATAGGCCCCAGCATGCAAGGCTATCCAGTAAAAATTCCTCACCAGGCTTAGGGCTGTTTCCCATGCACATCATTACTAAATAGCATTTAGTCATTTTTCACATCCAATTCATATAAATACTTGAAAAACTCAAAACTGGTGCCATTCGATCTTCATTAATGCTGTAGTCTGACTACCTCGGAGACTTTCAGCTGTCCTTAATTTGATGCCTGGTAGAAACATTTTTCCTGTGGACATTTGTGTTCATTTGATGTTAATTATGACCTTTAACCAGTAACAACAAAAAAAAAATATCCCCTGGCAACAGCCTCTATGCACAAAGAGAGTACGTCAGACCACAGTGTCAGTTTTCACATAATACCTCTCCTCAAGACCTGGGAGAAACAATTACAACTGAATCACAGCTACAGGTTTATTGCAATCACCTTGCTAGGAAATATCATTAACATCAATTAAAAAAAAAAAGATTGTCTTCTATCAACTGACACACTCCAGCACAAGCAGAAATATTGCACTCAGTAGTACTGTTCAATGGCATTAATTCTCTGCGCTCATCATAGGTCTTCTAACACATCCCATGACAGGAGAACACTGCCGAAATAAAAGTCGCAATGTTTTCGAAGCGCCCAGTGGCAGGGGCCAAGCAGGCCATGATGAGAAATGCAAGTATCAAATGACAAACAACGTAGGTGCACGTCCATGTGTGGTTTTCTGTATCTTAGCAAAGAGGTCAACTGTGCCAACAGACAGTGCCCAGCTCACTGACAAACAGCTCGAGGTAACACCTCCGTCCCAGCACGCTGGCTGGCAGATGGAGCAGTGCAGGCGAGACACACAGGCTGCTCCCGGAGGGCTCTCCCCGGTCAGCCCTGCCACACTGCCCCAGGGGCTGAGCTCTGCAGCCAGCCTCCACCCAGGGGAAGGCTTTCCTTTGCAAAATGGTCGATATGGCACAGGACTGAAACACCGGAGAGGAGCAGACCATGGCAATGCTGGAAGTTTTCACAGCTCCTGACCCACAAGTACACCTGTGTTTGCTGATCCCCCCAGCCTGCTGGATTACAGGCGGTTACTTGCACACATCCTGCCTCCACTCAGACCCTAAATACCACAGCAGGCTTTCCAGAAACACGGGATCAGCTCCTGCTTGCCGGAAGAGACACATGCGACACAGCAAGTCCTAGCCAACCTCAAACACAGTTTGCAAACCTGAGCCAGTCTCATGGAGCTGGTGTTCTGCGTTTACTCAGACGACAGTTCTTCAGCTCTGCACTCACTCGCTTCCAAAACGTTTTGGCTGATCCGACAAGGAGCTACCCAACCACCTCATCAGCTGCCCATTGCTGTATACCTCTATAAACTGTTTTCTTTGCCAATGCATCAAATACCTCAGAATAATTCTGCTTCCAAATCACAGTCTAATGGCAGTCCTGAAACAGAGCTGCAACCCTCCTGCTCAGGACTTGGGACAACATACTGCTCGCCTTGGCCTCAGCAGAAATTAACGGACCAGTTTGTGTGGGCGCCCAGCTACTTACAGACAAGATCCTGGTGAAATGTAGTCACAGCATTAGCAGCTGAAATTAGTTTGGCTCTGGTGGGAGCTGAGCCCACTCACGCTGCAGTTGGTCTGAGCCTCCTAAAACCGGCACTGCCAGGTGGTCTCTGAGCGAGCAGCCCCACAGCAGCTGCCGCCAGCCGGGGCAGCCCCACACGCCCCAGAGAAGGCTCCCTGTGGCCTTGGGCTGGGTGCCCACCGGTCCTGCACAAACGCATTGCACAAATTATTTCCTTCTTACTGCTTGGACTCCATAAAGCCTAGAGACCACTGAGGAACACAAAGGGAAGGAGCAAATCAGATGTCTGCTGGTGCCGAGGGGGAGCCGGTGATGCAGCTCAGCTGTAGCCGTGCTGCCCTGGCTTTAGAAACACCTTGTGCAGGAAGGCTGCTGCAAACCAGCAAAGCACAGCTGAGCTGGGGCCCGTGAATCCCAAAGGCAAAGGTAGGAAGGACTCCACATCACCAGCAAGCAATGGGCTTGCCAGTATCAGTATGTTCTTCAATACTTTGCTTCTGCCTCTCCAGCACACTCTATGTCTTAATTTTTCACTCTGGGAGAACCCAGCTACGAAATGCAGCAGCAACCAATACTTTGGTCTATTTGCTTTGCACAGGAGGGAGCCGCAGCACCACTCACCCTCTCCCCTGTGCATGGCACACTCATGCTCCACTGCAAAGCTGCAAAACTGCTGTGCTTTGCTGCCAGTACCCTTTTCCATCCATCAGCATCATAAATAATCATAGCAGCTCCTGCTGTCTGAATCATAATTTGCATCTCCTTTCTAATTGTATTATGTGTTGCTGGTCCACCAGACCCTATCTGAGGAAGCATACAAGTAATTTATCTGTATTCCTCCGTTCTCCCCATACGTGCTTCCAGACAAGTCAGATTAATACTGGTCTTTGCATACTTCTAATCTCATCTCCCTCTTGTATACCTAGTGTCTTATTTAGCTGCATTTTCAGCTGCCATCCAAAATTAATGCTTCACCTGGCATATTCAATCTCTTCCCATATTCTAAACTCTTGATTAAATACATCTCAGAGACTGAGGATGAACTATAGGCATTCAGTCAGGTTGACTTTGAGGACTAATACTTTTGGATCAAAAAGGTGTATCAGTTTTGCCTTAAAAAAAAATACCGGATACATTACAGCAAGCAGCAATATCGATGATGCTCTTGGTGGCACATATATAACTGAAGCACAGCAATTTTGTGATTTTGCATGCCAAAGTCAAATGAGGTGATTTAATGAGATGTCACTTAAAACTGATCGACACCTGCAGCCAGAAACCACGCCGAACAGTGCTCCTACCCACTGGGCCACAGCGACAAGCTGCTCACCCAGCGCCACAGCCCCCGCCACCGTGAACCTGCCCAGCTCCAGGAGGACTCTGATGGTGGGAATGCTGCTAGGTCCCGGGGCCACAGCCACAGACTCTCCCATCCTCTGAGGGTTTCTCTCACAGCCATCCCGTTACCACACTAATCCATGGATCAGGGATAAGGCCAATTGCCACCATGCCCCCAGCCCTCTCTGAGGTCTGTGCAAACTTCTGCTGGTGGAAACCAACCCCACAGGTCACCAAGTGCTCCCTGCACAAACAGCCCTTCACTGCCACTGCAGGGAGGCTGATGGCTTCTGCTGAGGGCTCTTGGCCAGCACGCACCCACACAGACCCCCACAATCCAGTATCCCTCCCCACATGTGACATGCCGACATGCCACCTCTGCTCCATGCTGACTTACTTTTGGCCTCAAGTATCACATTTGCTTCCCAGCCCTACGATACTCATACCTTAATAAATGAATGAGTCCCTGCTGTGCAGTTAAACAGGGAAAATACTTCTAATACCACCAATAACTCAAACTTGCCTTTCGAATCATTCAGTTTTCTTCAAGTTTCCAGAGCAGGGTGGTGTGGACTGTGCACAGCAAACAGCTGTCAAATGTAACACTGCATCCTGCTCATGTCTTGTCTGCTGAGATTTTGATTTCTGCACATTTTCTTGAAATTACTCCACAAGTATTTTCTGTAAAAGCAATTTATTCATAAACTGTTTCAAATAATCAGAGCAGAAAATCCGCATTTAAAACATGACCCATTTGATCAGGGGCATGTTCATGCAGTACTCTGTTGCAGACGAACAGCTGGTGGGACAGCACTTGCATCACATTTCTGGCCTGGTCGTTCACATTTCAGTTACTGAACTCACATATTCCTCAACATTATCTTAAAAAGGAAACATATTTTTAGGCACCTGCTGTGGAAAGTGAATGCAAGACCACTCAGCCTGAGTCTGTGCACAGGCAACCCGAAGGGACCATGCCAGAAGAGTCTCGAACAGCACTCATGCTTCAGACCGGGAAACGCTTCCTGGCCGTACTCACCAGCTGCCTGGGGAAACGTGCCACCTTGGGCTTGGTGCGGCAATTTGGAGACAATTTTACAGGTACCATGTTATGGTAACCTTTGAATTTTCACGCCCGCCCAGGGAGGTGAGAGGGGCTGACAAGGGAGGGCATTCGGGTGCCTGGTGTTTGCTCCGTTCCCAAGCGCACATTCTCTGTGCCCAGATGCTTTTACCCTTCACAGTCACCTTCCCCCTGCTAAGCACTGCACTTCACAAGAAGAAAAGCTCAGATTTATTGAACACGTACATCATCATCTACTGCTGCTGCGATATGAGCCGGGGCCACCACGCCCAGTCCCACAGCAAGCGGTGGTGGCAAGAAGAGATTGCTCCCGCGACCCCCTCACCTTCTTTTCTGAAGCTTCCCGAGTTAGTCCCCTGTGTGAGGCTGCTATTGCTATAGCAGTGGGACAGAGGCCAAGGAGGCTACGACCTAATGTTTCAGTCTGAACAGATAGAAGAGATGGATTATTATACACGAAAGCTGTTCCTGGTGCATGCAATTGTCTGGTAACGACGTACTTTGGAAGGTGAATCTCAGAAGGAGGAACATGCAAAACTCCCACTTTGTTCGCGCTGGGAAGCTGCATTATCCCTTTAAAAATGGGGAATAAAATGCATGAAAAATTATACAGAAAGCAGCAGAACAGCATAGCGCTTTAACTCATGCCGGGCTCAGGAGAGGGAGGGGGAAGGGGTCACTCCTGCCAGTCATACCAGCACATTAAATTTGGTAAAAACTGTTCCTGCTGATTTAGGATTAACCAGGTCTGTGAACAGCTGGACTAATTCAGCTTCTTCCCATGCCTCATGGCTGGATTTCTTCATGTACATAAGAAGCAAAATTCAAGTGAAACCTTTGCATCCACCTTTCTCTTGTAGGCCCCAGTGCCTAACACACAGCTAGAGGTCACGCTGCAGCCTCGTGCCCCAGGGAAGCTGCTGCTGGGGTCTCTGAGCCACCTGCCCCGTCTCTGCTTGGGAAACGTGCAGGAACTTAGCACCCCTGCGGTGGCTGCCCCTCTGCCACGCTTGGCTGAAGTGGTAGGGGCCAGACACAGAAGCATGTGGACAACATACCCCTGAGCACTGGAGGAACCGGTGCCCTCAGGAGAGGGGAGCAGTCACGGCTCAGCACTCCTTGCACACCCTGGCTCACCTGCGCTCACCAGCGGCGGAAGGACTTGGCAGAGACCGGTGTTACAGGACAGCCCAAACACTGCCTGGATGTTCTCCCGAGAGCACAGCACACTCAGAGGGGTTTCAGAAACATGCAGCCTAATCTGGGCATAGGAAGGAAAACAAAATCGTAGAATCACTTAGGTTGGAAAAGACCTTTGAGATCATCAAGTCTAACCGCTAACCCAGCACTGCCCAGCCCACCACTCAACCATGCTGCCAAGCACCACATTTACGTGTTTTTTTTAAATACCTTCAAGGATGGTGACTCCACGTCCCTGGGCAGCCTGTTCTGGTGCTGGACAACTGTTTCAGTGAAGAATTTTTTCCTAACATCCAACCTAAACCTCCCCTGGTGCAACCTGAAGCTGTTTCCTCTTGTCCTGTCGCTTGTTACCTGGGAGAAGACACCAACATACACACCCTGCCTGCAGCCCCCTGTCAGGCAGCTGTAGGGAGCGAGAAGGTCCCCCCGAGCCGCCTCCTCTCCAGGCTGAACCCCCCCAGCACCCTCAGCTGCTCCTCACAAGACTTGTGCTCCAGCCCCTTCAGTGGCTTCGCTGCCCGTCTCTGGGCACGCTCCAGCCCCTCAACATCCCTCTTGTAGTGAGGGGCCTGAAACTGAACCCAGGATTTGAGGTGCGGCCTCACCAGTGCTGAGTACAGGGGGACAATCACTTAACATCATCAGTCTTTATAGATGAGAGAATGACACAGGGAAAATGAATACTGTAAAGATGCAGGACACTGTGGCAGAGCTGGAATGAGAACCCAGGTAGAACAGGTTCACTCCTGTACTCCTTCTGGCAGACACCACCACACGCCAGTCCCCAAGAGCTGCTCTGATTTCCAGTTGTTAAAACACACTATAAACAACTGCAAATACCTGTAACCCTTTCCAGACATCACTTCCCCAGAAATGATATCGATAATATCCACCTATTCAGGTGGGACATCAGGCAAATCGTACCAGCACAGGGCTCAGAGAAGGTTCTTGTGCCGCTGCAAGAAGCCAGGCATACCATGAAACACTTCCCAAAAGCCCAGGCAGTCAGTCCCCTCTGTGTTGCTGCTGTTGATGCTACATATGTTTTTTCCATGTGTTCTCCTTCAAGACTAAGTTTTTATTACACCAACTGTTGCTTTAACATCCACTTCCACTCCCAGTGACTTCAAAGGGGCACGGAGGAAGGTGAGATGAGCTTTTGCTGCCAGCCCTCTCTCTGTGCAGGAGGGAAGGTGGAGCTGCTCCTCCAGCTGCAGGGCACCAGTGCCAGGAGCGGCCCTGGCTGCTCTGGGCAATCCAGAGTGCCCAAGGTTTTCTGCTCCCTGTATTTTGGCACAGAAAGCCACGCAGCACAACCCTGGCACAGGACATGACATGAATGCTAAACATGGCATGAAAGGTGTGTGCGTGCATGCTGTGGGATTTCTGTCCAGCCACTATCTTCTGGTTCTGTAAATACCTATAGTGCGAGAGCTATGTGGTACCCCCTTCCACGCGAGCTCTTCTCTATGTAACTTTATGTTCGTTTGTTTAGAACACCGGAGAAGGAAGGAGGACTAGAAGGTATTTTGCCAGCAGTTCCTGTACAGACATTAGGATAGCCTTTTAAACTGAGAAAACCAAGCTGTTTCCAGGTTTAAATGAAGCACCAAGAGATAAAGCATTCACCCTTCCTGAAGTACCTCCCCCTTCTGAGAAAAGTGCTTTCTGAAGGCTGGTCCTTCACAACTGGTGCTGCCAGCTGAACAGTTTCCATCCTCCCTGACTGTAAATACTGAAGGCCAAGTGCTGTTTTTCATATAAACACAACCCATGATGAAATCAGCAAGGTAACCCAGGAGGGCAAAAGGTGAACGTGCACATTACACGATTGATCTGGGCTTCATGCCTTGCCTGAAACCCAAAAGACACACCTCTCTAGACCTCAGTGAAGGCAGAATACACACTCATAATCTAATGGAGAGATCAAGGACTTAGGGCTGGATCTTAACAAGTATGGCAAATTTTATGGAAGTGGTATTTAAAGCACCTGAGTCATAACCTTTACAATAATACACTTCCTCTCAGAGCAGTACCTTCTCTTGAGCAACTTACCCACTCTAACCCACCTGTATCCAGGTCTCACCGGTTACCTTCTGTGTCAAATCACTTTAAAAACATGGGTCAAAGTTGTTTCATAGCTTTACTCTCTCAGTAATGTGCAACATGAACATAATAGTGTTAT
Organism: Ibycter americanus; assembly: GCA_035590275.1. Taxonomy (NCBI): domain Eukaryota; kingdom Metazoa; phylum Chordata; class Aves; order Falconiformes; family Falconidae; genus Ibycter; species Ibycter americanus. The sequence goes on from JAVJGI010000064.1 coordinate 972,250, forward strand.
TAAGAAGTCAAAAATAACTTAACACAATAGCTATATAAGATTCTCCAATGGTCAAACTTTCAGCAATTACTTTTTGTTAAGTTCAGAAAATTAGCATATTTGTTAATCAAATTAATTTAAAAAGTAGCTTTTCAAAATAAAAGCAATGCTTTAAATAAATATAGTCTTTTTTATAACCATAAACCACTTAGTCCTGTTAAAAGTAACACAAATACTACACTCAAGCACAGTACTTAAACGATTGAAATGCCGTGAGCGTACATGAGCTGGACACTGGGAAGGATGAGGATGTGTTGCTTTGTGACATTCTCCGTCTCTTTTCTACAGCGGCATGAAGAGGCATCCAATTCTCAGAACTACCCTGAACATATGACATGTGTCAGGGTATTTGTAGCTGCTGCACAAAAAAGCTGGTACCCTGGTTTTTCCCCAAGCTGTTTCTCTACCCTACATCTGCAGCAGTTCCGCAGCCTTGCTTCAGATTTCTAGCACAGCATGATTCTTAACCACAGCAACGTCAAGGTCAGATCATGCTTGCTTCATCCTACTGACTTCAACATGCAGGCAGAAGGTGGCAAGCCAGATCTGGCCTCTCACACCTCTTGCACTAGAGCTCACAGCTTGTGAAATCTGTGACGCCTTCCTTCCAATACTGGCACCACTGAGTGTTCCAGAGCAGCCCGAAACTCACCTTCGGAGTTCACGAAGGATATTCACAGCTCTCCTCGTAACTACGGGGCTGACTAGCTATGTTCATCACTAGACGAGTTAATGCCTACCAGCAAAGGCTGCTGCTGTCCTGCGGATCTACAAGGTAGCAATGATTTACTGGAATGAAATAAATCCGCTAGTTTTCCTGTTAGTACATGCTATATGGGTGTATCCTGAAGAGCAGTTTGCTAAAATTCAGTGAAATACACACCTCAAATCTAATCATGATCTATCCAGCAACTCTGACCATTAAATATCTCGTTTACGTGGTTTGAATTGTTTGTTAAGAATCACGTTCAGGGTCTGCGTGAACCACTGGTTTTGCCCTTGCAAAAACAGCTGTTGGTGGCATTTGTTGTTGTATTTTGTTTAAACAGTGTAACAGTAATGCAACCTATAAGTTAAATGATAAAAGCTGGAGAGTAAAATAAAGCACAAAACTGATACAAGTACTCTCTATGTGTTTTGATCTTCAGAATGAACAGGCCTATTCAAAGATGACAAAGGAATAAATTAGCAAATGGCTAATGTAATGCATGAAAGGGCGTCTACGGGATTTGCATGTGCGCGCACACACGCACTTGCATACAGACAGCTTGTCTTCATTAGAAATTTCACTACCAGAGTTTAACTTAGATAAATTAACTGCATTAAAATACTGACATTGTGAGGATTTTAATACTATCAACACCCTGTAGAGGGCATTCCTGTGTGAATTTTTAAATGCTTTAAAAAAATAGTTCAGAGTTATTGAAATCTGTGACAAATGCGACAGCTCTGCCTCCCCTCACAGCCTCCCGTTCTCATCTCCAGTATCCTTCTCCTGTATTGCCTCCAGGCACCGTTTTGACTTGGCGTCCGCATGCCCACTTCCAGTTTTGCTCAGTCCGCATGACAGGCATGCCAGCTGGATCTGCTTCATGTTCTCCAGGGCTTCGTTCTTGGCGTTCTTCAGGAGATCTCCTTGGCCCTGAGGATGTACACACAGACATACAGGAGAGAGTCAGGGATCGCACACGTCGCTTGGGACCAAAAGTGGCAATACTGCTCCCGTGCCTCTGCCGTACCGTTCAGCGCTGTGGAACAGGTCTCAGGTCCCGCCTCACATCCCCTCTGCCCCCCATGGATGCCAGTCCCCACCTGGGGAAGGGACTGAGGCCCCTTCTGCAGCCTGGCACCCAGCCCGGTGAGGAAGGCAGCAGCCAGCACAGTGGGCAGGGTGAGCGGGCCAGGCACCTGACTGCCCGCACTTCAGGTCCCCCCTCGGGAGGTAATTCGGGCCTGGCTTTAAGGAGCCCGCGGGGGGAAGGCAATTCCTCCCCCACAGCCAACCGGAGGACCTGCCAGGGATGGGGCAGCGACGGCACGTGGTACCCCTCTCCCCATGCCACTGCTCTGTCCTTGCGCCGTGGCATCAGATCCCACACGGTGATGGCTGCGCGTCCCCGGCGAGCTGTGAGACCCCGGCTACCCAGCCCTCCTTGCACTCGGGTTAGCTACCCAGCCCCGGGCTCTCCTTTAGCGCAGGCAGGCCAGACTGCGCACCTTCATGAAACACAACAGCTGAACCATTTTGTTTGGGACCCTTGAGCAGATGAATGGGGACGAGAGACTTCATGAGCAAAGGCCTGTTTCTGCAGCTTCTCAAAGCACCTAAAGCTGTCGTGACTAAAGGAATGTCAGTCCCATTTGTAACTATCAGGAGAAATGTGTTACAGGAAATTTGTATTACGGAGTTGGTGTTCAGAAGTGCCAAAATGGATATTTATGCGATATTGATATCTTGAGTGCTGCGAAGTGACAAGATTCTGGTGCTAGAGGATACAGATAAATAAAAGCCAGGAGATGCATCTGGTTATTAAATTTCAGTATCACTAAGAACTTGAGCTGTTCACCTCATGTCACCCAAAGTACAGCCTGAAGTACACCACCTGCTGCAGCTGGTTATACACATATTCAGAAGGAATACCTCCACTGACTGAAACGTCACACTCACATCCCTGCAACCCAGCCTGACCTCCTGCAAACCACAGATGCTCCGCGGGCTCTCAGAGGAGACAACAGATATTACAGCAGGACCTGTGGCACACTGGGAGGTGACTGATCACCAACCCCTCTTCGGTTTTCCAAACAAACCAGAATTGTTGGACAAGTTGCAGCACACCACCTTCCAGCAGTGGGAGCATCTCTCTGCTCTCCCTTTCCCCAGAGCTAAGAGGAAGGGTTTATCTCACACTGATGAGTGCAGCTCCCTTTTCACCAGTGCCTGGCACTGGGCTTGCACCACCTCAGCCCCTGTAAACAACGTTCACAACCAAGAAACAATAGTGGCTTGCAAGTCCCGCTGCCCTGGTAAACACCACGTGGGAAACCACGTCAGCCAGGGACGGCAGCCTGCGCCTGAGAACGAGATTGCCTCATCTCCTGGTGGCATGAATTTGTCCCTGCTGAACAATGCAAATCACCACCCAGATGCTGGGAATCCAACTCAATGTGAGAATAACAAAAACCACCGGGACTACGCGAGTGGCTCTGCACTGTTTGGTAGGAAGCTCTTTTGAAGAGATTAGTATCTCGGCAGCATGACAGTTATGGGAATACATAGACAAATAACTTGGGATCCAGTGAGCAGACATGGCTTGAAAAAACAAAACAAGAATAATTTACGCAGCACATACTTCACATAGCTGTGATCTTGCTTTCAGGACAAAGGTTGAGCTCATGGTTAAAGGCAGTAGGCAGGAATCCAAGAGCCCTGTAGCTGCCTTGAGCACCCTGCACGCCCCGGTCTCCCTCCTTGTCTGCAAGTGGCACAGGAACCGTGTTGGTGCTGTAGTGACAAGGACACCACACTGCAGCGCAAGCAAAGAGATCCAACAGCGGTATCATTAATGACATGGTAATGTTATAAAAAGCGTGGTAGGCTCTTCAGTATACAAATGCAGTTTTAAATAGTTTGGTTTTAGGGTGAAATAGACCTGGCTGCAGTGGGGCTGCTGCTTTTTCTTGTCATGCACACAGCACTGAGGACACCAAAGGCTGCACCACCGAGCAGACAAAATTGGTGTGATGACGCTTTGCAGCCTTAACTTCTCTAAGTCAAAACCTGGCGCTATGTATTCATGTGCAAGAACAGAAAAATCCCCTTAGCACAAGGAGTGGCTCCAAGTAGACATCCCTACAGCACCAAGACCAGCTAAGCCCCAAACCTGGGAGAGCCAGTGCAACAGAGGTAAAGTGATGACGATGAAGGCCCAGTGCCCTGAAGCACCTGGTGTCCCCTCAGTCGGGGTGTCGGCAGGAAGGCTGCTAGAAGCCTCCTCTGCTGCAGCACGGCTGGCATCTCCCCAGGCAGCGGGAGCACTCACCCACACCGTGCACGGAGGAGGATTTCCCGTCACACAGCAGCACAAGATGGATACAGCTCTGTAAGCTGACACAAAAAGAGCTTCAGCTGAGTCTACGTCGCTGCCTTCACATCTCTTCCTCCTCAGGGTGAGGGCAAAGCATGGAAATCTTTCTGAGGGTGGCCCACCAGCTGTGTCTTTGCCGAGGGACTCTCTGAGATGCTCCTTTAAGGGAAGCTACTTGGGATTTGGTACACCCCCGCTTGGAGGATGACAGCCCGAGTCCGCCCTGCCAAGACTCATCTCAAGTCCCCAGAAGCCAAGGGACTTCACACCCTGTGTGAGGGTGCTGAGCCACCCGCTCTCCCTTATGCATATTCTGATTTCACATTTAAGTAACCAGGCAATTCAGATTACAGATTTTGTCTGAGGCAATGTGCAACATGTCTTTGGGTTCCAAGAAGAAAAGCATTCCTCCCGAGCATACTTCAAATATTTTGAAGACATTCTTATTTTACAGTGATCTAAAAACAGAAATGGACTTATCAAAATACTGCAATTCCATTCATGTACAGGCCAATTGATTTATGTCTTAAGTCTCCTTGTATTTTTTAAACAGCTGGTTCATTTGAACAAGCTGAAGGAGCAAAAATGATTTTGAATCATCTGTCACAAGAAAATTAATGACAAACCAGCCCCTTCTGACAGAGCTGTCATAATTGTAGAGGCACCATAAAAAGAAAAAAAAGAATATCTGTGGGCATGCTCTGTTTGAAGAGCCATCTGTTTGCTTTGAAAAACTGGCTGTGAGCATAATCGACTTAAGAAAAATGTCAGGAAAATTGTGTCAACACCTTAATGAACTAAATACTGGATAGAAGCTGGAGAAAACTTTAAAAGTATGATTGCATTGAAATACCCGTCGTAAATCAGTCATTGTGATCATCTCTGCACACAGAACACTCCCCTCGGCCCTTACAAACAAAGCATCTCTCTTCCAGACAGAGAGAGATCACGATGGTCCACTTCAGCATCTATCCATCTATCTCCCTTCTGCTACTGATATTATCAGCCTTCCTGAAAATAAATGCTTGTGAGAAAGGTTAAACTCAGCATTTGGCAGGACACTAAATTAAGCCAGAAGAGATTAATTGAGTGTTCTACTTGAAAAACTGATCAAGGGGCCTGCTTTTATTTAGAGCTAGGGAACATTACATGTCAGGTTTCATACACCTAACCACAACTAACTGCAGAGCCTCAGCACAAATTAACATTACAGTACAAATAATGCAGCTTGTCAAGCAACTGTAAGATTATAAGCCTTTACCTTGACAGGTTAATAATACTTAAAAAACGGGGATAATCTGACATGGTTTTAAATATTGCTCAGTTTCAGTGACAATGCATGAAAGGCTTCAAGAAGCATAAGTTGCTCTAGACAGACAGACACAGATGGGATGGATTCTGTATGTTGTTTCTTATTATTTAATTTTTTTGCCAAATCAAACTCCTAGGTTTTTATGAGTCAAGATGACAGCTCATTTTATCCAACAACAACCCAGTCCCTGAGGTTGGGAAAATGAAAGGAGGTGGGTGAGGTAAGTGGCACCATTTTGTGTTCAACTCCACAATATATATTTTTTTTAATACACTGCATGCATATTTCTACAGAAATATAAATATACGGGCATGGGTTTGTACATTAATAATTACTATTTCTATTCCTTTGCTTTCTAGAAACAGTCTGTGACATGCAGGTCATGAAGCAGTGCCAGTTCTGGGCACCCACCCGCACGGGGACCCCGGCTGTCACCCAGGCAGGACCCACGCCCCTGCGTCCGCAGCTGCCCACGCCAGCAGCAGGGGCTGCGGGAGGACCCTGAAGGCCACCACTCGGCCCCTGCAGAAGCGAACTGCGCTGACGGGTTGCCCCACACCAGCACCTTGCTTTACTACCAGCCAAGTAGAAAATCCCGTGCCGAGCAATAGGGCCTGCCCGGCATAGGAAACCAGCTGTGTTTTCAAGGAGGCTGCAGCAGTGGCTGCGAAGGCCATTTTGTAACCTGCTGCTTGCCAAAGCAGGCGATCGCTTATCTCCTGGCAGACACGTTCTCCGGCAGCGCATTGTGGGAGCTTTCCTCTCCGCTCCTCCAGGGCTGAGTAAACAAACAATAAATAACAGAGGTCTTACCGCTCATCCCACACCACGCTCATGGTATTACTGTTATTTTTAAACTTTTTCTCAAAGAAATAGGCTCTTACATTATTATTTAATCACAAAATAAAATCTCCAGAGGCTGCCAGTGGTTGGCTGAAAAAGCCAGACACGGCCAAATAAAACAACCACAAGCACTGCGTCGCTCCACATTTCAGAGGTAACGGGTAAGGTAACAGCACCAATACATTCCGCCATGGGACCTGGGAAGGAGAAATGCTGGAGAGCTGCTGGGATATTGGGATACCCTGCGTGGAGGTGGCATTTACTGCAAGGGGTACATTTTCAAAGTGTCATAGTGGGACTTTAATTGTGTTTAATATTAATAAGGAGGCACACAATTAAATGATCACACGTGGCTTTGAAAATGTAATCCTGAAGAGGAAATCATTAATGAAACGATTAGACAGCTGTGTTAAAATTATTAGAAAAAGCAGATATTTTTCCATGCCTCCTTCGAAGTTAAATATGGAAACAATTGATATGAATTTGATTATGATACACCCACTCTTCAGAACAGAGTACTCAGCTAACATACAGAGTATTGCTGTACCAATGCAGCCTTTAAAAACCCACCCTTTTCATTATTATTGCATATAGTTTGTCAAGAGCTTTGCTTTATTCTCTGCGATAGCAATCACAATGCGCACGTTGGCATGAAAAATTACTGTACACAAGGATTATACACAAAGCATATAATCACTTCTTGCACGCTGAAGAACAAAGGACTGCAAAAATGAGTTACCCCACAGGAAAGACAGGGGCCAAGCACTACTTGCCAAGTTATTTTAAACCCTTGCATAGCAGAAATTTTCTTCCTGTCAGGAAAATAAAAAGGCCACTGATACAAAAGATGGCACTGAAATGGGACTCCACTGACATGGTGTATCATCTAAGGTCTGGGCGTTGGGTTTGGGTTTTTACCCAATTCTGAACCAAATGCAAGAACTTCTTTCTACCTGGCTGAAACCAGCAACAGCTTTGCCACTGAGTGGATCGGGCGATCCGACCAAGTCCTCGCTGAGGTCAGTCACTGTGTTCCTCAGTGTTTGCTAGTAATTTCAGACGTAAAACTGAGCATCTCATTTTGGTGTATCAGCATGTTACTGACAGTAAGAGACCTCCTCTCTCGTTTCCCAAACCAGGGTCTAACAAAAATTTGCAAGAAGGAAACACAGCTGAGAATCAATTATATCACATAGAGAACAGATCTGGGATGTATGAAAAAGAACAAACCCACCCAGGGAAAGGCAGTCACCATTATACGAAGTGTTAAATCTCTGTAAGCAAGAGCAGGAAAAAGAAACTGTTGTGGAAACAGATTGCCGTGTGCAGCTTTGACACAAGGTTATGTGACAAAAACCAAGGTGAACACGAGTTTTTTGATGAGCGTTAAAGGTGAATCAAAGGTTGTGCCAAGCAATGAGGTCAGAAGCTCTAGGGCTGATTGCTCAATGCATTGTAGCCAGCAGCTGGGACACGTGACAGCAAGGATGAGGAAGATGACAGAGAGGAGGAAGAATGGTTAACAGAAACAACCTCCTAGTATTTCTGCTTCTAAACCAAATTGCTCCTCACTTCATCCTTTCTCTATTTATTTCATGGACCAGCCATACGGATGCTGGCTCCACACTTTCCTGCCTGTCTCTTGCTACACAGGGTTCTTGTTACACAGACTGAGCAGGTTCAGATAGCAGAAAGAAACTCAAGCTCATCTCCCCAGGAAAAGCACTGGGAGCGCAGAACTGGCCTTGGTTGCACTGTATTTCCCAACTGTTTTACTACTTACCCCAGGGGAAAAAAATCCTGTTCACACCTGACTTATGCACGTCTCTGAAGTGAAACCACGTGTGCAAGCAACACTGGCAGCCCCGAAGGCACTCACCAGCTGGCCAAGACATGCAGCCTTGAGGTGGTATGTCCCAGCCAGCAGCCTCCTGCCCATGAGCACCGAACTTAAGGACAACTGCTGGGTGAAGAGCTAAGGAGTAACCATCTCTGCGATTACCGTTTACAAAGAATGGTCGCTTTTCCAGTGCAGTCAGTTGTAAGAGTGAGAGAACAACCCCAGCACCACTCCAGGTGGTTGGTAAAAGTCACATGGCAACCCCAAAACAACCTGGCAGGAGCTCCCTGTATGAAAGCAGAAGGGGCTCTCAGCGGGTCAGGGGAAAGCGAGCAGAACCTGGATCACGGCCGCCCACAGAGCCCATTCGGCCCTGGCTTGCCCTGGGCACCCAGCAGTTCCTGTGTGTTAGTCCAGTGCTCTCTGAGGCACAGATCTCTGCAAGTGTAGTGGGTGATCAGATACCATAGCGAAGGGACACAGAAGAGATTAATACAAACAATTATATAAACGACAATCAATAGAATAAATAAATAATGAAAGTAGCATTCAGAATGGCCCTAACCTGTAATACAGATCAAATCTTAACCTCACTCATGGCTCCAGTGTGACTACTCACATTGCGGCCATGGGCAGGACTACTCTGATAACACGCCCGATGGTGGTGTGATTGCAGATGGGTACTCTGACCCAGGGATGGAGCCTGATGCTAAAATTGTAAATGTGGTGTGTTAAGGACAATATCCAGGTTACCTGAAAACCAGTTCCATCTGATTTTAACTACTCATATTTAAACTCCCAAACTAGCTCAGTCTGCCAGTTGTTTATCATTAGGCTGTCCCACACAAACCCCAAAACTTTTAAACTGATTTTATTTGCCATTTGGGTCTGTGTTGGAGAGGATGATTGAACAGGGATCTACAGAGGTGCTCTGCACGAGCCTGGTTACTTTTCTAGGGGGCTAGTGACCATGCATTGCACAGCTAAGCCATCAGTCCCAGAGCACAAGGCAGTGACATGAGCGGCTGGGAAAAGGGAACGCTGACTGCCTCTGCGGCACTCCCTTGAAAAACACCCATGGCATTTTCTGCCTTCTTTTCTAGTTCTTGCAAAGGTGTAGTTAAAATCTAAATGGCCATGCTGGATATGGAGAGGCAGCCCCCTCGGCACCGCACCGGGCAAGGCTCACCAGTTACTACAAAACTGCCAGCCCACCACTTGTATATTCCCAAATCATGCGACACAGCCAAAGGCAGACCTTGGGACAGCCTGGGAGGTGGAATGCATGAAATGCTTCCATTATAGAAGGAGAACCTCAAAGACAGTCATGCAATCAGGCAAGAAGCAAATACTTAGAAATAACTTCTGATTCTGGCTGCTGGCCTTGCCAGCAAGAGCACTGCTGCCTCATGCAGCCATGGCAACTTAGGAAAGGGGATCTGTACTTGTAATTCTCTTACAGGATTTGCCTAATGCAATAAAGGCGAAGGACATACACGGCCAACTTGCTCTCTGAAACACAGTCAAGTGCTCTCCCAAACCCTACTGGCCCTGGACCAAAGCCTGAGAAGGAATTAACGTCAAGCATTTGCTTGAATACCGAAGTGGAAAAGCACTCTTGCTGTAGCATTCCCTATTGATCTTTAAACAGAGCTCTCCACTGAAATCCATGGGCTCTCGCAAATCAATTACACTGTACGGCTACTAATCTATTCCTTTCAAGCAGGCATTTTATGCATAAAAAGAGTGGGCTTTTATTTTCATTTTTTTCTAAAAATGCCTCTTGCTTCTCTCTCATCTAAGCGTTTAAATTAAATTACCTTATATCAGGCTGTCAAAAGCAATGAATGTGAACATCAACTGTCTGTTAACTGTGTTGGAGCAGGAATTTGCTTTCAGAAATAATGCCATTAATTTGATGTTAGCCATGTGCTGAGCAATTCAGCTGCTTGCGTGTCTCTCAGGCACTACATCTAGCAGACAGTTTGCAAGCACAGCCACAAATGTATGGATGCTCGCTGTCACCCCTCCATGCTAGGCGCCTGCCTCTCTTCTGGTGACAGGTTTGAAATCAAAGGGTTGGCTGGGAGCCCAGGAGTGCACAATCAATACTAAGAAAACCCCACATCATTGAAGAAATTGGGGCACTATTTATTTTTGATACATAGCCATCAGATGGAAATCAAAGCTATGTGTCCAGGCATCTATTTCTTAGCCCTCCTTTGGTCACAAAACCCAGTTCCCCACAGGTACCGGCACCAGCTGGTCACTCCAGTAAAGTCCAGAGAGTCCCAGAAAAACAAAGCAAGGGGAACAATGAGGCAGAAAGCACACAATTTTCTTGCATTTCACTTTTCCGAGTAAAAGGACCAGCTGTGTGAAAACATACATTTTGCAGCTAACAAAACACCTGTGCAAAGCAACCCCTGAGCAACACTCTTGGCTGGAAATAGCTGGCACCCCCCACCTCCCTCCCCCCGGTGCCCTCTGCGCTGACTCACAGCTGCCCTGGCTGCAAGGCACATGGTTAACACCAAATTCATGTCCTTCATCGCAAGTGTTGACAACAAAATGTCCCTTAAGTTTGTCAGAACCGGGAAAGGGTTTACTAACCAGCTCCAGGCTAATCAGGTTTTGGCTGAAAACATTAGGCACCTGCGCTGGTCTGGGGTTATTTTTGCAGGGGGTGGGGGGAGTGTTACAGGAGATGCAGCACAAACACTCACTGCTCTCCTTAGACTACTGCTTAGGGTGGTAGCTAAAAAATAACTAACACTTGCAGCTTGTGCTTAATGCTAACTGAAATAATTTAATTAAGACGAAATTAAATGACGCCAGTCAGAGCGCAGTGTTTCTGGACAGGTAACAGAGCATACTCACGCAGTGCTCACTCCTGTGTACAGCTCCTTACTCTCCTTGCCGCTGAGTAACTGCCTGGCACTAACACTCATTTCTTAGCACCTATGTGGTTTGCAATCCCTCCTGCTGCAGCGGCGGGTGGCGAATGTTGGCAGCTGACTGGGGCGCGGGAAGCTGCAGAACCACCCGCGCTCCCCACTGCTGCTCCCCTAGAGGGGACCTGACACCCCACTGCCTCAGCCGCTCTCCTCCCGTCATGCGAGGTGCTCCCAGCAGTCAGTTTCTAACCTGTTCACAAGCAGCACAGACCACAAACAACTTCATGCTAAAGCAGAAAGCTTTAAGCCAAGTCCAAAACCTCCAAATCACATAAAAGGTTAAGAGAAGAAAGAAAAAAATAAAACAAAATGCTGTCTAACTGCTAGGAGGGAACAGGTTTTTAGAAGACCCCTCAGCAAATGCTCTGATCCACCTTGTCCCTGTTGGCTGGGACATTGGAGACAAAAAGCAAACAAGTAAGCCAAGCACAAAAATAAGTGGTGCAGGACAAGGACTGTAATACTCATTTACCCATTCATTATCCCAAAATGTCAACATAATTTCCAACCCCTTACAATGCCATGCCATGGAAAATAAAGAGACCTTTTGGCAAAATTGAACTCAATTTTTAAGCCTGATACAGAGGGCTGTAGTAATACCTCCACAGTTACTGGCAAGGGTCGGAGAGGACAAATTTAGACTACCCAGCTTCAGATCACCAGGCCACCCTCTGAAGGAAACAGTCCTGAGGCTGCCAACAGCCTCCAGCCTCAGCTCATTCCTCCCAAGCTGCTACGTCAGGGCCCTCAGGCTGACCTCTGCAACTCCCACCACCTTTGTCACTGCTTGAAAACGTAAAAAAATTTTCAGGCGCTTTTCAGTGCCTTCACGAGGCTTCCCACCTGCCTGCTGCTAGGTGCCCCGGCACTGCCAGGTCACTGGCATGACAGGGCAGGAGCCCAGCTGACACCGGGTGAGAGCACACAGAGCACTTACCTGCAGTTATTGTCACTCCCTGCTCTGTCAGTTCAGAGCAATCAGTAACACTCCTCCTGCCAATACGGGACCTGTATCTGATCTGTAACACAGAGGACACTGGAGAAAAAAACCTACCATACAGGCCTTTTCAACCTACTCCTCTAAGTCTGACTGCTGTGTCCTTTTAGCCCACTCTCTCACATACGTAGCCTGTCTTTCTCTTTTTGTGATCTAAGAATAAACAGCAGCTGCCACAGCAACGGAATTGCTGGTTTTGTCTCAGCTTTGCTCCCAAATGGATCCCACCTGTACCTGGGGAAATGACCCCTAAGAAAGGGCCTCAGCTCCTGCGGTTCATCCCCTTGCACTTGATTTCACCTGATCCAGGTAGGAGATGACTGCAGCTGCCAGGGATACCAGTTTCCCAATCTGTTGCTCACACAGCAAAGCTCACTTTCACCCACAAGCACTTGGGCCTCCCAGTTCCCTAGCTCCTGTGCAAGTTTTTGGGAACGCCTGCCACGTGTAGGGCTCACGGGACCCACCCGGGCTGCTGGGGCAGAGTAACTGCCAGGCAAAGGCCTGGCCTCACCGAACACCTACAGCTTTCACTGAATGCAGCAGCGTTGTCGTCTGACCTGCCACCCAAGCCCTCCCCGTGGATCCACACTGCGCATAACCATACACTTTAATGCAGAAGTCTTTACTCGGCGGCCCTCTGCTGCCGGTGGCTCCAGACGACAAACCTGAATCGATACCGCCACTGAGTGAAGCAGCATTTTACTTTAACCGCAGCCCTCGGAATACGTCAGCGGCGTGGAGGAACGTTTTCTCTTTCCAGCATCGGGGGCAGCAACGGAAGCTGGACCAGCACAAGGGAACGGGGAAGGTCACGCCAGCAAATCGCTGCCTGCTGGATTCGGAATTCAGCTCCCCTGACTCCTGTACTCACACAAGTGCAGACAAGCCGAAGGTCCTGGCTAGCAAGGGTATTCTCTGCACACCCCAACATGTGGAGAGAGGATTCCTACCTATGCTCGGGAGGGAGGGGGAGCACTTGGCATACAAGGAGCCACATGGAAAAGACGAGGCATGATAGGTACAAGTTACTCCCGGGGAGATTCTGACTGGAGAGAAGAGGAAAAATTTTCACACTGAGAACAATCTCCCCAGGGAAGCGGTGCATTCCCTGACATCGGACACTTAAGATTCAAATGGACAGGGTGCTGGGCATCTTGTCAAGACCGTGCCTTTGCCAGGAAAGGCTGGACCAGATGATCCTTGAGGTCCCACCAACCTGGTATTCTGTGATTCACACAGAGACAGACTCGCCCCTCGCTTCAGAAAGCACAAGGGCCAGGTATCACTCAGTTATAAAGTGCATTACTGGATCTGGCCAAGGCCACCAACAGTGCCAGGGAAAATGCACCCACCATCTCACAGCCGCAGAGGAGGAAGTTTTGAGGGAGCAACCAGCAGCTTTTGCTCCTCCCGAGCTCCCCCAGGGAATTAGCTTAAATTAGACACCCACTGCCCCCAAGGGAGCGGGATTTTGTAGATGCTGGCACATAGCTCACATAACAAAAGGGCAGTCAACTTCCCATCATTTAAGTGCTGGGAAACTGTCTGTGATCTGCTGAGAGTAGCTGTAACGAGCTCAAAATATATCACAAAGGTAATTTTTAGAAGACGTTAAACCTCTTGGCAGACACCAAAGCTTACATCCACATGTAACCATTCCAGGCTAGTACCCGTTTATGGCTCCCAGAGAATGGCAGGACTCAGATCTAACAACAAGCAAACGCTGGAGAAAAAACAACATACAAGCGATCCTCTCAGTGTTCCCGCCGCGCACAAACCAGTACCCCAGCCTCTCCCTGGCACTCCACGGTCCTACACAAATTCGGGAAAAATGACTGCGGGTGGAGGCTTCAGGCAGCAACTCCCCCTTGCTCTGGCACGGAGCCCCTCTCTCGCGCACACGCTCCCTCGTATGACAGCAGTGTGTGCGTGGGCTGCCGGAAGGAGAAGCTTCCCGGTGGCACAAAGACCCGTGTCTAAATGAACCTGGGAATTCAGCACAACTGCTTTGGGTAAAAATCCTCCCAGGGCCTGTGGGTTACCCTGACTGGGGCAGGGTGCTGAGCTGACACGCACCAGCTCCATGTTCAGAGGAAAACAAAGGGAGTTTTCTCCACCCGTATTCTGTTAGCCCTGAAGCAACCACAGCTCCACCAGATCTTTACCAGGACACAGACACTGATTCACAATGGCACTCGACCGTTTAAAACACAAGGAAGACAAAACACCCTGGCAGGCACCATCAGTATCACTGCTACGCGGGCCAGACGTGGCAATGTGTGCTAGCTGGGGAGGGATGAGATCAACACAGCAAAAGCAGATTCCAGGTTGTAAAGCAAGTTTGCTAAATAATGGAGATCAAAATACAACTGAAATTATTTAAAAATGTAACGTGTCTTTTCAATAATAAATAACCATGCGACTGAATCTTTTTTCTCATATATTGTTTAAGGGACAATTTAAGGAATCCTCCAATTTGCATAAAGAGGTAACTGGAGTTTTCTAAGCATCAAAACATCTAAGTTCATCCCTGAGTCCAGGAAAAAACTCCATTTCGCTTAACTGACCACCCTGAAACAACATCAACAGTGAATGTAAGGCAGCAAAGACGACCACTGAGATCTTTGGAGTCGTGAACAACCACCCAGGCAAGGCACCACGGGGCTGCCAACCCAGGGCAGAAGAGGTCCCTCCAAGCCCCTCACCGGTGGCAGGCGTCGGGGCAGGAGCACTGCCTGGGGCACACAGCCAGTGCCACCCCACGGGCCGGGAAAGGACGCAGAGGGAAGGCTCCTGCCCCTCTGGCACACTGCCTCGCTGCTTGAGCATGTCCGGACAACTGCTGCTTGCCAGTCAATGAAACACTCCTGTTGTGACATTATTGGACAAAAACTCAGGAATAACTGACTAATATGGGACAAATCTCTCCTCTTTGTCAAGCCAGCCTGGGACTCCATGCCCTAACACATCTCCAGAAACTCACAGTATCACGAAGAAGCAAGAGCTGTGAACCCTGGTGATGGTTGCTCTCCTTCCCCCATTAGTCCCTGCTGCTGCCAGGATTTTGTTCTTGCAGATTTCAGATTGCCTGGGTGGCCTTCATGTATATTTTAAACACCCATGAATATTTAATTTGCTCTAAATCCAATTCATGTCTTGAAATTTTCCTTGGCCAGGAAAACAGAGACCTTGTCAGAAACACCATTAGGGCTTCAGAAACTTGCAGGGAGCAGCCAGGTACGCAGAGAGGCCGTGCTGCACTTGTTTGAGACTGCTCACTGCATCCTCCCCAGATGTGTCGCTCCGGGAGTGTGGCTGGTGGCCAGGAACAACAGAATATTCCAGCTGATTAACTAGTGCTGCTGAGAGACTGGGAGAACGCTCCTTTCACCCCCATCCACACTGTTGAAGTAACTTGAGAGTTTCCACGGCTAGACACAAACAACAAAATCCACCCAGACTAAGTGCCTTTCAAAGAGCGCTGGCTCCTGCCTATGGGCTTGGGCAAGAAAGGCAAAGGCCAGTGCTGTGAGTGGTATGGGGGCAGCTCCAGGAGGAATTTACCACCCCAGGCAGCGCAGAACAGCGCTCTGATACCTACAAGGAGGATCCACCTACCTAATAATTATGCCATTTGGTTCTGTTGATTTACAAAACACAGCTTCGCATGTGAACCACACACTTTCACCTCCTTATCTTGTAACTCGGTATCATTTAAAGGACTCTAAATCCTCCTATCCCAGAAAAATCTCGGAGCACCTCCCCATAGATGGCCTGAGGGCCAGGAGCTCAGGCTTTGCCCTTGGAAGGAGCTGGGAAGCCGGGAGCCTCCACCACACTCACCACTGCGTTCAGGGCATGCGAAGGGCCTGGGAGGTAGCTGTGCTCCTGTGCTGCTCCTCCAGACTCTTCACACGCTCAGTAAGAAACAACCTCAAACAACCTCCATCCCCACCTTTCCCCCTACTTTCAAATAAACTGCTTCAACCAAAGCAGGTCAGTAATTACAAAACTAAATGCATGTTGACCTTGCTGGACCTTTTCACCTTCTCTTTAGCACCCTCCAAGAAAGCCAGCTGTTTCGCATTATTTTTTTCTTTTTTGTCCTTCAGCTCATGTGTAAGAAACCAACCTGATCTAGTACCTATGTGAATTAGATCAGTTTGTATTTCCTCATACCTTTGTAAAATCTGTCACTCAGTCACAGACTGATTGGCTCAGCCAGCCTCAGCTGGGCTGGTCTTGGAGTAAGGCAGCAGATCCTTCAAAAGCAGTCAGGGCACACAGTCTGGAGAGGTTTAAAAGATTAGAAACACCAATCTGAACTGCATCAACAAAGGAAATGCAAACAATGTGGGGACTAGACAGCAGGAGAGACATTTAGCCTCTCTGGAAAAAGAGCCTTTGGGGTAACCACATTCAAAACACATTTATCCAGTGAGATCTGGAGACGAGCAGACATGGAGTAATACAATGAGCCCTGCATTCGAAGGCAAGCATGAAGTCTCCATGCCATGCAAACCACTCCTGCCTCCTGCTCTCGCTGGACTATCACTGTCACAAGATGACAGCAAATCACAAGAATTTATTGCTAAGACACTATGGCTTATATTTCATCTATTTTTTCAGTTTCACAAGTTGAGCACTGATGTGCTTACGTCCACAGAGACGTGATGGAAAAAGGAGGGACATAAGATATGAGGAATTTTTCAGGGAGAAGGCTAACTGACACTTACAGGTAAAGAAATAGATGGTACGTGGAACACAGCAGCTTTACGGGGGCTCCCGAATTCACCATGCTCTGACTTAAGATCTCAATAGTGTAAATTGTCGTGCAAATCCTTTGGCAGCAATTCTATGCCATGCAGTGGAATATAATGTTACCATTGTACTTAATTACATTAAATGTCTCCAAGATTCTGCCATGCTGCTCTGTTGTCCACTTTGTGGCATGCCAAGGAGTGAAGCCATGGCTCTTGCCTAACTGCAGGAAAAAGGGCTGATGTGAAAAGACCCAAATAAATCTTTCTTACAAGATGATTTTTGAGTACTGCAGATTATCCATTAAAAAACACTCCCATAGTGCACTATAAAAAGTCTTAAATTAAGGCTGTGAATGGACCTAGTTCTTCCAAACACCAGCAGAAACTCTGTGTGGCACCATTGTGCATAAGGTGCTTTAGAATAACAGCTGCTGTCTGATACAGAACCATAGAATATCTCAAGTTGGAAGGGACTCATAAGGATCATCGAGATATGTTGCATTTCTTCATAAAGAAAACTGATACCTTGCAACGACACTAAATTCATCTCAGTTTAGGTGAAGCCAGACAGTCTGTATGTACATCTTCCAGAAATCTGGCTTTTATCTCTCTAAGTAGCCTCACAGTGAGCCTTTGAGGCTCTGCCACCCAAGTGAGAAGTCTGGATGCTGCAGGTCTCCCAGGAAACTGAAGGCTGACTGTCAAAAATGACTGTGATGAAGAAACAGGTCATTTGTGGACATCATCCTCCAGAAGTGCTATTTGTGCACAGTTTCGCTGTGTAAACCCACTTACACCAGAGCTAACATCGATCACAACTACATCATAAAATCGTGGATTTCTCCCCCAAAGAGTGAACTGCATTAGCAATTTAATAATTGTACGCCTTCTGCATTCAGCAACCTCTCTCTTTACACATCTAATCAGCACTAATTTAAAAGCAGGATAATTAGCAGATACACTTGTGGATGGGTGCTGAAATGATCCCTGAAAATTTAACCACTTGATGTCTTGTGGTACTAACTTGTGGAGTCCTAGTAAGACAGACCACATTATGGCAGCAAGGGTGAAATCTTAGCACTGGCAACAAAAAAAATTGAAAAGAACACGAATGCATTTCAGAACAGAGACTAGATTCAAACACGTGGGTGTTTTCCCCTTCAGTACAAGACCAAAAAAGATAAATGCGACTTTATCTTTGTCTCCCCACGTTTCGTCTATAAGTCAGTCAGTATGTCAGTATATTAACTACCTAGATACTTACCAGCAACATGCAGGCAAGCATCCGGGGGTACTGTCCCTAGACCCTGCATGTGCTGAGCCACCAAAGCGTGGATAGCCCAGGAAAACATGTCTGCAGACAGACAAGCACGTCCATGCAAGAGCAACAGATCTGAACCACAGTCAACACACTTGAACTTTGCTTGGCTTACCTGCCAGGCTCCTGGGACTCAGGCAGATCCCAACTTCTTTGCCTGAGTAACCACCACCTGGTTTTGCCTCAGCAAGGACAGCAGTTTTGCAGGCTACAACATTTTTTCCCCAAAAACATTCAGACACTCACAAAGCAGTCATTAAATCAGCCGTTTGCACAAGTGGCAGATGCTGAGGGTGCCTCAGCTGCTGGCGAGTGCTCGGTACAAGACCCCGCAGGAGGGGCAGGCGGAGCGGGCAGAAGGGCCCCGGGGGTGGCACAGCCGGCACTGCCCCGCGCCGAGAGGGCTGGCGGCAGACCCGAGCTGGCCT
>JAVJGI010000064.1:990934-1052684 GCA_035590275.1 Ibycter americanus
CGCGGCGCCTGTACGTCCATGAGCGTACCTGACCCAAAAGCTGGCTCGGGCTCTGCGGCGGCACCGAGTGCAAGGGGTTTGTCCCCATGCTCAGGAGGCCTCGTTAGCTCAAGGCCAGAACTGCCCTAATGAGGCTTCTCAGCTCCTGTCTTACAGAGCCCGGTGCCCCCCTCTCCCCTAGCGCAGGCAGGAGGAGCTTGTGCCCGCCTGCCCACATGGCCACACGTGCTGGAGGAGGTGGCCTCGCCAGGGGGAGGTGGGAGGAACGCCAGCATCGGGGGCAAAACAAGCATCAGCCCACACACCCAGGTGAAACCCTCCACTCAACGAAACGGGTAGTCATCTATTTTATAAACAAGAACTATCTCATGAAAATTAATTGTGAGTTTTTTGGCCAAAGAGGGGGTCAGACCAGAATGGTGACCTCAGCCGAGCCGAGGGGTTTTGCATGCCTGTTAAGGTGACACAAATGGTTCCTAACACTGTGGTCCCCATGAGGTGGCAAACGCAAAACTTCTTTTGCTACCTTTGCATTTCACCAGCATGTAACTGAATACAGGAAGGAAAGCAGAGGCACAGAGACGGTGCTGCATGGAAACACAAACAAAAGCAAGACTCAATTTGGGATCATCGCCATTCCTGTAATGCTGCTGTGAGAACATGGTTCTTCAGCCCAGTGTGCTTACAATATGGCTCTCAGCACTGCTGACTGCGAGCTTGATGGTATTTTACACGACATGGGACCAAATAGGAAGATGTGACATTTTAAAAATATGCATCGATGTCAAGATGACAGTCTGGCAAGTCAACTAAGTTATAACGTCCATGCCCTTACTAACGTGTTTATGTTCTGGCACTGTTTGCCCTTATAGTGGGTATTACTAATACATAATTAAGTTTATATAAACTAAGGAAGAAAATTACATATTATTTTGATTCATTCTCACCAAGTTCCTCTTAAAAGTACCTCAGGGCATTTTTAAACATGAAGAATGCCCACAATTATGATTTTTGTAAAATATACTTTAATCTTACGCTCTGTAACTACACAATGGTTTTGCCAGTAGCAATTTCTTATTGCAACCCCTCTTTGTATTCAGAGCTTACCTATTGCAATGAGTCTTTATAAAGAAATACATTAATTAAATACGCTTTGACTTCACTAGCCAAGGAAAAGACGATTAATCATCTTGCAGGCACAAGCACAACATAATACCTGCTATTGCTCATGGGCACCTCACACAGACTGAGTACTGCCGCATGATGTCATTGCCTCTGAGCACACAAAGAGGCTTTCTCCCGTCAGCGCTGTGCCATTCACTCACCTCACCTAGTGTAAAGCAGCTGATATATTGGCAAGATGTTATGGGCTATTTTTTTTTTTCTTTTCTCACATGACTACACCAACATCTAGTTAAATCTGTTTGTAGTGACCACCCAGACACTAGATGTATGGAGGACACCGATGGCTTGAGTTGGGCAGGGCTGTCGGTCTCTCCTCACCAAATCCTCTTGGGGAGCTCTTGCCAGCACAGAGGGGAGAGTCCGTGCCAACCCCGAGATGCAGCTCTAACCAGCACATAGGTTTGTTATGGGCAGGGTCACTGAAGCACAGCATTCTTTAAGGAAAAAAAAAATAGCTGAAAAATGAGCACAATGACTGATGGCCTCAATCAGACGCCTGAGGTACCACCACATTCCCAGTTTTCTAATGTCAATGCTGAGCTGGACTTCAGTCAGAATGAAAAGGTGTTTCATGGGCATTTATACCCATGGGTAGTTGCCATAAACTCTGCTAATATTTTATTATGTGAGAAAGGTGAAAAAAGAAGTTGTGACTTAAAAATGAAAGATATAAGTTATTCCTTCACCTTGGCTAGATGTTTGAAATGCTCTTCAATATGATGACAGTATGTACTAGGCAGCAATTATTTTCGGTGGAAAAATGTTTCTCTGATACCCTACTTATACCTTCATTAATCACAGGTCAGCCTCGGAGGTGTGAACTTCTTGTTTGACAAACATCTAAAAATGGAAAAGTTTAGAGTAACCCTAATTGTGTTTAGAGTGACTCTGAGCACAAGGCATTTATTTTACCTCACACAGCTAAAGGTATTCAGATTAACGGTCAGAACTGCCTAGTGCTTTTTTTCACACACACACACACACACATGGTATTTAGCTACTTGCCTCACCTATGCTGTGTGGAATAGGTCAGTCCCTTCCATCACGTTTGAACTGGCTGCCTTTCCTCCTCTTCAGAGGTGCTGGGAACTGAGCCCACGCTGTCTCTGTTACTCACCTTCCCTCTCTCTCTCACAGTGAATCCAGGCATGCAAGGAACCACAGGTAACCCAGGTCTTCTCGAACCCATCCCTACTACCAGCAGCCTCTCCCACCCATTTCTGCCCCTCTGTCTCTCTGTTCTCAACCCCTTTTTCCCTTTCCTGCTCAGGACATGTTAGTGCTCTTTCCAGCTCCACGACACTGACACGTGAACCTCCTACTGCTCTTGCTACTGCTGTTGCATGTTACCTGTAGGTGCCTATTTGATGAGGTACATGGTAAAAATTTCTCATCAGCTGGCTCGCCCTGGGATGCTAGCAGAGGGAAAGGCACCAGGGGTCACAGGGAGACTCTATCAGACAGAGAAACCTGCTTAATAGGAGCTGGAGGGAGGGAACAGCAGGGAGAGCGAGGGGAAATCGAAGTGTGATCTATCAGAGCAAGGTGGGAAATGAGGCTGTGAAAGATGGTGTGAGCTGAATGCGAACAGCTTCAATGTTTGGCTCAGGTCCTCTCCTCGCTGTCTGCTATGGCTGCACCAGACCCTCTCCTCTCTCCATCTTCAGCTGCTCCTGTGTAACTTCACCCAGGCTCAGACATCCAGCTACCACAATAATCTGTGGCTGGTCGGTGCTGAACCAGTAGCTACGGCCTGGGGAGTAATATGATCACTGTGCAGTGTGTCACTGTGCAACCAGGACAGAGGGATGAAAATCCCTTTTGTAGCTGTTTGGATAGCACTCCACTTTTGAAACATTTCTACAGGATCTACCATATTACTCATGTTTTTTCATGATAGCCCCCACCCCGTCCCTTCCCAAAGAGATGCTCTAGTTCTCATTTTACAAAACAAGTATCTGAGCCACGATGATCGCGAACAGGTCACATTCAGGGTGCGTGGGGCAGAACAGACAAGCAAAACCAGGTCCTTCGGCATACAAACCATAAACCATCTTTCCCCTTTAGTTCAGGCTTAAGGTAAATTCCCTTCCACAGCTTCCAAACCAGACAAGTAATTAGATATAGTTGATAAATCTCAATAATTGGGGGTAATTTACACATCCCATTAAAAAAAAAATATGTTGCTTCAGTATTACTAAGACAGTACAAATAGATGAGCTGAAAGAGCAAAGGTTTGCTTATAAAGTCAATAGGAGACATGAAGTGGTGCTTTCTGTGCTTACCTTCAGCACTGTGATATTCCATGCAAAACTCTCAATGGCTTTGCTTAATTTTCTTCCTTTCAAACCTTCCTTTGTCCCGAGGTTATGAAGCTCTTCATGGAATTCCATTCCTGAAAATACAGATTGCTACATCACCCAGTGCACGATTGATTTTCCATATAAAATGTTCAGTAAGCATTTTCAGTTTCACAGCTGGTACTTCCTACAACTTTCTTTGTTTCCCCACTTCCCTGTTATGACTCCATCCTAGAAAGCATCTTCCAGAATAAAAGGGTCATGTGCAATCTTGTGGTTGTGCTTCCACTTTGTACGTAACTGCCCTTTCCAGTGCTGGGGTCCCACACAGTCATGTGCCTGGTCCCTGCACAAACACCGCCCCAGCACTCCTGCTTGCAGCCTGCATTGCTGGCAGCACTGCAACAAAAGGCAATCGCTTGTCACTTTGCTTGAATAGATGATTTTGTACCTTGGAAGGCAGGCTGACAGATGTGGAAGATACCTGTTCAGCACAGCAAATACAGACTCAAACACACAGCTCCTCATTAATCTTAATCAGTCATACAGAAAAGCCCTTGTACTTCACAGTGATAAATCATGTCAGAAACGCATACCGCTAATCACAGGATTGCTATTCCTGCAGCCTGGAGAACTGAGACTTCCAACCCCAGCCCTGGGAATTGTTAAATTTCATTGCCAGTTTCTGCGGCAAATGTCTGCAAATCTGTTGCTGGATATAAGAATTCAGGAAATCTGGGAGCAGATTAAAAACCGTAACAATTCCAATTAGCCCAACAATTCCACAAGATTTGCGCAGTGTATGCCAACATGCCTCTGAGCCTGGTGTGGATTAAGAGAGAAAACGGAGACAGGGCTGTTTGTGTTCCCTTAATCTGTACCTAGAAAGGCCAAATGGGCACTAAATCACTGCAAAGCATCTGAAGCCCATCCCGGCTGAACAAACCAAGTTTCGTCACCAGTTGTTTCATAGCTCTCCCTCCCATAATGTTTTAAGGCAACCGTCACTTGCAGATTGGAGCTTCATTGAAATTGCATCAAAGAAATGCCCATGGAGAGAACACCTGCAGAGTAGATGCAGAGGGCTGTTCAGCGGGCTGCTGGAGGAGTCAGTCCCAAGGCAGGTGTGCACTCGGCGCAGCTTGCCCAAAGCACTCCTGGAAGACTAACAGTAGGTTTTTTCTTGCCTTGCACCGACTCCAGGAGCTCAGTAACACTGAGGCAGTATCAACCCCACATAATGCAAGATTTCTCTACTGTTTATTTTCCAAAACCTCACCCACTGACAGGTTTTGCCTCTCAAGGGTAACAGAGCTCCTGCAGCACCTCCTTTGGAAAACAGTCTAAATAACTGCACCCCAAGCAAGATTCCCCTGCAGGTGTGCCTTGTGCCAACTGACTTATAAATCAGTGCGGTAAGTGAAAGAAACTCTTCAAATGACTCGCTTTGTCCTGAAAAAAAAAAAAAAAGAAGGCTAATGGTGCTCAGCTGCATGTGGACAGCCCCACCCTTATGCAGCATCCTAGTTATTTTTCCCTCTGGACCTCGCTTCCCCAGCGGTAGCTTGGAGACGGTGCTGCCCCGCAGAGAGGGAGCCACAAACATCTGTTAGGCTGCAGGTAGGAGCACCAATGAAAACATTTAGCATTTCAGTCTTCCAAGCTGCTGCTGACCACTGTGCACTAGGCTGAGACTGCACATGAAAACACCCAACAAAACCAGCCACCTAAGAAGCCATCTCGGGGCGCAGGTGGGAGCTGGGCATGGGCAGCCCGGACCAAAACAGGCACGATGTGAAGCAGAGGCCTGGTGGAAAACATCTTCACAGGGAGCAGGACTGCGGTGAGGCAAAGAAGAATGTCACAGGCAGTTGTACCTCTGACACCTCTTAATTTTGAGGGCTTCATCTTGCCACATGGCAAATGTTATTTCACAATTTGCCTGGGTAACATTTGCAACAAACTAACTGGCAATTGAGCATGGCGAGGGATTCTCTCCTACTCCTTTCCTCTGTCTAAATCCCGAGGCTTCAGAAGAGCACTTCATATCTCTCCAGCCTTCTTCCCAATCAGAAATGACATTTTAAGGCTAACAAAGCAAAACAAATGAAAATACAAGTAGATACAGCAGCAAAGAGAACAAACGTGAGAAATTCATCTTTTTGCTAGGGGAAGGAAAGAGAGGGGAATTGCATGGAACTCCAGACATCAGCATGGTGGCACAGTCCTGCATTGTGTTCTCTGCAGCATCTCCAGCCTTCTGTTCACAAAGATACCAGAGCCCAGGCAAGCGTCATGAGTTATTCTCTCCGTGCGCAGAGCAGGGTGGGCAGAAAGCTGGCCAGTGCTGCTGAAGGTCTGCATAATTTAGTGCAAAGTATTGCTCTTAAATTATACAACCTAGAAAGACCCCCCAGTGCTGCATTTTCCCCTCACTGTCCCACTCCTAAACTCTCTGCGCCTGATGAAGGCTTTGGGCTGAGGATGTTTATGCTGCTTATGCAGATGCATAGAAGCCAAGGCACGACACAAGATGAGGCCCATGGAATCCGGCAGGACGTAGCTGCTTGCCTCTCCTCCCCTTGCTACCACAGTGCCAGCACGGCTCCAGAGCTCTGCATTTCAAAGAGCAAGGACTAGGTTCCATCCTGCTCTTGCACCACATAAAAATCAGTTAAATGCTATTGTTGAAGCAGCTTCCAGATTTCCTCTAATTAAAAAGATGAATTAAAGGATTTACTACAAAATATCAGTTTCATTCATTATTTACATTTAATTGAAGCAAATGGCTGTAGCCTGCATCACTTGCCAAATATAAAAACACCTATCAGAAACAATAGTTTGATGGTTGTGGTCCCAGAAGACTATGCCCAAGAACACAAATTAAATGCAGTAGCAAATGTTTGCATGTCTGACCTTCAAGGCTTGCTGCAGGTTAGGAAAGGTGCAGCTGTACAACTAAATGAACTCAAAACAGATTTAATTTCTGCAGTGTAAACCCCTAACAGAAATACATTGCAAGTACTTATTTGGCACGGTTTCTGATACATGAAAGCTAATGGATTTAGTTGTAGAGGCTTATCACTGCCAAACACGGACTCTTATCTCTCTAGCAGGGCTTATTCTTGTGTATCAGTGGAAACTACAGGAGACATGTCCCAGTTCCAGCTCTAGCCCACTAGCCTGAAAAACTGATGAGGAGGGGGTTGCATGACTAAGCTGAACGGTGAATCACAGACTCTGGTGATTTCTACCACCCTGAAAAAGAAGTGTGAAGCTGTGGCAGAGCAGACAGCAGGAGGCCACTTCCAAAACCACCTCTTTCTGCTGGTGCACATGAGACAGAGCCCTAGTTCAGACAAAGACATCCAGTACAATACACCAGCAACATATGACCTGCTTTAAGGCTGCTTACAGCAGTTTGCGCCCGTACACCTGGTGTACATAACGCATAGCCACACAGATTTGCTGCGATACAATGGAATTCCATTGGCCTAAGTTTCCAAGGTCTAAACCAAACCTAAACAGCAAAAGTAAGTAAAGATAGGCATCAGAGCTTGCTCCTGGGGGTTTCAAAACCTCTTGCCTACCCTGTGTTTAAGGGAACGATTTTGGTAGAGAATGGAGCTCAGTAAAGGCAGCAGGTCTTCTCACGCTCTCTTTTTAATTGAATGCCTTTCTCGTTCATTTGACTAATTTAAATGCTGTCAGACATTTCAGTTGTAGAGCAGATGGAGAAATAGCTTTGAAGTTGAAAGTTGAGGACTCTTCCCTGATCCCATGCCTGCACTGCTGCTGGAGGATGAGGCTTCAGGAGGGTGGAGTCTGCCAGGGAAAGGCCAGGATGCTCACTTCAATACCAGGTGAAAGATGCTGCCTTAGTCACCAACTACAAGTAAATTATGGCACATCCTTTCCCATTTCCCATCCAGAACCATGCAATAAAGAAGGATTACCTGCTTTCTGGCACTGAACAATCTTGTCATGAGTGATGTCTGCCGTCTCAATGAGAACCCTGCTCTCTTGAATCACCTGTTAGAAAATAAGTGAAAAAAACCCAGCATTACTAGAGTTTCCTGCCACATCTAGTCTGCAGAAAAATACAAAGGTTCAAACTTAGAAAGAGCTCTGCTCTGCAAGCAACACTGTAAAGATTGGATCATTCCTCCATATCAGGGCTCCCAGATCTGTATCAAGCTAAGTGACAGTTGCTCAGAAAACATTTTGCTCCGGAAGGTAAAGAACAGCTGTTTCCCATCAGCAAGACACCACTGCAAATAACATGAAGGAAACACAAGTGATCTCAGAAGAAAGCAGAGTTAGCAGACAAACAAAGTTCATT
The DNA here is from genome assembly GCA_035590275.1 of Ibycter americanus. Classification (NCBI taxonomy): domain Eukaryota; kingdom Metazoa; phylum Chordata; class Aves; order Falconiformes; family Falconidae; genus Ibycter; species Ibycter americanus. The sequence continues at coordinate 998,762 of JAVJGI010000064.1, forward strand.
TTATGTGAAACTGAGCCCTTTCTAATTAGTTCTTTACCTGAAACAAAAGGAGAAATAAGTATAGTCCTTGACATAAAGGGTTATCAAAAATGTCACCAAGTCTTGAACAGTGCTGATTTCAAGGGGTGCTTCAGCCTGTGCTGAACTTTATGTACTGCAGCGGTTCAGACAGCGACAGTATTTCTTGAGTTTCTATTTGGAGAAATTCAGATTAAACCCCTATCCTATCCTCAACATTTCTGTTGATGTTTAAAAGAAAAAACCCCCACTAAAACTCAAAAGAGGCAGGCAGTTTCAACAAGCCTACTCACAGGTTTCAAGAGATATTTGTATTTATGTGTCTTCCTAGGGTAGCCCACTAACAGCCAACAGATGAAGGGCCCATTACGTGCCAAGTTTCCCGAGCCTCCCTCTTTGCAAATGCTATTCTCCTTTGATGGTAATAAACTTCCAAACCCCTTCAGAAGCCCAGGCAAGCAAGTAAATTGTTCCGATGTCATATTCTGCAAAACTGCAAAAGGTGGCACATACATCTGTTACAGAAGGCAAGAACATGCTGTATAACAAACTACGCCTGAGAATAATCTCGCTCTCCCGGGATGTACACCACAAACCCCAATCAAATCCAAGCAGCATAAGAGCAGTGCCAATTAGAAATGAAGCAAACCAAACGCTGCCTAATATTACATCCTGAAATTACAGAAGCCACCATCTGAAAGCTTTGCCAAAATGCTACAACTGCTAAAAGCCTTCCTACTTTCAAACACACTAAATATGACAACACAGCCAGTAGGTTTCAATGATTTTACTGAAAGACAGTATAACAGTATTAAATTAACACTTGCCAATTAGCATGTCTTATTGTTTTAACTAGATACAAGGGAGGAGAGATGCTTCCACACCTGAACTTCCAAATTCTGGAGAAATTCAGATCCAAATTTTGCTGCTCGTGACATCTTAATTTCTAATTAAACCTATGAAGACAGGCTGCATTTAATAAAAATACCTATGCCTTTGCTTTGATATAAACAAGATTATGAGAAAAACAAAATCTATCACCCTCTTCATGGGTAGAGAGAAAAAAGCCTGATACATCTACAGAGTGCAAAACTGTTTTTAACAGAACATGCCCAGTGGATATGCCTGAGATTGAAATTACTTTCAGTGGTATCCTTTGTCTTTCATTCTTACTACTTGCTTGTTTGTGCATCATGTTGATTTTTTTCCTCTTTGATATGTTCATTTTTCATCTAGAAAGAAATGACAATTTCTATCCACCCTCTGGCTTTTCTGTACCACAGCACACAGTCATTTTGTGCTGAAGGAACCGTTCAGACACCAGCTACAAAGTGCTGAAGTCGGTCTGAGCAGAAAAGAGAGTGAGAATCCCCAAAAAACCTGCAAGTTGCTGCAGAGGCAACCAGCGGCCAAACGTACACCTCTTGCACACAGGGGGCATGAGCTAGTGCCTGTACTGCTCGGTCCAGCCAGGCACTGCCAGCGTCTGTGCGCTCCACGCACCCATCACCATGGGCTTGTGTCCCCCCCTCCCCTCCCCGGGTCTGTGCCTGTACTCCCAACCCACGGTTGTGCCCAGTGAGGTCAATGAGTCTCAGCTGAGACAGTACAGCCAAAGCATCCGACTCTCCTGTGCTCAGATATCTAAAGCACAACTTGACTTGTGAGAGTTTTTTTTTTAATATACACACACAAATATATACATACATATAGATAGATGTAGATATACATATATATAGATATGTATATGGCCACAGGAAATTGTCCTACCACGCACAGAAAAGCAAGCTTGAGAATCGTGCAATTTGGTGAAGTCTGAGCACACCTTCCTCCAGCTACTGGACTCACTCCCAGGAGTTTCTGGCATGCCTGTTTTAGGATTCTCACACACAAAGGTAATACATTCATTTTTTTTAAGAGAAAAGCAGCAATAGGATGTCAGTTTTCCCTTACTGCAGGGTAGGTAGAGCAGCCCTCTGTTCCTTTGATGCTGACATCAAAGCCTGACGGCTCTCAGCTCAGCAAGAACAAACAATTAAAACCAGATCATATAGCAGTATTTAACCTGTTCCTGCCTTCCTGCTTGGCAGTAATCTTGACAAAAATAAGCAGCTTTAGTCCAATGACAAATCCTGAGAGTGGATTCAGAGCTCCTCAACTCCGTGACTGGGGTTAGGGGATGCCCTTAGTGCCCCAGCTGGCATTCGCCCGCACAGGACCCCCAGGAAATAACGCACCAGGCAGAAATAATACACCCTGGGCCACCCAGGAGAGATGGGTTTGGCTGACTGGGTGTCCGCCACCTGCGATAACACAGCGTGCAGGACTGCTATCTCTGCGTGACAGGCCAGACTGCTCCCAACAAGAACTGCACGTGCCACTGCAGTGGGCACAAGATCCTGCTTCTGAACACTGTGGTGAAGGATCCTAACAGTGGGACAGTGCAAGGGTGAAGCCTGGGTGTTTACCGTGGAGAAGCAGAGACTGATTCATGCAGATAGGAGTACAACAGGCAAGTAACTGTTATCCAGGAATAGCAGGTTTGTGTTTGGTTTGGCTTTTTACTTCTGCTTTTTTCTTTTTTTAAATCACATCACAGTAGATACTCTTCAAAGGATTCTGTGCAAATCCTGGCAGCAGAACTGATACAACCTTCAAAAAATAGCCAAATTAATTTGAAAACTCACTTTAACTCCCCCCCTCCCCCCCAGGTTTTTGCTTACACCCAAGGTAGCAGCTTGGGGGATATTTACTACATAAACATTGTAAAGGTCACCTAAAAAGCTAAATTACTAGTAACTGCTTAGCGGAATTGATGTTAACAATTTGTCAGTGTTCAATCTAATGCAGGTAAAAGCAGGGGAGAGACTCAGCTAGAAGCTAGTGCCCCATCCATGCTTTCATGCTGGACACAGGACAGTGGCAGCAGTTCTGGCAGGGTTCCTGGCCACAGCAGACGATGCTGGCCAGGGCTGCAACATGTTGGCCACAGACACCTTTGCTTGGTCCCATCTGACAGCCCCGGCGAGACTTTGCTACCATGGCTCTGCTCATCAACAGTTCCTGCTCACAGTTCTGTGTCACAACATCTAGCTACACTTTTTCTTTTTTGGCTGAAATGGTTCTGAAATGAGTCCACGGTCTCCCCATCTGCATGGTCCTCTGCTCTTCCATCTGGCATCACATCTGAAGCCCTGCTTGGGGATGTCACCTACTTCTTGTGGTGCCAAGACAAGAACCAGAAGCCCTGAACACAACATGAAAGACTGTGAGATTTTCTGCTGGGAAGCTGAACCCACAAATCACACCATGGCCTGAGATTTTCAAGTCCAGTTTTGCCAGCAACGCTTCAAAATCCACCAACCTGTCCCAGCTGTGAAGAGTGAGCTTTCTGATGTTGGCAGCATGGATTTCTATGCACCATTACTCTGCTCAGACCTGTGCCGGGCAGCACTCTTGGGAAGTTGGGTAAGTCCCGGTCATCTGCCTGGAGCCCACCTGGCTGCTGAGTAATGCCAGCTCCCAAACAGCAACTCGCTTTGGTGAGCAACTCGCAAAGAGCGAGGCACGTCCTACTCCCTCAGGAGACTGATGCTCCGCCAGTGTTCACTTCTGAACGCCGAGCTTCCAGGGATTAACCTCCAAGCAATGTATACTGAAAAGCAACCTTTAGAGGACGGAGGCTAGTAACTGGGTCCACTTGGAGTCAGTGAGGAAATTTTTAGCAGCTGCTGAAGCTGGCAGGATTGCTCAATGCACTTTTCCCATGTCAGAAAGACAGTGATCAGACTTTACTGAGTGATGTGTTTAACATAACTGTGCGGGGGGGGGGGGGGGGCACGGCGGGGAATGGACAAAAACAGGAGTAAAGCATGCAAAACCTGATTCTGATATAGCGACTTGAAAAACTACCCTACCAAATCCTCCCGTTGGGACCCCTGCCACCTTTCCATGGGAGCAGGAACACAAGGGTTTGTGTGAGTCCTGGAGGTGCTAACCCTCCTGGAGAGGCTGCAGTGCCAGAAATGCTCTCACAACAAGAAGTAAATAAGGGCTTGTTCAGACTGACAAAAGATGCACATGGCACGAGTCCCAGAAGTACACGTCACGTTTAATTAACTAATGAGAATGACGAATACAAAGCCTCATCTGCATAGGTTAGGTTTTTTCTGCAAAATAGCCCATTTAATCTAGATATTCTTATGTAATGCTGAAACCAAGAAGCCTAAACTTGATCAATCTCAGTCTACCTGAAGCACCCTGTTAGAATCATGCTGGCTTCTCACAACAGCATGGAAAGCAAGAGCCGCCACAAACCCGGGAGCTCTCTCTTGTCCGGTACATGAGACCCAGAAAGTAGAACAGACCACGGGCTGAAACTATAACTGACCTGTCTCAATAAGCCTCTAAATATAGGATGCAATATAAAATTTGAAATCCCATTGCTTCATGGAAAGAATGATGCTTGATTTTGTCACTTCTGTTAAGTGCTGATTACAAACATAAATACATTTAAAATTAAATTTAAAATATCTTAACACTGAGGGCATTGTATTTTTACTCACAAGAAATTAACAGGCTTATTTATTGTCTGTACCAAACGCATTTTAATCACAGGATCAGTACAAACTGAGCAGAAAATGTTATTTCTTTTTACTTTACAAAATCCTGTGCTAGAGACCAATTTCTTCTTTTCGTTACAAACCATTCAACAAACTGCAAAGGGGAGAGGAAATTAACACAGCAGAGTCTCACCAAAAAAAGACAAAAAAACAGACATGAAAAACTCCTGGTGGCAAATTAAAGCATTGTCCTGCTGGGAAGATAAATGATACAAAAGGGACAGTTCAAAGAATCCTCTCATAGATATTCCAAAGTTTAGAACAGAGACTGACTGAACATCAAATGGAAAAGCAGCTTTCTCTCAGGTGCCTCCTCATGGCTGTTGTCCCAATCTCCTACGCCTTTCATGGGTAAGGAGTACCATGTCGTGCCTCTATTGCTAAAAAAACACAAACAAACAAAAAACTACCAAAAAAAACACAGACAAAAAACTACAAAAAACCCCAACCACTAAAAAAAAACAAAAACCACCCAAACCCACCACCAAACAAAACCAAAAAAGGCTACAAAAATACAAGCAATTTGGAAAAACAGCTGAAGCGCCCATTGAGCTCATGAAAATTTGAACAGCATTCCCTCTTAAGCACTGAGCGTTTTTGCAGACATTTGGGACAAGAAACAGCCAGGCAATCAATTGTGCGTCAGCAAGCCTTGCAACAAAAGAAGGATGTGCATGTGGTGCCAGGATGTGGGAAGGAGTGCTGGCCACCAGTCCACCTTGTCTCCATCCCAGTATGCTCCAAGCCAGGCTTCTGTATCTGAGCCTTCCCCTGCAACAGCCCAGTAAGGAACGCTTATCATGAATGATTACATCAACTGGGAACACCTGAAATACCTTATTGATACAAACTGCAGAAGGGACTGAATAAAATTCACCTTCAATTCAAATTTACTGTTTTTACTTACAAATATTTCTGGGGAAATACGGTGTCAGAGTGTTGCAGGATGTGATGTGGTGTGTGAAGACTGGTCCCCTAGAAAACAACAGGAGCAGGGGAGAAACGGCGGGGGAGTCAGCTTCCAAAACGCTTATGCTAAAACAGAGTAACTAAGGTAGCCAACTAGAACTTCATTCTTTAAGAAAAGTTCTGACCTGACCATTTTCAGGCTCTATTTCAGAAGGGACTATGGGACATGGGCTATCAGAGAGAGACACAGCGAGAGTGGTAGCTAAATAAGAGAGAGAACTATAATTAGTGGAGAAAGAACCAGGATTGTTGCTTTCCCAGTCTATGTCAAAATCTGGACAGAAAGCTCTTTAAAACAGATACAAATTCAAGATGTTGTCCATGTACTGGACTGTGTTTGACATCAGTGCATTATGACACTTCCTTGGCAGTGGATGCTCTGCTCTGCAATATCCCTTGTCTTTTGCTGCTCAGAGAACTGCGAAAAACCTCGTCCCAGCTGAAATATTAATTTCAGCAGAAAAGCTCACAAAAATCTCTTTAGTCATTTTGCATTGACATAAACTTGGAAAATGGACTTTCTCCTTGGGAATAAAGAGCCATCACGCCTGCATCGAGACAAAGAAACCCCAAAAGACTGAATCCAAAAGAACAGTAGGCAAAGAAACAAAGAGCAGTCCCTCTCCACAGATACCTCAGCAGAATTCTGCTAGCTTGCATGGACCAATGCCTATGTCGACAAAAACACTGCACTTAAACACACTGACTTGCTCCCCAGCAGCATCACAGGTATTACTTCTCTACTCAAAAATCCCCAAACCATCTCTGTGTTGGCAGAGCATTCTTAACTAACTTGCCATCTCTCAATTACCTACAGACACCTTGTCCTTCCTCACCCGTCTGCTCCAAAGCAACAAGATCAGCTCCAGCAAAGAGTTTTGAATTCAGAGAAAAACATTAATGTCAACAGGAGTTTATATAACAAATGGTTTCTCTGTTCAATCCTTTTTGTATTTTTTGTTGTTTACAATTCGAAAACATGTAAAGATACTTGGGAGCTTCTTTTCTTTCTTTAGAGAAATCTCTGTAGGCACAGGAGCCAGGAGATAGGGTAAAACCAAGAACATTTATTATCACTTGTTTATTGCTTTTGATTTGCAAACAATTCAATCATTTGATCTTGGAGGAAAAATAATGCTGAACCAATAACTGAAAAGCAAAGCGCACAAGCGTCCCTGAGTTCATGCATGCTTGCAGCAGCACATGGATACACTGTGCAGAACCACAATCTGTTTCTGAACAATTCTCAACCAAAAAAAAAAACCTCCTAACTTCACAAAATAACTGTTTGCAATGAATAATTCAACCATCTGCCAGGTCCAGCTGGGCCCTGTCCCCTCTCTTCACACTGAGCATCTCCTTTTTTTAGGTGTGATCAATGAACACTGGCATCAGTTTGACAGGTTGTAAGGCATGCTGCACGTGCTGCCCACCTGAGCGAGCATCCTCCCATGGCCAGCCACCAGCAAGGGGGAGAACACAGGTGGAGGGGGAGAGGGGGAGCCAGAGTCCTTCCTCGTAGGAAGGGAAAGGTATGAAGAACAGCTCTAAAGTAACATGCTACACTATCCCAGGATGTAAGGGTGGGAATCAATGACAACATGACTGGAATCTGTTCATCATATTCTATATATGGTATCAACAAAAGCTGTAAGTTGAAATAAGCCATTCTAAACTGTATTTCTGGCAGTTGGCATATTTTTCAAATATGCTTTCTGTGTATTGTCAACGGTCCACCTTATTTTCTTGGTTTTGGTAAATCCCATTCCCTGCTCTCCTCTGCAGAAACTCCATACAATCCAGTATCACCAGTGAAGCCTCTTCCTTCACAAGGCACAGCAGCACTTGAGTTCCACTAAACTACTGCAATGTGACCATAAAAAAAAAAAAAAAAAAATCCTGAAAAATCATTCCGGTTCCTTAAACAAAGCACATTAGATGTTATTCTAATAAGGCCTCTCTCAAAAGAAAACATTTAATGCGGAACACAACGGTAAAATTAATTGCCCAGGAAAAAAACAAACAAACTGCACAAAGCGGTCTTTGTCGATTGCGCCTGCTGACAAAGGCCAAGCAGGAGGGAACAGACAGTTAATTGTTTTCCAGAGCATTGTGGCAGGTCTCTGAGCATTTGCACCTCCATTTGCCTGGACCGTCAGCCCTGATATGCCCCATTAAACATGCAGGAAGAGTTTATACTTTCCGTGGAGGGGGAAGGTATGTTCTGTTGGCAATTTCCTGTAAGAGGAAAAAATTCTAGCACATTAGGGCTGTTTTTATCAGAGATTATTTTCTAAGCAGACTTTTTAAAGAATGTGAAATACGTGGTGTTTTTGGAGGTGGCGAGGCCGGGTTTGCCCAGCACTCTTGCTGCCTATGCAGTGGAGCCCCATGAGTGAGGCAGACCTACAATCACAGCTTCCCGCTATGAGGTTTAGGGTCAAACTTTTTTCTGCCTTACCATAAAAAGAATTAAGAAATACAGACCGTTCATACAAGAGAGAGGCCAACAACAGCTTCTATTTTATGCATTTAAAATTGCTCTCAGGCCTGTTCACCCAAAAAGTGCTTTGAAGTAAAGACATTTCTGGGGAATTAAAGACATGCAGCACGTGCTTGTGGATCCAATTCCTTGAAGCCATATTTATCAACAACTTAAAAATCTGCACTGCAGTATATCTTGAATAAAAACAAACAAATAAAAAGCTAAAATGTTTTATATTGCTTTCCACCAACATCTGCTGGTGCTCTAATTTGCACCAAAAAAAGAGTGTGTGTGTGTTGTGTGTGTGTGTGTGAAATTATTGTTATTTAAAAGAAATAAAAGAAATGGACCTGGGATTATACCAAGTCATTACAAACACCATAGCAAGGAAGAGCCCTTTCTCAACATTAAAACTGCAAACCCCTCCCCACAATGCATTTTCAAATCTTAAGATTGAGAGACAGTTCTTTTTTTTTTAAACACAGAAAAGGCTAAATAGATTTCAATATTCTGGTGCTGGCACTGCCTCAAAAGGCAAATATCCAAAATGTAGCAAAAACATTTATTAAATCTGGCTTCGGCTTTTCCAGCAGTAAATACGTTTAGCAAAGTAAGAGGCAGCCCCAGCCAGGCAAAGGTTAAAAATAATTTAGAGTATCATGTTCTTATTAACTAGAATTACAACTCAAATCAACCCTTACATAGGCACGGAAGAATTCCCTTCTTCCTCTCAGATTTTAAACTCCTTGTACTGTCTCTTGACATCCAAGGTACATCTTCCTCCATCAGAGACAAATGTGTGAGCAAACATTATTTAAAACAGTTATACAAGTGGTTTTGTCTGCATCTGAAAGAGGCCTTTCACCTATTGAAATTGAAAAACTGTTTCCAAAGCACAAGGAGGCCTTGAAACGTCCCATGTGTACTCTTCAGTATATAATTACAAAGATAAGAGGTGACACATTCATTTTGGTAAAACTGCATTAAGCAGGCCTCCAAAGACCGAAATATCTCTTATTTATGTGGTATTTGCTCCTTCAGACCAGCATCACACCATGTAACAGATCTATCAAAAAAAAGTCCAGTCTAAAATATGGCAATCAACTGGATCTGCAAATCCTCATTCTGGTATCGTTACAGCTGGTATTTTATTTCCACAACCTAATCACCTTCAAGTAATATAAACTACTCTGGAAGAAACCCAAGGGTTATTTCAGAGTATTTTTAGTATTTCTCTTTTAATCAACATCAGTGTCTCCCTCTTCCCACCAAGCTGATTTTCTCTTGAAAGTGTGTTACAACAGGCAAAAAATCAGAGGGAAAGGAGGCGAGCCTTTGGCACATTGAATAGCTTGTCAAAGCTGCAATCATTCTTTGCAACACTTCAGGGTCTCAGGAAGCAATTCAATACCCCCAAAGTTATTCACTATTTTATTCCTTATGAACATAAGCTGCAGAAATAGCTGCCGTGCACTGAACGTGCAACATGATTTAGCCTGGGCCACAGTGTAATATTTAAATCAGGGTTTGCAAAACTACATGGCTTGCTCTCAATTGCTGCAGACCGTTCAGTAAGGCTGGGAAGTGACAGGGTAGCCTCACAGCCCCAGAGGTGCATGTGACAGCAACTTCTGCTGGAAGTCATGCACAGCTGTTGCTCAGTCACTCACAGCCGCAACATATGTCAAGGCTGAGCAGCAGCGCTCACCTGGAATGACTTCAGTTCACCTCCATACCTCACTACCTGTACCACACTGACCTCTCCTTCCCCATGAAAAAAATAGATGTTTTTAAACTTTCCTTCCAAATTCGCCATGCCCTCCCCAAGGGCAGCAGCACTGACTTGGTCTGGCAGGGACAAGGGCACTACTTAGCAGCACTGCTGAAAGGCTTTGGGAAGGGGACGGCTCAGCTTTGCCCGGGAACTCCCACGCTGCAGCTCTCTGTCTAATGGCCTTGCCCTCTGCTGCAGGGAGGCAAGCGAAGGGCAGTGCACAAATCTTGCCGCTTCCCAAGGACAACTACTAACAGCTGCCAGTACACTCTGAATTGCTGCTATTTTTGTAAACAAAGTCCTCTTCAAGCACCCACCTGTGCTAGCCACAACTGTGTTCAAAACAAAAAGAAAAAAACAACAACAAAAAGCTCAGTGTGGCATTTTGGTGATTAAAGGACAATTGTGCACAGCCTAAGTCATTTGAAGAGCTTCGTTTAATCAACCGAAATGTTTGGGCCCGCGAAAGCCAGCCAGCATTGCCTGCTGCCTTCACAACAGTGAGGAAAGGCAGAGGTAGCCGTGGTAAGTGCCTACCAGGTCATACGCCGCCAGGACCTTTTTCTGCACGTCGGGCATGGTCCCCAGAGGCTCTAGGTAAGGAAACGTGTCCTTCATGCAGAGGGTAACGGAGGGTGTGTTGTCGCTGCTCACGAGCCGCGAGGACAGGGTCAGGATGCACTGCTTCAGGCTCGCCATGGGCGGCAGCCCACACAGCTCCTTGACAGACACCATGGCGTTCTGGTGGAAAGAAAAGAAATACTTGAGCACATGTTGCCACTTGCCACTCAGTCCCTGCTGCTTGCCAGTACCTTGTCAGTGCCTGCCTGCTTTCCCCCTGTAATGTAGGGCAGTGCTACTCCGCTGTCCCTGGGCCCCCCACGGACCCTGGGGTGCTGGCGCCCAGGGAATTCCCGGCCAGCCCTATTCCTGGCTCCCCAAGCCCGCTGCCAGCTCCGGCTTTCCCGCAACCCCAGGTATTGAAGCTACCAGCTCTGCAGCTACTTTGCATTGCGAATCCAGCCCCAAGAGGGACAAGTTCTAGTCCCCAGCATATTAAACCATCAGCCTAAAATGCTATTTCTCTTCCCAACTGTTCAGACTCCAATTGCTTTTGATGCTGTAATAGCCTCATTCTCCTGTCATTATCATCCTCCAGCAAGAACAAGTTCGACAGAGCTTGTATTTCCCATGGGAAATGCAAGTAGGAAAAAACCACTTTGTTTTCAGCCTTGCATTACCACATCATAAAGAAACACAAACACTCTTTCCCCTTCATAGGTCACGTGTAAGAAAATCAATACTGGATATACAGGTCAAACCAAGCTAACATGCCAGATTTATTTATTTATCAAGTCAGTGGCTATACGGCTGCCATGCCCTTAGCGTTTAGCTTCCTGAGTCACACAACTGACTGACCACCATGCACCAAATCTACGTAAGCGAATGTTGTAACAGCCCGTACCTTGTAAATGTTCTCCCGCACATCTTGCTGAAAAAAGTCATCAGAAAATGCCCAGCTTATTAACAGAGGCTTTTCCCATTAATCAAATATATTAGCATGCGGTTAAATCTAACGACTGTGTTTTTACAAAGCATTCCCCAGAACAAGATCTTGTACCGAAATTTCACTTGGAAGGCACATTGATGCTGCTTCTGAGTCAGATTGAGAGTATTTTCTTGTATAGTTCTTACACAGAACTTACAGTGTGCATATAGTGCCTGACCTATACAGAAGGTGGAGTCAGCAGTTTGAGCTAGTTACTTTCAAGGCCTGCAGGAAAGGAAAGGCTGGGAAGAGTTTCCCATTCTTAAAAATATGCTTAGACTATTCCTTTGGGAGTGATTTAAAACTTATGTCATCTTGTAAATTTTCCAGCTGCCAACATTTCATTTGCTTTAGACTCCGGCCAGCAGAGTGGGGTCAATGAAGTACCATGTGTCTTTCTTCAGTTTTCAAGAAAGAAAAATGAATGGTTTCTGTATCTTTACCAAGGAGATAGTTATGACTGATTTCAGCTATTTATTGAAGAAAACTCATTGTTTAATGCTACTCAGTTTTGTTTCTATGAGTTGAGCTGCCCCTTCACCAAGCTGCAGAGTCCCTCCTGCCGTGCAGGGGAGCACTGGGAAGGCTGGCTCCTCTTTGGCCTCACTGCCACTTCACCTCCCAGTGGCCACAAAGGTCAAACCGGCCAGTTGTGCCGGTGCTGTGTGCCCGGGCCCCGCCATGGCCAGCTGCAGCGGGCTCTGGCCTGCTCTCCGAGCGGCACAGGTAGGCAGGCATGGAGCCAGGAGACCCCCTGAGCCAAGGCAGGGCACCCGTGCCTGTGCTGGCGCTCAGCCAGCCGAGGCAACTCAGCTATTTAGCAGGGAGGAAACTGCAAGGCGAGCAGCATTCAGTGCCTGCGTTGAACATCTGCAGCCCTTGGGCAAACGGTAGCAACGCGCACTGAGGGAAATGTGCTGCTCTTTGCACAGTGAGATTTTCTGGTGTAGACAAGATCTTAATGACACATCCCCTGACTGTTTCTTATGCTCACCCAAACAAAAAAAGTTAAAGGCCTAACCCTCACTCAGTTAGCAGCGATGAAATTAGGTTTTTGAGACTGGAGGCCTGGGCAGACAAATGTACCCTCAGTTCTGCCTTCTCAGACAAAAACAACCAGTAAAGCATGTGTTTGGAGAGGGCCTATTGATTTTTTTAAACATTTCTGCCTAACCCCACATTTACTTTTTAGTTAGCACCTGTAACTATGAGCCTCCCGATGCGCAGTTAAAGGCTGACAACAGCGGTGGGTCTGAAGCCTCACCCGCTTCCACGAGCTTCAGCATGTTTGCCTGCCCAGCAGCTTGCACCAGGACCTTCAATTCCACATTCAGAACACCCCAACACACACAACAAAAGTGTCATACCTGCATATTCTCTCTCATGTCAGTAGCCTCTCGTAGCGGATGCACTGCTAGCTTAAAGATGTCATCGATAGTCTTGAGCCCGGTGTTCCTCAGCATGGTGTACTCCCTTGCTTTCTTTCCTATCCTCACCGAGAGGCTGCGCTTTTGGGCCTTCCCGCCTCCGCTTCGGTTGGTTATGGCAATGTGAACAAAGAGGGTAACATGCTCCATGATATCACCAACAAAGGACCGCAGTGGTATGTGCCTGTAGCCAGGCTGTAAGCACTCCAGCGGGATGGTGTACTGCCCTATGAACTCATCCCCAATGTAGTCATCATCCAAAACAACAAAACGGATCATGGCCAGCTCCGGGAGGTTGATCTGGAACTCAAAGCTTTCATCAAAAATGGGGTTATCGCTGTTTTGCTGAACAGTTTTAGTTCTTTGTTCGGTGCAGTCTGCAGGAATCCCATGTATTTCTATGCAGACATAGGGGTCTATGACATCCCCTTTTGCACATGCACCCTTGGGCTTTGGAAAGTTCTGACCACTGATTATTTTGACATGTAGGACCTGGGGAGAGACCCCCGGAACAATGCCCTTGGTATTTGCACTGAAGTAAGACACTTCATCACGCATCACTGAAGGCCTGAGAACGTACCCGCATCCCCCATTCTGTAGAAACCAGCCAGTATGTAGGTCCATCATGGGCCCCGGGGTCTGATAGTTCATTGCCACTATCTGGCAACCACAATTCCAAAAATCTTGAGGATTTAAGTTACTGGAGTCTATCCTCATAGCACTTGGGTACACCCTGGACAGAAACCTTTTGTTGTAGTTGACAAAATCTTCGGGATATTCATTTGCAATCCGACTGGCTTCGGCCTCACTGAAGGAGCACATTTCCCAGTAATTTTGAGCTTTCATGGATGTCTCAAAGTCTTTGTATTGGACAGATTTGCATAGGGACACCAAGTCAGACAATTCCCTGCAGAGCCAGATCAGCTTCGGTTCCCTTGAGAAGTCCTCCGACAGCCTCCGGGATATTTCAGCCTCTTCATCTTCATCTGTGACTTCTCCTTCTAATATGTCCTGGTCAAAGGACAGCTTCTTCCCCTTCACAATGATCTTCATTTTCAGTTTCTCAGGTGATGGGAGGTAGACTTCAGAGGATAAAGGTGCCTCTGTGTACAGTTTGTTTCCGAAGATCCTTTTCATGTGTTGTACCACTACCTTCTGCTGCTGTACTGAGCAGTGGTTCCCCAGGCAGAGAATAAGGGGGTATTCTGAAGCAAAGAAGGCCAACTTGTTTATTACCTCAATAACATTTCGAAAGGCAAGTGGCGATGTCATGTTGTTACGGTTACAAATAATGGGTTCATTATCTGGGCCATCACAAACGTCTAGCTCAATACTCCGACAACTCATCTTTAAAGCTCTGACATAGCCATTGATATCAGCTGGCCCTCTGAGCTGGTCTTCTATGAGATACGTATTGTGGGATGCATTGATGTAGTAATGTGACAAAGGCTGTGTCATGTCCTGGACAATTTTTTTGTGCTCTGGGTCAAAAATATCACATTCTGGGGACAACAAGTATTGCGTAAATCCATCAATTGCGAGAAAACCTTTCAATCGCCCTTCTTGAGAAAGCTCATACCTGCGTATAATATCTAGACACATTTCTTCTGTTATGTGGGTCACTCCTTGCTCAGCTTCTAAAAACAGCATGAGGTCATTGGCATCTAGATACTCTTTGTTTTTAGATATCTGCACAAGCAAGAAATAAACTTCAGGCCTTGTGCAAAGTTCACTGAATGCTTCACAAAATTCCTCTTTCGTTACTCGTGTTGTCAATTTCTCTTTGCTCTTCTGGATTTCCTTAAATTTTAATCTAATCTTTGATTCCTTTAAGGTGGGATTAAGCTTTTTTATTAGCTCCACAGATGTATCTTCTAACATTATGCCATTACCATCAACATCTGCTGCTTCAAATACAGCTTTTAGCCAGGCAAACCGTGGGGTGTTATGGCTGCTTTCCATCAAATCCAGGGGTTGTTTGCTACGAGAAACCAAGTACCTTAATCCTGATACCCAAATATTGGCCACATCAGCTGAATTGGCAACCAAGTCAAGGGACTCATAGTTCTCACCATGAATTACCGACAGCGCACAGTCCTCAGAAATCTGGTCTGCAAGTCCGTTGTTCCTGAATGTTTCTGTGTTCTTCCCTAGTCTGATCTCTTTTATAGCAGAAATGTCAAGCTTGGCTTTCTCAAGGTCCTTCTTGGAAGGCTCCCAACGAAGAGCCTGCAGGTCAGGATCCAGAGTAAAAAAACGGTTATAAATCCGGGAATTTGGGCGAACTTTCTTCAGTTCACACCCAGCCTGCATAAAGCTGATACAGTCACTGGCACTGCTTATTTTCTTCTCTGATGGCATGCTGCTGAAGGACACTGTTTTCTTTCTTCCACATTTTTGGTTTGAAGGATCCTGTGGAATAATTACATTAAAAAAAAAAAAAAAAAGACAAAAAACCACCAAAAAAGTAAGTTTTATTTGGCCATTCCACAAGTGCATAAATAATAAAGAAGATATGTTTATCTAAAGGTAATTCCTGTTCTTCTGAACCTCAAAACGCAACATATTACCCCTTCCCACAATTCAGTTCCCTACTGAGCTATAAAATATACTGAGCTCTACAGCGACTTGATTGACTGCAGCATTAGAGATACCAAGTTTTCATGAATGACATTTGCAGCTATTAAACTGCCTTCCAGTTCTCAACAATATGCTACAGCTGTGAGGAGGTCATATCTGGTTGTGTCACATTTTCAGAACAGATATATATGGAAAGAGGGGGTTCACAGGAACCTCCAGCACCCAGTTAAGGTCTGCATAACTAGAAGTGGGGTGGATCTCACTAGCATTTATGAGGTATCATGAAAAAAGGAGGAACGCTGGGATAAAAAGGCATGAGAAAAAAAGTCTCAGCCTATGTGGAAGGAGAAGGGGAAGAAGTCTCTGAAGCAGTGCTGGGAGGAGCGCCTGGGACGGGTCAGAATGCCTGTAGGGCACACATGATAGCTTGGTGCTCAGCAGATGAGCGTCCTGTTTCAATTCTGCCTCTTTTCTGCAACGTTGGGACACCTCAAGCAAGATTAAACCAAAACCAAACAACAGTCATGAGTCAGACACACCCAGGAGGGTCTGGCCTTTCTTATTTGTGTATTTTAGTGTCCTTTAGCAAAGGATGTTCTCACTAGGCTGAGAAGCCCATCTCTGCTGCATGTACAACTGCATGGCTCTCATGGCTCCTCTCGTGGGAGCCCCGTGCACCCCTCTGCTCAGCCCTAACCTACTTCACACTCTCATCTCCCCATTTGCTTTCAGAGGTAGCTATTCTGGTCATTTCTGTGTACCAGGACCACAAAGCCAGGCAAGAAACCCAAAGCCTTTTTCTTTAGGGCATATATTCTAACTCCTCTTGAGAAGATACTTCACCAGACACATGTGACTGTCTTTTCAATATCAACTACCTACTTGCTGCCGGGATGTAAACCCAGCTGCCTGCAAAGCTTTCTGTAATTTTAGTGCAGCAACTAAATTTAAATCTTTTCCCACATATTATCAATTCAAAACATTTCACAATAATTATAAATTGCAAATCATTCTTTTTTGTCTGCATTATTTCCATCTACTCCATTAGAACACAAACTATCCAACAGCTACCAAAAATATTTTTAAAACATCATTCAAGGCTGTAATTAATAGGGAAACACTTGCTAAAATTGCTTTCCCTCCTGTTTCCCTAGCCACCAGCAATACTTTCCCAGTTCTCTGCCTTCTGCTGTTGAAGGGACTTTTGCTGCCTGGATTGGATTTTGAGAAGAGTCCCAAGGTGAGGAAATGTTGATGCCTGGTATAGGACTACCTATAGGACAACCTGGAGTACCCTTCCCTACCCCAGGAGCTGGTTCCCCGCAGCTCCTATTTACCTGCCATGTCATTCACCCTTCCTCAAGTCATACTCCCCTGCAAATCCTGAATGTGATCCCTGGTCTAGCAGTGCCCTCCACCCACCCGTCTGTCCTGCCACTGCTCTGCACTGGCCGTGCTTGAGCAGGACCCTGCGTAGCTCTTCCAGCCACAGAGCATCAGTCTTGGTGCTTGTAAGAACATCTCCACTCATGATTTGCCTGTTTGTATAGACACTTTTGGCAAATTAGTCAGTGTAAATGTTTCTGTTTCTAATTGCTATTGCCATTCGCTCAATGACATCCAAAATATTTCCAAAACCCCGGTGGCCCTCCCCGCCCCAAACTGGATTTCAAGGCATGGGACCTGCTGGGAACAAAATCAAAACCTCTAAACTTCTTATGCTAAAGTTTTCTCATTGAACTGATATAGCAACTTCTACTGACAAGAATAATTACTCTAGCCATTCATTGTAGTACTTATTATGAGAATTAGTCTTAAAAAAAATAGGAAGGAAGTCAATGAAGCGAGTGCCTCGGCTCAGCTACTTTTTTAATTACAGTTTTCTGCTAAAATACTCTGATCCTGCATTAACATACTGTGTTTTAATACACAGCTATGGCCAATGAAAATCTTCAAGCAATGGATGCTAATAAATACAAACAAAGGCAGGCTATTCCCCTGCGGGTTCTAGAAGAGCCTTTTCTTTCTTACGCCTTTAGGTTTACAGGAGCAGTATTTAGATTTAAGATTGATGATTAATTAAGATGATTTTTCTCATATAGGAAGATGTATTAATGGCCTTTGACTCTGCAGTGATTCATTCCTCGACAGACAGTGGTTCCTCAGGGCCAAACCTGGAAAACTCATCAGAGCAGCATAACTGATTTAGCTACGGGTCTGCCATTTTGTCTTTGCTAGAGAGGCAGGAATTGTTATGTGACTAATATTTTTTTCTGCAGAAAAATAAAAGCCATTTATTTTTAGTTCTAAAATACCTGTGCTTTTTGTTGAAAATAAACCATGGAATTAATCAGGTATTAAGGTGGGGAAAAAACCTAATTAGCCTCGTGGAGAATCAACCAAAGTTGCCTTTTAACATTCAGTTTTAACCTCTCAGGGATTTTGGAGGGAATCAGATTATCCTCTGTGTACTCTTTCCCTGCTTTTATTTTTGATGACTACTTCTGGTTTCATACTTGGTGCTATGTAAGGAACATCAGAGTTGTACAACAGCAGTTGTTCATCTCTGAGTAGGAGGACTTCCCCATACCTTTTAACCAACTGAATAGGATTCAAGTCTAATGCACAGGCTAATTGCTTAAAATTAATGAGAGTTGAGTATTATTGACATTGATAGGATTATTTTAACCGATACTAACAATCTCCCCAATCTACTGTATGACACACACAAACCCTGCAAAACTGCAATTGCTGAGCTTATTAATGCATCAGCAATCCCCCTCTTGGTCTCTACAGAATAGGAATACACTCAGTTTTTCAATGTGAGAGCTGCTAATTTAGATTTAATGTGACAGTTTCCATTCATAATTATCAAGACGTTATTTATTCTAGTGCTGCAAAAACTCAAAATGTGTTCCTGTAAGCTCAAATGCTGTCTTCTCAGCCTGACCAGCCAGGCACTCGCCTTTGGTCTACCATGTTCACATTGCTTGAACACGCGTCTCCAGATCCTGACACCACACTTTAGCCAGGCCACACACCTCCAGGTCTGAGGGATCACCCCAGTGAGCAGAGGAGTGTTTTCTTCCAGAAGTGTCCTCCCTCCACTGGGCTCCACCACATCAGAGTCTGGAGAAGATGATTTAAACACACCTTGCCTCCCCTCTGAGCTTAGTTCAACTGAGCCTACGGGCTTAGGTTGCTAATTTTAGTTTAGCTTTTGCCCTTCTTTAAGTCTCTGCCTTAATCCAATTTTGACACATTGCTCTTCTAAGACAAGACATCCAGCTAAGAATACTTCTGTGCTGCAGTGTCTCCAGTGGCTAAATTCCTGCTCTGCTTTACCTTTCACTGGATACCAAGAACAGGAATGAGTACAGCCACCTGGCAAACTAAAAGCTGCCAACATCTTAGGCAAAGAAACAGCAAACCTGCCCTCTTGTGCTACTTGCCAAAAACATGCACACTGCCAATTAGCAAAAAACCTCTCTACAGTGTTCTCCCACACGAGAGCACTTGCTCCTCTTCATTAACCAAAGCAACCAGAAAGCACAGTCAGATGTAACCCTGAATCTTGGAGGTGAAAAAAATCCATCTTTCTCCATGATGCTAAGTCCATCAAAACCAATTTTACCACACAGCAACTGGCCTAGGGCTGCCCTTACCCTCAGTCACTTATACCGATGACACTGAATTTATTGTGGCAATGAAAGAAGGAAAGGGTGATGCTTGCCAAAAAGTCTGCATCAGTCTGCAAACAAGCAACTAACTTGTAGATTTTCTACCCTAAGGCCTTCTCGATCGAGCTCTATACAAAACACTGTTACTGGAAACAAACACAGCCAGTTTGCATGCAACGTACATGTACAAAAAATCCCTCCTTACAGGGGAAACCTCATGCTTTCCAAGGCAAGACAGTTCTTTCAAAGTGACTCAAGACTATGGTTTCCTTTGGTTCTTTGGACACCCCCTACAAGGTGACCTAGCCGGCTGGCTCCATCTCCTGCTCCTGAGCCTGCATAATATCCATTATGCAAAAAGACCTCAAGACCTCAACCACAAGACCACTTCAACACATGCTTAGCTTTCAACATATACACAGCTGCTCTGAAATCAGTTAACACTGAGGAGACGTATCTGGGTGCTGACCTGACTGCATCCTAACATTTTCTAAACGTTTCCAAAGGAGGGATTCAGAACTCCAGCCTAAGCATACTCCCAAAATAGGAGAAGCTCTCTTGTTGAACACATCGTCCTCGTCAGAGGGACTGGATGTATAAACACTGGGATCAGCAAGCCATCAGCCGTTGTGGGAAAACTCCACCCCATCCACCCTGACCTTTGATCACTCAATCTTCTGCTGTTTAAATCAAAAAGCTAACAGAAATAAATACAAGGGATTAAAAAAATATGACTACACATGCTCTCCACTTCATCCCACCCCCGTTGTCACAACTATAAGACATGAATTGTTGATCTGAATTTCAGAAACAGGGCAGTAATAAGAGCTGTATAGCAACCCTGCACACAGAGGTCAAGCTCATGATTTATTATTTGTCTGAAATTAAGTTACCTGAAGGGCCTCTAAAGCACTGACAGTCTTCCAGGATCCTGCTAAGGAGGACAGAAGGGCAAAAAGCATCACTTACCCAAAGACACCAAAAGGCCTTTAAGAGCTGCAAGGCTTCCGTGAAAGGATGCAAAATTCAGTAACGATGCTGAGCTAAACTTGTTGATTGTGGTTAAGAGCCATTTCCCGCAAAACCAATATACATTTTCACCAGTGGGTATCACTGTTGTTGGAACAGAAGCTTTATTCTGATCTTTGCCATTTCCTGAGAACCTAGTACTAAGAAATCAGTAGCAGACAACTTAGCCTGTCCTCGCAAATAGCTTGTGATAAATGGTGTATCCTAAAAAAACTATCTGCTCTGGAAACTCCAGATGATCGACTTAATTGACCAACTGATTACCTGTTTTTTTGTGTTTTTTTTTCCAGGAGAAACTAATTAGCTCTACAGGGTGAGGTTTTATTGGGATGCTTCTAGATATTTCACTTATACACAGACAGAAGCCCAGTCCCTGAAAATCTTAAAGCCTTACAGTACCTCTGGTGGGAAAATGTACCTTTAAACATTAAATAAGTCAGCGAGTCACTAGTGGCATTCAACGCACCATGTAGCAGGCTGATAAATGATGGTGTAATTTTTCTGTAATGAAGTCAGTCAGAGCAGGGAAGGTTTATATAAACTATCCCAGAGAACACACAAAGGCAATGTTGGGGTCAGAGCTGCAGCCGGATCCCATGCACATGTGAGGCTTAGTCCATCTGATCAGAGATGTGACTCAAAGCTTGAACCCACAGTACCGGTACGTGATTACTTCAGGTAGCAATCATCATTGGAAACTGGCATACATTATTAGCACACAAAGCCTTCTTCTGTGAATCTCTGCCATGTTCTGGTCATCCTCAGAGAGCATCCCAGGACTGCTCATTTTGCGGGTTTTATCAGTTCTCCTCAGAGCCTTTGCTATCACAACAAATCAGTGAGCTGAACTCCCTCTAATCTTTCTTGGCCAGGCCTGTAGGATGCAAGTATCAGATATCCACTGTGACAACTCACAGGACAACAAAGAAAAGGTTACCTACTCAAAATTCATCCAGGCTGACAAATCACAGCACAAAGCAGCTACCTTCGCATGAACAAGCAGACAACCTCATCACTGGCACAGGCAGCCACGGGATGTTGCCGCTCACCCTTGGGCTAACTGCACAGCTCAACAGATAGCGAAAGCAGATGTTAATGCTGCGGGATCAACCTCAGTAGCCTCTTCAAGGCAAAATTCCTGCTAATTCAGGGATTTATGTGCATATGGAATAAAGACTGGATCCAAAGTTTAACACATATGCTCTTAAAAGCTGAGATACACACGTAATGGAATAAACAGAAAAATTAAGGCAGACCAAAAATACAACACGGACAGATACATGAGAAATAGCTTCAGAACACAGTGTCCAACAATTTTCCAAATACCAAAATAGTCCCGCCGGCATGTCTGCAAATCCAGCTAGTTATCACTAACTAGCAGTTTAACTCAAGCTTAAGCTCCATGTAGAAGCCTAAGCTTTCTCAACATTTCTCACCATTCACGAGAAAGCAACGACTAAGGGAACTTAGACACAGGAGAAAGAAAAGTGTCATGGGGAACAGTAATATCAGCATTTACAGGCTTTTCTCCGCTCCCCAGGATTACCTCGACATCGGGCATGGGCAGTGGACTGTCACCAAGACCTATAATGACAACTTTACAGTCAGCTTCTCATCAAAAGGGGAGGAAATGTCACCCCACAAAACGGGCACCCCACAGGCAGGAAAACAGAGTGAAGACCATAGCTTAACTATGCTGGGATGCTGAGTAGTCCCCACTGGAGAAGTTCCACAGGAGGCAAGATTATAAGGGCTTGTCTGCTTTCCTCTTATCCTCCATTACTAAAAATCCCTTTCAAATACTGGAGCATAAGGCTGGAGAGAGATACAGAAGGATGTCTGGAGGAGATCTTTGAGAAAAACATCTGAACCAAAATGATTTGCTGTTCAAGGAGTGCTTTGTTGTGTGTTTGCTTTTCTTCTTGCTTTTTAAAATCACTAACATTGCCAAATTTATTCAATTTTACATTGAAGAGAATTTACCTCTGTTGTTTAAATGACAAATAAGAGGAAAAGAAAAAAGCAGCAGCACACAAAGACTCCATCTGGAAACACTTTTTGGAAATGGAAACTATGCAATGCAAGAAGGGTGTATTTTCTGGCATGGTACGACACTGAAGTTACTACTTCTACTTGGTTTTATAATTAGGGCTGTGAAGCCAAAGTCAAGAAGCTTCCAAAAGCACAAGACCATGAATGTCTCTAATGAGGCTACCACTTCATGGCTCCTTCTGCTATCATTGTTCCTGAAGTTTTCTGTTTATGCTTCATCAACCAACTGCTTTCTACAAGGACAGTCCTTAAATAATGGCGCAAGTACCTATCCCTTCATGTGTTAAACAGCATCTGCAGTGAGAAACAAATGCCTGTATGACTCTTCAATACATACACGTGACAACTCCATATAACCCTATGGAGGACTCCAACTGATGCAGAAGATTTTTTGTGGTTCCTCTTTGTTCTCCCTGCAGAACAAAACTTTCACTTCTGACACCCCAAGTGCCAGATCTACTTCCAGTTGATCTCCATTTGGGAGGAGGCTTTTAGTTTGGAAGGGACTGACACAGCCGCTGGATGTAATGCCTCCAACCACTGCCACTCCCAAACACTCCCTTTATTTCCAAGCACTTGGTTGGTCACAGGCTGTAATGCTTGTGAGTCTCTGAGGGCACCTGGGACATGGATTGAATTTATCCCCGTGCTCTAAGGGAATGTAAACCTGAGAAAGACAGAAAGACACTTGGTCTTCAAGCAGAAGCAGTAGCAGCAAGCACTGTGAAAATGGGATCTCAGCTGCAGCATTCCCAGGAGAGCTCCATTGTACAAACTCTTGTTCTTTTACAGATTTTCTTCTGAATGCACCTGGGGCAAAACTTAAAAGAGATGTCTGCTTAATGCAACTAACCCTACAGCAATCACAGACCTGCCTTACACAGCTCCTGGCTCCAAGCAAAGCAGACCACTGCTCCTGTCAGCCTCCATCTGCAGGTAGGTAAGCTGTACTGAGCAGTCTGCACCAGAGTGCACAGATAGTGCTGCCTCAGATCAGGGAGGAGAGGTCGGTAACCAGACCAGGGGTCCTTATTAATTACCCGTTTTAAGTATTTGAGCTGATCACCACTCTTAGTAGGCAGCACAGCAAAAGAGTCTCTCAGGTTGGAAAAGGTCCCAAGTTGCTTAGATGCAATAAATCAAATGCATGCCTTAAATCCGATCTGGAGACAAGCCAGCACCAAGAGTAACTTGAACTCCTCTCATTTATACCTACTTAAAACTTCTGCATTGATTTCAGGTTTACAAACGTGACTGCAGCGATGGGGCCCTGTGCTGACCAAAGCCTGGATGACAGCAGAAAAAGCTGCATCTGGAGAAAACAGCCCAGTGCCCCCCAGGAGGAACAGACTGGAGCCATGCTCCATCCACTCTTTATACAGACATGGAGCAAAGGCATTACAAGTGCACAGGGCATATAACCAGCTGAACCTGCAGCAGAAAAATAAATGAAGAAGATCTAAGGTCAACAGCTGGGAAACACTGAAGATCCAGTGTCTCAGTATCCTCCCAACAGCCCTGAGCACTGTGGCCAGGAGGACTCTAAAATACCGCTATCGAACACTGCGCAGGCTCACTGAGAGTTACAGCATTACCCTGAAATAAGGGCTGCCGTGGCTCCAGGGAACAGGGAAACAAGCACTGCAATATCTGTACATCTCAGCACAGCATTCATCTCTTTTGCTAGTCAAAGAGATGACAGCTCCACAGTAAGCGCAGAGGACACTGCCACAATGTCTTTCCCAAACACAGAGACCACAGCAACTTCCCACTGTCCCTAGCTGAAACAAGATTTAGAAGCTGCTCCGTACATTAGCACAGGTGTGGGTGCAGTCACATCTACACCTGCAAGCTAATGCAGAGACACCCGACCCAGCTTCCAGGTCCTCACCCATGGTCCTGCCAGCAGGGAAGCCCCAGCTGGCTGTGCGTACTGCCGTGGCCACCCTCTGCATAGCACCCAAGTCTCGGTGTCACTGCACAGGCTGCAGAATAAGCCGTGGCAGTAACCCCAGCCATCCGCAGGGCTCAGAGAGTATTAGCATTCAAACCAGAAAGAACCTACTGGGCTTGGAAGCCTTTGAAACTATAGAAGATGGGCTTTTTATTTCCACATCACCTGGGCGCCCGGGAGAACAACATCATGCACCGCATCCCGCAATGCAAAAATTGAAACATGAACAGAACACACTATGCACACACCTTCCTGTGGGCCCTTAGCTACAATGATTTTGTTCATTTCTGCATCTCTTCCAAAAAACATGCACTTTAAGTATTATAAGAAATTAGTTATTCAGATACAGACATTAAATCAGAGGAAGGCCTTCTTTGCATCCCTTGTTTAGAGAAAAAAACCACAGCAAAACCACAACTAAAATTAAGGACTTGAACTGAGACAGAATCGCAAGAATCTGACCTGTCTGAACGTGAAAAAAAATATTTTTTTTAATTATTTTTTTTTATTTTAAAGAGACCTCCCATTGCATCTGTGGGAAGTCCTCCTTCAAACGTGACAGAAGGGGATGACCTGTAGGTAAATCATCTAAACTTTCTTCAATGAATCCATGGAAAACACTACCCAAGCCAGACAAGCCACAACAAAGCTTATGCTGGTTAAAAACATTCTCTCTTAATCAGGAAAGAAAACCAGCTATAACAAAGCAATACATTACAGACTGAAAATAAGAGAAGTTGTTGGAGTGGGTTACAAAGTAAAGAGAATTAAGAAATTAGTAAAGGAGGAAAATAGACAAAGGAGTCTATTTTTAGCAACCAGTGGAGCTGATACACACAGGACAAGGCTTTGGTGGCAGGTGGCAGTTGCAGCAGAGAAGGTCCAGACAGTTCAACTGAGAATACTAGGAAGAGGCTGAATCCCACCAGCAGTCCATCATTGCGTGGGAACACTGGTGGTGTTAATAATACAAAAGAGCGTTTATTCACTACACGACAGCAAAAGAATTCCAGTAATAACTCAGGAGGAAAAGCCAAATGAGTTTAGAAAGACCTGGCTAAGGAAAAGCTTGCCCCACCGGTACTCCCCTTCATGAGACCTCTGAATGCTGGATTTGCAGCAGATCTGTGAGTGGGTATTTTTCATTGTCAAAATAATGGAAAAGCTGAAAAACGATTTTATTAAGAAAGAATAAAAAGATAATTAGCATTAACTATTTCCAACATTATGGAAAACAGAGCTTGTCAGACTAACCTGGTATTTCTTCTTTCACGAGATTAAAAGTTTGGTTGATACACACAATAAAGTCATTGCAATATACTTAGACTCTGTAATATATTATGGTTTCTGCAATGCACTGGACTTGATACTGAATAGCATTTTGATTAAGAAGATAAGAGCAATAAACTCAGAAGACATTAAATGGATCTAACACAAGATAAATTACATGTCTGTTGTGGTTTAACCCCGGCCAGCAACCAAGCACCACGCAGCTGCCCGCTCACTCCCCCTGGCCCAGAAGGGTGGGGAGGAGAATCGGAAAGGAATGCAAAACTCAAAGGTTCAGATAAGAACAATTTAATAATTTAAACAGAATTAAAAGGAAATAATAATTATAATTATAATAATAGTTATAATGGAAAAGGTGGGGGAAAGGATAAAATCCAAAGGGAAAGGGAGAAAGGAAAACAAGTGATGCACAGTACATGTGCTCACCACCTGCTGACCTGATGCCCAGCCAGTCCCCGAGCAGCGATCCCCAGGCCCCAGCTAACCCCCCCAGTTTATATACCAAGCGTGATGTCCCATGGTATGGAATACCTCTTTGGCTGGTTCGGGTCACCTGTCCTGGCTGTGTCCCCTCCCAATTTCCCGTGCCCCTCCAGCTTTCTGGCTGGTAGGGCCTGAGAAACTGAAAAGTCCTTGACTTAGTGTAAACATTACCCAGCAACAACTAAAAATATCAGTGAGTTATCCACATTGTTCTCACATCAGAACCAAAACACAGCACTGTGCTAGCTACTAAGAAGAAAATTAACTCCATCCCAGCCAAAACCAGGGCATATGTCTCAAATGCAACAGTAGATGTGGAACACTCATCATGCAGATATGCTTCAAACAGGATCCTGCAGGGACCCATTCTCAGCACAATGCTATTTAGCATTTTTAGAGTGACCTGGAAGAAAGCATAAAATCAATATACACGGAGTCTGGAGATGATACAAAGCCAAGATCTGAACAGCAACAAATAACAAAGAATACGAGTCAGTGACCAAAAGTCTGCTTGACAAGCAATGCATTGGGGGGAAAAAACCCAAAAGCCCGTGCCTATAAGGACCAATATATGAGGTCATAAATCTGGAAACACAAGGGGCAGGCCTTATTTACAGGACTCTGATCCAGGAAACAGTAATTTTGGAAAAAAAACCCTACTTTGTCATCACAGATGATTAGCACATGATGTAACAAAAAGATCATAATGGTATACTCAGTTGTACAAACACAGTATCTACTTTGGATAGTAAAGTTCTAATACCTTTGTATATGTCCATCACATGGTACCCTCAGTTTAGAAAGGACTGCAGAGAGCTCACAAGAGCAACAAGAATCAAGAATATTTTGGAAAACACATTCAAGTAAGAGATTCCAGATTCTTCTAGTTCAATACACACATTGTCTGCCCATAGGCAATTGCAGAAGCCCAAATTTATGTAAGGAATAACTTTAAAGGACACTTCTTACACGCTGGCAAAGCTGTATCCGGACGCTTTTATTCAGAATGTAATGGTTTCCATTGAGTAGTTTAATTAAATAGTGAATCAATATATTTTAAGAAGCCCTTCAAATTAGATTTCCTTATGGACCACGTAGAAACTCAAGATGTCGACTGACATTGTCACAGACTATAGATGATTATATAAAGATCAGCACCGTAACCAAACCAAAGACAACCCACAGTGAGGAGAGCCGATGATGGTCACAGCCTCCCAAGGACAGTTGGAGAGAGTCTCCATCACCTAAAAGGCATTCATCAGCACCTCATTCCTTCAAAAGGGTGGGCCATGAGATCAAATGTGATTTCATTTAAGCCCTGCATAAGGGAGAGTGGACCAGATTTCAGTGGTATCCTCTGGTCTGATTATTTAGGTATTGGCTCGAAAATTTGATCCCGTGTTTTTCCAGAGAAACCTGTTCAACGTGACTATGCTTTCTGGTCTGGTCTGGTATCATCTGGAGATTACCAGGCACTGGGGGCCCAAAATAGGATGACCAATTTAATTTCATTCTAAATCTTACAACAATCCTCCAGGAATAAAATGTGTAATCCAATAAGCTACTCAGATCTCCATAGTCTAATCACATTATTTTAAGCCCTTTTTAATCAACTTAAATTATTTCTTCATTAATCACATTTATGCTGATACAGATCAACTCTAATCCTCAAATTTAGCAATGAAGTTACAAAAAATCAATAAAATAAGGTAATGAAACTGGTTTAATGGGAATATATTTTAAGAATTCTGACCATCATTCATAATTTAATTATTACATAGGTTGAGACAGAATACATAAAGCCAAATATGAACTATGTGGACAAGACAGCAGCATTGTTTTAGCTGGTCTATAATGCACTTGGGGGTGAAATTTTGCCTCCAGCGTGCTGCCTGAAGGCCCCAGCTTTCTGTGAGAGAAAAAAGCAACTTTCAGCATACCCGACAAATGCATTAGCTCCTCCAAGGAAACTGTTTACCAATGTAGGAAAGCGTCCTTGAGGTGTAGGAGTTTGTACAGCTGGTGTGCAGGCTCTCCATGGGGGTACAGGCACCACCTCCACGGCAGCCCACGAGACAGATCCCTGCAGCAGCCCCAGCACTCCCCAGCTCGCCCGGCGTGGGTGAGTGTGCGCTCCACCTCCCCGCGCATGTGGCATGCCTATGTCCTCTTTGTGCTTCACCAGCCCTCGTCAACAAGCCTCATCACAAAACCAGGATTAGGGGAAATCTTCTGATTGCTCCTCTACAAAGTGTACACAGGGGTACCGAGGCGTGTCTGTATGTATACGCGTACTCAAAAAAATTCTGAAGTATTTTACTAGCATCTACAGGTTTTTTAGATTTGCAACTATGGGCACAGTGTACAACACACTCACCTTCGACACCCTGAGGCTGAAGCGCTAGGTTGTAGGTATGAATTATGCCTGCTGATGTAACAGCAGACTGCGCCAAGCCATGAAACATGCTGCTGCACTGATGAAGGAGTTGACAGGGCTAAGACCAACACACAAGTGGAACAATGATTTCAATGGTCTACTTAGCAACAGTAAAACAAATTAAACATCTCCCTTAACAGCAAAACACAGATTTCCCCATTAATACAAAGGAAATAAGTACCCAAGAGACAGCTGCGGTAGCCTCATTAAATCATATTATGTGAATCTAATAAGCAGGCATATTCCAAATTTTTACCAGTGCAGACGCTGAATGTTTGCATTACTCATCAAAATCAGGAGTAAATTATGCAGGTTACAAGCGCTTTGATAAGCTGCAAACTGCAGCATCATAAACATCCAATTTATTTAAAGAATAACTGATCTGCTATGGTGATGTGCTACAGTTTTTATCACATTTCTTCAAAACCATCCACATTGAAGGGAAGAGCTCTCCCACTTCCCAGAGCTCAAGTCTTAGGGAGAGAAAAATCGGTCATTTGTGGTTTTTCTTAATAAATACAGAACTGCAATTGTAATGTAATTTTATTCTGGTCATACATTTTGCTAAATAATTGTAATTCCTCTGTCTCACAAATAAATCAGCTGCATGCCTGAATATTACGGTCCCTTGGGTTTCACACAGCACGTGCATTTTTATGGTTTAAGTATATCACCAACCTGGCGTAATTGCTTCCATCCAGCTAATATTTAAACATTATTAATTAGTGGCGATAGGGGTACTTAAAAAACAAAACAAGATGAAACAAACACACACACTCCCCCAACCACAGTACAATTATACTGTAACTGCAACATAACTTAGTACTTTACGAGAAGAAAATAAC
Organism: Ibycter americanus; assembly: GCA_035590275.1. Classification (NCBI taxonomy): domain Eukaryota; kingdom Metazoa; phylum Chordata; class Aves; order Falconiformes; family Falconidae; genus Ibycter; species Ibycter americanus. The sequence goes on from JAVJGI010000064.1 coordinate 1,027,956, forward strand.
ACCACAAATCTCCAATAGTTTTGTACACTTGCAACATTTAGAAAATGTTGAGCAAGAAGAAAAATGTTGGGCCTGCAACCAGAAAAGTGAGAAGCCCCTGACTTCTAGTTCTACTCATGACCCTGGGAAGGACCCTCAGAAAACACTATCTGGTCGGGATTTGGACTCATGATTTCTGTAAGACTCAGAAATGTTTCTGGAGCGCAAACCTCAGTACCTTCAGAGAGAAGGCAGTCTCTGCCAGGGTCTCCATCCCTCCCCTCGCCTGGGGGTGAGATGCATGGCAGAAGAATTATGCTGCAGAAAATTAAGCAAAAGCCATGCCTGCCAAGCAAACATGACGCTTTCTACATTACTTCAGCCTCACGACAAGGACGGAAGCTATTTACAAAAAGCATAAAATACCTGAAGGAAAGATATTCACAGGAAAATGCTGCTAACCACTAGGAACCACTTTTATTTCCACAGACAAAATCCAGCTCAGAACTCACAGCCCATCAAATGGGCCCTTTAAAATAGATGATGCTTTGCAACAACAGTGTGATTTAGCAGTTGCTCATTTTAAGCTTTAATCCTAGAACACTTATACACACACTCCATCCCCATGGTCACACTGTTCATTTGTTAATATCCTATTCAGCATAAAAGAAATGTGCCTGTGCATTTTTTCATCCAACATCTCCTCAAGTCCCTTTTAATCATCAGTGCTCTGGCTTTTCAAGACTCGTAGGGCCGACCCCTCCCACCAAGGAATCACAGATTCTAAGTTTGGTGGTGGTGTTTTTACATAAGCAGATATGGTGAAAAGAGAAGTTTTAAGGAAAAGCCTTTTTCTTGCTCTAGAAGCATTAGCTCCCTCTTTTTTTCTTTCTTCTTATTATTCCTCAGTTCCTTTAGATGGGCTTATGAGCAATGAACGCTCCCCAACACATCGCTCCAAGGTAAATAAAGGGTAAAAGAATACACCTCCATTTAGCTGCAGAACTTGCTAGCTCTTGGAAGAAGTGGCCAGAGGTGGGCAAGAATGCACCCCAGCAGGCAGCCAGCAGCAGGGCTTGCCTCGCGCCCAGGGGACACACTCAGCCTCAGGCTGCACTGTTCCAAACCCTTGGGAGAAGCCAACTTTTCAGCTCCATTTTTACAGATGACAGTGCTTTTTTTTTTCCTAGCTGTGGCTGCAGGAAAGTCGTATCGCTGTAAATATGCCAGTTAGCTATTTTTTTTTTTAATATGTCTGTCTTTTAATGAAAGACTAAAAAGAACAATAATTAAAAAATGATAGAGTTTTCAAAAAATTATAGAATTCATTTGCTTTGCCTGTCAGCTTTCAATTTCAAAGCTCTTAACGGAATTTCCAGTCTTAACCCTAAAGCAAAGCTTTATGCAATGAAGGGCAGACATGTTTTATATCTGTTTAATTATAATAATGAAGACTTTGGTAATGCATTTAAAAGAACTACAGTATAATCAGGGCTGTATCCAGAGAACTGCTTTGTTGTACCCAGGAGAATTTGTCTGTCTTAATTAAGTCTCCTCTCTCAGACACAGAACATAGTGGCTCTTTCATCTGAACTACCTTATGCAACTGCACAACAGCTCTACTTATTGCATATGGCACACACTTTTTTCAGTGCAGTTTCTAACACTATTATCATGCTTCTTAAAGCAAGAATACAGAAAACATAGAAAACAGTCTGGGCAATGTCTTTGTATATACTGAATGGTATGCACACGCTTCAGTCTTGTACTTCAGCAAGGGGGGCAGCAGTAAAATATGAATGCCCTAACGCTATTATTAATCTGGATCAGATTAAATTCTCTTAGTTCACACAAAGCAATTATTCTTTGCTTACCTGGATGTAAAGAAAGCAGAATCTAGCCCCCAGGAGCAATGTATGAGGTTCATCCCCTTCTTAATTATACCATATTTTCTGACTACATATTTTAAGGTGTATTTGGTGTCAGGAGAACAGCACAAAACACTGTAGCAGCAGCAGCAGCTAATTTACAGGTAGATTTAAAAAAAATAAAATCTATTAGAACTACCGCAGACAGTAAACTCCATAGCTCATTAATTTCAGTGGCTTCTGCCTCTGCTGTTTTCTGATTTTGAATCAATATTGAAGCTTACAGAATATATTTTACTCCTCCTGCCTATACATGAACAAAATGAATTACAATTTTTTTTCCAAACAGTGTTTTCAGATGGGATCATTATGAACTGAGAGAAGAAAAATAATCAACTCTGTATGCAGTAAAGTGGTAAACATTTTGTAACTACGTACTTTGGAAAATAATACATTTCCTAACTCATTTTCCAAAGCCAATTAAATTATCTGTCAATGAGTTCTTCAGCACCTACGTAAATTGAGGCATGTCAGATAATCTGTAATTGCTGAATGTTCTCTATTGATCAAAGCACACTGCTGTAGCTCAGCAAACTGAAACAGCATTATTGCCCTCATGAAAAATGAATGCTTCATCCTGCAACCATTTGCCAGTATCTGAAAACGCAAACACTGGTCTAAGCGCTCCCAGTGAAGTGCAGTCATTCAGCAAGGGCTGTGCACCACGACACCGACACAGAGAGATTGAGGCTGTGCTGCTTCTATGCTAAAAGGCTGGCACAATCCAACCTCAACCATTGATTCCTTCCTAAACCGTGACAGAAAACATAATTTTCTCCTATCAGTATGTCTCAGAATAAACTCACATGCAACATCAGAAAAGTGTGTGAAACTATGAAAAATGCACCATCCAGAAATTAGCCAAAATACTAAATTAAAGGATAAATTTGGAAGGGGTCTAAATACATCCTTTGATTTCAGGGTCAACATGGCTATCAGAAGTGGTAGAAGGGAAGTAACTAAACCTGTGAAGAGCTGAAGGGTAGAACATTTTTAGAGTATTAACTAGCTGGGCTGTTACTATAGCTTACTTTTGGTGGCACACTCATTCTGGACACCCTAATGCTAAACTTGGAGAGTTTTTCTCTGCTGCCTGAAAACATAGGGCTTGAAATCAAATTCTGAAATCCAAGTAGCAGAACATACAAGACTGGGTATGAAGCAGGTTCTTCTTGCATCCCATTTCTGAAAAGCTCAATTACAGATGTCACGCATCATTGTATATAGAGTTAGGGGTACTTATATATCGACCACTGAAGCAACAGATCTGACTCCAGAGCAACGTTCACTTCAGCAGAAGCTCAGCTACTTTGTTTTGCACGAAGCATAGAGCTGATGATACATCCCCAGCTCTTGCTGAGTCAATGAAATGTTTAAACACACATCTACTGTATTCAGTGAAACATAAAAGATAAGCGTTGCTGATCTTGGAGACCCACCCACAGTCGTGCAGGAAGCAGAGGACAGCAGAGCCTTGAACACTGCTGACACGCTATGACGTTGAGCCACAAAGCCACCCCTCTGTTTTCAGAGACTGCTCTAGCTCTGCATCAGACCTACAGGTTTTGTGAATCGCATCTTCATGGTAGGAACATAGCATGCAGTAAAAATAAGTCAAACAGTTGTCTTAGTAAAATAAGGCGTTTCTTTGCAAGTGCAGAAAAGACACTGCACATCATTCCTGAATGTTTTTTCAACTGGACTGCTTGGGATACCTTTATAATAACCAGACTACATATCTGAAAGATAATCCGTTTCATTTCTGACCATAAATATGATCTGCGGGGCAGGTATGAGAAATGGGCCTGAAACCTCCTAACCTAAACCATATACCTTTGACCATGAGTAATTAAGCGAGACGTAATAAATGGTTTAGTTTGGATAACACCAAATGTTGGTTTCATACTTAAAAGTTTCAGTGTAATTGTTTTTCCTTTTTGTATTTGAGCGTTCTTGTTCCTGCAATACCAGAAAAGATACACAGAAGCGCCCCATTACCTCTGCCATTTCCTTTTTATACACTTTAGCAGTGATGACACAAAAAAAAATGTTTATTTCAGCAGAATTTTGTGCAGAACTGGTCCAATGCAAAACCAAAAGCAGGTTCACAAGCAGTCCATAAGCACAGCCTCGCTAAGAAAATGACACACTGCCCATAGTTTAACCAGAATTTTCAGAGACAGAAAATGTCTCTTAAGCCTATGAGGTGCAAGTGTTTATGCTACAGGGAAGAATGGGACTAAAAGGCCTGGAAAACCTTCTTTTATTTTCCTACTCAAGCCTGTGCAGAGAGATACAACGTTTGGCAAATAAATGTATTTTAAACACACATCCTGGACATGTTTATACTCCATCTGCAAAGAACATAGGCAATTGGAATAAAGCTGCATGACGTCCTGTGGCTTGAGACAGGACACGTGGGTGTGAGCACCGAGGCACAAGCAGAGTGTGCAGCTGGGTGAGCACACATCACGCACTGACGCACACCTAAGGCAGAGCTGTGAAGGGACTTCACCACCTCATTTCCAAGTGCAACCTGTAAAATTATAAAAATCTTGGTACATTCTGAGCCATTTCAAGAGCAAACATTCTTCTCCCCCACAAATACCTCATCGAAGCCCAAAGAGCAGTCATGTCCTGCTGGGATGATTATGAAGCATCTAGAAGGGGAATGAGAGGCCGGAAGAACTCCAGCAGAGAGGAACTGGGAAAACCAGCATAAAACTTCTCTCCTCATTATTCCCTTGGTAGCATAATGGCAGAATTATACAAAAGGAGCAACTAGAGCCCTTTCCAGCATACATTTTGGATTAATCACACAGAGCTGTTCTTGAAATTGATACATAAATTGACATTAGTTCAGTCTGCATGTATAATTTCAATTCACTCTCATTTTTCACACCAAACGATGTCAGGTTTTAATTAAAATCTTATAACTGAAAATTAAAATGTCAGTGGTGATGCACAGATGCTGCTGAACAGATTTATATTCCCCCTAACGTAAATTTAAAAAAAAAAAAAAAAAAAAGAGGAAATACCTAAGAGTGAGAGTTTCGAGCAACACTCTGCTCAGCAAGCGTCAGGGACCGAGCACCACTGAATTAAATCCTAGGGTTGTATTTTCTGTCTAAACATAAGTCTTGCTGCCAGTTACATGCTTGCAGGATCAGGGACTACCCAGCTGAACTCTAGCATTCAAATAGCAGGGGAATATAAGAGCAAATAGCTCCTCAATGCAGTGTATCAGTGTGGTGTGTGCCTAATGCAAGACTTGGGAAACTCCAAACAGCTTTTTCACTCATCAGACAAAAGATGTCCCTGAAGCAAACCCAAAGCCTTGAACTCCACCACTGGTACATCACCCCATGCAGACACACACAGGTACGTGCTCATCTGCCTCGGCTTCCCTGCAGCCAAGGCACTGCAGACCCGCACTGGGGTGAGACTCAAATGCAATGCGCTGAACACTACCTTCCACCTCTCAAAAAATACTTGGCAGTGAGTTTCGCTGGGAGAGGTGATAATGGAAGAGCCATACAGTGCAACATCCATTTTTCAGGGCTGCTGCTCTAATGAAGCCTAACATGGTTTAGTGGTGGAGTTGGCAGTCCTGGGCTAACAGTTGGATCTGATGATCTTAAAGGTCTTTTCCAACCTAAATGGTTCTATGATTCTATGATTCTTCTGACTGCTAATTGCTTCAAACGAGATAACATGGTCTGACACACCAGCACTGACTCACCAACAACTTCCAAGGGGCATTCCCCAAGGTCCCTTTTGGCCCTGCTACAACCACTGAACTCACAACTGTTTTAATCAACAGACTGTTCCATCTACATCCAAAGTCCATGGGATTGCTGGCATGAAGTGAGACATGCAGCTCTTTTCTCCAAAGCTGCTTCTTCTGATGCTTTCAGAGGTTCTTCTGTGTGGTTCAAAGGACTCAGAGTTACAAACTTTGTTCACCTGCCTCAAACAAGCCACTAGCTTCAGCTTGAATGTCTAAGTTCACACACGGTTTGGCTCAGCCCAGCATCATACACACCATGCTCCATTGATGCTGCTGGCCATTTGCGGAAACACTTTCTCTGATTCCACAAATAAAGCCCACTCCATGGCTTAACTTCATTTTCTGGCTACAAATTAAATAAGAGAGACAATAAAATGTTGCATATTGCAATGTACTCTTACAGTGAATGGAAAGCCCTTAAGCAGAATGCAAACATGAACAAAAATTAAGGCATGAGTCACAGAGAGCAAGTCAAAGGAAAAAAAAGGGAAAAAACACTGATGTATGAAGGAGGTGAAGAAATTATAAACACAAGAGAAAAGTCATAAACAGTGGCCCACGTAGAAGTGGCTCTCAGGCATGGGCAGCACACTTCAGAAGTGGACAAGCTGAAGAGCTTCTGACACCTCGCTCAGTTCAACTTTCTATCCTCATTAAAAGAGCACCTGAAAAAGGAAACCTCCATTCTTGGGGGAGCACATTTAATTCTCAACAAACGTTACTGAGAGTTGCACTACTGACATTGATAAAAGGAGGGAACTTTAATCACCAGAGCTAGTTTTGGGTTGCTACCAACATGATGAGGATCTGCTGCTCAAGCTGCTAATACTTGGAGCCTGATCTTCTGACAATTTGTTTCTGTGTTCTCAGCAACTGCATTTATCACCCTTTCCTCACTACTAAAGTATCTAACATCACTGTACCTGTCAGGTGCTGGGAACTGAAAATTATTTCTCTGCAGTATTAAAAAGGCTGAAAAAGAAAATGGGTATTACCAGCAGGCAGCTCCAGCACTGCTGTTCGTACAGGATACGGCAGTTCCACTGAGCTGAATGACATTACATATTTGCACATGGCAATTTGCGCTGTGCAGGAAATACTCTTCTCTTTAACTGAGTGTCGCTGTTAAAACAGATCAGCCAGAAGAAAAAAAAAAAAAGGAACGAATAGAGCTGGGAATGGAAGAAAAGCCAACCTGCTCTTTTCAGCTGCCTGCAGAGCATGGGCACGTCCCCACTAATCCCTGGTGTGGTATGCACCCTGCAGCTGTGCCCAGCAAAGGCAGAAGATGCAGAAGGTGATCAGCAGTTCTCATTCTTAAGACCAAAGGCCAAACTGAACCAACCCCTCTGGCAGCGACAGAGGCATGTGCCCCTGGCAGACCCCCCACAGCAGAGACCCACCAGCAGCACGGTGACACCCAACATCCCACCACTTCACCAGCGATGGCTCTGCCCTAGCCTGTCAAACCCAAACATTCTGTGCACAACTGCTTCCGAGGCCAGTTCTAGTGCTCATCCTCTGCAGACCCGAGGTGGGTTGGCCGGCTGGGGGGAGCCCAGTGGCCAGCACGGAGGCAGTGGGCACAGCCTGGCTGGCCTGCCCTGGACACCAAGACAGCCTGCACTCAGGCATGCACATGGTGATTCACAGCATTCATTTCAGTTGCCAAAATTATTTAATAAACCAGTAGTAGGCTTCAGGCTTGAAATTTCACAGGGATGTTTAGACTGAGAGCTCATACAGTGACAAACTTCTGGCTTAGAAAAAGACTGTTAAAACCTATCTTTGGTCGTTTACACATCCTCTCTTTTAGTGTGAGACCTGCCATCTGCCTACTGCAATTTGCCAGTTACGCTGCCGTATCACCAGCCACCGTGCTGCTGCCGCCACACTGCTATAACACAGACAAAAACCTCTTTTCTTGTTTTCACTCACACGCTGCTTTTGGGCTGTTGCCTGAGGAGGAGCAAGTGGCTTAGAGCAGAAGGGCTCAGTCATTTATATCCCAAGCACTGCCATACAGGTAGGCTCTTCCTCTCTGGAAGAGGCAAAGGAGCACCAACACCCCCAAAGTCCAAGCAGGGAATCCCAATGAGCTGACTGACATCCCTCCACTAGCATTGCAGAGATACTGCCTGGCACCAGCCCCTCTGTTATGACTGTATCCACCCCTGCATCTCCTCCGCCCTGCTTTTTGGACACTGAGCAAGACCGCTGAAAGCTAATAAAAATATCAGCCCTCCCGCTAACCCCTCACCTGACCCTAGGCACAGTCAAATTCTGCCTCTTTGCATCAGTCATCACCTGCAAGACCAAAATCACTCACTCAATTTCCATCCCTGCCTCGCCCCGCAGAAGCGGAGCTGGGAGAACAGCACATGAAACAGCAGTGGCTGTGTGTTCAACCAGGGGCTGTGTGTGCAAACAGCAGGCTAATCCACCTGGCATGCAGTAAGTTCATGTCCCTGCTCCTTCCTCACCTGCCTGAACTCAAATGCATATAGCAGACTGTTTAAAAACAGAGGTAATTTGAATTAAATAGTAGTCCTAACACATTCTGCAAGCGTTCCTGAAAACTGAGCATTTGCATTAATTTTATTCAAAAGCCTGTGAACAAACACCCAGCTCTGCTGTACCACTGCTGCTCTCGCCTCGCCTTAGTAATTCAGTTCCCACTGTGGGGGGCTATCTATCTCATTCCCCTTGCAACATAAAAGCCATTTCTCCAGTCAAACCTCTACATTATAGATGGTTATTTTCTCCTTTATCATAAGCCCACTAATAGTCTATTTCATATGGAGGCAAAGCACACAGCTGAACGATGACGGTGGTGGCAGAAAAGCATTCCTGCTCGCACAAGGGACCTCTCCCAGGATTTTAAGCTGTTTGTGAAGGCCTGACTCCAGTGCCACGCTGGCTGTACATCACTGTGATTACCCTGACTAGGTTATTCTGATTTACTGGAGAGAGAGAGACGGAGAGGCAGGAAATTGGCCCTGCAATGATGTACTAATGTATACTCCTCTCCAGAAGCTCAGTGCCTCTAAATATGAAAATGTTAAAACCATGTTTTTGATAAGCATGACAAATCGCGTAAAGTCATTACAGTTTTATTAGAGGAAACATTTTCAAATGCATTGATTAAATTAGGAGTAATGACTCGGACCTAAAGTTATGAACCTCTAATCTCATCAGCACTAATGACCTCCTGAAACAGAAGGGAGGAAGTTAGCATCCTCAGGGCCGAGACAAAGACAGCACAGTGCACATCAGCCCTTCATCTGCCGTGCTGCAATGGATAAAACTAGGCGAGAAGACAAAGACCATGGAGAGCCAAATCACAATCCACAAGTTAAATAGCTTCAGCTGTGATTTTAACCACTGTTTAAAATTGCTTAGTTCTTGAGCTCCAACAAACATCGAGACACTTACTGTAATCAAAAAGCAGCCTATGTAAAAGCAGTAAGTGTTCTGTGCATATTCACAATGAAGCATACGGAAAAATTAGAGTGTTCAACCTGTAATTGCCTTCCCAATGCAAATAGGTTCTGGTGCGTACCTTCCAACGTACAATTTGCATGCAGACATCCCACAGACCAAACTGCTAAGTCCAAACAAAGAAGATGCAGCAAGGAGCCAGTCATCGGGTGGCATTCACCTTCCCACTCTGCCGTAACACCGCCACTCTCCTCTCACAAAAAGTCCCTTGCCCCCTAATATAGACACTGATCTCCCTCCACAGGCCTACTGAGAGGAGGAAGACAAGGGAAGGTGTAGACCTTTCATTGCACATAGAGCGTAAGGACTGATCCAATTGACCCTTACCTGCCTGATGCTGACTGACAAAGAAAAAACATCACTGCTGAGTGGGCCTAACCTGTAACCTGTTATTTCCAGGCGCCATTGTCAAGATTAGGGAGACCTGAGCTTGATAAAGAGCAAGGAAATCAGCAAAGATGACTGTGCATCGTCTTAAATTTCTTCTGGGTCCTGGAGGTGGCCAAGTCTTGTTCTCGTCCCAGCCATGGTTGAGAATCTCAGGGACACACACAACCTAAACCTATCTCCAAATGTCTGCATGCACTCAGCAGACCAGGTGGAAAGCAGAGCACAGTCCTCGCATCCTGCTTCCCAGGCCCTGAGGACTGGCACGTAACCGCTGCCTTCTCCCTGCAAAACCTGAGAAGTACTGGAGATACCTCCTCGTGGAAACCATCAACTAAAACTAAATTGCTTGTGCAATAGTATGCACCTAATCAGGGCTTTTTATACTGAATCCTCATTTTACTCTCCCCCAACAGCAAACATTATAAAGGATTTTTTACCCCATTTTCTTTTTTCCCCTCCCATATTTAGCCCTTCCCCTCTTGCTCTGTGAAAATCCTAAGCAAGAAGGAAGAGTGAAACGAATGTACACCACGTCTGTCAAAATATAGACAATACACTAGGAGAAAGTAAACTGTTTTCCCCTAAACTCAACAATTATGATTATCTTACACGTCTTCTGAAACACCAGCAAACATAAGAAACTGTTAATGGAAGAAGAATTGTTTTAATAAAGGATGTTTCTTTAAATTTAACATTACTAGGGAAGAATAAAATAGCAAAGAGTGCATCACTGTGGAAAACCAGCAGAATAATCTGAGTGCTTTCCCTCACCTTCCCTCTTTCACGCAGTTTATAGATTTATGTACTTCTCTTTCTCGTAAGGACTACATCACAGGATAATGCATGATTAATTCGTTCGTTCATTAAACTTCACCAGCGTAGCTTCATCTGTCAGGTGAATGGGAAACACGTACTGACAATATACAGCCGTGCATTAAGGCTATTTCTGCCTGTCTCACCACGAGCTCAAATCCAGAAAACAAGCCTCACCTCGAACAGGGAGCAATGCCGCTTAACCTCCAAGACCCAAATCTCGTGCAGCACCCTGGGCCCCCACAGCAGGGTACCCTGTATGGTGAAAAACGGAGTTTCAGAGCTTCAGCTCCGAACCTCTGGGACACCAGAGAAGCCAGGAGCTTGCTGGTTACCGATGCCTTCCTGCATGCTAGAAGCCAGAAAGATGCTCTTCTGTGCACCCCTGTCACTTCCAGGTACATGATACAGAAATAATCTCACAAGTATATCCAGGAACAAGAGAAAATTATTCACCTTACACATTTTATGCAAATTTGGTCTAAAAGTCCAGACAACTAATTACTTGAAGTGGATTGCTATTACAGGATTTTTTTTTTCTTAAACTGTAGTTCCAGATTCAAGGTATGAGTTTGGTTGCTTTTTCTTCCCTTTCCTTTATTACAGGAAAAAACTTTCTATTATTAGTCCGTATCTGTCATTAAATTTGTAGTGTGCCCAAACACTGATGGGTGCTTTTGGCTCTGTCAACCTCTGTTTTGTTGTCATAACTGGAAGCTACATCTTATGCTGCATTACACATAGGAAATACTTAGAACAAACAAAAAGAGAACACTGGCTACCCACATACATTAGATATCTGATAGTAAAACTAAAATAATACATGTGGTAGTATAGCTGCACAACATTATCATAATTGAGTCTGTCTTCCACCTCTCAAGCCACTGCGTTTCAGCTTTTTTCAGTATTGAGTTCTCTTTTTTTTTTTCTTTGTAAAGAGACCTCATTTCCAAGCTCTTCCCATCTTTATTCTTTCCCTTGAACTCACCTCTGAGAGACTTAATGAGGACAGAAAATGATCAGTCAGTACATTTTATGTCTTATTTGAAAGCACATAATGTTCCTCACAAGTCCCCTTTGTAGGGAAGATGTTTCTAGCAAGTCCTTCTCTTCTATAAAAATATTAGGAAAAAAGATGAAAGAGTGAGACACGGCAGCCCAGGACTCGGGCACAGGCCTGTGCCATTCCCCTTCCACAGGAAGATTCACTCCAGGTCTACAAGTACAGGGTTGGGCGAACCACCGCAATGTAACGCCGCTGTAGTGGCCACTGCTACAAACCATGGTCAATCTGTTACCCCTCTGGGGATTGCAGCTGGACTGCTGTTGTCTCACAGGCACTTTCAGCCACAGCGAGTGCTCACACAGTAAACAGTGTGTTGGCAATCAACAGGTCACCACTGGAAAGGTCTGTGCTCACACCTGAGCCTCCAGGGGCAGCCGCAGAACCCCTCTGCAACCTTTGCGATACACGTTATCTTGGCTATCAACAATAAGGAAAACCCACCTACCAAAGCAACTCCCTGATCAGCGGCACCAGCACATGAACATCCTCTTCACATTGTGTAAGTCAAGCTGATGCTGAGCAGGTCCCATGCAAATCCCACCTTTATGTTACTGAGGCCTCAAGGGATTTTGGGGGGGGTGCTGTATGGGGATGGAGTATTCTGTTTTTAATGAGCCCTTGGCTCCTACAAGAATTTGACAGTAACATAAAATGGATTTCAATGTGTGAATTCATTGCTCCATGCAGAAAGGGGAAGGGAAGAATCGCAGAAATTGTATATGCCAGATTCCAGTCGGGGGTGAGCCCCGGCCGCTGCATGCTAACCTGCCAGCCGGCGTCTTGGTGCAAAAGCTGACAAAACCACCTAGGTCCCTCGTGTGAGTGCACAGCTCAGCGCACTGGTGTGAGGATGCACCAGCAAACCCCTGATATGAAAAAATGCGATGACTTAGCATAGATGTGCTCTTCAGACACCAAGATCCCATATTCCCCAGCTGCACACTGCCAGCCCTTCCCAGTGGCAGCCCAGTGGGTTGTTTTAGGGCTAATCTGAGAGATCTTGCTTACTCAGGTCGGGAACCTCCTGTGTCCCAAGTAACCCACCTGTGCTGAAACTTGTCTCTTTTTCAGAAGCATGAGGCTCAACCCTGTTCTGTTTTGTTTTTATTAAATTAAAAACAAAACTGCAAACAAATACTTGTTGGTGTTCAAACCCAAAATCTTTACCCTTGTATGGACTACTGTTTACATGTGGGGTTTTTGTCTGCTAGAGCTGTCCAATTCAAAATGAATTTATAGCCCTGCTTTCAGAAACATAACATTAAGCACAGAGTGACAAGACATCAGCATGGGAGAAACAAACAACCTCTGGCAGAACACACTGGGGTGCAAGCTAGCTAACATGGAGCTACAGGAGCAGTAGGAAACAAAAACAGCCAGTTACCCTTAAAAATACCAACAGAGTATGCTTAAAATTTTCTTTTCTATTGCTTACTGGTTTAATCAGTGGTTAGTAAATACTTGTGTGATGGCAGCATCCAGATATCACAACGAACTGTTGGACAGCACTGGGTAGGTACCGTATGAATAAAAAGCGGCAACAGTTGGCCTAAAGAGTTAACTGTAACTATTGCTTGCATTATTCCTGTTTGGGGCGGGTGGAGGGGTGGTGGTGTGCGTGAGAATTTCACTGAGAAGGAAATTTTAAAAGGCACTAAGAAAATACATTAGCTCATCAGTTAGGCTATCAACACAGAATAACTGTGTTAATAATAATTAAAAATAAATACTGCATTAATAATAAATACAAATTACTTAGAGCAGTAACAATAAATTACATAGTTTGAGAAAAAGCCTAATTATAGCAGTAGTTTCCTTGTCCACATTACCACATGCACTCTTTGTTGAACAGGGCGGAGGGTTTAAGATATTTCCCATGTTATCCAGGAGTAATTTTTAAACTGAACTGGGAAACATTTCGTGAAAAATGAAAGTATATTTAATCGCAAAATGGACTCAAGATGTGCATTAAATCAACTAATCTTATCAGGCTCGATTCATCTGTAATTCTCACCAGCAACAAAAATGGAAAGTGGGTGGGAAGCGGTTTCAAGTGGCTTTAAGCTTCCCACTGATGTACTCTAAACAAAAGGTTCAAGGTTTCTGCGGGAAGAGTCACAAACCCACCAGGAGATGACAAAGGGTGCGTGTCCTCAGCTTTCCCATGGACGCCGCCCTGCTCTCAGTGCTGTGGCTGTGGGAGCGAGGTGGCCTGCTGCACCCGACGCTGCGGCCAGCTGGGGCCGCGCAGCTCAGACCCTCGGGCTGCAGGCAGCTCATCCCAGCAGGGGTGTGTTTAACGTGACCGTTCACAGCAGTCTCCCTACGCACTGTTCATGCTAAATTTAACATTTGTACTAGGTTGTTCAGTATCTCCTTTTAAACTGATTGCTACATGCAAATTTTTATATTCATTTGCAAGATACAAACGCCAAGGGATTAAATCACGAATTTGGCTATGATCATTAACCCATAATTGATTTTCCATTAGGCCATTTTAATCTTTTCATGCACCTGTTCTATTACAAACTAAACCTCAGTCTCTTCAGCAAGCCGAGCACGCCCACAGTCAGTCTTTTAGGTGGGCAGAAAGCCTTTATCCAGCCACACGTGGAGGTCAAGAGGTACAGCTTAGGCACATGCTACAAATAAGGGGTTACAGTCAAGGATGATAATGTGAATATTTTAAGAAAGGACATCCAAGCCTCTTCCCATGCCTTGAAGAGACAAGGGAAGGAGTAGGGAGCCTATCAGTCCAGTGGGGCTAAGAAAGGGATAGAGATCTTGCTACCTGGTCGTGCCGCAGCAGGAACACCCCTGCCAGACTGACGGCAAGCCCCAGCCCAAGGGCTGCAGTTCAGCAGCGATGGCGGAGCAATTGCAGGGAGACCACGGGAGGTGAAAGGCAGACAAGGATGCACCATTTCCCTCCACGCGGGATTAAACGCAGCCCACATGCAAAGCAGAGTTTCACCAGGCGTACCACCAGTGTGCAACGAGGGGAAGGCAGCGCTTGGCCCCCAGGATTGCACCTCTGGGAAATGTGGGCATCGCTCCCACCCATCTGCTGTGGAGTGCACAGGGCCTTCAAAGACCAGAAGGAGAAGCAGGAGCCTGGCCATGCCGCTGTGCAGCACTCAGGTAACAGCTGCTGCCAGGCTTCCCGGGGGCTGCATCCAGCTGCACGCACCGAGACACCCTGCTCTGGGTTCTGCTCACGGGGAGATTTGCCAAGGGGAAGGCAGCTGGCAAAAGCCAGTATATCCTTCAGCTCAAGCCAGCAGAGATCCTGCTGGGCCCCTGCCAGCCCTGATGGTGGGTCAGATAAAGAGCTCTGCACTCCAGGTAGCGCATAAAGAGAGATTAAAGCAACACAGGCAGTGAGACAGTTTCCTTCTACTTGCCCACTCAGGCAGAACAATTTCCCCTCCAGATTAATTTCTGCCTTCCTCTGCACAGTGGAGGCGGCTGTAAATTGGTCCTGATGGGGAGGCCAGGGAGCCCAGGTGGGAGACATGGGAAGGCCACAGCCAGAATGGAGAGAGGCCCCGTGCTCCCCCTCCAAACTCATCCTCCCAGCACCGGACCATTCCTACAGGATAAGTGTGCTTCCTGCTGTGGCAGGGACACAGACAAGTCGACTGCAATGCAAACGTAAATGAGTGTTTATAAAAATAAAGCATTTAGTTGTCACACAACTGAACAGTCATTCCCATGCCATTTAGAGAGTCCACCCAGACTGACTGTGGAGGTCCATCAGACTGGGAGATGTCCTCTGCTCCTTGCAAACACAGCTTTGACTGGCGAGGGAGCATGAGACAAGCATTAGCTACGGGCCCTGTTAAACTTTGTCAATAATGCAACAAAGAAGCCAGAAGACATAGCTGAGATGTGAGAACAGATTGAAACTCTGCCACAATAATAATGCTGCCTTCCTCCAAGGACAGCCATGACCTACCCAAGCTTCAGGGATGGTCATCTATCATGTCAGCATTCCCATTTTCCCCAAGAAGGGATTACAGGATCCTCTTCAAAAGCATTCAGTTTGTTTTTGCAAGCTGAATAGATGATAGGTTAACACCTCTAAGGCACTAAAAATATTTTCTGTGTAGTCCCCAAGAACCCCTATACTCCCCTTAGTATAGTCTGAGGTTTCTGTTACTGCACCAAGAGTCTCAAGGGAACAGCAAGACAAAGAAGCTACATACTCCTATCTACAGCATCTCCATTGTAACTGCTGCTTACTATACCCCTGCACAGTGCCTCAGTATATTTACACCTGGTTTTGCATTTACTGTTAAGTTCTTTACAGATTGTAATTCTGAATTTTGTTCTCTGTAAAGCAACTTTAATCTCTCAATCTGATTCAGGCTTCTACCACATGACAGTTAAGTACAACATCTGGGCCCTGAGGTCAGATTATTAAAATTTATTTCAAAATCATGCATAACAGAAAGCATCAGCTTCCAGCAGGAGCCTACACAAACAATTAAAAATACAACAGAGGAGCCTTTCTCAGCTGTCAAGTAGCATTTTGTGTTTTATTTTGTCTGTTAATTTCAAACCAGCAGAAATATGCTTAAGATTAACACAGTCTGCGGGAAAACATACTTTTATAAAAGTAACTCCTGCTGAGCTGCACAGGTGGGACCCAATGGATTTGGCCTCACCCCACAATAATAAAGAGCTTGTTTACCCTAGCCTCTGCCTAACACCATCGCCTGGCTTTGGCATGCACCTCAGCTTCCTTCAGCTGCACTTTCTGGGAAGAGCTACAGTGTTATTAATATACTTATTACAGCTAATGTACTTCAGATTCACTGAAACCAGCCACAGCAACTCCTGAATCATGCATCTTTCAGCACTCCATTCCTGCAAGAGCCGAAAGGAGAGGCTTCCCTCTAAGCTGTTTCTGCCCCATGCTGATCTGGAGCTGCTGCAGTGCTACCACAGCCACAAAACATTCCATGAACAAGAAGGTCGATTTAATTAGCAGATGACACAGAGATGGTTTCGGAAGCATAGAAGTCTTCCTCTCTCATTTTCTGTTTCACAGTCCATCCCCAAGTCTCTAATTATATATATTCACACCTCCACATAGAATTTAATGGGAGCAGAAAGGGATTGTTCATCTGCAGGCAACACATCATTTTTCTCTAAAATGTGGAAAGTTGTTAGAGCAAAATGTCACTAGGAAAGAAATTCCAGGGGACTTTAGATTATTTAACTATCCACACAAAGTCTTTGCATACACCTTGAAATGAAAGGTTCCTTTCCTTTAAAAAAGTACATATAATTTTAAGAGTTTGCAATTAAAAATGCATTGAGAAAATGCTCTGTCTCTAAGCTGGTGCAAATCTTCATAGATCTGACCAGCATACAACAAAAATACTTTGAAGTGGAAAAAAAGTCAGTTAAAAACATGTCTTCAAGTCCTTTATTTCAAAGTTTGCAGGAAAATTACTCTGTTCACACTTAACTCTCAGGAGTTTTGCTAAAAAAGACACCCTAAGATGCAAGGGCGGCAGCAGCCTCAGAAAGCCCACGGCAGTCAAAATTCAGCAAAATTATTTGTTTTGCTTCTAGCAAAATAAAATCCACCACTCACATTCTTCTAACAAGTAATTCCTGCCAAGTGACTTACTATTATTTTTACAACTTTCTAAAAAAAAAATTTTTTTATTTAGGAACATTTCAGGGAAGGGGCACTCAAATATCTCAATGAACTATACACCCATTTCTTGATAATTTGCTGAAGAGGTAATTCCTACCAGTTACAGAAACCTAAAGTCCACTCTCTGAATGCTGTTCAAACCAGCCGCTTTTTTGCACCTCTGACCAGCACAGAGGGAACAGGAGAGCTGGGAAGACGGCATCAACCGAAACAGGACGTTTTCTTTACCACAAACTACTTTCTGGCACACGCTGTTAAAAAAGAAAGAGCTACGTAGGAGGAAAACTTCACTGCTTCACTGACAAATGTCATTAGGGTTTCACTGGAAGAGGGCCTGACCAAGAAGCCAACATCAAACAAGAGCCTGCTGCCTCAGGCTCCCGCTGGGGCTTGGGACAGGGAGGCCTGAGGGCACTCTGTGAGCTGGGGCTCAGGGCAGGAGCACTGCCCAGCACACTTCTCCTACAGCTGCTGCAGCGCTGGCTGGTGGACAGGAGCCACCAGTACCACACCAGGGACCCTGCAGCTCCATGTGGGCCATTCTCCACCCTGCCAAAGGGTCTGCTTTGGTTAGCACAGCCATAACCTTCTTCCCCACACAGATGCTCTGGCATGCGTCTCCCTTGCCTCCGTGGTCCCCTTAGCTCAAAACGCAGCAGGGACCTTAAGCGCTCACAGGGCACATCTGCAAACTCTGCTGAGACACGGTTGCTGCTATCTGTAAATGCAGTTTTGACCACATAAGGCAGGGCCAGCACCGTGGAGGCAGCACATCTTCTCTAGGTTCCTTATTTTGCAAAGGAACAGGATTTAAAATCATATAATTGTTTAGGTTGGAAACTACCTTTAAGACCTCCACCCCACTGCCCTTCCTTGGAAAGGACACTACAGCCTTGTGAGAAGGGTGGTCTCAGCCCAGGACTGGGGGCTGTAAGTCCTGGACACCTGCACACAGGCTAACAGGAGGATGCAAAACCAACATCTGTCCCCAACCACTTCAACATCAGGACACTCAGGTTTGAAGCGTAAACTTTGCAAGTAATGGTTTCTGGTTTTTTTGGTTAGTTTTTTTGTTGTGATAGGAGGTTCTATAGGTCCAGCTTCCCTCAAAAACCCTTCTCAAAAGAACATGTCTGCTGCAAGCTGAAAAATAACAGCTACTACTACAACTTGGGCTACTCAAGTGACTCCACATTATAGATGGGTTGTCCTGAACTCTGCAAGCCAGAAATAAATTTCCAGTGCATTCACTTTATTCAGAAAAGGTCAACTGCAGCTCTGTAAACAGAGCCTACCTCCAGCATCAAGGGTCTACAGTCACAAAATGAGCTGGAATATGCATCTCCTAACTGCAAATCCCTTAGTAATCTCAAAAACAGGAAATGAAACAAAAGCCCACAAATAAATTGTATCTCAGTCACTGGTGAAAACACTGGACATTTCTTCCCAGAACCTCTGACCTTTACTCAATATCTCACGGAAAATAAAGATTCAAGGGATTTCTGCTTAGGATTACATTTTCCCCTCCTATGCGTATCTTCAGCCCTCACATCAAAGAAACCTTCTTTGGAGCCAGAAAGAAGAAACTGCAGTTCCCTCCAGAGCTCAGCTTGCTCACGTTGCTCCTCTAGCTGCCTGGAAGGAGGCCCCTTCTCCCACCCTCTCACCTGGGGTCCTGCCCTCGGGGGCGTCCACCTGGGCAGGTGGCTGCTGCTCCCCTTCCTCTCCTTATGCTGCTGCAGCAGCATGAAAGCAAGTCGCTCAGTCTGAATCTTCTACCATGTGTGTCCTGCTACTCCACACCTGTATGGCGGACAACAGAGATACCACATGAATCAGGTCTTTCTCCTTCCAAGCAGCATAAGTTTTAAAATTATTTTAGCCAATTCCTGCCAATAGCTACACTGCTTGATGTCATCGTACTACCCTTAAACCTATCTATTCATAGGATCATTTTCCAGACGTTCAGTTACTAAAGTGAACTTGCTCTGCTAGCCTCCTTCTCAAAGGCAGAATAAGAAGTATTAAAGTAGCCTTGAACCAAAAACTTAAGAAATTGAAAATTAATTTGTGTGTGTGTGGGAACACTTCACTTAAATGTTTGGGCTTCTTCCCCCCGGCTCCCATGGCATATTCTCCCTCCATTTTCATTCTTACAGAAACCAACAACCTAGTGTTTTCTCTGTGCTACAACAGTCTCCCTGCATGCTACTAAGGTTGCAGGTTCCTCTTGTTCACTGCAAGTGCCCTCCAGGATGCATCTGTAGAAAAGAGAGAGAAAAGCTTTTCTTTACATTAATGGGGTTGGCATCCATTCCTCGAGTCACCACTTGCTCAGAACTACACTTCACAGATTCATCTCTCTTGCTCTTTTATTCCTTCTCACCACTGCTGTCTCTGAGAACACATTCACCTACTTAAATTCTGCTTGAGCTCAAGTTGTGAGGCATTAAAATGGTTTTAATTTCCAAGGAAAGGAAGATTTATAGAAAGGCTGTTCTCACTTTTCAAAGCACACACACACCCAGAGCTTCCTGTGGTTAGTACATCATTAGTATTTCTTTCCAAGAATTCCATTGCTTGCAAATAGATGATTTTCGGGGAAATGCACTTGGTGTAAAATCTTGCATGGAGGTGTTGGTTAGCTAAATGCCTCTCATTTTGTACGGTCTTTTTTTCTAGTTTGGATCTGTAGGAACTTCCTGGGAGGTTAAGGGATGAGTAAGAAAAGTTTGTGTAAAATTAGCCAAGTGGCTGCTATGAAAGACAGACAAAGGGTCATAAGCACCAGCCACCACAGAGGGCTTAGTCGTGGGCAAATGCAGACGTGGCAGCACACGGAATAAATACAAGGTAAGCGCAGCTCTCAGCACGTGTAACAGGTGTCTTCGGGGTCACCAGCATCCAGCCAGCCATGCTCTCAGATAGGCAGCTGCCAGCACCAGGGCTGGGATGGATGGGACCTCCTGGACAGCTGCAACTTGTATCTTGAGCAGATGAGGAAAATGATCTGTTATTGGGCTGCTTCTAAAACAGATGAACACACACACAGAGGAAAAAAGGAAGACTAGAAAAAACCTCTTCTCTCATGCTCACTCATGCAACCTCCTGGCAGGAAATTAGTCTTTTGACCCCATCCGTTTAGAAATAGGAAGGAACAAAACCCATGTTTCAGTTAACAAGGAACACCACGACTACAAGTACTTGCCTAACTCAGTTTCTGGAGAACTTACATGTAGATAAACTAGGTAGTCCATTACATAGCATACTGCAGCTTTGGGGAAAGGAAAATCCAACAGAACAACAACAACAACAAAAACCCACCAAAATTAGTTTTAGTTGAGGTTTGTTTTGTTTTTACACAAATGTGGAAAAAGATTTAAGATGGACATGTTCACATTTGGAAAGCCAAAGCCATGCATCTTAGTTTATATTGTAAGTCCATATTAAAACCACAGTCTACAACTGGAGCTGCAAATACTGAGAGGCTTAAGAAATCAGGTCCCTTATTCACAGAGCCAAATTTTCACATTTTCATATTCTAAAACCCCTTTTTACCACGGTTGTACAACACTTCAGAACTTGTTTTTAAAAAAAACGGTTCAGCTAAGATTAGATTTGACTTCAGACTCTGCTCACATACCTAAGACTGCAGAACAATTCAAAATTTTCCCATCCCATGGTCAATGTGTTCAGAAGCATGAAATAATTACACTTTGGCATAAAGCACTTCTTCTAATTTATAAGCCGTATCTGAGGTAGCATGGTGATTGATGCCCAAGTAAAGAATTTCTTCCAAATTTCATTTGAGGTTAAGTATGTGATTTTCAGCATATGCAAAAGAAAAAAACCCACCACATATTCTAGTTGTAACATGAAGCTGACATTTCTGAAATGCCAGCGGACTGGTTTCTAATTTTTGCCAGAGGGAAGACTGCCAATATTTCTTTGCTTCTTTCAGCATTCCTAAATTTTCTCTGTCATTGTTTTGAAATAGTGAGAGTCATCCCTCACAGCACAGCAACCCCCAAGCCTCTCTGATACCAAAACTGATTGCTATACAGCAGAAGCCATGAAAACTGGTTTCCCTCTGGTTGAAAGTAGAACATAGACATCTTAAGAGAGGGCGAAAACCTTGAGAGATTTAAAAGTGTTTTGAGGCTCTAGAAAAACACCAGACCTTTGAGAACAGCCAAGAAACACCCTAGTTCAGACACGCTGAGTGTGTAAGTGACGCTGAAAAGAGAACGTAACCTAGAAATCCTCTGAAAACAAATGGTGACTGTGCTTTGTATTCACAGTCAGCAGCAGCAAGACCCCCCTGAAATAAACCTGACTGCAGAGACAGACACAATTTGGTGTCACAGCTCTTGCTCCATATTCACTGTCCTCCCAGCTTATTTTTATATGGCCAGCTTAAACTACACAAACATCTCTGTTCCTCCGCACAGCTACCCACATAAATCGTCACCTATTAGGGCCTCACAGAAGCTTAATCTATAGGAGCTTTAATACCTTTGGCTAAAGGAGAGCTACATAAGGCAAAAAAAGCAAGGGTTAATATTGCTGATTTCCTTTGTCCCCTGCACACCACAAGAAAGGTATCATGCCACAGCAACCTCTCCACCCTCAGGATGTTGCCATCATGTTTCCCCTCTCCCTCCCTCAGTGGAAGCCTTTCAAACCACTTTTAATAACCCATTAAAGCCATGCATCTGCCTACACACCAACATAGCACCTCACCTATTCATGTTAAGGAGGCTCCTTTGGGTATCACACTCCCAAGAGCAACCTGCAAAGCCGGTTCTTACTTGAACAGCCCAAAGATAATTTAAATTTGCAGCCCTAACCAGCCACTGAGGCTGAGCATCCAGCCTCTGCTCGGGCAGCTGCTGGAAGGAAACAAAAGCCCATGTCAACAGAGAGGAATGATTTAAAACATATTTGCTTTTTATAGCAATGCTTTCTATGGTACCACTTGGTAAACAAAAATTTGTTTTGCCATTAAATAGCTACCAGTAAGCAATTCTCCAGTTGACAGGTACGTGATGCTTTCTTCTGGCCTAAAGAAAAAGACTTTAGGCAAATAAGCTGGAAACATAGCAATTATCTGAATCTATAGAGCTCAGTTCTGATCCAGCCACCCTCTGTAACCACAGCAAAGGCAGAAAGGGTGACAAACAGCTAAGATTGAACCTTGTCTTTAAAGATGACTCACAAATCACATGCCTGATTATGGCAGAAATTGCCATTAGTACTGAGGTGTGGCTCTGACCTCACTGAAACCAGTGGAAGATTTGCAGTGGATTTCAGGACATCCAGGAGGTATGCCTTCAATGGGACCTGTGAGGCAGCAGTGGTGACACTAACTTTATTTCTGATGTGGACTCTTGAAAAGGTGAATTCTCATTATCAACATCTCTTCTAAAAACCTGTCTTCACTTACTAAGTATCACTGACTTTTCATTACCAGAGGCATAATGAGGCTCCTGTTCACTGACTGTCACCTCCCCCTCCTAAAAAAAACCACAAAAATGGAGAATAAATAATGACAGTATTACCCTTGAAGGACCATTACACCATCAGGCTCCTGAGCAATGCTGATTAAATGACCCCCCCTAGCCATGGTGAGCAAGTGACAACAGAAGGGATGGCCACACTTTTTTATGGTGCTGTATTAGACGTTTCAAAAGTACAGTGTCAGACCTTTTAGAACGTATTCTGTAAAAACCAACAGGAAATGAATATACATTACTAATTCTGCGTACGTTGTATGTTGAAATTGCTACAGGAAAATGCTTAGCAATATGAAAGTACCAAGGTTATCTGAGGTGTGACCTCTGTGTTTAGCAGCCATCGCCTGCAATGTTCCTATTACTCTTCAGCAGAAATAAAGCCATGCATCCTCCCTTTCCTTCCCTTCCACCATCCTGAATGAGGAAAAAGAAAGGGTGTAAAATGGCAATAAAGTCACTCTTTGCTGGCCCACCTCTTTTTGCTGTCAGCAACCTTTATTTTTATTTGATACACACGAAAAATTAAAAGACACCAAACACAGAAAGGACCAAATCTCTTCCCCAATCAACCTGCAACACCCTGACATCAGCGGCTCTGCACCGAAAGCAAGCCATGCCCAGGCAGAGGAATGACACTGCTTCAGCAATCAAGTTTCAAACCTCATTTTGGCCAAACTGCTGCTGACCTTGGTCTCAGCAGTGAAGATCACACAGGACAAAGGCCGCTCATACCCATACCACCCGGCAGGCATCAGGCAGGTATCACCCAGGGATGGAGCAGCCAGAGGGATGCAAACAGTGGAGGACTGCAGCCCTCTGCTCTCCCTGCTGTTCCTGGTGCAGCAGGAAAGTTGGCACATTATGGTGAAGTGCTGCTGCATAGACAACACAGTTTGCAATCAAGTTCTCTGTGATACAGAAATCCCCTTCCTGATGGCAGAAGTGGCACAGGGATGGCTCGTGCTCCAGCGGATGACAGTGCTGCAGAGACAGCAGCACCAAGGAGGCAGGTGAGCAGAGGTAGGACAGAATGAAGTCGCAGATACCTTCACAAACCAGGACAAGTTTGATGCTGTACTGAAAGGCAAGGGAAGCCCTCACTAGAGTGAAGAGGGCCGATGTGATCTATGCTTTCAGTTTACGCAGCTGACAAGCAATAAGAGCAATTTGTTCATCCCTTGCAGAAATGAAGTGAAATTGCAGTGTTCAAAAGCATTTGAGTTGGATTAAGAGTAATGGAATGAAGCTGGCTGATTAAGAGTAACTTGCATTAGGCACTGAGGTGTTTAAACAAAGATTAAGGAAAAAGCACACACGTTTCAGTTGGGAGAACCAAAATAATTAAACATCCATCGCGTGGTGCAGCAGACAACAGTACTGGAACATCAGACCACAAATGACTGTACTAGGACTAACCTGTACAAAACACCACAGAGTTACATTCTGGTCAACACAATGTAGCTTAGGTTTTTCCTGAAAAAACCAGATTAACAGATACTGCACATGGATGAAAGAAATTCATCTTCAGGCCACTTTCTTAAATGTTTCTCCCCACACATTGGGTGATGTTAACATAGAGCCTTGACAGGTTCCCTTGAGTCATGAAATCCCATTCCCTGCTACAGCCCAGAAGCACATCAGGTATCTAACCCTACACCTCCACCCTCCGAGATCCACCTCAGCAACACCCAGGTCCCAGAGTAGTGGGAGGGAAGCGAAGGAGCAGCAGTAAGAGAAGGCAGAACTGGAAAAGTGGAAGGAGAATTGCAATGTCACTAGAGGACAAAGCTGGCCACCGAAGGGCTGCAGTGAGTGAGCCAGGGGAAAGGACAACCAACCACTAACTGGGTTAAAATACACAAGAATCTCCCTGGTACCAAAAAAAACCCCAAAACCACAGGTGAAGGGACAGTGCTGTGGAGGTCCCTCCCATAGCTCCTTCTGGGGGTGTCACCTGGGGAAGCCTGATACATCCCTCTGGCTCAGTGGCATGAAAAACACCAAAGGGTTGGAAGACAGCAATTTATTCATTCAGGAAATCTCAAAATTTATGGGATTTCCATTAATTTGCC
>JAVJGI010000064.1:1052784-1108615 GCA_035590275.1 Ibycter americanus
CACAGGTGAAGGGACAGTGCTGTGGAGGTCCCTCCCATAGCTCCTTCTGGGGGTGTCACCTGGGGAAGCCTGATACAAACACCAAAGGGTTGGAAGACAGCAATTTATTCATTCAGGAAATCTCAAAATTTATGGGATTTCCATTAATTTGCCCCAGAAAAATTTCTCCTTTAGTTCCAACTCCAATACGGAAGATAGGGAAAGACTGAATACAGAAAGAAAGGAAGACTTAACAAAAGAAATATGGGAGACAGGAAAAACCTTCCTTAAATTGAACTTAAATGGAAAGGAGCTTAATTTGTGAAAATAATAGGAGGGGGTCTTCCCTATGACCTAAAGCACATCCCCAAAAGTTCTCTCCCACAGGCACGGTGAAGCAACAACATTTTTTTCAGCATGGCAGCAGAGCAGATGCCAAGTCTGTTCTGATACTGTAATCACTCTGTTAACCACAAATCCCCACAATAGCACTTAGCTACACAATTTTTTTTTTTTTTTTTTTAAAAAGCTTTAGAAATAAAGACCTTTTCCATTTGGTCTACATGGTATGTTAGTTCAACTGATGAGTCTGGTATTGCAATTTCTCCACTCATTAATGCAGCCTACATTCAAAACCAAAACCTGCTCTAGAAGCCATGGTTCTTGTATATGTAGGAGCTGCATTTACCACAAGAATGCTCGAAATAAGAATAAATTTAAACCTTTCTGTGTTCATTAAAACACCTAATGAGAAAATTGCTGCCTAGAGCAGTAAATGGTAACTTGTTATTGCTGATGAAGACAGCACAGCTTCTTCTAAATACAATAAATGCTATTTCAGCTACTGTGGCCCTGAATCAAAGAACAAGCATGTTGTTCATTCACAAAGAAAGTGATAGGATTTGTACGGTCTGCAAGTGCCTAAATGTTGTATTTATCCCACTAAAGTGCAACACTGTACAGAACAGCATCCTCTTCTCACTGAGGTCACGACAGCTTTAGACCCAAATGGAAGCAAATTAAACTGCCACCTCTAAGCTGGTAGACCAGCCCAAACGACTTCTTGTGTCCAGAGCTTTAGGAGCAAAACTAAACCTGGCTTGAAAAAACACAAGTGAAGTGCTATGTCGTCTAATAGGTGCGTGTCTCTTCAGAAAGGAGATGTGCCACCGTGGTTGGAAGGCACAGCTATTCATATTCAGTCAGGCTTACACCCTGGCACTCTACTGTTTGAGACAACCAAACCTCAAAGAGGCAACATGAAAGTCATGCAGATTTCAACCACAGTTATTTCTGGAACTGCCAAAACCAGCAGGGAATGGCCTCTCCCACACATTTTTAATCAGCTTAAAAACAAAACACAGGAGTATTTTCTCACCGTCTTGCATCACTGAACAAACAGTAACACCTTCATCGCAAAACAAATGATGCTACAAGAAACTCTTTGGTCACCAGGGCCATAGAAGGAAATGCTCACCAAGCTGCTCCGCAGGCGGTCAGCAGAGCCCACAGCTTCACGTCTGGGCTCCACCACACCAGTGCCTCAGGCACAGACACCCGCATACACCTGGCACTATGTCAGCGCCCACTCTTAGACAAACCACTCAAAGT
Organism: Ibycter americanus; assembly: GCA_035590275.1. Lineage (NCBI taxonomy): Eukaryota > Metazoa > Chordata > Aves > Falconiformes > Falconidae > Ibycter > Ibycter americanus. The sequence continues at coordinate 1,054,375 of JAVJGI010000064.1, forward strand.
TGTGTGATGGTTCTTTGCCATTTATGCATGCTGACTTATCTATTGCCATTACTGCCATTCAGACCACTACAGGCAGGAGCTGGAACCACTGAGCCCTAACCAGGACTTTGATCTGCTATTCCTTTTGTACAGCAACTTTTGTAGCAACATCTATTATAACCACTATGGTACAAACCAGCAGGTGACTGCAGAGCAAGTTCTGAGGAACATTCATATGAACCTGAACTAAGACAAAGACATTGATTTCACCATGCTGAGTTTAATACGTTGCCTTTCACCTATTAAATTAAGCAAGGGCAAGGCACTTTCCCATAGTCATAGCAGTGGTGTTACATTATGCATTCAGAGCTAATTATCTGAGATGCTATTTAAACTCTGTCATTATACATGTCAAATAAGGAGAATGCAAAATGTAGCTCCCAGGCAAGTAAGACAGACACAGGGTGAGCATGAAAGACAAACTTCCCCTAAAGGACTGCAATGTCCGAAACACCAGCTGTCCACCCCCAGCACCTGGACAACACTCTGCTGTATGGCAAGGACAATGCAATGCCGATAGTTCTGGTCTCTCAGCTGGGGCTGAGGTGTGCTGGGAGATGTGGATGCCTGTCCTCTAGTTTCAGGTGCGCTCAACACAAGCATGACTGATGAGCCATCTTGCAAGGTAGCATGATGTGCTGTTAATTTTTTCTGCTCTGGTTTTCCTCATTACACATGTCTTCTGTAGTCTGGAGGAACCATAAAGTTTTGAAAGCCACAGAAAACAAGAAGCCCCAAACTTGCAGAGGGACTTACTCTGGCATATACCAGTAACAACCAACAGTGACACGTTTGGTTCCCAGCCACCCTCCTGCTCCCCTGGGCAGCAGAAACATCCCACAAGCTCCAGAGGTGGCATAAGGAGCCTGGCTGGCAGCCTGCCGGCAGCCACCTCTCCTCTTCTGCAAAAGGCTGGCAGAGCTGCAGAGAGCTTTGCTGGGGGGAGCAGGCAAGGAGGAAAAATGTTCTCTCCTAGCACAAATACAGCTGTTTCTACAGATGCACACCTGCAAAAAATGTGGCTTTTGTTTCAGGCAGGAGTATGAAATCCGACTGGTCCTCCACACACTGCAGCTGCTTTTGGTAACCAAGGCCAGAAATCCCGAGAAAAGAGTGATTCTTCTACAACCTGGAAGTTTGTCAAGAAAGGATGGCAAAATGGGGCTTCACCTGAACTTACCCGTCATGACTGGCAAGGACTAAATGATAATGACGAAACTCAGGACAGCCCCCATGACTGGCTGGGGATGTGGAAGTGTGGTACCACCCCATCATCATTGCTGGGGAATCCCTGTTCCCCAGGAATATAAATTTCTGGCAGATGACATTGCTATGGCTCCTGCTGACTGTTGCTCCTGTCAGGCTCCCTGCTGCTCCATCCAAAGCCTCCCCAGCCAGCTCATAGCTGGTGCCACTCCTCCCCTTACAGAAGCAAGGGTAGGCAGGTCCCTTGGTATGGTGAGCCTGCACCCTCCCAGCAGCCCACCCAAGATTTCAGGCCCCGCAAGTTTTCTGGCCACTTTCTGCCTGCACCCAGGCGCATCCTCCTCGTGCAGCCAGCATGCTCCTCCAGCCACGGCCACAGCAAGCACCTCTGTGGCTCATGCATCCTGCTGCAGGCTTCTTCAAAATGCTTACCTGGAGGCTTGCCCAACTTGAATGAAGCCATTGCAGTTCCCCTTATTTACACCAGGACTGACACCAGGCTACCAATGGAGGCAAGCTTCAGGATAATAATAAATAAACGGTCACCTTCAGGGGGATGCAGCTGAACTCCAAAACTCATTTCATCCAAGACACTGGCAGTGATTAATAACAGTCCAAAAGGATGTTGCACCTCCAAAAAGATGCCTTTTAAAGTCATATAAAAACCCTGAAAATGTCTGCTGCTTTGTCACAGTGACTATGTACTCAATTAAAAAGTTGACCAACCAGCAGGACACCAGAATTGTTTGCTCTGTCCTGGTTTGTGCTGTGGGTGCAAATGGCTACAGACAGTGTGATTATAGATGGTCCACAGGGTAACAGACACTGTGCAGAAGTAAAACTGCCAAGCAGCAAAAGTAGCCAAGTTCCATTAATCACTGACAAAGCATCCCGATGCTAAACGCTTCACATTCGCCCTTTCCTGAGCTTTTCACTTTGCAGTTTATTACAAACAGAGCTTGGCTCCAGAACCTCAGTAAACCCCTACACAAAGCCACATTTTTCAAACTGTCACCCCTAGCAGTCCTGTGCTCTCCTGATCATCCACAAACGTTCCTCCATATTTACTTTATGTATGTTAAGAACATTCTAAATTATTCTTCCAGCCCAACAAATGAGCATTCACAATAATTCAGATGCTGGCACTGTCTATCTGCAGCAGGCAGACGCTACCGTGCTCAGTAGAAGAGGGAGCTATTTTTACTTTAGCATGTAGGTGGGCAAAGCTTTTCAGAACAAGTAGACACTAGAGAAATTGTTGCTCCTTTTTGTGCTGCTTCCTGCCCCTTGCTCCTTGGGGAAACCATGCTGCCTCCATTCATGGCAGGGAGCCCACCTGGGGAGATGCAATGCAAGAGGACAGCTGCCTTCCAATGGTCCCCACATGTTTCTGTGAGAAGTACATATTCCTCATTACAGCCGGAAGGCTGGCCAGACTCTGCAAGTTGTACATTTCAGTGTACTGGAAAGCAGCATTTTTAAAGGATGGCAGGATCCTTTTCTTATATTAAAATGTTAGCTATCCTGTGGATCAACTGCAATTATCTTATGACTCACCCTCCGGTGATGGTGTGAATTTTGAACAATTACATATTTTAACTAAGTAAGAAGATAAGAAACCTTTGGTTTTCCACAGAGCAGTACCATCTCAACAAAGGCTTGAGAGGTTTTTTTATCTCCTCTTGCCTCCCCATCACATTGTTCGTACCACCCTTTTCCTTAGATCTTACACATATTCGGAAATAACTCACCAGCAAGCACTTAATTCTCTTTGTTCCTCTATGCACCCCACTTGATACTCCTCTGCCTTTCCCACATCCACTGGCCCACAGTTACACAGCCTGGCTCTCCCCATTTTCCACAGAAGTGACTGCAGCTTAACATACAAAATCTCCTGTGGGCCCTTTTTAACGTCAACTCATGAATGCTCAAGACCATTCCCCTCACCTGCTTGAGATTTTCATGTCTGCAAAATGCTCAGCATTGCTTATGTGCAAAAGCACTGCACAGAAAAACATTTTGCAGAGTTTTAAGCTGTCACCACAGTGAGCGGGGAGCTGGAAAGACCCATGGATGGTATACAAACACCTTGCTGCAGCTGAGATCCCTGAGGCAGATACAGGATGCATTCAGCAGCTGCTCCTTAAAGGGTATGAAGACAACCTGACTGGTTTATACAATAAAAGTCCCTGTAACTACAGCACTACTCTATCAGCTGAGCCACGCTGAGATGATTCTTCAAAAGCCACTCAGGTTTCCCATCACCATGCCATCCCCTCAGCTCCACATGCAAGTTTTTCCTGCATTACTGTTATTGAATTAACTGGCAGAGCCCAACAATAGCCGAAGATGGTAGATATCTGTGCTGCCAGGTAAAGGTGGAGCAGCAGCCTAGATGTACCTCTGTTCACTGGAAGTACCTGCACCATTCGTGACAGATATGTGTGGCCAAAATGGTCCCTGACAGGAAAAATCTCCTGTTACTATCAGAGAGATTAGGCCAGATTCTTCTCCTTAGGTTAATTCTGATCTGCAATATAGAATTGAATGAGAGATTCTTACTATTATCAAGTTGTCATCATTTTTAGCTACACTTCTGCTCATCCTCTTTGCAGGACTTCAGCTCCCTGGTGGTGAAGGCGGCCATGACAGCTGGGAGATCATCAAGTGCCTTATGACACATCTGCCTATACATTTTCCTGGTGAGAAAGGTTTAAATGTTGGTGATAACGCCATAAAAATTACTAGGGACTCACTAGAGGGCAGTTCACAAGAGAAGACATTTCTGTGCCAGTGTTCAGAGGTTGATAGGATGCTGAAAGCTCTCGCAATTTTCTTGCCATTCAGACAGAAGCCTCAGCTTTGCAAATTCATAATCAGCAGACTGCAGCAACTGTAGATAAGAGAGTCAATGTACCTTGGTTTCCAAGTCAGGGCTATTTAAGCCGCAATTCAGTAAAGTACTTGTGCATTCAGCATCTTGCGATTCAGTGGGCTGCTTGCTCTTCTAAAAGTTAGTGCTTCCCCAGAAACGGCCTCTAACTTCCAGAGTGAAAGGGGAGCAAATCTGCCGCTTGCTCAGCTCCATAGAGACTGAAAACTTCCTGGTTTTACCAAGGAAAGATTCTCCAATAAAGACACTAAATCAGGCAATAAAACTTCCCTTTTGAGGACTTCTCATCCCCTGGTACAGAAGTCATCACCCTGGCAGAACAACCCACTGCAAGGCATGCGTAAGTCCACAAGGACATCGGTTGTTCTAGTTCAGAGTGGCTTCTGCAATCAGCCCAGAATCAGCAAAGCACAAAAACCTCTTAAAATAATCAGTACATCTTTACAACTATTCTTCCAGACTAAAATTCAACATAAGGCTTTTTAGTTGCTCTCAGAACAAACACCGCAGGGCACAGTCTGACGGCCCTCTGCTAAAACTCCAACTGCAGACCACAGGTATCTTGCATCAGTAACAACTGAACCATTCTGTTGGGCTCTGAAGAGACACTTCATACACTAAATGCCTGTGCATTCACAATGCTAAGTATTTATCCAGGCTGGAGCTTCAAACATGTAGTAACAAGCTGTAAAAACATGTCAGCAGAATTTGAGCTGAAGTTGCCAAGTGTCAAAATAGGACAGCATTCAAACATTTGCATATTTTGCTTATGATACAGCAGCACAAGGCAAATATACCACCATTAGCATTTCTAAAATAGTTTCTGAATGAAAGGAAGCTTTAAAAATAACTTTGCTTTCTCCTGGCATCCCTATGCTAATAGATTCTACTTTTAATTAAAAAAAAGTCTCTCGTACGCAGGCACAAAGTATCACCATCTCCTTACACAATTTAAGTTCCGCCAGCAAATCAGACCGTGGTCCACCTCTCACTTCCCCCCAACAAACCTGGGAAGCTTTGTGTACAGGTTGATGTCTAATGCTGCTCCAGATGCCCAGATTCCACTCACAGGTGACAGCAAGCTTGTGGCAATCACTCCGAGAGAGCCCTTTCAAGTAAACTGCATCATATTACTCAGAAACACAATTAACTTCTCTTACAGATAAATTAACTGAGCCAGAGAGAAACGAATTTGTTTATCCAAAGTCATCAGATTACTGCTTGTACCATCATTACTACCATAGCAGACAGTAAAGTATTAAAGCAACAGGAATTGACATAAAACTATAAGGTAGGAAAAAGAAAAAGCAGATTCCAACTGAAAAAAAAGAGTGTAACTATGTAATGGATGACAGTACCAGAATGTATAACTGCAGAGGTGGTGAATTCTAGTTACACAGGCCCTCATTACCCACAGGATGCTTTGCTGTGCAGCGCCAACATTTTTCCAGACCATTTTATGCATGTGTTGCAAAATACACAGAGCTGTTTAATCTACCTTTCAGTACATTGGGTTTTTTTTCTTTTCCTCTCATCTTCTCAGGTATCCAACCCAGGTCTGTGGTTTGTAAACACTGCTAACTAATTCAAGAATTATCTACCCGGAAATCTCATTAGCTAAGATAGAGAAAGCATTACTGAAATAGACAAAGATGATTCATTTTGTTTCTATTAGCTGAAAGGACACAACAAACAGCTGAGAAGATGTAAATTACATACTTAACATGAAGCAACGCTAAATCTGAGCGCAGCACTGAAACAAAAACCCCTGACAAGGAAGAATTCAGCAAGTAAGGTCCTCTAGAAAGCACGTTATTAACGAGACTTGTAATCTGTTTGGCCCAGTACAGCTTCAGTGGTAAATAAACTCTGTCACTGTTTTCATTCAGGATTTCTATAGACTTCATCACTCATTTTCCCTAACACCTACTTGCTATAGTTTAAAAGATTCCATCTTACTATATTGCCTTCTACCTCCCAGCTCAAGACAGACAGAAGCACTGTATTGGGCCACTGGTAATGAAGAGACTGCAAAGTTTCAAAGTATTTTGGAGCTGGTAACTTTACAGGATTTCTATATAGGGGAGGTCATTTAGCGTGGTGGTGCTAACAACAGTGTCATGAAGAAGCAATTAGAAGAACTTCAGTAATTCTATCCATGTTCATATCACGATAGGCCAAGTGCTGTAACAGTGCTTAGCACCTCCAGGTCACTCTGCAAGCTCCAGGCAGCTCCAAGACCTAATGCACACCCAAAGGAGGCATACCTCAAGCTTGATCTCAAATCCACCAGACTGGCATCAGGTGGGAGAAGGAAGTATTTCCCCCCCCACTATCTGAAGAAAGTAAGGCGACCAGCAGAAAAGGAAGGAGACTCTACCACAAAACCAGAATTGAGATGTGCGCTTGAGACAAGACACAGCCCTTCCACCCTACCATTCAACAATTAGCACTACAGAACATTGTGCCTACTTTTAGCTTTAAGGCTTCTCATTACAATCTATTTATGCACATGCTTACGCATTTTAAGAAGTGGGGCCGAATTAACATAAACCGATTAGTTTCCTTAACTTCAAAAGTGATGGGCAAGTTTGGGCTTTTTAAGATACCCTCCCTGCCACACCTCAGAGGGGCCTGATTTTCATGAAGTACCTACCACTCACCCGCTCTCCAGGAGATCCCTTCCTGCTGCAACTCCCAACAGCCAGCCAGAACTGCGGGTCATGCTGGAGAGCACAGGGTGCACTATGCCAAACACTATGTGTATCCAAGGCTCATCTTCAAACCCCGACCAACTCGTTTCCTTCTCAGCTGCGTGTTTCTGAGCATGGAAGCTGGCTCACTGTACTATATGACATGCCTACCTTGTCTCCAGCTTGTGGCATCCAGAGAGCTCTCCTCCTCTTTTTGCTGGACCACAAACACTACATCCTCCAGGCTGCAGCCTTCCATAGCATACACCGGGTAGGAAAACTATGCCCTGACACACAGCATGTCCAGCTCTCAGAGCCCAAAGAGCACTCACCCTTACCAAGAGCGTAAGCTGCATTTCTCACCACTGTTAAAGGAATTGGCTGTATAGATTTGAAACCCTAAGGTTTTATACTACATCACCTGCCTACAAAAAAAATCCTAAAAAAACAAACCTAAAAAACAGTCCTAAGAAAGAAAAAGAAAAGCAAGCAGGAAAACATGGATTTTAGTCAAATCATGTGGGCAGACTGCACAGACACACAGAGTAAGGAAAACTGATATTCTGTGTACACTAGAGAAATACCTCTAGGCAGGGGTGCTATTGAAGCAGCGCTGGCTGGAGGTACAGTGTACAGCTTCAAACAAGTAGTGTAGCGTGTATCAGTTCAGGTAATGAAGAAAGCTAGGCCAGGAACAAAACAATTTTATTTTTTCTTTGAAAGTATAGCTCCATTGTAGCTTAAATATTTTTTTTTTGACAGTTTTGCGGTCAAAGTGTCAAAAGTAAAAAGAAAATAATCATATATGCAACTAACAGCTGCAATAAGGCAAATTTAATACAGTAAGGGTTTGTACATCTGGTATAACCAGACTCATACAATTAAAACCTTGTAAGAAGTACATCAGCACATACTGCTAGGTTTCTGTTTAGCTCATAACCCTGGAAAGCACGAAGTCATTTCAGAGGCCTGTGATGCTCTTCAGTTCAGAGCTTCCCCAGGTATCAGAGGCTCTGAAATGTTGGAGAGAATAAAGGGAAGGCTTTATTCTCCCCAGGCTCTCAATAGCTGGCGCTGCCCCACAAGGGTGGTCACATTGTAGAGGCAGAGGGTGCAGTTCCATGGGTGGCTTAAACTGGACCCAAGCCCAAACTCTTCCCGCACAGGGTGTTCCCATGCTCACGTGTCCCAAGTCCCAAACCAAACCCTTCCACACACACTTTTAGTATGTGATAAAATACACATAAATTATTGATGGTGCAAACTTGTATGTAAGAGTCAGCAACATCCCTGAAGGAGTATCAGGGGACGCTTTACCCCACAGAACCAACAGAACTTCTCTAGAAGTTTCAGAAATTGTTCATCTGTATTTAACTTATCTTCCTATTTACTAATACTCACAAAACACATCGCCAGTATTTATCAACAGATTAGATGACAGTCCTTCCCTAAACCTGTCAAATATTGTTATTCTCATCTTTTAGGAATTAGTACCGAGGAATATAAAAACAAATCTGCCTGCACAGTGCTCTGTGGCCCTCATTTCAGCAGAGCCGGTCAGCAAAATCCATGAGGAAGAATTTAAGAGTGTTACATAGAACATGTGCAATGCTATACAATATTTATGCCACGCTGCACGACTATACGTGGCTTAGATAATTATAAATATTGTTATAAAGTGTTACATAGAAATAGTGAATTGGTACCCTCAACCACGCCCCACCACAGGCTAGAGAAGGCAGCAGCAAGGACAACAGAGTAGATTTCTATGGAAAATACCATCCGTAAAGGTAGAGCCTACTCTGAATTAAATGTAAGACCGATCTTTCCCCTCTCTCCTGCCTAGGACCTGGCCTTGCTGGTCAGGTCTACCACCATTTGTCCGACCAGACACACAGCCAGCTGACAAGAAGCCCTGGAGGCTGCAGTGCTGAGCCCTGCCAGCCTGGTGGCATTCGGAAAGACCCGCTGTCTTTAGCCACAGATCCCAGGCACCATGCCTGGAGCACTGGCCAAAATAGAGGGCTGCAGTTCTGGCTGGTGCCTTGCACGTCAGCTTGCCCTGTGTTCAGAAGGACACAAAGGGCCTCTACGCCTTCCCACCACTGCAGCCTCTCCTCTGGATGGATGTCCAGCACAACCCACCACCCCTAAGCCCCTGGCCAACCCGTCAAACAAAACACAAGCTCCCTCCCTCCAACAGCCAGAGGCGAAGGGGGACTCCTAGAAACCCCCAGCCCCCTTTGCACAGTGGTGGACGTGCCGCGCCAGGAGAGACAGCCCGGTACAACAGATGGGATTCCACGTGAGGATTACAGCGCTGCTTTCATGTCTAGCCTTTAAAGGTCTCCAGACAACACCCATACCAGTGCTGAATTGAGCCTCATAAATGTAGCCACTGAATGCATTTTACGGGCATAATTCCCAGGGTCTCTGAAAACAATGCGTTCTGTCAAAATAACGTCCAAACAGAACCAGCTCTTTAACCACCCAACAAAGCCCTGTTTGATGTGCCACATTCCAGGAAGAACAGTTCAGTATGATTTTATCTGTGTGTTGTCAGACCCCTTGTGCCTTTTGTTGAAAAACTAATACAGCTCCACAACAGGGGAGAAAAATATTCCTCTCAAAGTATGCTGCCAGCAGAAAAAAAAGAGGAAAAAAAAAAAAGAAAAAAAGTCAGTATTAAAAAAAGAACCACCATACCAAGTTTCTCTGGTGTCATGCTTTCTGTTTTCCTTCTTCAACCATCTATATGCTCACCTCCTAGAATTAGGGTCTTTTTTCAGGCCCCTGTAGTGACCAAAATGTTTGTACTAACCCAGCTGTTAGGGGAAAAACCAGAACATGTTTTGTTCAGATGCATCCCTTTCAAGCTCCAACATTTGTGCATCGCCTAGTTTGATCGCATAGACAATCATCTCACGGAAGTCAGTGGGAGGTCTCACAAGAGAGAAGGATGCTTCCTTCCTCCTGAGGGCAGGATGTTTACACCTTGGAATAAATTTCATTTTTCATGTCCATGTAGGCCCACACAAGCAAATAGAGTACATTCTCCTCTAACGACAGTGCACATCCATGAAAGAAGCATCAATACCAAAGAACAAGAAGTCCCACTCAAGCTTCCCAAGCACTCAGAAATCTCACAACGCAATGGCCAATGTAGGTTCAACAAAAGGTCCATCTCCCTGCTATGCTTTCTTTGACAGCTGCTAACATGGGAGACTTATGGGAGAGTGTTAGGTGACACTCTTCCACCACAGGCTCTCCAGACAAGTTCTAGACATCTATGACTCAGAGACTTGCCAGCCAACAATGGTATTTTTGTGTTTACTTGCTCCCAATCAATTTTTATATCATGATTTTGCTTTTTTGGAACAAGCTCTCATTTTTACATTCTTATCAAAATATATTTAGCAATATATTTAAGCTTAAATACTTCTTGTATGAGAAATGTATACCCTTTAGTCCTGAAACTGCCACCTGGCAGTGTCATTTGAGGTACCTGAGCTTTATTACAGGCAAAAATAAGCAGTTGTTTCCAATCTATTTTGTTCATGATGCTCACGGTTTGTAGCGCTCTGCATCTCCTTTCTGTATTCTCTTTACTGGGATGAAAAACCTTCATCTTGGAAGTCTGTAGTTGTTTAGAAGTCATCCTGTACCTGGGACCATTCCTGTCACCCTGCACTGTGCCCTTCCAGTACCACTAAGACTAGTCCAACCTGGCTGAGATGAGATGGCCAGCTACGGTCACAGACTGAGTCCCTGCTTAGGAAGATTTTAAAGCACAGTGAGAGCTGACAACTTCACACCCTTCAAAGCAACATTTAGCAAATGCCTTGTGGCCATTACTAATAGCTGGAGGCAATCAGTGTCCACCAGCACCTGAGGGCCACATTCTCTACCAATCTAAAGTTCCAGCTCAGTTAATAAAATGACACCCATGACAGTCTGGCTTGTTCTGTTTAATGATTTCTTAGAAGTGTATTAACTAAACCTTCATTCCTGCAAAGAGCGTTTAGAGTCACAGCATTTGCACTCAGTGCCCAATATAGCTGTCATGACAGGGTGAAATTATCACTTCTTTCTTCTCTCTCTCTCTCTCTTTTTTAATTTTGACATCAGTGCTGAGCCCAGGAACGGAAGATTTAATTTCCCAACCAGGCACCCACCAAGCTGCACATGCATCCATGGCTGCCCACCAGCATGCTGGGCTCCTTGCTCTGTTAAATTGGCTTCCCACAACTGAAAGCCCATTGCTGTCCATGGTGTCATACAGCTGCCAAACCAGGCAGGTGGGATGTGAAGAGCCTGCCAAACATCTCCCCACTGCCCTGCTAACTGGTACACATAGCTGCTCTGCAGCAGACACTGACATCACTCTTCATGGACGTCCCCAGCCAAAAAGGCCAGCAGATTTAAAAAAAAAAAAAAAAATCAAACCCAGGAAAGTAAGGAAGTTGTGACCATTTTGCTGCAGGGCAGCAAGCTGAAATTCCCTCACATAAGAAGCCAGAGAGGAAACGGGGGAAGAGGGGAAGTGCTTAACTAAAGCTGGCGCAAAAGGATGCTGCCCTTCCAAGAAGGTGAGTGTTGCTAGCAGGGCTATCTAGAAATGGCCATTTCAATGATACCCTGTTTTCTAAACACCTTCCCCAGGGTTTGTGCAATGAGAAGCATTTCAACCCATGGAAGCTGAGTCTGTTGAGCTAAAAAACAATGTATTTTGCACTCCCTCACAGCTGTTTTGTTCACAAAACATGCACCTGTGTTGGTCAGCATGCCTTCGGAGCCACAATGGGGAGCTGAAGCAATCCTGATCTCCTCAACCACTACTAAGCACTGCCAACCATTAGCTTCTGTGCACTGTAAGACCACGCTGCCTGTGCTGCTCTTTGCAGTTCAGTTACTGCTCTCAGGAAGGGGTAAAAAGAAGGGGTAAAAATTGAACCACTTGCACATTAGGATTGGCTTGCACAGTTCTCTGTGCTATTGCATTTCCATATGGTACAGATGTGATTCCCTGTCTACCTCAGCACCTCTCTCCCTGTATTTTGGTTTACACTTCTGGCTTCACTTGCTGGATTGCTTGGAGTAGATTTTTTATAATAGCTCAAGCTTGACCTAAAACCTGCTTGGTGAATATCAATAACAATTACAGAACTTCTTACCTAATTTATGTAAGCAGGGCTCTTAGTTCCTTGTTATATTACCTTACTTTTGGCTGAATGGAAACAAAAGTGATTTACATAGTTCTGTAAGCTGACATCCTCATTACTTGATTGCACTTCTGTAGGCAAACTCTACCAGCAAACCCCTGCACTATCAACAAGACGTATGGGAAGACAGGAATGGGTCTCCTTGTTCATGTGTACATGTTAAAAAGTTTGTTTCAAAATCTCATGTTTTAAATCCACTTAGCAGGTTAATTCAATACAATGCGAGTTTTCTGGATTTCACTTTTAATCAAAAATATTACTAGTTCAAATGATTTAGAGAAATCCAAGCATATTATAAATTGCTATTATTTTTTATCATGAAAGCATATAACCCTATCAAAAGAAAAAACAAGTTGACTAATCTACCACTGGTTAAACCATACTAAGTAGGAATTCTATTTTTAGCCTTTAATATCCTGCCAGCCTGTAGCTAACATCAAATCAACCTGACCTACTCACTAGAGTTATGCTTTCTGGCCCTTTTTAAACACCAGAAGGGCCCGAGAGTCCCACAAGCGTTCAGAATTTCCCCAGTTTTCCAACATTTGTTAAAAATCAACATTACTGTTTCAGAGTGTGTTGCAGCCAGCTTCCTGAGCTCTCCTGGGCACCATTTCTCAGCACTGGAGGATTTCAAAACACCTGAGCAGACACTGCCTCCCCACCTCTGCTCCCACGTGAAACCACCTTCCCTTTCCATGCATCCCACTGCACAAGGGGAGACATCCTGCCCTTCAGCTCGAGTGCCCAAGAGAAATAACCCCTGAGCATCTCCGCTGCTTCTGTATCATTATTATTGTTACATAACTATACCAAGCATCGCCCCTTACATGTTAATAAGCACTTCGGAAAGTGCTATTTAGCCTGCTCTCTCCTGAGACAGAGTGGCCTATAACAAACCCCCATCTCCATCTTGTGTTTACTTACATAGACAGAAGACAAAATAGTTCTCAGTATGTAATTTTTATAAATACTACCTTACAGATACAGCTACTTGTGTACTGGCACATTATCCTCTTGTGTAGGCACATAAATCTGTGAGTGTATATACAGTCCTGTGCATATATGAACAGGCAATTGTGGCTTCTCACATACAGATATGCAAGAGAGATTAACCCCAGGCTCATTAAATAAGAGACTTCTTTGAAGTACTTCACAAACATACTTATCATAATGCGGTTTGAATCCTGAGTGGAGCTTCCAGAAACTAGCAGAATATAAATAAATTATAAAGATAATGTTTCTAGAAATAATCTCAAGACTCATGTTTTCTATTTTACGCAGCACCAGCATTTTGACTCAATGGTCTGGCATCTATTTTTTCCAAAATGTGACATTTAATTAACATCCCATGCATCACTACTTCTTGCCATCACATCAGAAAGCTGCCCTCTGCACAAGATAGCTTTAGTCTCTAAGCACGTGTGTGCATGCATACACAAAGACCCTACAGAAGAATTTGCACACATTATCAGGTAATTTGATAAAGGACATGAAGCCACTGCAGTGCGATCACTGCATCTCTGCCAGGTCTGTTTATGGTGGCTCACCAGGTACTTGGCGGGGTTATCACCCAGCAGAGCAGACCCAGTGCAGGGCTGGGGACTGGTCTCCTGCAGGCGACGGGGCACCTCGACCAGCCGAGCCCGAGCTGCCTGTTCAACTATTTTGAGTGGATTGTGCCCCCTCCCCTGGGTACGGCTGCACTAGCTACTGCTGTATACACTCACAGATGTTGCCTGAAGCCTTTATTGGTCATTTGTGGTCTAAAAAAAGTTTTACATGCAGCTAGAAGGGGTGACAGACGCCTTTCTGCTAGTTTTAGAGGCATAGAAATAAACAGCAAATTATGTATCATATTTCAGACCCATCTTTTGCATTATGTAAGCAACAAGACTCCTTTCTTGTTCCAGAAAACTTCCAGTCTCTCTTCCATGCTCCAAAATAGCAAGGAGTACACAATTAAATTTGAAGAGCTGCGGCACAAGCTTTCTAAATCTTTGCTCTCGCCTACAGCCTTAGGGATATTGGTATCTGTCATTTCCAAGATGGCAAGCAGCCTGTACCCACTGCTATCATTACCTAAATCTGTGCCATCTGATACTTCTCACTTTCCACCCTCGTCTATTATTTTCCTTCCTCTCACTTGGAGGAGCACACTCAAACTCCATGATGTGCTGCAGTAAAGCTGAAAACCAGTCAGTATTTAGTAAGCAAAACTGTGCCAGTTTTACTTATTTAGGCAGTTTCTCTGAACTCACTGACGGCATTTGCATGAGCACTCCTCATCTGGACTAGCTGGATGCTACAGAAAAAGACCCTCATAAATAATTGGTATTTCATGAAAAACATACATTTGGGAGCTATTCTGCTTCTCAAGACCTTTCCTCTGTTTCTGTTCTCTTCTTCTTTATTACTAAGGACATTTGTAGACAACAGGATCATTGCTTCTTAAATGAGCATCTGCTATTAAAAGCTAGCTCCCAAGCAAGCCAAATCTTGCTTGCCTGGGTCACACAAATAGTTTTATTGACTTCAATAGAACTACTCGTGCAAAGCAGACAGGGCTTGGCCTCTGTCAGTAACTACGTGCCATGTCCCTGCAGGTTGGTCTTGACACTTTGGTGATCCCACACCCTGAAGTTTTAAAGCACTAGTAGTTTAAACAGAAAGACACCAAAGAAAACAAGTTCCTGCTATCATATGCAACTCTAAAGAAGACAGTCAGAAGAGAATAGCAGGCAATAAAGTGTAAGACCTTTTTCTTTCCAAAATTTTTCTGTCACATTTCAATGCCTGTTTTGCATAGATAAATTTCTCCTAATACTGTTTTTCTTCCCAATGCTTAATATAGGTGAATGTTACAAACTCACCCCTCTCATGTGGGGTTCCTAATACCAGTTTGGGGCTAGTGAACAGCAGTCATCGCTGTGCTGTGCTGGGACGTGGGGTGGGAAGTTACTGCAAAAGGGAAACTGTAATGTGAACCCAATCACACCAGCCAGCAAATCTGCAGTCTCTTAAGGGGTATTTCAAGAACCAGGTTTTACATCAAACCCTCATGCCATTGTGTCTGGCACAGATGCATGACTTCATACAGAGAAGTAGCCCCTGGCAGCTTTTCAAATGTCTTAGTTCAAAATCACATATATGCAACATCTTTCTCCTGCCAGCTCAGGCTGCCACAATGGATACACCTGGGTAATATTCTTACTGCTTCCCTTGCATTTGTACAACTCCTAAGTGATAAATCCAATGCTTACAAACAAAGAGATTAAGCCCACAGCAGGCAGTGTGGAACTCCTCCATTCAGCCATAAACCACAGCAGTCCTCCATTGACAACTCAGCTGTAATGCCACATCCTGTCGGAGCTGGACTCCCTCTCTACATGTATTTCAGTCCAGGCCTGCTTTTTTTTTAGGCAGATATTGGAAAACAGCCCACTGCTGCACAGAGGGGTACATAAAACACGGGTATACTTCACCTCTTAAAGTGTTGTCCTTGCATGGCTGATTCATTCAGAAATCATCCAAGGATTCAGATGTGCTCCAGTCACAACAAGAGCTGGCTAATTCCTCAGAAAGTGACAGCAAATCCACTGAACAGCACAGTCTCCCTGCTCAGTCTTCCTGGGAAGGAGTGAATTTCCTGCTAATCCTTTTAAGACTGTCCACCATGTGTCGGCTAGTAAGGATTAGTGCCGTTACAATAAAAAAAGTTGTAATCTGCAAAACATTAGTCGCTTTACTTCTGATGATAATTGCTGTTTTCATACACTTGACACATAAAATAGACTTTAATTTATCTAGGCTTTTAAACAGTTTGGTGTTTTATTTTAACTACAGAAGATTTACTCTAGAGGCTTTTTTCTGGTAGTTAAATCACTTGCAATTTCATTTCCTTAATTTATGAACTGTGTCAGAAATAGCTATTTAGGACACATGCTTTACATTAGGACCTTCATTTGGTTGTGTTCTTCCTGAGGGCTACTGCACTGATACTACCTAGATGACACTGCAGCACAGATTTTACCTGCTCTCATACATTTCCAGCACCTGTACATGCCCTGACCACGCCGCCTGCAGCCCCATGGCAGAGGCAGTAACGGAGGCACCCAGCAAAGGGAGGATAGTAAGTAAGGAAATGGGAGGCAGGCTGAGAAATGGAGGCGATGGTGTATTTGCAGGAGTCCCAATTATCTTGCGGAGTCAGCTGACTACATCTGTCCCAGCTCCTTTTATGGTATTCTACTGTCCAACTGGTACCAAAAACAGAAAATTAAATGGAAATAACTGGAACACAAGATATGATGCAACTAGTGGGAAATTACCAACTCCCTGACTTAAATTCCCCGTATATCTTTAAGGGGATTAGCTCTTCTGAAGTCTATAAGAACTGACAGGCATTTGGCTTAGAAAACATGCTTCCTTGGTGGAAAAAAAAAAATTATTTATCACTTTCTCATTATCCATCCACCTCCTTTTTTCCATGTTAGTAAGGCAGAGAGGAAACATAGCTGTCTGACAAGTCATTTGCTCCAGTTTATTGATTTCTCATATGAAGCCATGTTCCCCAGCTGGTGATGTCATTTATTTCCATAGCAACTGTATAACATCAGAGGACTATACCTAAGCAGGTGGAGAAAAACCTTTAGGGAACAAGATTATCCTATGTTCCTGCAAATCTGCCTGCACCAGAAAAGGGCTTTTAGAAGATGTCTGAAAGCTGGGTCTGAATGGTCTTATAAAAGACTGAGCAGTAACAGTATTATTAACCATTTTTCATTGGCAGTGGTCAAATCAAATTCAGATGTGCAAAGACTACTCCTCTCTGCTCTGCAGGGCACTACTCTGTACGTGGCAGAAAGACACTGCTTTTCACCAGCCCACTCCAACCACCAAAGTCCCTCTTCCTCCCACAAAAAAAGCAGTGCTCATCAAGTTACCAAGGAACAAGGGTGGTTACCAGCATTTCAGAAGCAAGATTTACCCTTCCAGATCAATACTTAAGACCGAGGTCATCCTGCCAGTGCCAGCCATCCCTATTCTTTGCAGGATGAACTTGTGCAGCAGCTGGCTCCAGTCACACAGTGGGCTCTGAAGTTTCTCATTCTGCAGAAGAGATGGCACAGAAGCGATCCAGGCAGGGACAGAATTATTTGATTGCATGAATTACTAATTACACTCATTACCACACTCAGAAGGTAATTTGTACACAAAGTAGCAAAGCTTGAGGTCATCAAAGCCTCCACAGCTCAACAAAGTCCTAGATGTGATATTGGCTCCTCTTCAGCAGTCACAGTATTTGTGCAGAATCCAATTTTTTTTCCCACCTAGCTGGCCCATTACTTTTTCTCCCCAAAAGGCACAGCAGCCTCACTTACAACCACAAGAGAATGACCCTGATAGAGCCCTTTTTTCACAAGGTACTGAAGTGTGCTGGTGTCAAGGAGAGGGACGCCTCCCAGGGTCAGCCCTCAGGGTCAGGCGGGCAGACTGACTCACCCCCAAAGCACCTGACCCCTGACTCACTGCCTCTTATGCTCATGTGAGTTAGCAGCACATGAAGGGAAAATGGACACAAAGGTGCTCAGAGATTACCAGCAGCTGACAGCAGCTGCATAATGCAGAGCTTCCTTAGCATCGCTGGGCTGGGTAGAGACCTGCTCCCTTCCAGTTCTCCCATAGGTATACACAGTATTTATTATACCCATACAGATGACCAGATGCCATCAGCTCTTCCTACCATCAGTAAATATCAAATAAGCAACTCTACTTCCATCACTATAAAATATTTCTGTAATCTGTACTGATCAGGTATTCCAGGCTGATTTCTGCTTTGTATAAGAAGAGAAAAGGTGAAGTAAGCCTCTTTACATGGCAACTAAAAACAAAATAAAGAGTAAAAAATATTTGTTATTTCATCTTTTTTTTCTTCTGTGGAAGTCAAGAGATAAACACCTTAAATGAGGTTCAGCTACTGAACTTCTTGTACAGCAAAAGCACTAGACGGTACATGGTTGCCTATTCAACAGGTTGCTGAATCCATTACCATGAATTCCTGATCTAGTTCATCACAGCAAAGCATAAACTGAGGCTTTTGCTTTGAAAAACTTCAAATTGCAACAAGAAGGTCATCATCTTTTTTCATATTAGCAAAGTATATAAACTCAGAGGGATGCTTTGGATAAATTCAAGAGTTTAATTATTCATTAGCTTGACTAATTAATCTGCAGCTCAATAGAGGTAATATTTTCCCGTCAATTTTCTTTAAAGTAGCGTCAGAACTCATGGAGATACAGAGCAACAACTGACAGTGCAAATATATTTTTATTTTTCCCTATTACCAACACATTAGGCTGTGCATAAAACTTCCTTTCGACACGTAAGGACTTTCCGATTGAGGTTACACAGTATAGGTTCAGATTATTGCTGCCAGTAACCAATATTTTGCATTTTTATGATCTCTGTATCCTTCAGAGACCTCCCTCTGCTTTATAACTCCATTGCTCATCCATTCTCAGTTCTCTCCTGCACCTGCAACCTGTTGCCAACCGTGATTTGTATTACTTTGCCAGTAATGCTCCTTCTTCTGCCCTTCAGTCTATGCTTAAACATAAACCTTACTGACACCTAGAGAAACATGACTGACAGCTCCCTGTGTTTCCCTTGCTAAGTTTAGCCTGTAAATGTTGAGTATAGTCTCATATATAGGCACATAGCTGAGGAGCTGACACCAGTAAAGATGCCTCTGTGGCAGGCAGCCTCCCTGAAGTACCCTGCATGTGTTCCCACACTCTCAGGTGCGCCCCAAAGACAACATGACTATCATTCAGCTGATGTTCCCTGCAGGGTTGCACTGGAGAACACATAACAAATACAAATAGACTAATAACTAGCCATACTATAAAAATGCTGTTCTTCCTGCAGAAGAGTATATAATTCTCCAGATAACCCCCTGATCAGTTTAGGTAGGTTCACTAATATTTTTCTACATTAACTCCTTGTTATTTGAATTGTACCGGACATCCTGCACACTGAGGTGTTCAGCCTGTGCTGTACTGCCCTATTACATAGCTACTGCTAGAAGGTCCCTCCCTCGACAGAAAAGCCCACAGGGCTGCCTCCCTTTCCTTTTCCCAGGTACCCCAAGAAGTGACTGTTCAGCTGGGAGCACAGACCAAGAGCAAGAACATTTTCCTCTTCTGGCTGAGGAAGAGCTGTTACAGGAAGACACAGAGGGCTGCTGCTCCCACACCTGCAGCTGCAGAAAAGATATTGCAGAGTTCCATGCCAGATAACCAGGGCAGGCACAGTGAGGGGAATATCTTCTCAGCTTCCAGAGAAGGCCCGGTGTCCAGACATGATGCCTGGGGACCAAGGCAAAGGCTCAGCCCCTGACTGCAGGGTCAACGCATGGCAGCACGTACTGGAGCTGGCCAAGAAGTGTGTTCTGAGGGGTAAGAATTCCCCCCCACCGGGAACACATCCGCAATGGGATCACAGAAGATGTCTGCAGTGATGATATTTGGATGCACCTAAAGACTGTGGTGTTCTTAAACAGCAACACACACTTAGACAAGGAGTTATTTATCTGGTCAGATTTTCAAACTCAAGTTTCCATTAGCCCTACCGACTTGAAGCTTAACCCTGCCAAGTCTTTGCTGCTCCAGCAGTCACCCAGCACAGATCCTGCCTCTGTGCTCAAGCACAGCAGTACCTCCCTGATCACCACAGAGCCACAGGGGTGCCTGCCCACCGCTCACCTGGCCTTCACCGAGAGCCATGGGGTGAAAAATCTTGGTCCATGTTAACAAATCATTACTTAACAGACTATTCCATATGAAATATCAGAAAATAACTTCAACTAATTCTTACTTGTAATTCAATTCAGATTTAATTAGATATAATCAATTTGGAATGCAAGAACATACTACCTTTTGCCAGCTACTCACTCACTCTCACATATCACATAAAAATCAAAATACTCTGGAACCTCATTCTAACCCTACTGACATTGCTGTACGTTGCTATTACCTCTACCACTGTGATACAGCCTGCCCACATTTTCCAAGTGCATAATAAATTTTGCAGTCTTTAAGATCATGCTGATACTACCTACAATGGGAAAGTGGAGATTTTGAAAAGTATTTTCAGTTCTCCATTGAAACTTAACATGTGAAAAACTATTTCATTTGTGCAATTAGCTACGACCCTAAGAATATTTTTCAACTGTATTCACTGAGCAACAGCGAGAGCTCAGCCAAAACAGGAGCAAAACCAAAGCAAGCTGAAGCAAGCCCATTTATGTCTAGTTCTGTTCCTTCATCTTTTGTGAGCAGAAGGACCACATATGACAGACAGCTATCAGCCTCTTGAAACAAAATCCATTTTTTTCAAAGAAGATTTGTACTTTGTAAACCAAGTAAACCACATGAATAGTACTAGCATGAATAGGCTTTTGTTTTATTTAAATTAAGATATTTTGGATTTCTGAAGATGCAAATAGATATGACAAAAAAAGGTAACAAGGGTACAATAGAAAATTATGAAGCAGGGAGAAATTTAATTACATGCCTGTTTGGTTGAAAGTTCAAGATTCTTTTTATATTGCTTCAAATTTAAAAATTCACAGATCCTTTCCCTCTGTTTTCCAAATATGTTCAGGAAAATAAGCTGGTTGAATCTGTCCTTCCATGGCTTTTTATTTCAGTTGCATGCTATTTGGATCCTTTTATTTCTATGGAAATACAAGACCAGTTCCAAGTCGTGAACTATCAGACTTCCTCTTAATGAAGACTGGATCAAAATCTGCAGTCCTCCCACAACAGAAAAATCCTGCAGAATTTAACAGTGCACAATAACTCTTCTAAGAAAAGTTTTAAAGAAAATCTAAGCCAGCCAGCTGAGCTCTACAACATTGTACTCAACAGCTGGAAGAGTAACACTCTCCATCAAACACTGGAAGTTTTTAAAGCAGTTTTTTAGAACGCTATTTCATTTACAGAAGTGAATCCTTCTACTAGATTTAAACCAGAAACTCCTACTGACACAAGCAATGGGTTCTTCTCACAGCCCCACCTGCAGCCTGACCCTGTGGAGCCAGCCAACTTCATCTCTATCATCTCCTCAGGGCAGTGCCCCAGCCTCCTTCAGCACCACCCACTAATTCCCACTCACTTGAATTCACTGGGATTTTCTGGGATTAAATAAAAACATAAAAATAAAAATACTGAGAGGCCAATTTACAAAAACATATACACGACAAAAGCCTTCCTCATTTCAGAAATCACATTCAGGATGAGGAGAGTGGTCCAGATACGTAGCATTCTGCTGTACAAGTCTGGAATGAGAACTTCAGTGATCTGGGCCTAATCATATTTCAAAAAAATCAATAGGAATTTTGTCAGTTTTACCAGGAGCCACATGATATGCATGACACTGTTGGGGGGACCAGACACCTACAGCAAAAGGCACTGACCTGGGTCTTTCTCACCCTCTAGGTGAGAACTCACTACAATGAAATGCACGTGGACACTGCCGAGCCCTACAGTACAAGTGAGAACAAGCATTGGGAACGTGACTCCAAGTACTAACCTAGTGTCACAAAACACAGAAAACTGTTCCTTTCTTTCACCAAAGAAAACCAGACCTCAGTCTTTAGGAATATCTCTCTGTTTTCACTCTGCCACACTTTTTAAGGCAATCCATTGGCCTTTCTGGTCGCAGCTGTATAGACAAGATGACTGATGACCTAAAGGGATCTGCACAAGTGGTAGCTCTACCCCTGAAGATAAACAGCCAAAATATACAGTTTGTGCTGTATAAAAGGTAAAGAAATATAAGCCCCATCCAGCCTCTGATGTTTTCCCATCCCCTGTCTGTTACGGGACACAGGCCAAAGAAGCTAATAGTGCAAGGTGCCAAGTATCTCCTGTAAATTAACTCCCTATGTTGTCAGTCCTAAAAGAGGACACAGCAATACAGGCTGCTGTCACTGGAAGGATACCCACATAGGTCTTCACACATTTTTTGACCTCTCCATGTGATAGAAAGAAAACAAACCAACAATAACTTAAAACAACAAAAGCAAGCCAACTGCAAAGATTATTGGTCAAGCATTGGAACAGGCTGCCCAGGGAGGTGGTGGAGCCACCACCCCTGGAAGTATTCCAAAAATGCACAGATGCGGCACTTAGGGACATGGTTTAGTGGTGGGCTTGGCAGTGCTGGGTTAACGGTTGGACTTGATTATCTTAAAGGTCTTTTCCAACCTAAATGATTCTACGCTGAGTATAGCTAGACAAACTTAACACACATTTCAACTTTCTCCACAAGACTGGCCCCATGGCTGCTCCTGGCTGCTTTGGCCCTGGCAGCTCAGGCCAAGTGCCACCCCTTGGAGCACCTTGTCCACGCTAACGAGGCCAGCTGCAACACAGGCAGCTGCTCACCACAGCCAGCCTCTGCCACCTGCAATACTGAGGGCACAGGTCAGCAAGAGCCAGCCAAAGCTCTGTTACTGCTGAAAATGGCCCAGTCAACTGAAAACGAGAAAGAAAAAGGGGGCAAGGATGACAACATGGAACTGGTCTGACCGACTGCTGCAGAGGTTGCAGGTGACCTGTCTGTACAATGCATTTGAATCAAGCTGGCAGCGAGGACATGGTCCTGGTATGCTACTGTGTCATTTGTACAGAGTGAGTTTCCAGAGAGGAGCTGCACTTGAAATAAACTGAACCCAGCACTCTTGCTTTTCCTTTGGAAGTTATCTAGCCCATTGGCCTGCACAACACAGCAGCTTTATAATAGCTCTTGCAGCGTAATAATTGTGCTGCAATTAATGCCAATGAACCCTGGAGTATACTGAAGCACATTTGGAGCAAATTAAAGCTGGTGGTACCCATAAAGAAGGAAA
Organism: Ibycter americanus; assembly: GCA_035590275.1. Lineage (NCBI taxonomy): Eukaryota > Metazoa > Chordata > Aves > Falconiformes > Falconidae > Ibycter > Ibycter americanus. The sequence continues at coordinate 1,077,346 of JAVJGI010000064.1, forward strand.
GGTTCTGGTTTTAGACATAACATTTAAACAACAGCTGAGGATTTGGCCCAGCAAGCATGAAGAAAACTCAACCGAATCCATCATCTTGAGCTTCGCAACAGATGTTTGTGGGGTGGATGTGGGGTGGAAAAACTGCAGTTCTTAGTTTTCCTTTGGAACTTCCACGGGATAAAACAGATGTAACAGTTATAATGGGGATAGATTCAAGGTTGTGATGAGGTGTCATGCCAGAAAAACTGCAGCTGGCCAAAGAAACTATTCAGAAACTACTCAGTGTGCAGTTCACTATTGCAGGGCCTGTGGATGGCAGCTGACTGTGTTCAGAGCAGATTCAAGCATGAGACACCAAGGGTCCTTGAATAAGCTCCTTTGATTCCCCCAATCCACCTGAGCTACTCTTGCTTATCCCAGCAGAAAACATTCACATGGCAATACGCAAGGCACAGGGCTACCACCAACACTTCTATGACAGTATCCAGCATCAAAATCTTAGTCCAGTCACCTTCCTTCAGGCACTAATGCTAACAAATAAAAACAGCCATTTAAAAACCAAAATTAAATCATGCCTTCCATAGCAAAGAGGAACCATTTAAAATGTAAATTTCTCTAGGGTTTTTGTGTTAGTTGTTGCTTCTAAATAAAAAAAGACACACTAGGAAGACAGGCCACTGCTTAGTATGTTCATGCACTGTGAATGCAACCTTGTCACCAGTCTACTTCCTCTTTTAATAGCCAGGTTACCTAAGGCTATTACTTGTCTTTCAAAATAATGTTTTCTTATTCAAATTACAAATATTCAGAGTGGCATAAAAATCACTCTTTTACACTTCAGTTACTTGATGGCATGCTAACACTGTTAAATCATGTATACATTGAGTAACATAAATGTCTGATTTTGGGGGACTATTTGAACAGTTTCCTACTTGTACAAAGGAGGGAAAACCTGAATTTAAGAATTGCATAGAAGTACTTTTTAATTCTGTCTCAAAAGAGGCAATGCTAACAAACTTGCCCCTCCTTTATTCAGCTTTGGTGTTTGTAGGCTTTGGGCCATAATGTCTGATGATCCATTTCAGGGGCATGCTTGCCACATGAGGGAGTAGGTGTGGAAGCTCCGTGCCCTGCACCATACATCCTCTGCAGACCTCATGGACTACTTCTTGTGAGTCCACAAGAGGTTACTAAGAAAACACCTGATGCAGGAAGCTCACCATCACTACCCACATCTGCCTCTCCACTGGAGAGCTGTTACAGGTCTGCAAGCTAAAAAGGATTGAAAACCCATTTCATGTTTTACCATGTCTGCATGAAATCACCCAGAGCTGAAGCCACAAAATATTCCTAAGTACAGTCACCTACATTATCTGGGAAAAAGTAGGTCCTGCAGCACATACGAGAAAACAGCACACAAAAAACCTCCATTACAGTTACACCTATTGGTAACAGAGACTTTCTGCACAGAGAACACGTAGGTATTACTATCTTCCATCCAGTACAATCTCCAATTTACAAGCACTGCTCCTTCCTTTCCTCCTTCCTACATATCCCTGTAGAAATTTCCAAATACTTCTCCAACAGCCACAGGGTGAAATCTTGCTTCCACCAGTACTGGTGGGAAATCTGCCACTGACTCTGACCATTATTTCATCCTGTCTTGGGAGGGATCTTTGCCTGAGTGAGTGCTGCAGGACTTGGGGATCTTTGCCTGAGTGAGTGCTGCAGGACTTGGGTCCAAGAAGAGCTAGTGCTCTCTTGTCAGCAGCACAACTCCTCCCCTTACACAATTTCCATAATAACTCAGAGACAGCAAGACTTTTTTTTCCCCTATTAATTCTAGCTATGATAGATGCTCTATGGAAGCTGAACATTACCTCTGCAAAATGATGTCTGCATTAATTGCAGAATTTAATGGTCTTACATTCCCCAAACAGGCTGTGTATGCAGGCAGTGCTGCCTGCCCAGAATCTGACAATAGCTCTTTAAAGTTGCTAGTATTATGCTTCTGTGGATAAAAATTCCAGTTCTCTTCACTCTTCCCAGTTAAAACCTTCTCTTCGGATAAAGGAGCAGGTCATCAAAAAGGGCAGTTCTAGTCAACAGTCTTATTAATGATGACAACCCAAGTAACACAGTCACTTCCATATGGTTTCCATCTCAGTGACTTCACACACATTCACTCCATAAACATTCTTATACCTGGGTAGTCAGCAAAATATTGATTATCTCCTCTATTTCATTTGCTCTTTCATAAGCTAGGAAGTACCAGTGAAATTACACAACTTGCTTTGCAACAAAGCAGAAACCAGAACTCAAGTATATTCACCTTCCCAATTGCTCAGACCCCTTCCAATTTCTAGTTGCACACACAGCTGCTTTTCTCGTTTAAGCCATCTTTTAATTTAGTTTTAAAAGAGACCATAATTTAGGAAAAATATAATTCAGAAACACCTACAATAAGCATTTCCATCATTAGTGACACCAGATGAAGAAATTTTATAAAGCAACTCTGCAAGGAAATTTGCAACTCTAAGAGAACTTCAGTCCTTCAAATGGTTTACTTGTTCATGGTTTGCCTGCTATATTTATTAGGAAAGTGTTAATCACTGTTGGTTGTCAAATTCAAACAAACAATTAAAGTCAGGTCTTCTACACCAGCTCCAGCAGACAGCTCAAACTTATCATTTGTACAGAAGGATGGAAACTTCAATCACTACAACAAAGACCTTTCCAAGCTTAGCATGACATAAATAATTCTGATACCTATGGCATTTTATAGCCATTCCCATTTTTAAATGGATGCAACTCTTCTTCTACAGCCTCCAACATGCTTGTCTTTTAAGGATCTAGATGTGGTGGTCAGATATGCCAATACTCTGCCTTACTTCTGTTAACAGAAATTACTCTGGCACCATAAATTTCAAAATCAACAACCCCCATTAAAAACAAAACCAAAATATGCATACAGGAGGAAAGCAGAATATCACCAGGAGGATATCACACTCTACCAGCTTTACAAGACAAACCCACGTATATAACATTTAAGCCACTCTGTGGAGGAAGACACACAATAGAGAACTACAGCATAGAAAGAAGTGTCAATTCATACCACGCTGCATTTCAATGTGATCCCAAAATCCTAGGCTGGTTTAACAGGAGAAGAAATGCTACTGCACACTTCATAGAACAAAAGGACTTTCCAAAGCTTCCTTTTCAAAAGCTCTGTCTGCTAATTACTATTTTGGAGACTAATGATGAGCAAAAACCAGTTAGAGCTTCTCTGGAATTAACAGGTAGGCTTTGTAGAAGGTATTGCAGAAGCCCAGGGGTACTGTGTGTGTAGAGATAAATACCTAACACCTTCCACCAGAAAAATCTGAAGCCTCTTTGAGAAGGCACCTACCACCCGTAACTGTCTTCCCTACATTAAATCCTCACACTAACCTGCAAGACCTGCTGAATGAACAGCAGATGTTCATTTGCCATCAGTGTTTCAGAAGGTGGCAGAGGGGTGTGAAGGGTCCTGCCAGAGCTCACTCTGCCCAGTCTCCAACGGTGAAATCCAGCATCATCTTAGAAAAAAGTTTTTCTGCCTTGCCTGTGACCAGAGCAGACAGTCTTTTGGTTCCTTCACCTCCCATAAGACAAAAATTGAGACATGTCAACCAAAAATACCATTAAATAAGATCTGCATTCAAGAGAATAAAATCGATTGCTTCTTCAATGGAAGATGCAAAGTAATCCAGCTCATCTCTCTGCAGCCATAATCCAATTTGTTGTACTAACACACATACACACCCACCTTCCCTTCTCTGCTGTTGCTTTACAGACCAACCGGAATATATACAAAAGAGACCACATACCTGAACATAAACCTTTGGCACTACTTATGTGCTCTGCAGGGAGACATGAACTTTCAGCTCTGCATCTGGAGTCTACCAGAAAGTCCAAGGCTTCACACATTTTGTGAAGATAAGTTGTGATGGTTTTTCTGCATTTTCAGCCAGCACTTACATATCGCTTAACAATGAAGATGCCAAAAAGCATGACTCAGCCAGAGGAAAAACTGCCATCATTCTTAGCAGTTTTCCAATTCAGCGCATAGATTTTGTTACTTTATTTAAAAACAAACAAACAAACAAAAAAAAAACCAACCAAAAAAACCAAAGGCTCTATAGAGACAAAACCCCCCTTATTCTGCACTGTATATCATCTGCGCTGTATACAACAGGAATGCTGAAAGGCTGTTTTACATGCCTTCATTACAGAGCAGACCAAGGTATTGAATCTTACAAAATTACATTGTGCAAGAAAAAGAAAACTGTTGTTCCAGCAACCTCAAGGTGAAACATATGTTGTCACTCTCTGTAGACAAATGACAGGAGAACGCAAAGGCATGTGCACAGGCAGGTTTCACTACGCTTAGTACAACTACAGTTTCTCATCATCCAAGGGATTAGGAATAGCTCATTGAGCATCCTGAGGGAGCGTGGGTCTTGCAGCCACAGTTTAGTGCTGGAGCCGAGACATCCCCAGAATAAGGGAAGACGACTGGAGCTTCCAGCTCATCAGGCTGGTATGGGATTTTTGAAAGACTTGCCAAAACTTTACATGTTTCTAGTACTTTAAGGTTAATTCATTAGCAGCAAATCAACAAGAATTTTTCAGAAAAACTGGAAAAGGAGACTAGTTGACATGGAAGGAAACTTTCTGAAGGATACAGGGGAAAGTCTGCTTTTTCCTCTTCTGAAACCCTCCAATACAAGAGGGATATTGTCCTCTGATTTATAGATGTTAAAGAAACTCAAGTCATAGTCGATGGTGGTCATATGCTACCTCCTGGAAGTAAGACAACACATATACACAAATATCCTATCTACATCAACAGAGCACAAATAATTGTACAGTACTGCTGCAAAAATACACTGTATTAAGAAAAAAAAAAAAAAGGATGAGTAGTACTTTCAGTACTAGCCTAAAAGCAATCCACAGTATTTCACTTCAACACATTCATTAAAGCTCCAAGGTTTTTTTAAGCTTTCATAAAAGCAAAATTAATGGATATTGCTGAAACAATAGTAGAATTTGATCTTTAAAATAATAACTAAAAAGCCTCGTAAAGCACAAGAGCAAGCAGCAATGAGGCTGGAAACTAGAAAGCATCAGGCTTCCTATTACACTCAATTAAATTGTTAATCATGTCATGTACTCACTTCTTAATCTCTTTAAACCAATACACCAGTATGATAAGTAATAAATTTGTTTTTATGAGAAAGCTTCTGATGTATCCTTGGTTGCCAGGAATGAAAACTGTTTACGAAAAAGTAATTTACAGCAAAACTTTATGTGAAATACAGAGCTTCAAGGATACCAAGCCATATGAACAACAATTCAGGACAGACAGAAACATAAATATGCTAAAGAGTAATATTAATTCTTTATATTTCTGGAACCTTTAATCTACAGTTTGGAAAGGTTCTATTTACATTACAGTTTCTACTGTTTCATGTATCTTTTCAATTCTTCCAAGAATGCTGAAACCCTATTCATACCGTGCAGTGAACACTATGCAGTTGGTATGTTTTAAAAATTGAGAGTTCCATCATGGACTCTGTTGCCTTTCCATTAAATAGGTGAAGCAAAACCTGCAACAAAATTAATCATAACCTACATGCTTGTGACAACAAAAAGTGTTTTTCCTAATCCAATCCTTCAGCCTGTGGCTGACTTCACTCACAAAGTTTAACACAACTCTTCTTCCCGATTCAACCTGTATCCTAAAGCTGAGAACCACAGAAGATTTAGCAAGAAACACAAAATCTCACTCTTGTGTTTTCAAAACTTAACCCTAACAAACCCTAACTCCAGCCTTAAGGTACTTAGATCACTAGCAGCTATGTTGAAGGTCAGGTGGCACATTCAGCCCAGCACCAGCCCTCACCCCACACCGCTGGTTCCTTAAAGAATACATAGGAATATAGGAAGAAAGGAGCCTCTGCTCTTTCCTCTCCCTTTCCTCACTACCACTGCCTCAATGCCCACACCTACAACAAACCTAAATACCCTGTAGTGCCTCCTGCCAAAACTAGTGGTCATGCCACAGACTGCTCTTGGAGGGGATTCAGAAAAAAATTGATTGTTCTCTTCTCAAGGGGAAAAGGTAGAAGCTCTGACACCAGCCTAGAAGGAAAAAGGAGGCCAGAGAAAGAAAACACAGACTCTGATGAATTTGTCATTACTTCAGACCTAAAGCAGGGAGCAACTGTCAGAGCCTGCCGCGTTGGCTGTTCAGAAGCTATAGTAATTCTCTGTGCGCTTCCACACACTCCCAGGTCTTAGGCAGGATGATTAATTGCCCTCTCTCACAGCTCTGAACGAATGGGAAGATGACGACAGTGACAGATCACTGCGGCTGAGACTCTCCTAGTTGCCACTGGCCTTTTGAAAGTTATAAATGCTGCGATTTCTTTAACCCGCAGGTGAGGCGCGTCAGCGTCCCTGGCTCTAGTTAGAACCCACAATTACAGCTTCATGCAAGTAACTCTCAGCTGAGCAAAGATCCTTTAACAGTTTGGCAAAGCTCTGATCAGGGTGAGAGAGCTAGAAGGTCAATCACCAACCAAGTCATAAGTGTTTCATTTAAATTAAAAAAAAAAAAGTTAAATAATTGTTAAAAATTCTTTTGGTTTGGTTAGATTTTTTTCTTTTTTAAACTCTGAATGCATAGGACAGATCTGCCTTTTCAGAAAGGGCTGACACTGTTCCTCTGTCCCTGGCATGTCCCGCTCCTGATCCTAAAAAGCTCTGAACTCTGCTAAATCTGAATTCCTAGATGCTTCCTGATAACTAATAAAGGCAAGTCATCCATGCTATCCTCTAGAAAATCAAGGCCTGCTTTCAGATTTCTTCCCTGCTCTGAAGTCCTTGCAAATTCATTTTACATGCTTAATTAGCATCTCTGCCCTCATGCCACACCGTTTACAAGAAGCAGCCCTCATTACATGGTTATGCATCTACATTTCCTCTGCTTCTGAGTACACATTGTGCATTTTAATTCTTGAATCTGTTTCACTTGCTGGTCTGGGTGTGAGACGCACACATCAACACTTTGAAGAGCTAGCCTACCACCTTTGTATCTGTTTTGCTCAGTTATATTTATGATCCAGCTCTTGAAATTCCGTTCCATAAGGCTTTTCTGAACTACCCCAAATCCACCATAGCTTCACCTGTGGAACTGTGAAAAGCTTTTTGATCTTAGAAGTAGAAATTACCCTGGAAGCTCATGCAAACTTGAAAGGTAACACATCGAGGGATAGAGGGCAGGGAAGCTGAAATCCAAGAGCTGTATCAAAAGAATTTTTTTTAAAAAAAAAATGAACATTTGTACCCATTTTCTACCTTTTCTATTTGGCCAAGTATTCAGAGTGCCCGTCTACCTGAGGCTCTGCTCAGCTTCCAGTGCCCTTTGTTACACACACTCGGTTCAGGTGTGCAAGGGAAATGCCACCTTGCAGATGAGGAATAGGGCACATGCCCACAAAAGCGCTAGAAGAATTAAAAATATCACACAAGTAATGCAGCAACGTATTGCGAGAGGCAATTAAGAGTACCACTAATGTATTCTCGCAGGTGTATATTAGTTGGCTATTTGTGGCCATAATGGATCAGCATGGGAAACAAATTTAACACAATCTGCAAATAGCCCAGATGCCATGCAATGCTGCTGATGAAACAGCACTGGAAAAGTTTGTGTGGCAAACTAAGAAGTAACCCTATCCCTTTTATATCCTAAGCTTAATACCTAACAGTTTTATTTGCCTTTTCCTCATTTGCTTACCCTTCGCATCTTCCTCACACAACAGATTTTCACTTGGACATGTCTGTACACCAAGCCAGCGCCGTGGCGTGCCAAGGAACACCACGTTTGTCTGGTGACTGAAACACACGTGCAAAAAGGCTGCAAAAGCTCTTGGGTGTTTTCCTTGAGGCACTACTCATGACTCATTATGGATGCCTCCCCAGTGGGTGGTCAGAGGGCCTCAAACTTTTCAGTTTTGTGACAAAATACCATCTCTGAACCTCTCCAAACCTACAGTAAAGGCAGGCCCAGAACATCACTTCATGTCTCATTGCGGTCTCTGTCCTACAGCTACGGCACTTCCTTTCCGCCTGACTTGCAAACCCAGTGTGACCAGGTGCATTTTTTACTGCTGTGTGTAAATACTGACCTGGAACTACCTACACTGATAGCCTACCCTTTGTTTTTACATAAGATACATTTTAAATTTTCTTGTTTGATTTATTGTTGTGATCGATGCTTGACCATTTTGATATGCTTCAGCCACTAATAGGAAATTGTATCATTTTAAGACTGGGCACAGCAGGTTCAGGTTCTATCACTGTCCAGTTCCTGGGTGATAAAAGCTTTGGAAAAAATGTGCTAAACTGCATTAAGAAAATATTCATTCTCCATCTTCCAATAAGCAAAGCCACAATGTATTGTTGTTTGTGCACTGGAGTGCAAGATGCCTGTTGCTACAGTAAGGGTGATCTCAATCAGAATTGATCAACCTCTAAATTCCTTGGTCACAAGCCAAAGTTGTGGAGCTGTTTGATAAATAGTACAGTACAACACACGGCATGCACTGAACACACTGTAATCACTGAAAGAGTGATGTCCCATGGAGGGAGGAGGTTTTCTGGTGTTTTTCTTGCCCAGGAGGGACACAAGTTCTAATGGGGTTGCTCTGATGACGTGAGACAGTACAAGGGCAATGAGTGGGTCAGGCTCAACACCCATCCAGCCCAGACACGGGACAATCAGCAGCACACAGCTCAGTCTGAGTACAGACTGAACCCTTCTCTAGTGTGCAACTTCAGATTTTAGAAAACCAGTGATTACAGGCTCCCACACACATTAGGGAAAATGCATCTTTGCAGAGACTTAAAGAATTTTGCCCTGTTAGCGATGCTCTTGTTCCTCTAGCAATCAACAAAATAACGTTCCTCACAAGTAGCAGCACCTTATAGACAAATGAAAGGCATGACCCCTGCCCCAAACACTTTACAGCGGAACGAGAAAACGTGGTAAAAGGCAAGAAAGTGGAACAAAAGAATTGATACAGCATAATGTCAGGAGGGCACCTGCTTTCATGGACCAAGCATCCTGCTATTTCCACCTTTTAAAACACTGGCACAAGCCTTCAGGACCATGCCTGCCCTACTATGACTAATGTGCCATCATGGCAAGCCTAACTTCCACATGAATGATTTCCTTCTCTAAATCCCTCTTTTCCTTTGCTTGCAATGCTATTGTTTCTCTAAGATCTCATTACATATTAATAACCATACACCCATTTATTCTGATCCCAGATGGGAAATACCAGCTATACAGGGACTGACAGAATAAGATTGTATTCGTAGGTCTTAACGTTTCACTAATGATTCAAACTTCACCATGGGTTTTGAAGCAAGGAGAGAAGAAACAGCCTGGCACCCAGCCATGCTAACAATCTACTTGACTTTTTCCAGGACTACAATCTAATTCTGTGCCTGCTTGGATTAACCAAGAGTTTGACTCTTCAACTGTCACCTCATCCCTCTGCTAGCTATGTTTTCCAGCCAGCTATCCTTTCATGCCTTTCCATCTCCTCCTGTTTCAAGCAGGAGAGCTATTCACAACCAGTGCAGTGGGCTTAATCACAATGCAGCCTCCTGTGATTAACAGTCATAAAGCTCAAATAAGGATACCGATGATAAGCATGTTAACCACCATTTGAGAATTTTAATCATTTCACAGCCTTCTGCACCATAGCTCTGCTTGGCATCTCTCAGTAAAACATAATGGCCACATATACGGCAGCTTTACAGCCCTCTTCACTTCAACTGCTTACACCAAATACAAACATAGATCACTGCAATTCCACATAAGATCTCGTTCTTTCTTCCTCTTTTCCTGCCACCATCCTGCATCATGACCCTGGGGTAGTCACTCAATGAAAACAAAAAAATGAATACAAAAAGTATTTAGAGTTCAAACTGTTTGACCGGAGCCTTTTATTACCTGCGTGTAGAGCCCCATACTGTCCAATTTCTCCGCTATTCCTACTGTTCTCTCTTTGGAAATGGATCAATAATATATTTTCAACAACATGAAAGGTAAGTCTGTGGAAAAACAAATATCCATCTCCATATCACAAGGCAATTATGTCAATTTAGTGTCTCAGGTCCCTAGGCAAATTTATTACCTGATAATAAGAAACACTAATTAATAGCCACAGTTTGAGCACATTTACACCTTAGCTGTGCAAAACAATCATTCTGAATCAAGATGCTCTATTAAAACAAACAACCCTTTTAAACCTGAAAAAAGTAGTTACTGGGACAAAAGGGTTATTTATGTAGCAAATCAGATCTTCAATTTTTTTTTTTTAAATTGTAGGTTGCTGTGAGTTTTAAACACAATAAGGGGTACATGCAAATAGACCATACTTACCAGTATGTGAGATGCACACATGTGGAAATACACATAATAAAAAGAAGATTCAGTTACAGATAGAAATATTTTCCATATATAATTCATTTTTATTAGCATATCTTAAAATTAAAGCTTGAATAGAATAAACTTTCTTGCATATATTTGTAAGTAAAGGCAAGTACATCCCTTACAATTGTTTTCCATCCTTCAATGCCCTATAGGATTTATTTTATAGTTCATTATTAAGGTGACCACAAAAGCCACCTTCATTCTCGCAGGCACTGGACCCACACCGTTCTTCTCAAGAGCTGGGGCTGATCACTTGCTTCTCGCACGCTCCACCTTCAGTCCCACCAAACTTACCGCTCATTCCCCATTTCTTAAGGGGCTGACCAACTTCTTCGACTTGATAACCAAAGACATTGATCCCCTTGGAAACCTGTGGGACCAATTCCATTCCTTCTAGGAGTCACCGCACATTCAAAGCTTCCGTTTCTGTGTTCAAAGCACTTAACTGCACACACATAGCATACTACACTACCTCCTCTGTTGATTTTTCAGGAAGTCTTTTCATTGTCCCCACTCCAAACCAGACTGCTTTTCTGCAGCCAGAAGGTGAAAATCTCTCTACCATTGTTTCCAGTTTACTCTGTGTATACCTCTGTCTTGAACTAGAAGAATGAGAGAATACTGTAGGCGCTATAAGAAACCAAGTTGCCTACATGTTCATACGTGTGTAGAACAACTTGACAATAACCAAACACGTCTCCAGAGGATATCAGTATTTGCAGTTCTAAAGAAATTATTTTCTATATTTAGACACCTCTAGATGATGCTTTCATGCTTCAGTTCATGAAGATACCCAGAAAGACAAGACTGCAATGTTGTCTTTAAGTTACTGACAGGTGATTTCAATTACAGTAACTTTCACTGTCAAGCATCAGTTTGCAATTAAACTGTAAATATACCCCACAACGAAAAACACACAAAGTGGACTACAAAGGGTACGTCTTCAAGAAAGTTCCCCTTGAATAGAAGCATTCCTTAAGCATGAAAAAAGCCTACTTTCTCAATTACCTGTGCCTGGGAAGCTTCCTTTAGCAAGACTGTATTTTGTTGTTTATTTCTGCAAAACAGAAGTTAGTAACTTCGGTGGGTAAAAGACAGGCAATTCTGCCTGGATTCTTCCAGAGACCACTGGTATCTCTGGTGCCTCCAGTGCTGCCTGTCACCTTGTCAATAGAGTAAAATTGGAGCGTCCACAATTCAGATCCAGCAGGATCCAGCAACAGTGGGGAGGTACATGACACACAGAAATAAAGAAAAAACACATCAACTTCAACCCGTGGCCTGTGAGAACACCGAGCAGTAGGTGAGGGCAGACACAGGAAACACTGCAAAAGAAGCAGCAGAAAGAGCACCACCTTTTCCTAAACTCTAGGACTCTAAACCAGCTCCCACTGAAGCTGGCACTGCTGTCAAGAGGGGGAGAAGGAAAGGACCTCTGCTTTGCCCCCCGCCCTCTAACAACGTATTCCCACCCCCTGCCCTCTTCCAGCACAAGCATTTACGGAACTGTACAATGAGCTAGAAATAACCCAAATACACAATAAATGACTATGGATAGAGTCTCCAAGGTCAACAAGTAAAAGCAGAGAAAAGAGGGGTCATTTCCTCCTCCTCTCCAGCAGCTGAAGGAAGAAGTTAAAAGTGCCTAAATTGCAACCTCAGGGCGTCCACACTTGCCTAACACACGCCATTCCTCCCTGTAGCTGCAACTCCACAGCATCCTAACCACTGTCACGCAATGACAGAGGTAATTCATTAACCATAAGAATGCCAAAAATATTGACTAGGCCTTTACATGTAAAGGTTCAAAGCCCATCTCTACTGCTCTGCATGCAAACATACTGCTTTCAGCTAAGTTTTCAGTCAAGACATATCTAAACAATGACTGCATTTCAAACGGAGCTGTAAGCAACTGGAGATGAAGAATGCCTCCCTCTCTCCCTGCAATAGCTGAGCAGTTGCCACCAATGGAAACAAAAAAGTGAAAAATAAAAGTGTAATAACCTATGTTGATGTGAGGTGAGCTCTTTAACCTCTTTTTGATCAGTCCATCCATCCTGACATTTAGCAGACAGCCAAAGCTTATAATGGAGGATTAGTGGAGAACTGCTTTTCAGCAGGTATATTGACTTTTGTCACTTGCTCACAAGACAGGCAGGTTTTACAGCCAATAGTACTTCATATCATCTGGTCAAACATTTCTCAGTGTAAAAAGTAATAGGTAGAGGTGATTTGTATCTGCTAGTCTCAACAGCAGCTTCAAGATTTCTTTTTATATCTTATTTCCTACTCTACCAACGTTTGCTTTTCTCCTCCAGTATGTTATGCCTTTCAGAAACTCAAGTTCAGCCCTTTACGAGCTTCCACTAAAAATCCGCTTTAAGACTAAAATCCACTTTATCTGCTAAAAAAATAATAATCCAGCTTTAGTGACGTGTGCCCAGTCTTCTGTACACTCAAGACAACTTAAAAAAACTGAAGCTATTTAATACTTAGGTCCATTGGGACTTGTATACAAATAAATGCATCAGAAAGCATCATCCTTCTTTTCCTTCTTCCTTATGCTAGGCCATCTGTGCAACTCACTGCACAGCTGGGGGGTGGGGGGACACACCAAACCAGAAAGGAGATGCTCTAACATTAAAGGAAGACAGTTATTTGAGAGAACAGCATTTTTGCTGGTGGTTGCAACTTCAGCGGACAACACTTTTGAATTGAACCAGAATGTAACACTTACTTCAAGGGAGGTTTGCCTTTATCCACATCCTGACGGAAACCTCCAGCACACACAATCATAGCTCCAAAATGTTTCCACCACATTTGGCTCTCAATCACACTAACAGATGTTTAGACCATTAGCTTGTTTAGAGAGATTACACCACGGCCTTGCACGTTCACAGGGACAGAAATCAGTGAATTCTTTCAACCAGTCTCATCTTTGTTTTTCCTGCTCATAACCATACTATCCGGACCAAAAAAAAGAGGCTGTTTTTAAGGCCTTTAATTTTGTTTCATGGTCTTAATAGCAAAACATGAGCACTTGCTGCTCACCTTAAAACAGGGGGTGGGGAGGAAGAATCACCCCTGTTCCAAATGGCAGTTTTGATATCTGAAATTCAGCCTTATACTGAGTGCCTTCTTGAATGACAGCCAGGTCCTGCAGCAACAGCAGGTATCCCAACAGTCCTCATGTGCCCAACAGCAGCAACATCTACATGTGAACACCAGCAAGCAGACAGAAATCCAGCTTCAGTGTTCATAAGACTGCCAGATTTTGAAAGATGCATTGGGACTAGTCAAAGCCTAAAACAGTAGGATTTTACTCACCAGGGTCAATTTAGTGATACCTTTTGTGCCATCTGTACTGAGGCCGATGAATATGTTCACACCACTAATTTATTACTCTTCCTTCTACCTTCAATTTCCCATGTCTCATTTGAAAGATGTATCAACCTACCCAAAAGAGAGCATGTTTAAGAAGAGTCTTCCTAGTAGGCCAACTAATGTTAGAGAATTATGAATTCAGGAAGCTTCATTGGACATTTACAAATGTTTAAGTCATGTTTTTTTCCCCCACTATAATAGTTTTTTACTAAAACAATGTTTAGTCCAGTTCGAGGGGTTTTGTTTTCCCTGAAACCACCTTTTAAAAACTATCATTTTAATCAGCAATTTACTCTCTTTTTTTCCCCCGGTTTCATTTGAAACAACAGTTCATTTTTCATATATTTTTTATAAATCATCTCAGGGACTGCATCACAGTAGGGACAACCCCAGCAAGCCATCTCTGTTTAAAACTGCTCCCTCAAAGTAGCACTAGTTGTGCAGCAGCTTCTCTGCACACAGAGGGTTGTCTTCTATAGAGCGCAAGATTTCTCCACACAACTCACCACTATAAATCAGCTCCCCGTTACTCCTCAGTCTCAGCTGAAAATGCAGTGAACTAGAGACCAACTCTTCTCCCTCTGTTAATACTAAATCCAGCTGTCAAGAGACAGCACAAAGCATTAGGCTTTAAAAAGGTTAGTGAGTAATTTCTGCAAAGGCAGTTTGGGTCCCTCTTCCTCAAATACTTTTTCTGGATAATTCTGTTTCAGAAGGAAAATAACATCCTTTAAAATCTTAGCAAATGCACTACAGGAGGCAGCCTGGTTGCACCACCTCAGACCAGCACAAGACAGACTTTTGCTCCTAGATGCACACTCCTGCTTCCAAGGATTAATACTGGCATTAATCTGTCCCTTGCCCTTACCCTTAGTAGTAAAGTCAGCCAGGCCTCCAGCACTCTCTCCCTTCAGCTCCCAAGTCTTGCCTGTTTTCCAGGGAGGGATGGGGTGGAGGAAGAGCAAGACCCGTTCCCCCTGAGGCCTCTAGCCATGGCTGACAAAAGCACTCCCCAAAGACGTGATGCCTCATCGCACGGGAGTATGCAACAGAACGGCCAAATGACCAGATTGGTACTTGCTTGTTCCTCTCTGCTTGTTACATATGGTAACACCATAAATATAGTGGAAGCCTTATATGAAACTCTTCATGGATTAGACTCCAAATTCTTAATGAAGTGCCTGTTAGATATATGTTGTGCCTAAATCACTGCATGTGGTATTACAGATAAATTAAATGTAAAAGTAATACAAAGAAGATGGTCCAGGAGTTTAAGCCCCTGCTTCCACTTGCAAGCAAAACTGTTACTCTTTATCTAGAAGCAGTCTTGCAGGAATATAAATTGCCACTGCAGAAGCAGTGAATATTTTTTCCATATAAAACAAACCAACCTTATTACATGCATAAAATATTCCAGGCTTCCACATCGTGTCACATTTATGAAAGCTTCCACCGAACAGATCTTCATTTCAGTATTTAAAGCCACAGAAAAATTGGAAACTGTTTTATTTTATTCAAAAAGCAGAAATAAGGATGTTTCTTTAGTCTGTAATTAAAGTGAAATTGTTTTCCACTGCTGTCGTCATATTATGTTGCAGGTTTTACTGGAGTTAACCTCTACCTTATTGGCCTATTTCAGCTATTCTGGGTGTATTAAACAGATTTCAACTTCCCCATGGCGCAGTTTAACAGACCGTGGATCTTGCCCTACTAACACAAGGCAATGGACAGACAAGCTAAAGTGTGTAAGAAAGGGGACCTAAGGTGACAGAAAGTCAGCTTGTCAATCTTATAACATTTTCATTACAGTAAGATCACTGCTATTTCTGCGTTGTCTTTCTTCCACGGGAGACTCCTACAGTAGGAGACAGGCAGCATCATAGCCTAAAAACGGCCACAAGTCCTCCGCATGCTCTGCTGTGATCCAGCCCTGAAACAGGTCAAATTAACATTATACAGGCTAGGGGTTGACCTGCTGGAAGGCGGCTCTGCAGAGAAGGGGGAGTCCTGGTGCACTGCAAGTTGCCCATGGGCCAACAGTGTGCTCTTGTGGCCAAAAAGGCTGGTGGGATGCTGGGGTGCATGAGGAGGAGCGTGGCCAGCAGGTTGAGGGAGGTGATCCTCCCACTCTTCTCTGCCCTGGTGAGGCCACATCTGGAATGCTGTGTCCAGTGCTGGGCTCCTTAGTTCAAGAGACAGGAATCTACTGGAGAGGATCCAGCAGAGGCTACATAGATGATGAGGGGACTGGAGCATCTCCCTTGTGAGGAAAGGCTGAGAGAGCTGGGCCTGTTTAGTCTGGAGAAGACTGAGAGGGGATCTTATCGATGTCTACAGAGGAGGTTGCAGACAGGTGGTGGTTGGTCTCTTCTCCCAGATAACAAGCGACAGGACAAGAGAAGATGGCCGCAAGTTGCACCAGGGGAGATTTAGTTTGGGTATTAGGAAAAAATTCTTCACCAAAAGGGTTACCAAGTGTTGGAACAGGCTGCCCAGGGAGGTGGTGGAGTCACCACACCTGGAGGTATTTAAAAGACACATAGATGTGGTGCTTAGGGACATGGTTCAGTGGTGGGCTGGGCAGTGCTGGGTTAACTGTTGGACTTGATGATCTTAAAGGTCTTTTCCAACCTAAACAATTCTATGATTCTACAAAATATCTTAAGGGCAAGTGTCAAGAGGACAGGGCCAGGGCCAGGCTCTTTTCAGTGGTGCCCAGTGACAGGACAACAAGCAACAGGCACAAACTGCAACACAAGAAGTTCCAACTGAACAGGAGGAAGAACTTCTTCACCTTGAGGGTGTCAGAGCGCTGGCACAGGCTGTCCAGAGAGGCTGTGGAGTCTCCTTCCCTGAAGACATTCACAACCCGCCTGGACAAGACTCTGTGCAACCTGCTCTCGGTGACCCTGCTTTAGCAGGAGGTTGGAGTAGATGATCTCCAGAGGCCCCTTCCAACCCTGACCAGTCTGTGTGAATCTGTGACATGCAGCCCAATAGGGGAGTCATCTGCACAGTTCTGCAGGCTGTGCTCGCTGACTCCCTTCAGCCTCTGTTTGCTACTGTGCTTTGTTTTCTCCCTTACTGCTTGTCAGCTCAGAAAGGCATATTGAGTTTCACACTGTATGCAGATTATGAGCAATTATTATGGAACCTGTAATCCAGAAGCATTTGATATGGCTTGCACTACCTACAGTAAGATGAATGTCTGAAGGATCCCACAAGGTGACCTGAATCCAGCCCTCCCACTAATGTGATAAATGAATCCTGTAAATCCAGGTTATGGTGGCAAACATTTTTGCCTATGGGAAGCTCTGGCACTGCTGTATGCTTTCTATCTACTGCAGTCTCCTTTATTTCAAAAGAAAATGGAAAATAAGTTTTAAAACCTGCTTTTAAGAGTTAAATGCCATAGAAATATGCTAGATGGTTCCACATTTCAACCTTAAATTAAAGCCCAAAGTAAAGCAGTCAGTTTAAGACCCTTACTCTACGTAACAGTGTGCCAAGGGTCCAGACCTTCACTCTGCCCTGGGAAGGCAGGTTCATACATTTCACTCCATGCTCGTGCCTAGATATGGCTGGACATCTACTAGACCTACCATGCATCCACTTCTGAGTAACAAATTTCAAATAATCTGAAAATGAAGCTTTTATGCTGAATGCTTGTTTGGCACAATCACTCAGAATTTCATGGATAAAGTTTTTCAGTCCTGGATGACCCAATGCTGAACAGTCTGGTTCTTGGGCTATGGAAAACAGTGTGTTCAAATTTTCATCTCTTAAATCAACCTGGGGGGGGCGAGGGACGGGACACGACACACGACACCCAAAAAACATTCCCCATATTTTGGTACAGATGGGAACTGTCTCCCAAGAACATCTACTCAGGCAAGAAGTTATTTTTCTCTTAGAGATGTCCACCCAAAGACTGCCAACCATCTTTGCAACACCATACCCCAGAAGGCAGCTTTGCAGCTCCTCAGTTTTATGGTAGCAGTGGTTTACTGAGTCAAACCAGTTGTCCGTTGAGTTTGAAAGCTTATTAGAAAGATATGTTTGCTTTTTGCATCAATTTTTTTAGTTTCATTGTATTTTCTGTCTAATTAGTCTTCTCATTTACTATGCTATATTATCCCAAATTCTTTCAGTAAATATCCACCAGCCACACCTAGGAATACTCCACGTGGGAAGACTGGAACATTTACTGACTACCCTGTAACTATTCTCTAAAGTCAAATGGGTTTCTTAATGCAGGCTCACCAGCCATGATCACCCTCTACAAAAACACTCTGCTTTCAATATCTGGTTCACACTTCTCAGTACCACTCAAAAAATAAACAAAAACAATTACAATGTATAAACAACATGCAACCTTTTGCAATTTTGATTCTAAATAACAATTTGTTTCAGGCATTTGAAAAACAAGCACTCTCCTCCCTATAGCAAGATGGAAAAAGGAGCAGCCGAGACTTATGCTTTGGCCCGTATTATTTTTCAAAATGCTTTTCAAAACAAGCCAACCATACGGACGTCATTTATAAAAACTTGAGTCATACTGTCACACACCATTCAGCATGACCTACCATTACAAATGAAAATCACTTTCAAATGAACATGAATTAGTTCTTTTGTACCAAGAAGTGATACACAAGAAATTGTTCTTAAAATGACATTACCCAAATATCCTCCAGACTGAAATATAGCTGTTCCCACATCTCATCACTACCTAGTAATGCAAACCAATTATAAAGTCATTTTAATTCAAATCTAAACACTGCAGGAACAGTAAATAGTAAATAAAAATATCACATCTGAATAAACACATGAAATACATAGATTGTGCAATTATTTCAGCAATTGCAGACTGAACACTGAACAGCTGTGCTTTTATATAGCCTGCCAACCCAGGAGGACCTACAGGCTCAAGTAAGTCTACCAAACAAGGACTGTCAACCTTGGAATCTGAAAATATGAATTTAAAACAGCTTCAAAGGTAACGAGACTCATGTCTGACTTTCAAGAACACAGTTCTCCACTCGAGTTGGTGCTACGTTCATTCGCTGGTCTGTGAGAATATATATCTACTGGATCCTCATAAGCAGCCGCACTCCCATGAAGAAGCTTTCATAAAACAACTTTCCACAAATCCATCACAGTTGCTCCCTCCACAAACACCTGATTTCAAAGCTGTGAGCAGCTAACCAGTCAGCAGCATCTGTGGGATTAACACGCATGTAAAATCTTTATGATCATTAACCAGGTTCTGCAACCCTTCCACTGAAATTTATTGCATGTCCTTTAGTACACTAATACTGCATTTGTCTGTCTGGACACTTCTTTTCCCTTAATTCTGTTAGTGGCAAGAAGGAAGAGGTTTGTGCATATCCCGATAAGATGGGCTTCAAACACGAAAAATAGAGTCTTGTTTTCTGATTAAAAAATAAAACAAGTCCCCATGTCCTCATCAGCTGTACAACTGGCTAGAATATCTCAGTCCTGAGGTATCTGGGAGGTAAAAATACATGGTGAAAATGGTCTGCCTCTACATTAATACAAGATCCAAGGGACAGAAATACAGAAAAGCTATATCAGCTTTTATCAGGACATCTCTGAGGCATTGCAGTACTTTTGTATATTAGG
The DNA here is from genome assembly GCA_035590275.1 of Ibycter americanus. NCBI lineage: Eukaryota > Metazoa > Chordata > Aves > Falconiformes > Falconidae > Ibycter > Ibycter americanus. Next base: position 1,096,916 of record JAVJGI010000064.1, read on the forward strand.
AGCAAAATAATTATGATATGCCAGACTTTGCAGTGTACTCTCTGCTGACATGGTAAACATGGCCTTTTCAGACAGTCTGAGGTTATTCAGTCCATTTTACTATTAATGCTGGATTGCTCTTGACAGGTTTTTTTCTAGTACTTCATCCAGTTCAGTTTCAGATGCCCCTACATGGAATGTGATTATTTTGCCTGGGAGATCAACCCCAAACTGAAAGGGTCTCAGTGTCTGAGAAGAAATTAAGCCCCAGGAACCTCAAGAGAAATTCAGCCTGGCTTTCTGCTTTAATTTTAATTTCACCTAATCAGTCTTAGTCAGAGCCCCCTGTAAGTATAAACTGATTGTACCCAATGCTTTCATGATAAAGCTTGTAATCCATTAGAAAGTCATCTGTGACCACAAAACGCAATTTACGTATGACCTCTTAAGCCATCTGATCAAAATTACTCCAAGTCACCTCGGTTAATGTCAGATCTGACCTGCAGACTAAGGAAGCTCATTAAGTGACATGCTCAACTGTACATGTTGATGTTTCTCTCTGAAGAGAAAGTATATTTCTCAGGGGTTCCTCTTCCATTCCCATGTGAATCATAGGCTATGTCATACGTTTTATCTGCAGCTGTCATCTGCTTTCGAATTATAGCATCAGGAGAGACAGTCAAGGATACAGCCACGGATGCATTAAAATATTCCTCTAAGCTCATTTATGGAAAGATCTAACTCCTCTGTGACAATTAGCACTTCATGGCTTATTGTGAGAAGTAAGAGAATAACATGAGCGTGGGGGGTATTGCAAACCAAGCATGGCATTAGAAACACCAAAAGAATTCACCAGACCAGTTTTTTACCATCACTTTACCATCACGTAAAACGATATGCCACTCTAGTTAGCATCTTGATTTACTGAACTTTCCATAAAATACATCAGACGAATCAATTACCTAACAGTGTTTCTAAATTAGTCTTCTTGAAAGATGTAACTGATTTCTGAGAGCTGTGGCTCACAACATACTGATTTGTACTTCATTTTTCCTCAGAGAAGAGCCCAAACCAAGCTGCCCATGTTCAGCCCAATTACATAACTGCCTAAAATGTCATTATAAAGTTAAGTGTTTATATGGGCCATAGGATTCATAACACAAAAACTATATGCTCTGTGAGTTGGTCACTGTATAGCCTGGAAAGAGTTATTGTCATTCTGCTTCATTTGCTAAGAAGGGCCCTTCTGCTTGGCTAAACCCTGAATGAACTCGATTTAACTGTCTAGGCAGTTTCTTATCTCATTCAGCCATGTCCAAGGGACTTCATAATTTCCCAAAGCAAAAAGAGACAACCAATTAACTATTATGAGGGACACCAAAATATCTTCCCAATCAAAGTAAGGATTAAGAAATTCCCAAGAGAAGGTTTTGCATCTGAAAAAAAACCCACAGCTGGGATGGAAGCCTAGAAGGGAGCCAATGCTCCCCAGATCCAGATGATCTTCTGCAAACACGCCACCTGGATGAAAATAAAGAAGATAAAAGCCTCCAACAAGGAAACCCTGAACATGCTGCGAGAAGAGAGGAGCCCATGGAGCTAACCCAAATAGACAGAAAGGTAGATAACAGGATTACTGTGCAGACTTTTTAATTTCTGTTTATCCCTGCCTTTGTAAAAGTGTTGTTCACATTACACTTCATAAATAAGTATCTGTATTTCCTTTTAGCTACTCTGAGGTATAGTTGATTTCTGCTTACAGCCAAAGCTTTCTCGGCAAGGCAGCCATTAAAACTGAAATAGCTTCTCAGTTCCCAGAGCTCCCGTGCTCTTCTCTGAAGCGCTGCACACATCCTCAACTGAGCTGTCCTTGCCTGCATGGGACACACCGGCTCCTGGTCTATACTGAAAAGGTCTCAGGTAAGCTGTGTTGACTGGGCATGCTGCAAGGTAACAGCACAGAAACAAGAGGAGTGCTTGCATCCTGAGCAGTCAGGCAGTTTGTAACAAGCAAACTGGAATAGCAAACCAGTCATATAACTGAGAAAGTTCCAAGCCATACAGCAAGAGCACAAGAGCAAAAGCCTAGACTGAGCACCACAGAAAAATGCTTACTAGGAGAGCTTGCCACACCTGAAATGAAACACACAGAGCTGCTGATAAAGTCCTCTTGACGACTAAGATCCTCACAAAGTAATAGCGAAACACAAAGCCAGCTGGCTGGAGTGGACTTTGCAGACTCCCATTAAACATAAAAGGAGTTTGCACCATATTCACAGTTTTCAAAGAACTGTGAGTGTTAACATGCAATGGAGCACTTACTTGTAGCTTGTTGTTAAAAAAAAACCAAAACAAAACAAAACCAAAAAACTACTTATATGCAAACTATTCATACCCCATCCTGAGACAGAAATACAGTAGGCTTGAAGCCTGCTAAAAGGTTAGGTGTCAATTTGGATAAAGCACAAGAAGATGCTTTTGAGGCTCCCCAGTGTTTGTGGCATCCCTTTCCTGCAGCCCTGCCATAACAGTCTCCCTGCCATTTATAACTACCTCTGCCTATTTTCAGGTCAGTCAAAGCACTGGCCTAAAAAGCAAGATGTCTCCACGTCCTTCCCCTTCCCAGGTTCACTCGTCCACAGCCCCTCCACATTCAAGGATGACTTTCCTGCATCCAAGGATGTAAAGAGGAGATAACCCAGGCTCATTGCCCTCCCTGAGCCCAGCATCGCAGCTAGTGTAAGGCAGCTCATCCTTTGCTGCTTCTTAACCAGCAGCTTTTCCTCCCAGTCTCCCTGCCCTGTGCTGCTCTGTGCAGCGATCTCCCACCTCCGCCGGTCACAGGAGGAGACAACCTGGCTCCAAAGCCAGAGCCAGCCCACAAGCTTGCAGCTGAGCCACCCTGAAACACAGCTATTGCAGCCCAAGCTGCAATAAATGTCACTTACTCCTCTGTGTCCCCAGGCAGCTGAGGCCACACTCCAGGAAATGAAAGCCAGGAAGAAATTCGTGTTTCCAAGTGATTGTCACAACACAGCGGTGCAGATTAACAGTAACCAGCTAACATGTAATAGAGCCACATGAAATGAAAACAGGAGAACGAGGGACATACAAAAGTCAGAGAGAAAAAGAATCTAGAAGACGGAGGACAGGAGGTGCATTTACTTAATTAGCAAAACAGGCAGAAAAGCAAGGCTACGGAAAGTCTAATAACAGCCCTTCAAAATGGGAATGATCCCTCTCCGACCTGTCTGGGAAGCACCTCCCCTCACACTGCAGCATTCACAGCACTAATTTCTTTTATCTAATTACCACCAACAGGCATCTGCTGTTGTTTGCATCCTCACTCTAATAAGCAAAAGCAGCAGCCAGATCTGGCTGAAGCTGGGGACAAGGAACATGACCACAGAGATTATTTTTACTGAAGTTCATCAGAAGCACCTGCTCCTCAAGGAGATCCAGAACTGTCCCAAAAATCAGAAAAGAGAGGGGTGGGGAAGTGCATCAACAAGACTAAAGGAAGAAGAGTTTTAAAAGGAGGCAGTGAAAGAGAAAGTGCAACACGGACAGGTACTTCCAGGGCTAAATGCTAACCCCCACTGCTCAGCCGGAGGGAGCTATTTTGGTAGGGACCAAAAGCAACTGCTGCATGCCAAATTCAACCATGGGTAAATTCATGCACCACACAATCTGAAGTTGTCTTTTCTAGTATTCCACAAGGGAGCTGCTTCCTATTTCTGATGTAAACACGGGAGATGGTGCTCCAGTTAAAGGTGTCTTAAGCCCATAATGTAACTAGTAAGTGACATTTCTGGTTTACCAGCTTTAACTAGGTCTACTTAAGAAAGCCTGGCGATGCACAAGGTGCTCAGGGAATAATCTCTCTCAGCACAGAAGCAAAGAAAAGATGGTTAGTGTCAATCATTCAAAAAATCAGTTTTTAACTTCTTTGCAAAGAGAGAACTAGGGAAAAAAAATAAACTTGCCTTTTTAAAAAATGTAGCAATTACTCCATAATTTTGTTCAAAACATACACTGGCACATGTATTAACATTACTTACCTTGCAGGGAAAACACAGCCCTCAAACAAATAAATACTTAGGAAAAGCTATTACTGACCCTGACAAAAAGGCACAGATGGTGAATTCAGTTCCAATGCATCTGACAAAATGCTGTGCAGAGTCAATAGATGGAATTACTCTTTTTCCATTTCATGTAATTTAGACCATGAGCTCTAGACAACAGATGTAAAACATTTGCCTCAAAAGACAATCACTTGTAATACATGCTAGTAGGACTGAGGTTTTAGGATAAAAGAGAAGTACGGGATTTTCTGTTTTATTTTATTAGGAGAACAAACATGAATAACCTGAGGTATTTCCACCATCTTATGAGAAGCTCCTACAGGCCTTGCCTTAGGAGTTTGAGTAATCCACTTAACTTGGGTAGGACTATTCCCCTGATTATGGGAATTGTCTGTCTCCCTCTCAATATTATAAACATTTCCCATGTAGTACTTACAAGTCCATCATCATTGATTTCTTTGCAGAAGACCCTTGCAGAACTAAGCCTGACCACAAGTACCAATCTGAAATGCTTTACCTGTATTTATCCCCTTCTTCTAATCACATGATCTAGTGGCACTAGGGTCCACTGCCTATGTCAGGGCAAAGCCTTTTTAGCACCCAGGCAGACACCAGGGAACTAAACTCTGTAAGTATAAAACATGAGAAGCTGCAGGGCTCTAACAACAGAAGTGTCGCTACAGAACCGGTACGTGCCAAACACACAAATGCCAAAGGAGAGCTCTGGATGTCCCATACTCTGATAATCACAAACCCTTTTCTCTATTAAGTTCAAGATAGTTTAGCAAACACCCTGCAGCAGTACCTGCACTGGGGGTATGCGCGAGTTCCACAAACAGTTATGTGTATCTGCAACTTCACTACCAGAAGTAAAGTTGCAACGTGCTTCCAGCATCAGCACATTGGCTGGCAAAACTGTTCTTCATCAATAGTTTAAGGCAACTTCCTTCTTCTCAGCAGCAAGTACAAAGCAAAACCAGTTGAAACACCTCCCTCAGAACACAGCAACGCCCACCCCACTGTACTGCAGAGCTGTCAGTTGGGGTTTTTTAAACTTAGATGACTCCTGATACCGGTAATAGACTTTCCTGTTCTGTCTCCTGAAGTCATGTTTAGCACCCAAAAAAGAAAAAACCCTTTTGTTTATTGCCATGTCTAAAAATCTAGCTTGAAGATGTTTTATACCTTGACTTGAGCGTTTGCATAATGTTCCTCTAAAATGCTCTCAAACTGCATGCACACTCATAAAAGCTGTCGGTACCTGATAAAACTGTTCTAAGTGACGATCCGAAAAAATGCCGAGATTATCCTGCTTGGTCTGAACCATTGTATTTCCAAGAGCAGATCAGAGGCAGAAGCCAGGTTCTTTCCTTTGAAAAAAAAGGGGGAAAAGAAAAAAAAAAAAGAAAGAAAAAAAAAGGAAAAAAAAAGACAAAAAAAGACAGAGTTTTCCAGGATTCTTTCCTGGTGAAGTCACACAGACTCTAAACGGAAAAGTGGGAGGGTGGGAGAGCAACTCCATGTGCGGACTGATCAGATGTGAGGGCTTGTCCCTCCTTTGTTGCTGTGGCAGACTTAGACCCATTTGGGTCCTTCTCACAGTCTGGACTTGTTTCTGTAGAGACACTGAAAAAGACTAAATGGTAGTATGTTTCTCCAGGTGATTGCACATGATATTCAATGCACATTGCTAGGAATAGATGTGGTGAAAGGATGTGAAACCATGCAAGAAAACAGATATCTTATGCACAAATAGTTACTTCCTCTTAATATTTTGTTATTCCCCTGTTTTTTGTGCTTGCATTAGGACCACTAGGTATTTGCATATGATGCCTAACATTATTAATCTGGAAGAAAACGAGGAAAGGACTGAGTCCCTTTTAAAAAAGCTGTTCTTTAGTGATGTCATTTTCTCTCTTAGAGGAGTGGAGTTCAATTGCAGAGTGTAGGAAAGGTTTGCAGATTCTGAGTTTGGTCAAGTCTTACCAGATACGTAGATCTCATTCCAGTCTTCTCTGCAGACATAAACTGCAGCCCAGTTGTAGGTATGGCTCGAAATGCTAGAGAATATCTGTTTCATGTCTCTTCGAATGAGACAAAAGTGAAGTAATGTCTTGAAATACAGCTTGATTTCATTTTGAAACATGGCTTTTACTTTTTGAGCTACCACATGAAGTTTCCATAGTTGGTCACAGATCTTACCATTTTTAATTTGTTTCTTTACATCTCATCTGCTGGATTCAACAGAGTGAAAGAGACACTCAGCTTCATGGACTTAAGACTCCCAAAAAACACTTGAAATGTTGTACCTGCAGATAAAGCATTGAACAATGAGACACATATACCGCAGGGATTCAGTGCTGAGACTATTTTTTAAAGTATTTGTGACTCTTTCAGCCAGTTCCTTCATATCCTGGAGTCTTAAGTGGTGACATGTGAGGCAGGAAGCTCGGCAGAGCCTGGGTGCAGTGCTGGCCATATCAGCGCTCGGGGATAAGAGAAGAACAGGTCTAAATGAAAGTAGCTGTTCTGTAACAGCCTGGGGGAGCTCCAAGGGAGACAGGAGCAGCGGGTTTGTCAATGCAAAGAGGAGGATTGTGCCACTGGCCTTCCTGAAGGAGTCAGGTGAAGGAAAAAGGAAAAAAGGTTGCATGGAAAACACCACCATTGTTTATTCCCCCTCAGAGGAGCATCATGTCTGTGGATAATATATTTGTGCAGGAGCCTATCTGTGCAATCAGGTCTAGGACATGAGTGCAAACACAACTCAGATTCTCAAAGGAAAACAAAAATTCAGCCTATATAGTTACACTATTACAAACCAAATGGCTAACGGGACGGCCTAGGACTGCCTCCCTGCATATTTTCTTCTTTTAATTTGAAGATAGAGATCTCAATTGAGAAAACAAAATTTAAGAGATTTTACTAGAGCCTGAAAATAACATTATTTATGGATAAGAATGATTTACATTGATGTGAGAAACACAGCATTGAAGATTCTGGCCTAGATATTAATTTCTGGGAAAGCTGGAAAAATAAAGAGGCCAACCAGTATCATGTCCAATTCTTTTTATAAATTATTTTTGAGACATTTAAGCCAAGATCTGAAAGGCACTGTACAGACACAAAGCTCCTCTCCAGGAAAGTTAGAACTCTAGATAAACAAGATGTACAGTCAGCTGTAGATGCCCATTGGAGAAGCAATTTCATTAAGAATAAGTACTAAAGCTCAGAGGAGAATACTGGGTGTCCTAACGGCCTTAGGTAAAAGATAACACTGGCTCCACTGCTCCAAGGTCACCCCCCCATATTTTCATCTTGTTTTTTTCACATTGTTGAAGGAGTTTAGAAAAGGATGTTGATCATTTGGAAACAGTTTGGAGGGTGCCAATGAGAACAATCTGGAAAATGCAGCTGATGAGAGCAAGCTATGCAAACAAGACTTATTTAGTCTACCAGATGGGTAGTGAAGGGGGAATAGAGCAATATTCTAATGTATGAAAGCCTGCAGCAAAGAGGAGGGGGATTATTTACAGTCCCTTCTACTACAAATGCTGAGAAGGAATGAAGACTCAGGTTCAGCATGAGAAAGGATATTCTAGTGGTAAGGATGGAGAGTGGATCTAGGGACTGACTGGACTGGGAGTTACACTGTCTCTACCCACTGGTAATATTTAAAAATTCCTTAGGCTGTCGGGAATGATGTGAGTCATTGTTCTTTCCTGAGGCAGCTGTATACATTAGATGACTCCTTAAGGTCCCTTCCATCTCAGCATCCCATCTCAGCATCTATGTACTGAAACCTTTAGTAAGAACAGTTTTGTCCACTGCATTTTAAAACCCTTTGAGATTCCTAGATAGAATATGCTTTAGAGTAACAGCATGGTAGTGATTATTGTTGTGTATCTATGCACATGTAATATTATGTATATGTATGACTAGGAGATGGGTAGGTGAGCTCTTCTAGTGATGGTTTGACATCCAAGGAGCTGATCTCATCATGTTCCCCTGTTGCCTATCTGTAGAAGTCACTTGGTGTCATACCTCACAGTATTTAGAGGGTAATAAGGAAAGTGTGAGTGCAGCATTATTCCTAGGCACACAGTTCAGGGTTACCTCATGCACAGCTAGCACAGACATCTGACATACATCCCTATTTCATGATCCAGTGAGTTGACTGTCAGCAGGGCACAGCCAGATTGTCCTAGTCAGTACTCCTTATTTCCTAATTTCTGTGGCTGTATGACAACTTTTATGTTTAACTCCACAAGTTCCATAGGACTGAAGAGGTGGCTTCATCTCAATTTCCACACCTTCTTTCACCAAGGGGTCAGGGGTCTGGGAGAAATCAAAGTCTAATAGCAGGAACGTTTTCAAAGTGTCACATACACTAGGGACAGCCAGTGAAGTAAGAGAGACAAACAGGGGAAGGCAGTGTTTAATGAGAGCTTCTATCCCATTACTGAAAAATAAATATGGTTTATTCCTCCACTATGGAACATATTAAACCAGATTCTTTATTCCTTGTGGACGGATATTCTGCCTTGCTTCATTCATTTCAGAGGAGTTACACTGATTTATGCTCATAAGAGGTTTGCCCCACAAATTGTAAGAATGATCAAGTAATACTATCTCATTGTACTCCTTGCATTCGTAGAGCATGAGATTGCAGCCAGATGTCCAGACACGGAAGACTTCATGATGAAAAAGGCATTTCAATGTGTAGATGAACAGAACTCAAGCTTCACAGCAAGTATTATACTAAATAAGGGGAATGTTGCTGCAGGTGTCTAGAACAAAGAATAAATGAAAGTTTGCACCCCAGGTTGTGTGGACTAAAGCTTGTGAAATATTATACCATTAGTGAGAGATTTGCCTTCTTTCATTCATTAATTTCCCTTTAAGGCGCTTCATTTCCCCTCCCAATCATCTGTCAGTTATTTTTGTGCCACAACACCCCTTGAAGTATGGAAGTGCTTCAGCTCCAGGTCTGGCTCTTGCCCTCTCTTCTCTGTCTGTGACCTTAGGACTTCAACACTATTTTCTTTCCTGAGTCAGGAAGAAGGGGGCAGCTGGCTAGGACCTTGCACTCATCACTGTTTTTCCACCTACAGTATGTTTGCTTTTCTTTTCCAGCTGCAGTTTTATCTTGCCCCCTTCAGTCACTCATTCTTTGGCATGTATATTGTGGGCTCAGTTCTCCACTTACTTAGCATGTGCACAATACTGTTGGCTTCAGAGGGACTTACGGTTTTAACAGAGAAGACAGCTTGATTCAGTTCTTGTGCTTGCGGACACATGTTCTACCAACCTCAGTGGCAGTGAGTTGCCACAGGTCATGAAAATCCTGTAGAAATGTAAGAAATTTGCTGATGTCATGTTAAAATGATTAAAAGAGAAAGAAGAAAAAAACCAAAAAAATCCAGACTGGACAAATCTGTCAGCATGATTGCTGGAAGGTAGAAGGGAGGGGAGAACAGCTGCAATTCCCTTCCTTTGCATCGAAAGCAGGCTGTGACAGTATAATTCTTCTATCACTTCTTTTATTATATACTTTTTTCCTCATCTTCCTGAAGCTGAATTTAGATTCCTGGCTGGCAAGACAACAAATAGGCCAGATGAAATCTAGGTGTGATACAGGGATAATGCTAAGGCTTTCTAAAATGAAAAAGAAGATCCTGCTCTGTGTTGGATTGAATTTCTTTATTTGGTACTCTAGATAAGAGGTAGACAGGGTAGGTGAATAGGAGACCGTCATTCATCAGTTTTTATCTGCAGATACATAGTTGTAGTTCTGCTAATTTAGAATAATTTCTTCACAAAAGGGAACATAGAAAGGTAGCTTAAGATGTCTGGGAATATACTGCAGTTTCAGATAGGTCTCCATCATGGACTGTTGTTTTCGGACACAGGCACTTAAATTCCCATAAAAGTCCATCCTGCAAGTTGTTACGCACTCTGACCCTAGTCAGAGTGAAGTCACTTAAACACATGCTTAACTCAGATATGTTGATCTTACTGTGTTTCCTCGCATGCTTAATATGAAGCACGTGCTTAATAACTTTGCTGGAGCAGGCTCAGGATGCTTTGCAGCTTGAACAATGGTACCTGTCACTCATGCAGGTAATCATAAGGGTTTGAAAGCCTTCATAATTTAGCAACAAGTTATTTACTATAACAGCTATTGTTTCTCTGGAAACCAAGGAAATCTGTTTTTGAACAGAGCCCTCTTTGTAAGGTCACTTATTTTGGCTCCAGCTTGTCAAAGCGTTCACTGTTAGCCTCTGTCTAAAAAACGTAACATTAGTCAGTGGCATAGCAGGACCATGAAACAGACCTCTGCATGGACAGCAGACAGTCATTTTTACTGTGTGTTGTGTAGGTTGACCAGTCTTTAACTTACTTTTTGGAATTGTCCTGGAACTGCTTTTTTTTTTTTTTACAGTCTGGTATCCAGATGATATTCCCAGATGTGTAAAAGTTGTTAATGTAAAGTTAGCAAGGACCTGCAGGGGACCTTCACTGAGTCTAACTGAGCTGTATTCCCAAACATGACACTCTCCATTCAGTGCCCACAAGAATGTACACATGCACACACACATAATTAGCCATCTCATTACATGAGAAGCTTTTTACTTAGTAACTGGAAAGGGGATGTGTGCACCTAGCTGGCATCAACGTATCTGGGTGAAGATTAGAGAGGTGAAGGCTCAGTTAGAACTTAAGCTGACCACTGCCATAAAAGATAACAAAAAATGTGTTTAAAAATACATTGGAAATAAAAGGAAGGCTGAGGAGAATCTTCATCCTTTATTGGATGTGGCAGGGAACATTGCCACAAAGGACAAGAAAAGGCTGAGGTACTTGATGCCTTCTTTGCCTCAGGCTTTAATAGCAAGACCAGCTTCCATTTGGGCACTCAGCCCCCTAAGCTGGAAGTCAGGAATGGAGAACAGACTGAAGTCCCCACAGCCCAGGAAGAAAGAGTCAGTGACCTGCTGCTCCGCTTAGATGTGTACAGGTCTGTGGGGCTGAGTGGGATCCACCAGAGGGTACTGAGGGAGCTGGTGGAGGAGCTCACTGAGCTGCTCTCCATCATTTAGCAGCAGCCCTGGCATACTGGGTAGGTCCCAGAAGACTGCAGGTTAGCAAATGAGACACCCATCCACAAGAAGGGCAGGAAGGAGGATCCAGGGAACCACAGGCTTGTCAGCCTGACTTCAGTGCCGGGGAAGGTTATGGAGCAGATCATCCTGAGTGCCATCACACAGAATGTGCAGGGTAACCAAGGGATCAGGCCCAACCAGAATGGGGTTATGAAAGGCAGGTGCTGCTTAATGAGCCGGATCTCCTTCTATAACAAGGTGACCCACCTAATGGATGAGGGAAAGGCTGTGGATATTGTTTATCTGACCTTAGTAAAGCCTTTGACACCGTCTCCCACAGCATTCTCCTGAAGACACTGGCTGCTCATGGCTGGGATGGGTGTGTTCTTTGCTGGGTTAAAAGCTGGATGGACGGCTCAACCCAAAGGGTGGTGGTGAATGGAGTTACATCCAGCTGGTCAATGGTCACAAGTGGTGTTCCCCAGGGCTCAGCATTCGGGCCAGTTCTGATTAATACATTTATCGATGAT
>JAVJGI010000064.1:1108715-1183917 GCA_035590275.1 Ibycter americanus
AAGGGGGAAAAGAAAAAAAAAAAAGAAAGAAAAAAAAAAGGAAAAAAGAAAGAGCCAATTATTTATCCTTCTGTATTCCCAAATGAGTGTGCTTAGCGAGAGCTGTCTCTGTGAGGTTATACCCAGCAGTGGCATTCCTCAACCTACATGTGGAAGGCCCTCCACTCTCCCAACAGAAAGAGCAGCAGGCAGCTGCTGGTGCAGACACTTGGCTTTGGGCTGCTGAACAGAAGCCCTCATCACTACCAAATTCAAACTTGAAACAAATCATACAAGTATGTTGACAAGGAAATCCACCACACTGGGAATCCCCCCAGATACTAACAAAATTATGAATGAAGCACAGATATTTGCTGTTCTATGATGATGTGACCTGCTCCACAAACTTAACTAGAATTTGGGGGACTGCTGAGGCAAGACACTTTTTTGCACAAAGATGCTGGGAGAACGTCAGCACCACCCATGCCTCCTGCTGCTAAGTGCCTGACCCTTGGAAATGCACATGCACCAGTTGCTGAACACTGGGTAGTAAATTTACTTACATGCCGAGGTGTTCGTTAGAGGGCTGGGTTCACTAAAATAATCCTTCCCTGAACAGTGAATGCATTCTCTGCTTCCCAATGGCAATAGCTGTGATTGCTGAATATAAGAAATATTTGCAATTACCACTGGATTGCAGCCATGCCCTTCGGATATATTCTTCTCTGTGGAGGACAAGTCTGCTAATTAGAATTGCTACAGCTCTAAAATAACAAAAGACTTTCAAGCAGAAGCTTCTGATGTTTTAAACTACTTCATGCTTTTATTTTAATGCCTGTTTCACACTAACCACACAGTATCCAATTTGGATACAAAACCACCAGTATCCACTTTTTTTTTTTTTGGCTACATTTAACATAGCTGAGGCCCCTTCCTCATACAGTCACATATTGTAGACCAAACATTTCTCCAAAAGAAGTGAGATCTATTATAAAAATAAAAACTTACGAAGTGTTCTTTACTTAGTTTGCGTATGGATCAGTATCTGAACTTCAAAGGCCGTACCCACAAAGCTCCGCAGACAAACCAACTTCACTTAAGCATGCTAAGATTTGACTGGCATGCACCAACCACAGTACCAGAGTTGCTTTAAGATCTCTGTATTTTCAGTTGCCTCAGTTAACCTAGTTTCAGGGCAAAAGCCGACTCTTCCGCTCCTGACGTTCTGATTCTACAATCTAGAAGCTGTCACTGAAAAAAAAAACAACAAACACCAAACTGAAAAAACACCAAACAAAACCAGACAAGTTACTGGGGGGAGTAGGGGGGAAGTGTTTTTAACAGAGCCAGTAGAAATTTTTCTACCAACAGTTCACTTGTTTACAAACATTCTGAAATATGGAAAAACCTAATTTTAAAATCATACTTCCTAGCTAATCTTGGGAAAAGTGTCTGGCTTACAGTAGGCTCATCCAGAGTCCTGTAGGCAATCTGACAGAGGCACTGGCTTGTCTTTCCTGTTGCACACCAAACTTGTTGAACTCCAGGTCCTTTCCAGCACTACTGCTTTCCAAGGCTCTTCTCCTTTCATGGAATATCTGTGTTTTTAATTACTTCCCCCCCAAAATACACCAGCTTGTATTTTTCCACTTTGAAACTCATTTTACTTCTCCAGTGTGTTCTTAAGCTCTCTAGAAACCTCCTTCCACTTACATTACTTCTCTGACTTGCCAAGCAGTGTGAGCAAATTAATTCCACTGGTGGGTTTAACCACCTCTGCAGCTCACCTCCGCCTTCACAGAGTAACAGTGTTAAACAGCACATGGCATTTTACAAAATCGCCATCAGTCCAGGTCAGGCCTTTGCACCCAATGCAGGCTGGTCAGTCTGGGAAGGAGGATCCTTCCATGTCTGACAGCCACAGTAAAGAATCAGCTTTTACTTTCCTCAGCCGAGCCCTTATGCAAAACCTGAGCCCTGGATACTCCTCCCAGTCCTGCATCTTGCTATTCCCCACTCCCTTCCTTGAGCTGCCACTCAGCCCCATTCATTCCACAGCTCAGGGCAGTACACATAATCATAGAATCACTTAGATTGGAAAAAAACCTTAAAATTATCGAGTCCAACTATTAACCCAACACTGCCAAATCTACCACTAAATCATGTCCCCGAGTGCCACATCTACATGTTTTTTAAAGTCTTCACTTCATACGTTAAAGTTCTAGATTACTGGTGGTTCAAATGGAGGTCTATGATACACCAAAAAGCACTAATCTGTACAAAATCATCAAAACCCAGAATTTCAATGCTTGTTGGTGTTAGAGAAGACCATATGATACAAGATGTACAGTTCAAGTCCTCCACAGTCTGAAGCAGCAATCCCATTCAACTCCTGCCTACCATCTATTCAAACCAGAATTCATCAAAACACAACTGTAAGAAAAAAAAAAGCTAGATGTGTAATGAAAGCACATTTGTTCTTCTTTCATCCCTTATTACGGACAGCACTTCAGCTTAATTTTCACATATTTTCATAATGTGTCTTTCCATAGTATGCCCTTACAAAGTGTTTTTACTGTGCGGAAGTACTTGGGCAAGGCAAACTAATGTCACACACCCACATACAGGCCAACCTGAAGGCTACAGCAAGAAGCTTCCACAAGACTGTCCCTTCATTACAATGCAGTTTCATCCTTTCCTAGATAGAGCAAGCACTTCATCACCTACTTGTGTAATTTCATTTAAAGTTTTGATCAAATCTGCCTGTCTGAATTTGTCCTTTATAAACTGATGCTGTTTATCGCTCCTTGATCTTCTCCAGACTTCCCCTCCCAGCTCAGAGCCAAGAAACTGTCTCACTGCTACGCAGCTATACATTATTTCATGACTCTGAGGCCTGTTGATTTTATTTCCCACCCACCCACCCCACCCCCCACTATCCTCCCTTCTGAGCACCTCTTCCTTTTCGTCTACCCAATTCTCATCCAGCTCCGTATATTAAGTGTGGTTTAACACTCATTTCTGAGATATGGCTGCATAAGGCAACTTTTTTTCAAATTCTTCAAAGCAGAGGTTCTCTGTTGTGTTAATGTTATTGGGTGATAGATTGTTCAAAGGCCCGTTAACAGCTGCCTTGAAGCTCCTGCATTTAAGGGACAAAACTGCCCCTTGGTCAGTGTGAAGAAGTGACGCAATAAGGTTCCCCCTAGCTCGTTTGAGCTAACATTGCTAAGCCATTCTAGGCCATGCCCCGCTCCAGGATTGCCCTTCAGCCCCAGCCCAGCAGTAGGAAAGGGGGGCTCATGGAAAGTGCCTGCACACACACCCCACTCCCTGAAGGGTGCAGGATGGGGGGCACGCCCCCAGCAATGCCCCCAGCTCTGCCTCCCCCACCACATCCCTGTCCCTCCGGGCAGGGCACTGCTGGGTGCTGCTGCTGGCTCGCATGCAAGCCTATGCTTTTTCCTCAGTATTTTTCTATAGGTAGGCCAAATTCCCAAGGAGTTGCTGGTGAAACAGCCCTGAGCCTCCTTCCCAGATACTATGCATTGTTTAAAAACTGGCTCATACACTGTTTGGAAAAGGCAATTTTCTGGTACAGAGAGCGCTTTTCCTAGAGTTTTTCTCTGAGATCAGTTCATGGTGTAACTACATTTGGAGACAGTGATAACTTTTTCTACTTTCCACTCCCCCAGGGATTTTTTAATTATGTGTGGGAAAGACTCTAAAATGTAAACTTTTACACTCTACAAAGTCTGTTCTCACTGCACATAAATCCTCCTGATGACAATGATATTGTTCACGTATTTAAAGGAAAAGTGACCTTGTTTAGAGTGTTAAAAGTTCTCTTAAAAAAAAAAAAAAAAAAAAGCACACAGCCAACAGAGAAATTACAAACACTGCAAAGGACAATTCCAGGAGTAATGTCACAAAATACTCATACAACTTTAGCGCTAATTAAGTGTGTCTTGTCCTGAGTGTCAGGATACTATGGTATCTATGTCACATTTTTATCTTTCCTGATTAGCAAGGTTACAAAAGACTGTTCAATGCCAGTTAAGGCTTTGTGTTAACCACAGGGAGCACCACTCCATCCTTTCCTTGCTGGTCCTGGCTCTGCTGAATATAAGAACAATTTGCATGTGTCTGAGCTCAGCCCTGAACGTCTCTCCTCTTGCCAAGACTCATTTATCAGTTTAAGTAAACAATAATGTAATTTCAAACAAAATTTTTTTAACTAGTAGCTGGAATATTTCAACAAATAGTTGGACTATTTTCCATGGTTATCTCGTAACACCTTTCAAGACCAAAATTAGTATGGAATATGTGTTTTCTTCACAAAATAGTCATCTTTAGGGAGCTCTGTTTTGTTTCTGAAAAGGTTATTGGCCACCTACTCCAGTCAGAAAGTTGGCATATCCCCAGTAAAAACCAATGGAGCTATACAGCTTTACTCCAGCTAAAATTCCAACATTAGCTGTGCTATGTATTTTATTGGTTAGCAGGCATTGCTTTGAATTAATTACACCAAAACATGATTAAGAAATGCATTATCACTATTAAAAAGAATCACGTCCTAAACATCTCCTCAATCCTCTCTCATAGCTCTATTGATCATATAGCTTTCTCAGAGTTAACTCACAGCATCTGTTATGGTCATTTTCTTCTAAAAATGTATGAAAACTACATGTGTTGGCTTATGCTATAGAGTGAAGTGGATGACATGAAATGTTGCAATTTCCATATAAATACAGTTGTTCCATCTTTTCCTTGGAACATTAACCTTTTCTACTCCACACTTGTCTGAATCACATGATTCAATTAACAATGTATGCCCGCTGATAGCAGTTACTTGGAAAGGAATTATTTCAGCAAAGCCAGTATAATTACTAATGATCTTATGACTAGTTAGTCTCTTCAGATGCTAGTAACCATCCATAAATTCATTCCACCTACTATCTATCTTGTCAGGCAAGCTTACTGACTTGTAAGAATGTAAGTAAGAATGACTTTTAAAAGGAAGGAACCAAATCAAGTAGACCCGCATTTGCCCTGAGGAATAAATGCAACTATTAAGGCAAGCCCCCCCCCAAAATCTTTAGATCTAAAAAATCTACAATGGTTGTTGTAAATGCCTGTACCAACATCAAACATTGCTCCAAGTAAGAGCACAGCCACATGCAAGGTCCACATGCAAAGTACCTTAAGTCAGTGGGCTTGGTTTTTGGTGTGGTTTTTTGCCAACATGACTGACTCCCTGCGCTTGTACCTCTGAGCCACTCCTTGCCCAGCACAACATTTTTTCCTTTTCCCTGGGTCAGAATAGCTGACAGCAGCTCGGTTCCTCCAGAGCAGAGAACTAGAAGCCACCTGCAATCACAAGCTGCAAGCGCAGCTACTCCCCAGCTCCTACCAGACAGAGCAGATGAAGCCAATTCACAACAATCTGCTCTTTCCTGATCCATTTAAACACTTTGTGAACTCCTTTAAACTTTCCCACAGCTCTGCTAGAGGATAAAACCCACTCTGACAAATGCGAGCCTGAGGCAGCGTTTTTGTCTGTTCACAAAGCAAGCTGAAACACACCGTACTGCAAGGCAGCAGAGCAAACCCCACTCTTCTTCAGCAATCATTTGCTTGCAGGTTCTGCCCTTCTGTCTTGCTCCAGAAGCACTCAGTGCCACTGCTCTTCCAAACACAAGCTAATATATGATCTAAATTCATCTTCATAGAAGCACACAGGTTCTGGTAGGGAACAGAAGCTCTTGAACAAGCAAAGCATGTTGTTTGCAGTTACAGTGGTTGAAGATGGGGAAGATACAATTTCTTCACCTCAAAAGTAATCCCATGGCAATCAAGTTTGGTTTTAAACAGATTTAAGTCTTGTCTTGTATATACTTTCTTCAGCGGAGCTACGACCACCACTTTTCCAATTATTCTCTACTCCTGCAGGTTGCTTGTGTTTTACAGCTATCAAAAGCCCCCTTAATCTTGTTTGGAGTCCATATTCTTTTGTGTTTATTTCTTAATAATTCACAGGAAAGTTCTGTGGAGTTGTTTTTTTTGTTTTGTGGGGTGTTTGTGTTTGTTTTTTTTTTTAAATAACCAATGCTCTTGCTCCAGGAGTTAGTCACAATGGACTGCTCATTTTTTGGCATGTCTTCCAAGTATTTTGCAGCACATTCCTAATGGCATTACACAATCATTTCATCAGTTTCAACTGTTTCACTCGGCAGTAAGATGCATTATAAAATGATGTCATCTCTTGGAAAAACATGAAAGTCAGAGGGGGTGACAGTTTCAGGGGTACACAAGCCCTAAAACCACAGCCACTTGGAATTCAAAAATCCCCATTTGTATACCTCTTACCAATAAGGCACATCATCATATCACAGTTATCAGACATGTACAGAGCTACAGAACTGCTCCCACCACCACTCCACTACCACCCCAAAAAGGGCACATTTTGGATCTATTTTCAGAGAACCTTTTGGACTACCAAAGGTGAACTTGTATCCAGTTCAGCACGCAAGGCAAAGCAGTGATGTACAGCATGCTCCTCTGTGCTCTTCCCTGTTGCAGTGTGACATGATATGCATGACATGAGTCACCACAAGGTAACAAAACATAAGTTATCATCACCTTGCCACCTGACAGCCCTACTGAGAAATAAAAGCCTAATTAGATCTTCCAGATGCCTGAACACAGATAGCCTTTCAGAGAGGACACACATCATGTTCTTGCCTTAAGTCACCCAGTGGCTCCTGGAAAGCCAAATGTTCACAGAGCAAACAAGAACTAGCATGGAAATTTTGCTGACAGGAAGAGCTGTTTCTTGAGCAGAGGGTCTCCTTCTCCCCCATCTCCCACTACACTGTATGCCCGGTGGGATCCTCTCTCCAAGGGCTGGGGAACAGCAGCAAACCTTTTTAATTTTGAAGTTTGCAGTTCTCATATCCCAGACTGCCTCTATCACCTTGACAAACTCCTTTCAGATAGATGACATAGCCAAAACAGCCAGTGCACTGAACTGCAGCTTGTGAGGAAACAACTCTGCCTCTAATTTCAGTATGGCCTCAAAAAAGTCAGTTATCTTCATGCTGCTCAACTCCCACTCTCCGCAAAACAGAACAATGTCAACAACTGTAAAATGCTTTAAAGAAAGTCACAAAGATAGTATTTCTTAATAAAGGTAGCAGAGTATAGCTTGGACCACACAGCCAAACGGTAATTAACCAGTCAACATACACAATATGAAAATCAAACCAAATTCTACCAAGAAGCAGTTAGTAGTGGAAGATGGTTGCGTGTATCCTTCACTTTCCCTGCTCCTCCACTAAGAGGGTCACTTGCCTGTTACCCTGGGGTAGATACTACACAATCTAGGAATCCAACCTGTGTGCCACTCTGGGAAAATTTCATGCAAACAATCTCAATGAAAGCGGTCCCCTGGTTCTCAGCTAATTCTTGGGTAGGTTTCCATTAACTTACTAACCCCTCACCACAACTGTCATCGACGTATCAGCACAGCATGTCAGCATACCAGCCTGATGTCCTCTTTGGACGCTGCTGTTTCATGCCTCCAGATGCCAGCTCCATGTGCATCTGACTCTGCAGAAGCCTGCATTTTGCAACCTGCAGTTCTGGGGTGCTCCAAATTACAAACTGAGACGTGGAAAACTTAATTTAATCCATGTCTAGTTATCTTAAGATCACCTGCCCTATTCAAGCCACTGCTGACAAGCAAGAGAGATGGGAACAGACATGTTGGCCCTGTTATCTCTAGACATCTAAGATTAAACCAGCAACAGAGTAGAGCCTCCATCGCACACTGACCCCGAAACAATCCAATACTACCGCTGTTCTTACAAAACAGGCTGCTCTGAGCAGTTGGATCTTTTCCCAACTCTAAAGCAGCTGGCATTGCAGTCTGGGAATCACATTGCTTCTGTCAGCATCAGGGCTTATCATTAGCTGTTAGCGCACCAGTGGGGATAGGGTAATCTTCACAGGAGGTAAGAAAACAAGAAATAGCCACGTGGGTGGGGGAAAACCTCTCACCCCCAGTTCAGCCTTTTCAACACAGCCTGCCAGAACGTGGCAAGAAGAGGATGAGGAAAAATCCTATTGTCAGGGCAACAGCCACAAACCAATAGACCCCAGAAATGCATCGTGCTTTGTGATACAGCAGAGCATGCAATTTTATAAGCAAGGAACAATTAGAACAATGCATAATACCCAGTGGAGCCAAGAATTGCTGACGAAAGCTATTTCACCAGTATTTGTCTGAAAATATTGACATATATCTACAGAAGTCTCTGTAAATTCCTGTCAGAATGAAATATGCCATAAAGAAGAATGCACAATTTTAAACAATGTCACTGAAATGAAATACCATACATCAAGTGGATAAGTAATTATTCAGGGAGTCTACAAATAAGTCTGTAGGGTAAAGGCAAAGCAACCAAAATCAATGCCTCATTTTTGTAGCTAGAAGAAACTATTGTTCTTGTTTCAATGGCTGCATTCCATTTTTAAAATGTGTTAGACTTGAAGAAATGATCCTGAAGGCCTTTAAAAATAAAATTGAGCTAATATTTGCACTTTACCTCTAAGCCAAGCTCTACAAGCACTAGCATAAGTATTCTATTTCAGTTTCACACATAAATCAAAATCCCTGGGAGCGCAGCGAAGAAATCAACAAGTATCTGAGAGGACCACAAATCAGCAAGTAACAAAAATGTAAACAGTTAGGCTCAGTTTCAGATGCACCTTGAAATACTATCAATATGAAAACAAAATTCGAAAAGAAAACATGACTCTATGAAAAACCAAGAGAAGATGTGGAAGTTATTTATGGCACTACAACAGCATTCTTTTTTCCTTTTTTTAAATACAGAAATAGGACTGGATGAACAGTCTATGCTTACCGTATCTATGACCATACAAGTCACTGCCAAATCTGCTATAGCAATACATTCAGCACACATATGCTGACCCGGATTTTCTTCTTCAAACTTTATCACTTTGCCTTCAGGGCGTTTCAGTTCAAACACTGTTCAGAAAACCACTACTCAGGTAAGCATCTTTCCCTGTGTTTTATATAATAAATGCTCGAAGGAGAGCAAAGTAAGCTCTTGACCAGGAATAGCCAAGTACTTTTACATGCTTGGAGAACCTCAGCAAGAACCATGACTTTGTGCTGATAGGAGGAATTTCAGTGACAGCTATTGCATTAACCCATGCTTTGCTAGGTTAGAGATACTCACAGAGTAGGTCTATGAGGGATGCCCAAACTAAGCCTCAAGTCAGATAGCCCACATGGTGCAGCGCTAAATTCATGCTACCGCTTTGAGCTGGTCATCATGGTATCCACGTCTCTGTGGTGGGCCTCCCAGAAAGGCCACAGCCAGCTGGGATGCTGGCAGAGCCCTCTCCTTGCAGGAAGAGGAGGCAACTGTCAGAAACAGGAGCAAGGGGATGACATGGGGTAAGGCAAAATTCTATAGACGAAGGAGAAGACGCCAAAATACTTCTCAGAAACCTTGTTTCTCAGGGCTTTCTGTTCTAGGAGTCATCTAAATGGAGCCAGCAGACACTTCTCTGCACCCACAGCTTTGACAAGCTCTCACAGTCTGGTAGCTTCAACAAAGCAGAGAAACAAAGACTGAGCTCGCCTTTATTACGGCACTGTGTGGTAGGCCATAAATAACTGCTTAGAAAAAATAACTAGACAAACACTTCAAACCATATTTGTCACATAAACTGGGTAGAATACATTTGGTGATCACACCAGCCTTGCTATTATATCTACCAATTTGCTTTTTAATCCAGCAAGGAATAGCACTGACAGCAGGTCTCTTGGTCATTAATGAAGTCTAATTGTTCTTTTTAGTCCTCATCCTCCAGAGGCCCCACTGAAAAGAATGGGACATTAGAGAGAGGAAGGCTTGCTAACACTACTAAATCCAGGGAACACAGCCCAGCCAGTGGAGGATACGGTGCTATGGGAGACCCACACTTGATCTCTGGGCCAGCAGCATGCTTGGGTTTTCAGTGCATGTGTACATCAGGCATAGCACAGCGAGGAGGAGACGCCTCAACCCAACGCTCTGCAACTCTTCTGCAGTCACCATGAGGCAATGCTGGGGGCTGCATGGACAGTGACCACCAGAAGACTTGAACCCATTTGTAATTTAAGCCCTGTACAGGATTTGCTGCATAACAAAAGCAACAGCTTAGCTTCCACAAACTTCCACAAACAGAACTACTTGGATGTAGATGCTTAACTGTTTAAAATTATCTGAAAACGTGCAGAAAAAGACTTTTCAATAATCAGCTCTGCATGGCTGCGAGTTTAAGGGGAAAATCCTATGAACAAGACAGTTGTAAACATACCTGAAGCTTCTTGAACTGTTTGCATTACAGGCATGATCACAGCAGCTCTATGCTTCAACGTGAAATTCATTCAGTATACATTGGTTTTAAATATTCTTTAGCTTTCTGAAAACCACATTTATAACATGTCTTTTTGAAAGAAGTTCAAGAAAGCTAAAAGTACGCCCCATCACTTTCTAGCAGAAACCTTTGTGTACCTACTATACCCCACCTCTGCTTGGCTGCTCTGCCAGAGGTGGGGGAGAGAAAAAAAGAAAGCATTTTTCCTAAAATCTGATCCAGTACCCTCTATTTTTAAGAGTAGACACATTCTTGGAAACGTGAAGGACTATTATTAATAAAGTAACATTCTCTCTTTTCCCCAAGCATCCTATAAACTTTCGTCATTCCAAAGGAAAAACATAAGCCAATTCACCTGTTTCTGAGGTCTCATCTCTGATGGACCTCAGCATTACCTCCTTCCTTTTGGTAGGCTTCCATTTTTCACTCACTGGTATCTTAGCATGAAAACAACGTCACAGATTGATTGTCGCCAGCCAGCAGCATTACTGCTTACAACTACCTTCTATTGTTCACATGTCACTTGGAAAGCATGACAATCAGCTCCTCTCTCTTGCTGCTTTTCTGTAATACTGCCTGGGTGCTTTAGATTCCTAAACTTAAAAGGGTTCAAAAGTGATCAGACAAGTTAATGGAAGAAGCATTTATCAAGAGATATCAAACATGATGAGGAAGACACAATGTTTAGCTTAAAGAATCACAATACTGCAAGAAGACAAAAACATGTCCTACCTTATACTTTTTTAATCTGTAAGAGTTGTTGCTCTTCCCAATTCCCACTATCTTTTGGGTAGCGCATGTCTTTGTTTTCATACTGGTTGAGTTGCCACATAACAGGATTGTGCCCCCAGCAAAAGAGAAATCTTCTAGCACCATTTTTAAGCTATGTGACAAATGTTCTGTGTCTGTCTAGGATTTTCTACAACAGAGTCAAAAGCAGTACTAAATATGAGGGTGAAAGGAGGCTTTTTTTTTTTTTGACACCAGTATTTATGTTAAAGTAAACACAGATTTGAGTGACTTATTTAAATGTGGAAGTTGCAACCTGATTTAAAGCCTCAGTGTTGCTAATTATCTTTTATTGGCATACCCTAACACTTTGAAATGTGCCAGAGCAAATTGCAATAGAAACTGTCAAATGCTTTCTCAAACCAATGCAGTTAAGGAAAAATTGTTTCATTGCCATGCATTAGTCTCTTCCATGCTAATTTTGGGGGTGAAAAACGGGCTAACATATCAACTTCTAGGCTGAAACCAATTCAGACCCCCTGTCAGCTTTACCTCAACTGGATTTTCCCTGCCTAAGAGCAGGGAGCACCCAGAGGCTGAGCAGCTGTAGCTGTCAGCCCCCAGGCGCTCCTGGGTGCAGCACTGCCCCTCCCCTGCACAACTTCAGCCACAAAACCACAGCTCTCACATGGCTTCAGATGCACCTTTTTCCTCTTTGAAGCATCAGCTCCATCACTGTGCAATAGCCTTGGCCTGGCTAGCTTGGAGTTGCAAGCCAAGCTAGAAAAATAAAGCCTTATGCTACAAAGCTGAGATTTCTCCAAGACAGAGAAATTAATTTTAATGATAGCATTAAAGTAACATCTATTCATAGCATTGCCTTGGATGAAAAGAGACTTCCCTTTGCTGAGTTATAGCTGAGGGAGTAAAGATTCCTATGCAGTTTTCAACCAGAGTAACTATTTACTTAGCACCAATCCTTTACGTGATTGAAGTCATTCATGATTCCTTCTGAAACAAGAATTTTATATTTCATAGCCATCTTGTGGACAGAGCTATCTGACCATGTTCTAAACTCTGATGCTTGGAACAGATGTACTACCCCCTGTATAGCCTTCCTCAAGGCTCAGCCAAAGAAAAGCATCACTGTAAACCATCCCTGAGACATAAATTTCCCTCACTTAA
This sequence comes from Ibycter americanus, assembly GCA_035590275.1. Classification (NCBI taxonomy): domain Eukaryota; kingdom Metazoa; phylum Chordata; class Aves; order Falconiformes; family Falconidae; genus Ibycter; species Ibycter americanus. The sequence goes on from JAVJGI010000064.1 coordinate 1,121,067, forward strand.
ATCTTTTTAAAGGCTCATCAATGGTAATGAGCATCTTTATTACATTTTTCCAGCTGTAACTGAAGCAATGGCTTGCAGTTGACTAATTATATGTTCACCTAGAAAGTAACAAGGTTTTTTTTAATAATGCATCACTATTCATTTCTCAGTAGCCTGATGACAGTAACTTGAATATTACACTAAAAAAGTGATATGCATTGTAAGAGAAGAACTGCCAGTATCAAAAATTCTGGTGACATCTTTCTTTTAAAGGGATTCAAAGGAAATCATGTGCACCCCTATGAATTACTACAACAACTGAAAATTTTTACTGCTTCAGGAAAAGCGAAAGAAAACAAAAATCAAAAACTCACTCGTAAGTTAAACAGCCATCATTTCTGCTTGACATTTTCAAAACAACAGATAAATGAGGTAACAGCTCCTGCCTTCAGGCCACTTAGCTCTGACTTGATACCACTAATTAAAACAAACCTACATCATAAGAAACATCTCAGCAACAAGCATAATTTGAATTATTCAAATTCAGAATGTGAACTAACAAATTCCTTTTACTAAAGAATAATAATAAGTGCTAATAAATTATCTTTTCCAACCTGGTACTGCAAGCAGGAGATTTTCTGTGATTCTTAATGCTAACAGACTTAGCTGAAGGATGGGAAGGGCTAATCCTTGTGCAAGCCTTGGAGTTGTTCTGGCTGTCTCCAACAGCTCCAGAGCATTTAGAAGCCTTTAGCCACAGTGAACAGCCCTAACAGTGTGCAACGTACTTGGATCCTGCATATACCATGGCAAATGTGTTCTTATTAGAGAGTTTTTTCTTCTGACTTTTGGGGGGTCTGCACCCTCATATGAAAGGATTTGGGCTGTGGTTCCCCCGTATAAATGCAGAGCAGTGGGTGGGCTACACTACATGTGGCCTCCTTCAACACTGTTTGCAGAAATCCCTGGTCCAGCAGATTCCTTCAGCATATGCATAATCTTAAAACACTCTACAACAGTTTTTAAACTATGCACATGCTTAGTTTATTGGATCAAGGCGTGCGTATCTATGCCTATGCTTCTACACAAATGGAATATTTTCTTTGGTACTTGCTTTGGGCAAAATTCCTAAGCTTTTGCATCAAAGATTTTTTCCTGTGCTGTCCAGTAACAGTAAAAGTGACTGTAAAATTGAGTACATAAACTATTCCTTCCTCCTTCCCCTCAATCACCTTGCAAACCCAAAAAAGGTCTGAACACAGTCTGTTCCAACAGGCAGAAGTTGGGGGTTTTTTTCATTGCAAATATTTGTTTAGGCAGCCAATCCAGATATGGTATAATTTTCATGGGATACAATCCTGTTCACTTCTGGTCTCTGCCAACATTATCTTCTTTTGCTGTTTTGCTTCCACTGAAGAAAGTATTTAAATGAAAAGCACACTAATCTTTTTTTATGTTCTGAAATACACACATCTGTTATAAATACCTAACTTTTCTGGGACAAGCACCCTCCAAATACACATTTCACCCACTCCAACATACCTAGATTTCTCTTTGGCAATACACAGCAAACCAGATTGAACAAAGCTGATCCTAACATAGGAAGTTACAGTAAACAAAAACATTCAAAATCTTGAGTTTATTCTTGGCAGTTTCATCAGTCTGAACTTTTTACACCCACTAAACAAGTCAGAGCTTGCCAAATAGCAACACAAATTTGGAAGTCTCGGCAGAGACTTTCGGGGCAAAACAACATCCTGAGGTCATGTAACTGCTCCATTTTTGAAGAATGTGAAGAAATGTATGAACAAACAGCAGGAGTACCTCCTGTATAGTACACATATGCTACTTGTCTTAAAAATAAAAAACTGGAGGGAAAAAATCCAACCCAAAACAATGGTAACTAGCAACATAAACTCTTTTAACCCAAGCCACTAATGATATATCATTTATCAGCATAAATGATATGCAGTTCTGCAAGCTCCCTATTGTTGAATCCCTATGTAGGTACTCATTACTGCAACTGTTATGTCAAAATAAGCAAAGAAAACTGAAGAATCGTTAGCTCTGGAGGTCAGAAAAACAAATTTTCAGAAAATGCCAACTGACTTTTCCTCTATACCTAAAGGACAAGTAATGCTCCAGTGAACTCTGTGGACGACTGGATCCACATGTTGTGTTACAACCAAGGGTTGTGTTGGTTTATAAGCCACGAGGACCTGATCCAACCTAACTCAGAACTGCTGGCTCTAATGTGAATCACTAGATGGTGGCAGCAAATACCACATTCTTAAAATTTTGCCAGTCTTTCCACAAATACACTGAGGTGCTTGGGATTTACAGCAGCTGTGTCCCCATGTCCTCAAGGTGCCCTTCCCCTCACTCTTATCCTGTCACTCACTGTACTCGTCACAGACACAGAAGACATCTATGGGTGACCTAGAGGTGGTTTCCCACCAAACACCCTCCAGATCCAACACACATATAGCTGTCCTCAGTGGCTAATGGCATTTAAAAGCAATGCAGTATATTCAGGGCAGCCCCATTTTTCTGATCTGAAGAGGAGGCATTTTAGGTAATGACATTCACTGGGAAGCCTTTCTAGAAGGGTGGTGTTAAGGCACCATCAGTTCTCAAGATCCCATTCACACTGTCCCCTGATTAATCCCAAAAGCACTGTTACCCTAGGATACATTTTCAGTGGTATAGGTCAGGTTCCCATAAGACTAGAATAACCACCATCTCCTTCATACCCTCAGTGAAGGGACAAATGATTGATCAAAGTCAGTAACTCTACTCCTTCATCCACCCAATCAAGTACCCAGGGAAGTCCAGGTAGTGGTGGATCACATCACTTTTAGTTGAACTGGTAAACATACAGTATTAAGGCTCATTTCTATATATATATCTGACAACAGGTACATACAGAATCTCAGGCTGTACAGCTAAGTACTCAGTGTAGGTGTTCAGATTCATACAGTGCTTCTCCCTGTTTTTTCCAAAATGCTTCTTGGTTTTCCTCCATTTCCCTTTATTGATGCCAACAGTGCAGAGGCTATGGCAGGCAGACAGGTATTGCAGTTTGCTCCAAAACAGACAGACTTTGAGTCAACCTTGTCTGGTACAGTAGCTCAGCCCGGGTCAGTGCCCTGGGTAGGAAAACACACTTTAAGCCCTGCTTTCACCAGCTCCATTCCAGCCTAGGACCACAGCTGTCCTAACAGGCATTTTTCAATCACACAAGCAGTTCGTTATTCTGACCTCGACTGCAGGCGAGAGGCGAGTTGCAAATTCTCTGAGCTTCGCATATCCTTTTGGGGAGCACAGCAGGGATCGCTGGAGTCTACAGGTAAGGCAGCATTACTCAAGCCCTGAACACTATTACCAGACCAAAGATTACTGCACAGGTTTTGTTTCTCTTTATGATCAAATCGTAAGTAAGAACACAGTGGCACCAGCCATGCATACAATAAGCCACCACAGCTTATGTGAAGATCACGCAGGAGATGTTGCTTTCTCTTTCTCCTACTGAAGCTGTGGGTGCCTTGGCCATGTGGGTATAACATTACGGACTCTGCCAGCCCCATGCAGTGCAGGAAGGAGGTACGATGTGACTGTACACCAGCTCGATGAAAGGCAGGCATCCACAGGCAGTCTCTGGAAGGCAGCTGGCTGCTGGCTGGGTGACCACAGGCAGAACCCTGCAGGATTCCCCAGGCATGGCACAGGGAGCCCTTGGCTCTACCCTACATAGGCATCAGTGCAGCCAACACACGTCTTTTGAGCCAGCAGAAAAGCTTGTTTGCTCTGGAGTTGGATTTTTAATGTCTTTGTTTTGTTAGGAAACAAGTAAAAGTCTTACTACTGGCAAACTTCATACAAAACAGAGAAAACCTCGACTGCCTCAAAACTCACAGTCTCCACAGCAGAAAGAGTTTTAACATCAAGATTACTTACACAGCTAATTCCAGTCAAGATTTACTGCAACGTAATACTTTTAAAAAGCAGATTTAAATCACTGTGCTATTTTATCAAGACTGCTTCTTTCCTTAATTACTTTCCTAAGGAAAAGCCCATTCAATCTCTGGGAGCACAGCTCATTTCAGTAATGAAACAACAGCTCTGTACATTCAATCTAGCTCTGTCCACTTTCCAGCTTGTAAAAAAAATAAAAACAACAACAAAAAAAAACCTCCAAAAAACCAAAACCGCCCCCAAGTAATGTTTCCTATAGTACCATGGGCTGTATCTGCAAATGTCTCCATGCTGATGAGTAAAAAGAAAGGCTACAGTACATCTCCTGCATTTCCCAGTTTGTACTCTTTTTATTTAAGGGGTTTTTTAATCCTCATGCCTTCCACATGATTCTTCTCAATATTTGGTAGTTTATCATGCTTCCTCTAGCCTAATTCTAAGCTAACCCATTTTTAAGCAGTGGAATTACTCTCATTTCACTCTCTAGCAGCTGGTATCCCCTGAGCTTTGCACCTTGTTAGCCTTTACGATTGTCCGTACTCTTGCTTCACGTAGGCACTGCTCCTGCAGTCTGACCTGTTTAGGCAGAGCCCTGCAGACCCACGCCTACAGAGCTTCATCATACCCAATGGCCCAAGGAATCTGCTCACACATACCCAACAACAATGCTGTACTCCCTTCCTTGCTATTACTCTCAAAGGGGCGTAGATTTATAGCTTTCCAAACTTAAATCTGTGCTTGCTTCTTTCTTCAGACTCCCCTCCAGTGTTTTAATTATTTATTGCTCTGTTATCTAAACTCCTTCCAGTTAGTCTATGTCATTCTGACATTGAAAAAGCACAGAAATAAAGTGGCATTTTAAATGCAGGAACCACAGCTTTACAAAGCAGGTCTATAGCCTACAGGCAGACTGTAGTTTAACTTCCACCTAAGCCGCCTTTGCCATTATTGCTTGCCAAGCGTCTTGCCCCAATTAAATGTCTGCCTTGGTTTACTTCTACCAAATACACTTGCTCATATATGAAGCTGAATATTTTTTTTCTTATTCATGCTCCTCATGTCTCAAGCTGCCATATTTTGCTATTTTCTCCATCTTTGAATGCGTTTGGAATTCCTGGCAGTACGCTATGGTCTGCAAGTCATCTCATTCCTGACACAGCAGCCTGGAAGACAGGTTTCCATGCTTGCTTGAGACTTTGCGAGAAACTTCAGCCAGACTGAGGACCTGGAGAAGGTACACGACAGCTTCCTCCCACTCTAGATGTCTGAATTGCCTTTCAACACTGATCAAGCATCACATGCAGAGGCTGGCAGTTGTTCCCAACTTGGAACGTTTCTGTTGCTGTCCCCAACAGCAGGTCACCTCCACTCCAGACTGACTGACTGACTTTTGAAGCAAAAGTCCTGTACAGCAGTAACACCTCCTCAATGATGTCTCTATGCTATAAGCCAAGGGACAGTAGTATTTCAACAAATAAACATTCAAAAATTTCAACAATCCCTGCCCATTCCCTGAGGCACACTTCACATTACTACAGTGAACTCTGCCTACATGCGAGCAGATGAATTCTTCACTGTTACCCAGAAAACATTAAATCTCGCACAGTCATTTTGCTGTGCTTTTCCAGACTTCTTCATTTACCAGTGTTGTGAATCTCAGCTGACATCAGCAGTACCCGTCACTGTGTAGCTCTGCCAGCACAAGCGAGCACCAGGAAAAAGACTATGTCTGGGTTTCACTGCTGCTCAGCACACAGCTCTGGTCACCCAGACCTTCAAGGAGAGAGCCCCCATCTGCTCCTTGCAAAAGCACAGAACACAAAGGTCTCCACAGCCTGTGTTGAGAACCTCCTGCTGAACATTATCTTGTGTCTGCCACCATCACTATTCATGCTTCTTTTAGCAGAGACAGAAATCCCAGCCAGACTCTTGCATGCTCTAAGTAATTACAACTCCAGTGAACCAAGCAGCTGAGGATCTGCCCCTCAAAATGGTAATACTTTGGTAAGGAAATTTATTAGTCCAGCCCAGCAGCACAGGCATCTGAGACTTGGGTTAAAGCAGAGTGCTGTCAGCAGACATGCCTCTTGTATTATACCCATAAATGCTTAACAATCCATGTGTCACACAATACAGCCTGCATTACCTTTTCTCCCTCTTTTCTATAGTCACTACTTACTGCAGCAGCTGAGTATCTTGTAAAAATCAATGCAAGGGAAGTCCCTTATGCATTAGTGGAAGCCTCTGGCACTTCTTTTTTGGGGAATAATTACTTACCAGTGTAGGTTGTAAAGCCTTTATGTTTTAATAATAGCGATTTCTCATATCTTGGCTACATTTTATGTAGTCCGGTATTTTGCTTCTCATCTCCACAACATACTTTCTTAATAAACTTAATGGCAATACTGTCTGTGATTTTAATTTCAGTTGGAATATATCCGAACCACTAAATCTACTCTGAAGACCTACTGATTTATGGTCATCTTTTAATAAGTTGCTATTGGTTTTATTAAAGCACCTCTGGGTGCTATTGCAGTGGAGCTATTTGCAATTGCAAATGAACAATGAGGCAGATTTTCTAAGAAAAAAAAAAATCCAGAGGGCTATGGAAAATACACACAAGAGAAACAGCTTTACGTACATGATTGCATATAATTCAGTGAAATGCCAAATTGCTGCATACTGTGTTTATACGAGACTACAGCAGCTCTTAGGAAGAAATGTGAGGGTTTTGATTGCTTCCATAGACAAATCTGGACAAACGTGTCAGAGATGCATTTTTCAGAAGGTGTATAGCAGAATTATAATACAGGAATATTTTAAGCCCTTAAGATATTTCTAAACAAAAAAGGGTTTTAAATCAGCCTGTGAAATGAAATCAGCAGTGCCAGGCAGACCTCCAAAAAACCAAAAGCCTGTACACTAACAAAGAGACAGCTGGTACTGAGTTTGCGTAAAGGGTACCACAAGTGCTGGCCACACTGTAGTTACAACTACCTTGGCAACAGCTCAGAGGAGGCTATTAAATAGACCTCTGTCAGAATTGGATCCTTCCCATCCAAGCATCTTCCGTCAAACCACAAGAAGAAAATAATAAAGGAAAAAGTAAATAAGCCTAGAAAAAACTAGCAAAGAAAAACCACACCATGGATTAATTAGACCTATTGTGTACTCCAGGGCTTTTGGTTTTGCTTCCTTTTTGTCATGATTAATTCTTCTACAGACACTCTGTGGCATATTATGGTACAATGGGGATTTCAGAGTAGAAGACAAACTATTGTTATAACCAAGTAAACACAGAATGGGATCATTCCCTTTTACTGTATTTTGAAACTGCAAGATCAGGACAACCAAACTGGCAAGACGCTGAGGAAGTCAGACAAATAAGGAGAAAGCAAAAGCTGCAAGCTGTACTATAAACTAACCACCTAAATTAATTTTGATCTTTCTCTGAAAAGGCTCTGCTCCTCCTGCCCTGGCCCCTGAAAAAAAAAAAAAAAAAAAAAAAAAGCAACATCACAAAAAAAAGATCAACCACAAAAGACAAAACTGCTGGTCATCTATAGGTGCAGAAAAAGTACTAAGGAAAATTCAGTTTCACCCTGGGATTCAGTAAGATTACTTAGGATGAAGAGAGGATATTTCAAAAACTTAAGGTAGTATCCTAGGCAAACAACCTGTTTCTCGGGAACTCTGCACACTTAAGAGCTCCTGGGCGATTGCCACATGCCAGCACAAGGAGCCAGGCACTGCCTCCGACATGACCAGCAGTGCCAGGACCTGCCTCAGGAGGATCAGGGCAGAGCTCTGAATGCAGCCATGTTCTGACTGCAGCGCACCTGCTGCTTCCTGATGTGAATAAAGGTAGTTTGTGAGTAATTATGACTTCTAGCAAAACTGGAATCTCAAAAGGCATGGTATGTGGGAGGGGGAAGTCCATCAGGAATTAAAGTTCATGCCTCTTCTCAATATTTACTGTAGCATTTGAATGACCTCTCATGCTCTGTAGGGAAGCAAAGGCACTGCCAGCAGCCACAACCACATCCACAATCCAGTCATTCTTAACCTGTGGAACAAGTTAATGTTTGACACAGGTGTTCAAAAACATCTTAAATGCTAAATTAAGCAGCATAGAAATCAAGTCTAAATATGAGCTATCACATTGCTTAGAGCATAAACCAGATGACTAGGGAGGAGGAAGAGAGCAAGCACATCATTAGAAACAGAAATGCTGAGTCAGATTGATCTTTTATTCCCGTGAAGCAAAAACCTGATTGCATCTTGGCACGTGCCCCACTCAGCCCCTTGGCAAGAGGAACAGATTTATTCAGATGACAAGTAGGAGGAAGCATGCAGAAATGGCACATCCACTCCTCTCCCACAGGCACATGTCTGAAGCAGAAAAGGGAACTATTTGGATACTGATAGGAAGCATCAGGCAAAACAGCTGTGTATAAACTGTGGGTTTCTAACTTCTTTTTAACGTCTAGACTCCTGTGCTTTTTTTCTAGTGGCAATGTGAAGTGCTCTGAAGTGTATTTAAGTCTGACAAGGAAACTTGCTTTTCCTTTCAACAGATCCTCTCAAAATAACGCATGGACTGTCTGTGGTCCACATGCTACAGTGGCTGAAATTGGGTCTTCAGTCTAAGCAACTCACCCACCTACAGTGGCAAGACAAAAAGCAGGGAGAAGGCGATCTGTTCTTCACCCCACTTCTGTTCGGTCCTTCTGGGAAAGCTGAAGGTAGTTCCTGGGCTTTCTCTCCAACTCCCTGCCCTGCTCAGCTCTGATTACTGCCAGCCCCTCAGCCCCCTCGTCCCACAGGGCTACTGCCATCACAACTTGCAGCCCAGGCTACTCTGGAGATGGTGAAGCCAGGAAGACTTGCTTTTTAAATAGTTTATCCTAAATGGATGCTGTTTTGACTGTTTTTTTATTGAAATAAGTTTATAATGTTTTTAAACAGTCAAGGCCTACAAGCACTCTCTCCCTACAGCAGTTTCAGGCCATTCGCTCCCAATTCCCACCAGACCCTGCTCCAGCCCTTCTTGCCACAGCAGGCAAGACAACCATTGCTTATGGCAAAATAAAATAACACAGCCCAATGATAAGAAGGTAAGTTTGAACAGTCTGTTTCCATCTCCATCTAATGCATGTGTGCTCTGCTCACTCTGGGACAACAATTAGAAACCTGTTCTATATAGTCCTCATGAGTTACACAGCCTGGGTGTACTGCATCACAGACTTGACCCATTTGGACTCCTCCAAATTCACAGCATCTCACCATGCACGACAAATGCTGACAGTAATAGCCCATTTCCTTGTTTAAAGGAATAACTTCAATGGAGGCAGAACATTACATAAAAGACTTTCAATTTTATTATGGCTTTCATAGAAAGGCTTTGGATAATCATTGCCTACTAATCTCTCTAATCTTTAATTTTTGTTTCATGGAAGACTGACTGTTTCGTGATTACTGGCAGAGGTGGAAAAAGGGTGAATAGGAACATGGAGTAACTCAAAATCAAACTCGAAAAGGGATGCACCACCAAATCCTACTCTTTCCTTTTAACGTTGCAGAAGTATTTAAACAGTAACAGAGCTTCCCTTACAGAAAGGGCAAACAACGTTGTCAGCTGACAGGAAAATAAAGTGAAAGAATATAATAAGGTTCTTAACTTAAGAAACCCTTTCTATGGTTGTGTCTCCCTCTGACCTCACTGCTTTGAGCTAAGGCCAGATGAAGCCATAGGAAGTCTTCCTTGAATGCAGATCAGACCAAACACTGTACCCTTCTTGCAGATCGAGAGATACTCAGACTACTACTTTGTTTAGTGCTAGACCTAGTCTTTATCAAGCATGGGGTGGGTGACTGAGGAGCCCCACAGAAGTACAATGTATACATAAGGACTCCTCATCAATCTGTCTTACCATCAGCAGTATTTCTTAAAAGTCAAGCTGGCTGGTCGCTATCACAACCACCACACAGCACCTCCTCTGAATGCTTGCTAGACCCAAGGTCCATTTCTATTGCAAGTGTTACAAGACGTGGCTTAGTATTAACACCTCTTTCATGTCTCAGACTAAGTGTAATTTTTTGAATGACCTTCAGATAATTTTGCTCTCCATAAAATACTTAGCTCCATTTAGAAGATCACATAATCCAAGCATAGACCAAGATGTCTTCAGTTTTACCAGTTAAAATGCACAAGGTCCCTCTAACATGACCATTTGAAGTCTGTGCAGCATCACATAACCTTATCTGCCCAATTTTATCCTAAGAAAAGACAGCTTTTCAGTAAAACATTAAGTGTGTCCAATTCTTCAGCTCACAGTGTGGATTACATGAAGCCCTGAAGAGACAGATGCAACAACAGCAACAGCCAGAAGCAGCATCTTCTTTACCACAAACTCACTCCAGAACACCCTTGGAAACACAGACTTTTGGTGCTTTTTTCCTGCTTTCAGGTAGTCCAGGTTCTGACTGCACAAGAAACCACATCTAGGGGAAAGAAGCCTTCTCTCTACTAAAAGTTATTCAGTTCCAGGCACTGAGCTGAATTGAGGCATAAACATTTTTGAAAATGAGATGATCCGTTTCTAACCAAAAAAACCCCAATGTAATCTGGATATACAAGATGTTCCAGAGATATAAAGCCAAAGCAAGACATGCAGATTTCTCCTCCCTCTCCCAGACTAGATGTATACTAGGTTATGGCTCAACATTCATAAGCAAATTCACACAAGCCTCAAAACCCTGGGAAAGACTGAAGATACGTAGGACTCCAAAGCCCAAGCATAATGGTGATTACATGAGAATAAACAATCTTTGCACCTTGATTTACGATGAAAAGTCGTCAAACCTTTCTTACTTCATACTGGTTTTTTATACACCAAGCTCCAAGCAGCAGATATTCTATTTTGTAAATGCAAAACAAAAGTTATGTTTATTTTGGAGTGCTCCTGTGCCTATTTGTTTTTGTAACATTATCTTAACTTTGAGCCAACTGTCATTTCTAGAATACAGGTATAGAGCTGATGCTCCAGCAAGACGCTGTAGACATCATTTCCTCTATTGCTCCTAAGAGAGAAGCCCAAACAAGCCCTTATACCCAGTGGGAATCCTGGTCTGACAAGCAGGGATAAGTATAAAAATCATGCAGTGCTTGAGGTTATAAACACTGCATGCAACTGCTGCTTGCCAAGCTTCAGATACACAGGACACTGACCATTATCACTGTGCTTTATTTTCCCCATATGCCATCTGTGAAGCAAGATAAAACAGTACCAGGCAAAAAGAGGTGTGATGTCTTCAAGGACAGGTTAAATCAAACCGTGCCATGAAAACGCTGTTTTCACAAATGTATTTTTAGTATAATCCCAAGGATATGATTTTATCTTGCTCCCACATAGCGCTGCCTTATCAAGTCCTGCAGTCTGTGTTATAATTCAGGGCAAACAGCCCTGACTGCTGCATTCTGCTGTCGCAAAGAAAAGCCAGTACTATTTACTGGCTTTTAAGCACCACGTAACAAAGTGAACTGCATTGCTTGTATGAAAAATGTCACCAAAAATATTCTTAGACCATTTCACTTTTATTCCAAATAGGAGAGAAATCACTTCAAAGAACTATAAATTGAGAGTAGGAGGACCAAATCTAAGCACAGCTCATTAAGTGCGATGTGATGACTTCAAAAAAAATAAATCTCTGGTTTTAGTTATAAAAATGCTGTTATAGCCCTCAAACTGGCAAATTTGGAAGTGTGACCTACATGTAATCCCTACAGCAATATCTGCCCAAGTCCACAGCCAGTCCAAAATGGTTTCAAGTAGAGTGAAGGGCACTACACATTTGTATCTGTCAGTATTTCTTCGAGCCAGTAGTCTGGGTGACAGTGGGGGAGTCTCACAAAACATTAGCCTCTCAAGAACTTTACTGGGTTGGATGGCAGCTCAGTTTCCTTCTCCAGACGGGCTGATTTCTACAACATACACTTAGTGTTTGGATTGAAACAATAATTAGATTTCACTTTGGTGGTCTGGTTTCTAGAACTGTTCATAAAATTGGGTCTTTGTGCTAAACTGTTTGTGTAAATCCTTTTACATGGCAAACATTTCAGAATTACACTGCAAGTGTGGCTTATGGCAGATCCAGGAAACAAATCATTGTAGCAGAGGGCATGAGTAACAACTTACACACACACACCTCTTTTTAACCCTACATGGGGGAATCTGGGCATTTCCATAGTTCTTATCTCCTACTGTGGGAAAGTCCTTGCCATAGACAAAATAAATACAAATTGTAGTATTTTACAATGAGGTACTGTAACGTACAATCTTAAGGTTAAAACCTTGGAGAAGGAACAGGATGTAAGCTGAGGATTCACTGTTAACAAGTGACAGCTATAGGGCCAGAATTCTCTAGGAAAAACCTGAAGCTCATTGCCTTATTATCCGAGTAAGTTCTATTGCTCCAGAGCAAATCAACAGGATCACAGCACTTTTATTGCTGATTAAAGGTAAAACTGTGTCCCCTCTTTAAACATTAAATATAAAAGCAATTAATAATTGCATGCACGGGAATAGAAGTGACTAGTACATCCGGAGATCAAAGAAGAAAGCAACAGCAACGTAACTTCAAAGTGTTTTCTAACTGCTTAAGTTTTTTTCAAGGACATTTCCTTTCTCTTCTAATCCTTGATTAAATGTATGCCAAATGGTCTGGCAGAAACTCCATCAACAAACATGGAAAAACCATTTGATGCAGGCCTCTGTATATACAAGTCAGTGCACACATACTTCCGAGAAATTTCTCAGTTTTATCTTCTCCCAGAACCAGCAGGGCCAGTCTTACACCAGACAAGTTTGCAGATAAAGTGCAGCAGTAGGGTTACTTGCAACATTTCTGATTGGTCTACAGCCCTCTTCCAGATGTGGTTTATGCTTGTTTCAAAGTGCTAGGCCAATGTCAGTGTGGCATGTACCTTCACCAGAAGAGGTAGCTCATGGGACCAGACAGCTGTAGCTGCAAAAGCAAGGCCTTCATCCTGCAAAGTAGACTTGACTGCCTCAGTCTTCACTTACTTCTTTTCAAATGCAAAGGAATGCTTAGAAACAATATCTTCCTAATATGATTTTTTGCCAAGACAGACTTATCTACGGGATGCTAATGAGTTATCTTCCTAAACGAAACAAGAGTCTTAGTAATCTACTGGTATTGAGAAATACAAAAAATAAGTAAACAGCAAAAGCATCCAAGGGCTTACTGATCTTCAAAAATTTTTCCTTCTCCACAGGAAAGTTTGCTTTTACCGTCAGTGCTCCATCTCCAAGGCCAATGCAATCCCTTGGTTTTCTCTAGAATACACATGCAGCTTGGCAAATCTGCCATTCCAAGCTTGCTCTCAAACACATGGCAATGAGTTTCACCAAACAACCTGAGCCCTGTCCCAGAGATAATTGTCATTCCTCGAGCAGTCCACACACTGCTGCAGTCCAGGCCCATTCTCTATTTTGAATAATCAGGCTTTGAATCAGGCTGAGTGGACTGCTGAAGGAGCCTAGCAGTGCTAGGCATTCAGGCAGCTTCCATGGGCTCTGCATGGAGAGAAGCAGGCCCCTTCAGCTCATCAGCATGGCAATAAATTAAAAAGCATGCAAACACTTATTTGATGCCTGTGAAAAGTCAATAAACCATTCACTGCAAAATCAACAGTAGGTAAACTCCTTTTATCTCAATGCTACCATTTTTCAGCTCTACAATAAGGAAAGCCACAAAGCTATTCTTCTTAACAGGCCTTTTGATCTGTGTAAATCCCTGCTTTCTTGGTTTTCAGTTCTTTTAACAGGTATATCCAATTTTAAATCAGGCCTACAAACTGCATGCATGGCTCAAGACACTCCTTTTTTCTACTAATCTGATTTTCAAAATGCACAAGATGTCAAGATTAACATTTTCATTCAGTGTTCAATATATGGATCACCTTAGATGTATTACCAACTCCTATCCAAAAAGATATCCAAGACGACTCTGGTCTCCACCCACAAATAGCAGTAGTCTCCAGAAAGTCTTCAGAAGATTCTGGGTTTTTTATTCGGGGGGTGGGGGGGGTCAGGGTGGGTGGTGTTTGGTTGAGTTCTGTTTGTTTTAAGAGCATGATGAATGTTTTAGTCCACTTTCTTGCCTTATTCCTATAAAAGCAGAACAAGAATTAAGAAAACACCATAATCTGGCACTTTACATTTGCTTTTATTTTAATTTAAATATAATTATAATGCATTTGCCTTTTTAAAATCAAATTATTGATTTGGGGGTCTTAATTTTAAGGCAGTTGTCCTTCTAACATAGCAAATCTGAGCATACCTGAGTTTAACAAGATGTACAATGATGTGAACCCATTAACGTGCATAGCATCACATTCATAAAGCACACATGAACAAAAACCATTATGTGTTGTATTGACTACAAAATCCAGAATCCATTACTGCATTTCAAACTGATAGTGAAGTGGCACAAGATATTACTGGACTAGCACCCCAGCATTACTTTAATTAGGTTTTATTTTGAAGGAGCTAATTTGCAACAAAAAGGGGAGGGGGGGAAAGAGACCTAACCCTGTCATCACAAGCGTATTGCCAAATTTTCGATGGCTCTATTACATGAACACCTAGAGATTAAAATCTAGCACATGGCAAATCAGTCTGAGTAATAACAAGGCCTTTTCTTGACAGGTGGTTAAGGTCTGAATGCTGTAGTCTACTGCTTGACATTGCTGAAAGTTTTATCTCATCATAATTGGAAGAAAAACAAGTGTTTATTTCAACTGACTCTCCCTGCCTGTTATTTTAACTGTTAACCAGAAGATAAATACTAAACAGTCACTTTCTGCCACCTCTCAATATATTCTTTGCCTCCACAAATCTTTCTGTAAAACTGTCCAAAAAAAAAAAAAAAAAAGGTATTAGCATGACTACCACACATACAAACAAAAAAGTCCTACCTGGGAAAAAAACTAAAAACACCATGCATACACACAGTACTCAGCCAATTAACCTGAAGAGGGAGGCCCTTAAAAGGAGGTTTCATATTGAGACTTCACTTGAGAAATACTTTTAAAATTAATCTGCAGGCTGGAAAGTAGAGCAGTGCAACTGGGAAGGCAAAAACTCACCTTCAGTCATAGTTAAAATACCATTTTTGTTACTGTACCGAAGCAAGGATTGGGTGAACGTGACCTCAGTTTGAGCCTCTCTTTCTCCTCCAGCTGCTGGGCTTTCACTGTACTGATAACCAAGACACACTTCTACAGCACTGGGAATCGTTCAAAATGCTGCCCCAGTCTCATTTCCAAGGCAATATACCCCAAGTAAAAAGAGAAGCAAAGAGCTCAGCGCCCCAGCCATCCTCAGCTCTCTCCTGAATGCCTGGGAACCCTGCTGGAAGCCTAAGCTTTAGCCATATGAAAGCATTAACTATCCAGTTTACCATATGGTAAAACAGCCTTCCAAACTGGGTCGAATTTGAACTTTCAACCCAGAGATAAAACGCCCACTTCTAAGCCACATTGTCCCTGGGGTTTTACTCTTGTAAATAATTCAGTCATGCATATCTTAAGTGGATCATGAAAAGGACAATAAATACAAATGTCATTTAACAGTGTATTTAAACCAGAAGAACAAGCAGATGTAGTTATTTCTTATACCTTGCCCAAGCAAGGAATTACCAACCTGTTGCCACCTTCTGTACATGACCCAACAAAAGACAATATCAGTTACATGTATTTAGCACTTTCAGAAAATCTGAGGGCTGTGAGTATTTTCTCTCACTCTCAGATTCATGGTAGCACATTAACATTTGAATAGCAGTATTATGAAAAAAGAATGAGTAGCTGACAATTCTTACTTTTTCAAGGGCATACGATCAAACTTAGCTCTGTAGTTTATCCACATTTACCTCTAAATAGCTTCTACTTTCATTTTCATGTGAAGATGATGTTCTGAGAGAAGTTATCTAAATAGCTCCATTCAAATATATCTGAATCCAGATTTCGCTGGAGGTAGAAGGGGGAGCAAAACCAGGAAAAAAAACCCCTAATATGCTAATCAAAAAATTATCAAGCTCAGTATTCATTCAAAGCACGTGATAAAGAAATAGAATGAACAGACATTCTGGAGTATAGCCTGGTCACATTCCTACAAAGATGCTTTTTATAACAATCAGTCAAGAACCAAACTATGTACCACTGGGATTTCTGATCCTGCAGTAACTATTGCTCTTGAGGGTTTTCAGAGATTATTAGCACTAACAGCCAGGATATGCACAGGGTACCAGCCAACTATGTTTCACAGCTGAGAGAAATGTACAAGAGGCTCTGGGTTTTTTCTCAAAATAACTGTGCTAATTCTAGAAATTTTTTCCCCCTCTAAATGAAAAAAGATTATTTGACTTCATGAAAAAATGGAAACCATCTAATCCTTTCTCCCAGATTATTAACAATAAATACTATCCTCAGGGGTAAAGGGGCAACACAGCAACTGGAACTCCCTGGTTAAATGCTTTCAGGGAGATGTCACTGCAATGACCTGGGTATCGCAGTACAGTGGGCTCTGGGCTTAGCGGTGGAAGAGGAACTGACTGCTGCTCTTCACTGACAGCAAAGGTATGTTCTCCTGCAAAGTGATGTCTGTGGAGACGAGTCACATTAGTTTTATTTTAAGGTAAACTAAGCAAGGAGTGTTCAGGACAAACTTAGCAGCTACCTCCAACAGTGTTATAAATGGTTGGCCTTTAATTGCAGTATCACAGTGAGGTGCCTATCATTACATTTCTTACCTTGTTAGAGGAACCTCCCCCAGAGTTTTTAAGAAAACAAACTTTTCCCAGCTGTTATGCATCAGAAGCCAAAAGGGGTTATAAATTCACAGAAAAGGACTCTCTTTGTAGAATACCCCTCCAGGCATTCCTATCATCCTAGAAGTGTCCTGGGATAGCTGGAAGGATCTTTCTCATGGAGCGATCTGCAGCTGTTACCTCTCTTGTGCATTCTCACAAGACCGAGCTATTTTAGTTGGGACTTCCATTAAAATCTTTTCTTAAATGTCTTTGGCCTGAACTGTGAGCCCAGCAAGAAGAAATTGAACTGAAGAGGTTAACGTCCAGGAAAAGAAAGAAAAAAAAAAAAAAACAGCACACACCTGTGTGTATGTATATATATACACACACATACAGAACTACAGCACAAGCAAGCAGTGACAAACTTACCTCCTGGTTTAGCCAGCTTTGCCTGCCTTTGTACAGTGAACAGACTACTCATACAAAACCAAGTTTAAATCACTGTATCTGTAACAGGACCAGCTGCCCCTTGCACTAGTAGGAAGTTATGATACAAGCCAGTTCTGGCAGCTTTGAGCGTGCAGGTTCAGCTGAAGCGACCCCACTCCACATGCTTGCTTCAAACACCTGCTTTCTCTGTTCGCTTTGACTGCAAGCTCTTGGGAGTAGAGACAATTCTCTGCTATATATAGGTACCAGGTTTAAAGTGATGTTGAGGCCTTTGGGCTATAATTAAAATGTCAAACCAACACAGTTACCAAGGAACACTGCAGGAACATTTTTTTTTTAACTTCCAATTTTTAGGCGGGGGGGAGTTGGTGGTTTGTTTTTTTTAAAGTAAATGTAGTCCCATGTGCCTTAAAAAAGGAGGCATAGCTTTAGAATAAGCTAATAAACAACAGCTTTAAACAGTCTTAACCTTTATTAATCTAAAACTTGATTAAAATCTCCCTATGAAGACAAAAGTCTGGTTTTTGTTAGGAGACCTCTCATCTGTACAAGTTTCCTGCCAAGAAGAATGCTTATGATACTGCATATCAACAACATGATCTTTCTCTTCCTGTTGTCAAAAAATTGAATAATTTTATTATTTTACAAAGATTAGTATCATCACTATGACAACAAACCCATGACCTGGAGAATACCATAAAATAATTTAGCAAGAAAAAGCAATAGAAGAAAACAGAGAATGAAGAACAATTCTGGAAGCTTTCCTCTCTCTGGAAGTATTCCTTGTTCAGGAAATCTGTTGGTCCACTTAACAAGGAAACAAAGATCAAGTGACTTCATTAAAGATTATAGAGAGACTCTAAGTACAGACCAAGATTCCACTGCAGACCAGGCTTGCACTTCTCAACCGCGCAAACAAAACCTCTGAAAGGGCACCTCGGATTCTGCTGGAGCAAGGTGGGAAGCCACATACGCAGATAAGCCAAAGGAAGCTCACACTGAAGCTACTTTGTTTTGCTGCTCAGAACACAGGACCCATCAGGTAGGACAAAATGGTAGTCAAGATGTCCCCTTCCTCTAAAATAGGGAAAGCATTACTTGAAGCTATCTCCCTGGAGCTTACAAAGAGCAACATTTCTGGCATGCTGTGGGTACTGAAATTACAATACGAAGGTTAAATACTATTATCCTGCCCTTAATGTTCCTTCTTGTTTTTATCTTTTCTTATAGCCTAAGACATTTATGCTTGTACAACTGATGTACTGGGATTATTTTGCACACAAGAATGATTAAGGACACACAAGTAACTCAGCTTAACATTTCTTAAATACTCTTAGGTCCTCTTTCAGCAGCCCATTAGTGGTAGCAACCATCTGAGCCACTATTAAGCATACAACAAAATAGTATCACTCACTATGCAGCCTACCGTATAATAACTGTTAACAGCAACACAAATAACCAGCACTTTTGACGGCATACTGCAGCATCCAGTGTTGGGATGGGTGGGAGCACTGATCCACTTGAGGATAGTGAAGGCTCTACAGAGGGGTCTGGACAGGCTGGACTGATGGAGTCACCATTCCTGGAGGTATTTAAAAGATGTGTCGATGTGGCACTCGGGCACACGGTTTAGTGGTGAACTTGGTAGCGCTGGGTTAATGGTTGGACTTGATCTTAAAAGGTCTTTTCCAACCTAAATGATTCTGTGATTCTATAACTTGCCTTTAAAGCAGTCAAGGAGTCAAAAGCTCACCTCTGAGTCATTTTGGCCCCTCTGTTAAGACATTTTTGTGTGTGCAACAGTAAAACAAGGCCTGCACTTTGCACATGAGCATTTTCAATCTCACAGCAAAAATGCCTCGAAGACATTTGACAAATTTAGAACGAAATCTAATGCCTTTTCCTTCAGAATGGGCTTTGAATCCGTTTACGCAAAGGTAGAGAATAATTTGTCCCTACTTTACACTCTAAACCCCAATTAACTACACATTCAACCCTCTTTTCTGTTGGATTTTCATAACTTTTCATAACTTTAAAAAAAAAAGTATGAAAAAGTATGAAAAAGTTTTAAGTGGCAGACATTTCCTAAGGCTATCCAGATGTAATAAAGCACCTTTATCATCTGGAGCAATTCCACTTATTAAATGCTAAACCAATGTCTAATTAATATTTATGAAAGAAGCGGATTTCCGTGAGTATTTCACAGACAACACTATAAATGTCATTCCCACTCCATATTTCTAACTGTTCAGTCTCAACTACTTTGTGAATGATAATCAGTTCACTACTGTTACTGTTCAATAACTACTGTGCTGTGGGTACTACAATCAAGGAAATGCAATGGAGAGGAAAAGTTTTTTTTATATTATCACAAAGCTTTATGCTAACAGACAGTCTTATTTTTAATTCATGTAACCACTGAATTAATTTATAAAATGCATAGCCAGCAGAAAACACAGTTGGCATTTGTCTATAAGATGAGAACCAGAATTAATGTTTTTCAGCTTTTTTTTTTCCCCCCTAAACAATTCATTTTATCAGGACTGGTACTTCAGGGTAACCAAAACAACACGTAGATACAGGTGAATTTTTTCAGTCAAACACTTTGGCTGCAATGAAAGAAAAAATGTTTTTGAACTGTTTTGAAACTTATTTGGTTCAGGTTCAACAAAACATTACCCAAAAAAATAAAAATTTCCTGTATTGGGTCTGGCGAGCCCCATAGTAGCCCTCAGTGCTGTGCTTGTATGGGTAGCTAGAAAGGTGGCGGTGCTCACACAGCATCAGCAATGCCTCTCCAACCTTCCCCCTTGGTCTCACCAGTAGGCTGGGGGTGGGCAAGATCTTGGGAGCAGACATAGCCAGGACAGCTGACCCAAAGTGACCAATGGGATATTCCACACCACATGACATCAGCTCAGATATAAAACCTAAGAGAGAGGAGGAGGAAGGGGGGCATTCATGATTTACAATGTTTGTCTTCCAGAGCAACTGCTATGTGTACTGAAGCCCTGCTTCCTGGGAACTGGCCGAACATCACCCACTGATGGGGAGAAAAACATTATTTTTTTTCCCTTCGCTTCCACATGCATGACTTTTGCTATTGCTTCATTAAACCGTCTTTATCTTGACCCCACAGGTTTTTTTTATCTTATTTTCTCCTCCCCTGTTCTGCTGAGAAGGGGAGTAATAGAGGTGTTTGGTGGGCACCTGGCATCCAGCCAAGGCTAACCCACCACATCTCTTAACAGTTTATCCCAGCAGTTCCAGAATAAACTACACTGACATTTCCACAAACTTAACTTTTCAAGCTCTTGTAATAAACACCTGCCCACCCCTAAATTAATGTTAGATTTTCAAAGCACTGTTCCCTTTAACCAAACAACCCTGGCCCCTCCCTGGCTATGGAAGACCCACATTGTCCTGTTCACACTACTCTTATCCCCCACATGAGAAGTCTTGGAAATCCTGACTTAAATTCCTGCTCTGAACCAAATGAAGGCTGGTGGCTGCCTTCTGAGCACCGGGAGCTGACTTCACAGCCTCTCCAACAGAACCAACAGAAAACCCTGTGCAGTGCCCTCAGTTCAAGGTAACTCAGCCCTTGCACAAAGGGGAACATAGCTCCTGGCCCTGTTTTGAGAAATTCACTTTCCTCGGAAAGAGAAACCAACACATTTTTACAAATGTCAACTCAATTAGCCTCAGATACATCTGAATAAACTATTTTGACACATCAGAGATACTGCATTTGACCCAAAATGAAAAATTCAGTTTCCCTTCATTTCAGTAAGAAAACAGCTTTGATTATTGATCAGACTAGCCCCACCTTAATTATTTTTTTTCCTTTCCCCGTCTCACCACTTTGATCAACTTATTCAAAATAAAGAGTAAAGCCCAACAAGAGGAAGACTAGTAGTTAAAAAATTAACAAGGCAAACAAAAGAATGCTAGCACCTTTCACAGTCAATGTTCTACAACTAAAAAGGAAAAAAAAAATCCTCTTTTTCATTTGCATTAAGATTATACTTTGATGACAAATCTAAGATGAGCTTTCCATTGTGCTCAGTAAAAGATACCATCCCAACTAAATAAACAACAAGAGCAAAGAGCGGGAGAGGAAATAAAAGCACAAAGATATTCAGCAACTTACCCAATGTCACCTGAACTTATTGGAAGCACCCAAGATAAAGCCTACGTGTTGCACTTCCCACGCACTAGCCCATGCTGAGCCTAAAAGCCTTCCCTGGGAAACTGCTCCTGAAGAAATATGCCAGATGCGAAGACTGCATCCAAAACATTTAGAGAAAAAGATGTCAACTGTCCCCTTCCACTGGCCCTGCTACATTCAGCTTCCAAGAGGGGGAATGGTGCAGGGAACTGCCTGGCTGCCTTACAAAGCTCAGAACAATTACAGGCAAGGGCAGTCTCTGTACCTACAAGCAGCTTCCTGTACAGTCTCAAACCCATCGTAACACTCAAGTCCTAGAAGTTGTTAAATCTTGCTTAAACTCTTATACTTAAATAAGAAAAAGATGATCTGCCTGTCTAGTTTTCAGGGTGTCTGTAATATAAACCCTGTACTTCCAATCTAAACCAAGCAGACAAGTCTGGAGACACTACTTTTGCCTGGGATAAGAATGTGTGTCAAAAAGCTTCACCATGGCACCCCGCACAGAGTTGTACTTTTTAGGTATTTTCAGTTAAACAAGACTCAGTGTCCTTTGGACAGCAATCACATTTTGATCACTGAAATGACAGCTTTGGAAAATCATCTCAAAACAGGCATGATTTCACTCATTTTGTGTTGCACAATCAAAGAATAATCCTTAGGTGAATAATCTTTATGTGAATAAAATAAAGAATCTAGAAGTAGTAAATCTACAGTTTAAGTTACATGAAAGAAACTAATGTGCAATTGCATGGGCTGAGAAAGCACAGAGCAGAGTTTCTTCACTACAGATCAGCAAAACACTTGGGAGCATTTGACTTAAAATCAGTTTTCCCTCTTACTGAACATTTTAATGCTCATTTTCACTAAGCCATGATTAAGGATGAGAAAAACACTGAAAGAAAACTAAGTTCATTTAGAAATATTGAAACAATACAAAAACTTCAGGTTCTCTTATCAGCTCTGGTTATCTAGCTTTAATTTTGTGAAATGCGTTTATGGCAATTTCTCAAAGTTACGTTGATTTTACAAGTAAACAATGCTGCCTACTTACAAATACATTTCTGACTAAAGCAGCATTAACTTAATATTTAACAGGAAGCAACCCATTTTCTCCTCAGCCAGTAAATTGTTCTACAGCCATTAACTTCTTATATAAATATACATTGATGTTGCAATTAATCATTAAATACAGCTTCTAACACAATCAAACATTAGTCATTAATGACATTAATTGCAAATTTGTCACAGCCTTAGCAGTCTCTTAAGTGAGCAAAAGCCTCATTTATTCTAGATTCTAGTCATTGATTCCCTGGATGACAAATACATAGTTTTCGTATTACACTAGTGAAAGCATTATCAAGGTCTTCGCTGACAGCTGTTTTCTCTGAAGATTATAAACCAAATGCATCTTTCACTTTTCCCTCTGAAAAGAAAATTATTTAGTGTGATGTGCATTCATTCATGCTCTTCCTTACAAGTCAATTTGGCTCTGGATTTCCATCTTGCAAAACTTTTTGAATTTAAAGGGACATGAGGTAAAAATTTGGGAATCAGTAAATCCAACTTACTTATTTTGTAATGCCTTCTTTCTCCCCCTACACAATGAATCCCCAAGAGCCGTCACTCCTGTTGCTCTATCTCCCATCTCAGCTCCGTCTCTCCAGATTAGGCTTCTTGCCACATATTTTTCTGCATACCTCTTCCTTGATAGAGTTTCTTCTTTTCTTCGGACAGCAGCAGCTAAAGTTGTTTTCTGGGATATTTGCCATTTTACCTTCATACTCAGATCTTTCTCCAAAGCTCCTCTATCACATTGACTCCGTATCACAAGTAATTTCCCCCCTTCCAGCACCTTGCTAGACACCTACAGTAAGACACCGAGCTCTCCATCCTCACCAAAAGCTGAACATGCCACTCTGTTGGGGCTTCCCACTACATTAATAAAACAAACATTTGGTCAGTTTGCCCCCATTCCCCTGCTTTTCCCACATCCTCTCACCTCTTCCTTTCTTTTTCTTGCCCCTTCTTCTGAGAAATAAAACCAACATGAAATAAAAATGAAACACAAGGGTGCTTAAAATCTGAGAGGACAGTTTCCTTCTGCCCACACAGCCTGCCCGGGTGGGTGACAGCAGCAGAGCAAAACACACCATCTATCCTCACTGCTCTCCCACACTGAAAATACAACACACCGTACAGGAGTCTCAGGAATGCCAAGCTTCTGTACCACAGTGCGTATCTTTTGTGATTCAAGTATTTGAGTCTAAACTAAAAGGGAAGCAGTGCAAAAACAAGGCAGCAAAATCATTCCGTCCAGATACGTACATTAATAAAAATATGAGCAACTGCACTGCAATTGCTTACCCCTATGCAACACCATCAAACTCTAACAGCAATGAAGGGTAACAAATGGTGTAGCTACATGCTTTTGGTTCACTTGTCTGGGGGCACAATGCATTAAGAAACTTTGAGGTATGTTATTGCTTATCAAAAAAATAACAGAACAGTCTGCAGCTCCACTGCATAAGTAGTAACTTTGGAAGAGAAAAATTATTTTAAAAAACCAGAACAGCTAGAAAGACAAGAGAGCGCTTGCAACAAGACCAACTGCTAACCCACAGTTATTTGGGAGCCAGTTATTCAGTACAGCAGAACATCCTTCCCATTTACCAATAGAGGACATGCCAAAAAAAAAATATCTAGCTTAAGCTGCACTGGAAACCAACGGTCTCTACTTAATTCAGAGGGCTCCTATTTAAACTGGAAAAACAGTCAGAGCAGTTAGTGACTTGAATACTAACAGGGCAGAGAGGATGTAAAGGAAGTGGGAGACGGTGGTCTTGGCCTACAGCAGTTGTGTGTCCCCCAGCCCTGGCCCCCAAAGGGACAGCAGCTGTGGGGAGCTTGGCAGGGGGGAGCAAGGCCAGGCTGGGGTGCATGGCAGGCGTGGGGCAGCAGCTCCTGATCCCTCACATGCCCCCCCAGCCAGCCCTGCTGCCTCCCTCCCATGCCCAGGCTGGGGCATTTCAGAAAGGATGTCTTGGGAGAAGGACAAAGCACACACATCTGTGTGTGGTTTGTTTTAGCACTGTAACCTCCACCTGTACTGCAAAGATCTCTTGAGTACTCTTTATCAACAACACTGCAAGTAATAAAAAGATAAATTTGGCAAATGAGAAAAATAGCTGCCTTGTTAAAGGTTACTTTTCCCCCTCTTTATACAACAAAATATCAGATGAGGTCTGAAGAAGTATTTTTTCCCCACATAGTTACCCGATCAGGCTTCAATTTTAAAATCTTCCATATTCAGAATAGAAAAGGACATGCTAAAGTTCAAACAGGGGATTAACTCTGGTTCTCATGGGGTTTAACACTAGGAAAATATTAAAAGGCTTGTCTTGAATAACAATATCCTTAAGACCAATATTTAACTGCTTTCTTGAACTGGGGCCATGAGGGAACTGTAACCTTAAGGACTGGGCAGGTGGAACGGGGACTTCAGAAAAAAGCAATTGTAAATTTCCATTAACATCAGTGGCTGCAGGAGTGTATTAGTGTATTTTGTTTCACTTTGGTACTTGTATTTGCAATTTGTGCATCTTTTGTGATCACCAAGAAGAGATGTATGCATGCAAATGAGTGACTTAGTGAAAAGTTTTAATCCTGCCTGCTAAGAGAAGATACACCGTGCAGTGAGTGGCAGCAAGCAGCACCATAAAGAAAGGCACCAAACTGGGCCTCCCAAATGCTTCACAGCAAGGTGCCTGTGACTTTGGAAGCATCACTCTTACCAAAGGTTCAGTACCTTAAAAAGTCAGTGATTCAGTGAGAGGTCTCCCAAGTGTAAAGGCAGAGGAGTACCTCAGCTTCTCAGACAGCCCCTCAAGCAGAGGTGGTGGTTTGACATCCCACAAGCATCCCTAGAAAGGGTGGGGAAACGCAACCCTTGGCAACACAGCAGCAGCCTTCCAGCTCCCAGGTCACTGCATGTGTTGTGGTTTAACCCCAGCCAGCAACCAAGCACCATGCAGCCACTTGCTCGCTCTTGTTCACATGGAATACCTCTGTGGCTGGTTCAAGTCAGCTGACCTGGCTGTGTCCCTTCCCAGTCTCTTGTGCCCCTCCAAGCCCTCTGGCTGGCAAGGCCCAAGAAACTGAAAAGTCCTTGACTTACTATAAACATTACCCAGCAACAACTAAAAACATCCTGCGGTTCACTAGCGACTAAAAAGAAAGTTAACTCCATCCCAACTGAAACCAGGACAGCATGCCAAAAGCAGACAGACTGAGGGCAGAGGCAACTCAGACCCAGTGATTTCCCTGTTTTCCTCACAAAAAAAAAACCCTCCTCTCAAGAACCTCTTTTTCAACCACTTACAATCAATCTGCTTCTTTCTTTAACAGTGCTGCACAAAACTTGAATATAGTGCTCTGGTGAGGTTTCATCAATACTACACACAGACCTACACCTGAATCTCACATACACAGCTCCTGCTAAATACACAGAACAATTTTCCTTAAGTTCCACTAGCACTGTGCAGTTAACTCATTTATGATCTCTTAAAATCCCTGGATTCTATTATTCAATATACCTATAAGACCAGGGAGCCTACATTTTGCACACATTTTGGTTTTCTTTCTTCGGGTTTCCTTGTCAAGGTCAGCAAGGCTTTTGCAACACTGAATAGAAATGCCACTTACAGAGCACAAAATGCTTAGAGGAAACACAGCACAAAGTCATACTTTAATGTACCCATATCTCACCCTCTCACAGCCCTTCAGAAATAAATTGTTGTGGTAAAGAATCATGCATTTGCAGCAAATACTATGTTTTGCTGACTTAGAAATCTATAGGTAGGCAATTCATGTCTTTCTTGCTTTCTGCCACGTGAAATAGTTGGCACGTGACTGTGTCCCAATAACAGTTTTCCTTACACCAATTTTAGTATCCTCTACTCGAAGCTGTCGCAAAGGTACCCATGCAGGAAGGGGCAGAATAAGAGAACAACAAATCTAAATTCATGGTTGTTAAAAGATTACCTAATAAATACTATTTTGAATTTACTATTTAAACTGTCAGAAAATCTATTTTAATTCACCTGCTGGAGGACTGCTTAAAACATTTTGGGAAAAAAAAAAAAATAAATTTAAAGCTCCAACAGGACACCCATCTTCCAAAGTTAGATGAAACTGACTCCAGACAAAGCCATCAGTCTGAACTGACTACCAGAAGGGCAAAGCCAGTTCTCACCAGCAGCAGTGCCTGCCACTGTACATGCTTCCTATGCTTCTGTCCCAGACAAAACTGAACACCACGGAAACACACTCCTTCACCAGGAACTGCATCTCTGCCACTACCTATACAATGCTGCTTTTTTGTTCTAGGATCCATAGCGAAATACCTTTGGAGCCCAAAGAAGATACTACTTCAGATGTCCATCAGGTCCAGCCTTGCCACTGACAACGAAACAAGATATATCCAGTTCACACTTGGTTTAATCTATTTCTTAAATAGTGGAGGGCCCATAGCAGAGTACAGTGTATGGAAGAAGCACCACTCCCTTTCCCATTGCTTCAGCTCAGATGGGCATTTTTAGATTCTCTTTTCTTTGAATTTTGTACTTCTTCCTCAACATTAGTGGTCTTTTAAATTTATTTCTTTTTCTGTATTCATTGGTTAAAAAGGAGTGGAAAGAACAAATGTCAGTGAGTTACCAAAACTGGCACCGCATAAACAGATGCTAAGTACACATCCAACACAGTTGCATAGGTACAGTTGTTGTGAAATCTTGACAAGATACAAATCAAGGATATAAGCAAGGAAACTGATGGAACAAAACATATGCTTCATTTGTTTTGCCCTGCAAACGGCCTTCCTTACCTGCTGAATCTACATGAAAGATTAGTATGTTAATACATACCCAAAAAAATCATTCTTTATATCACTGCAAAACACATCTTTCAATTTACTCACAAGGACACATGCTAATACAGTCACACCACGTCCACTGGCCTTCACAACATGGTTCACCGAGGACAACCATGATTTATGTTTCTGCACTGGATGGGTATTATATTGTAGTCAGAAAGCGTTCACACCCAGGCAAGCTAGATCACTCTGGTCATGGCTCTCCTTACACTAAAGCACACTTTACATTCTTCTGGCAGCAAAAAGAAAGTTTAAAGCAACTGTAAATCTGCCTGGTCCCCATTTAACTGCTTTATTTCCATATGCAAACATCCATTTTCACACTGTCACAATCACAAGGCTGGGCTGAGACACTCTATCCCCCACAGAGTCCTTCTGCCCTTTAAAAAATTTTTCTATTTTGTAAGGAAAAAAACCCCAAAACCCACAGTCAAATGTAATTATTACCATTTAACTTTAGGTCCCAGGAAAATACTGCAAAAATGCTAAGGTTGGTTGACTGAAGTGTTAATAGGAGATCACATAGAACACGACAGTAATACGATTCCTCCTGCAATGTGGTTCAGAGGAATACCAGGCCATGGTGCCATCCTGCATCACACTCTGGGACTCCCAGGCTGCCTGAGAGGTGCCCTGGGCACCCGCTCCCACACCATGGGCTAGCCAGCCTTGCCTGGTGCTGTGCATCCAAAAAGCCCCAGGAGCTCCAGCAAATGATGTTCAGAGGAGGAGGGAAAGGTGGGAAGCATCCTGATGGCACCTCTTAGACTTCATTGCTGCAAGGATTGTAATTCTGGCCTGGGTTGGCGTGGAGGAGGCAGCAACCATCTCCTCCCATAGCCACAAGTGAGCGCACAGAACATCACTAGCTCACAGTGGAGAAGCAGCAGAGAAAAAGCAGACATCTTCCTGACAAAATAAAGACTTAATTGTTGGTGAGACTGATTACTTGTAAGGTTACTTAACACACTCCACTTTGTGACCGTTTTTAAATTCAAGGTCATCTTTCACCCACTGAATTTCAAATCAGACAGGTCTGCAATCTACAAGAATAAGGCGGGGGGGGGGGGGGGGGGAACCAGCCCTACTTCTTTGGCTTTATGTGTCAGAAAAATGTGATGGCCCTTTCTTTGATCCTTTCCTGAAGATATGTAACACTAAGGACTCTTCAAAATCAAAGGCTTTTAAATCAGGCATTCAAAGTAACACTTTTTTTCTCCATGTTTCAGTTACTCTGTCTATAAAATTAAAGATATGCCCTTGGTTTGCAGGTGAAGAAGGGAAAGTAATTATTGCCTGAGCAATGCTAAGCTATTATACTAACGAGAAGCAAGGGAAAGCTCATGAGTTAGTTAATAACCCTATCTTGAAACCATCACTTCAACAGCATGTGGTAAATATAGTCTGGGGTAGACATGCAACAATGACAAAACCAAAATACTGAAGAGCTGATCGTTAGATAATGAGTCGCTCCTGTGTGCTGGACAAATAGCAGCCTCAGAGAAAACATTGTACATGGCTAATGTGACCACAAAGGTGAGTATTAAAACATATGCACATGGTAAGCCGTAGTATGACTGACCATCTGGGCAACCTTAAATCTGCTATTTTGTCCTTTCTGAGAGCTGACTTCACCACCTCATTGATGGTCTTTTGCTATAGGAAAAGCTGTATGTTTATGGGAGATAAAAGAAAAATACATCCATCCTCAATTCTTTAAGATAGTTTTAAAGAAAAGAAAGAAAAAAAAAAAACACCAGACACAGCAAAATGCTCCACATCCAAGCCTTCCACAGGGCTGGGAACCGCCTCCCTGAGCAAATCAGACCAACAATTATGTTTGCTCTGCAGCCGCAGCTCAGCCCTGGAGTGCTCTGCCCAGCATGGCATTCCTCAGCCAGGCCAAGGAGCGGACCTGCTCACGGGGTGAATGAAGCAGCAGCACTTCTTTCCTGGCTCTAATGAAGCAAATGGACATTACATGGTAACAGTAAGGGGAAAAACATCCAGCATGTTCTTCCAACTCACAAAGGAGGGAGAAGAGCCAGAGAGGGTGTACTGTGTGGAGAGCTGTAAAGAAAGACGTGAAACACTTCTTGCACAAGCTT
This sequence comes from Ibycter americanus, assembly GCA_035590275.1. NCBI lineage: Eukaryota > Metazoa > Chordata > Aves > Falconiformes > Falconidae > Ibycter > Ibycter americanus. The sequence continues at coordinate 1,150,516 of JAVJGI010000064.1, forward strand.
CCAGCGCTGCAAGACAGTGCTCCCAGCACAGCTCCAGGTAAACAGAAAAAAAACCTTGATACTGTATCGTAGGATGTTGGGGCACAGCATCAGACAGGTCTAGTAAATAGCTCAAATACTGCTTTTCTTTAATTACTGTAACAGGAATGATGGCATAAAATCAACAACCCAAATGTGTTTTGCAAGATTTAACAGCTTACAATGCAGCACAGAGTCATTTTTTCAGTGGATTAACCCTCACCTCTAAAGAAGGGGCAGACAAAGCTTAGGCAATAAATGAAATTAATTTGAGCATCTGGCAATCCTCACCAGGCAAAAGCAAGCACTAAGTAGCAGTATTAACTTTACTTTTAGCTTTCCCAAAACATGGCTTTTAATTCCTCTTGTTAAAAGCTTCAAGGAAAGTTATTTAAAATATGTATAAAAGCAAAGAAAATAATCCATGTTTACCTGTTCCTTCCAGAGAATCAAAATTACTTAATTATAGATACCCATAGCTTATATTAATTAGTGGTTAAGATACATATCTGAGTCTGATTTGCCTCAGCCACATAAAACCACATCCAAGGAAAAGTGATCCACACCTTATAATAGAAATCTAGGGTGAAATAACTTGGAAGAAGGAATTCATTCAGAATACAGCCCTAATTAATTAAAGAAGATTCTTCTCACTGACTTAAATGGACTTTGGGTCCAGTATTTACTAGCTGTGCTCTTCAAAATCAGCAGTGAACATCAAACAAATGGTTTTTGATTTAGAGTACTCTCATTTTCAGTATACTGTTCAGCTCCATTGCACTGTTCCCCCATGAGTACTTACAACCAATTTTACACTTGAACTCGCCAACAATCAGTGCTTTCCCACTTAGACAATTTCAAACCCAAGTCTTTCAGCAAGTTAAGTATTTTAAATCCTAGAGGGGAAAAAAATAAACAAATGAAAAAAGAAAAAAGCACGAGTCATTAGAAAGCATGCTGTATTCAAACAGTCCCTCCAATTTTGAGAAGCAAACAAAGCAACTACAAAAGGATTCTTGGTTTCCCATTCATGTCCCTCACCACCAAGAATAGTCCAGGTCATTCCTGCTGATTGCCTCCACAGCAACTTATAAGCAATACAGGTTTGAATATTGTCCTTTGCACGTATGGGATGAAGTCACAAGGACTGCAGAGGTGACAGTGCCATGCTATTTCTTTCTTACCCATAGCTTCTAATGAAACAAACAAATGTTTACAAACCCTATTTCCTTTACCCAAGATGGAAACAAAAAACCCCAAACAAAAAGCTTTCTTTGTCCTTCACAGTTCAAGTTAAATTGCAGAAAGGAACAGCACCTGATGAGGTATACAGTGATTACTTGGTTCGCTACAAATATATGAGTGACAGCTGCAGATGCTGCTTCTTTAGAGGAGATTTTATCACAAGAGTTTCTTGAAGAGATATTTGCATTAAACAACTTGACTATGACCACGCAAACTTGCACAGTGTGCACATCAGTACCATACTGTGGACCTTCATTTGGCAGTGCTTCTGCATATCCAAATGCCATGATGCTTCCGCCATCAGCCTAGATAGAAAATTTCCATTCGAAGGTTAATCTTTGTGCTAGAGCCAATATGGAGCTGGGAGTACACAGTCAGGTAGGCAGAAGCACAGAAGCAGCTGGGATCCACAACGGCCTAGCTTCCCAAGCCCCAGTGGCTCCAAGGTACTTCCACAAACATCAACCATTTGGTCAATATATCTATGCTGCCAAATGATCCAAGGAAGGTGACAGCAATCTCAGGGAAGGACTGTTCATCACTCATCTTTGATGTTTGTTGCCCTCAAGGACAGAAATAAAAGTAGAACTGAGAGGGAACGGAACTGATTTAACAGAGCTGGAAACACTTTCTGTGGATCTTTGACTGGGTCTAACCATGGTCTTACCTCAGATAGCCTGAACAGAGCCACAAAAAAACATTAAGAATAGTTATTGCAGTCAGGTTTGGAGCCATTCCTAAACCACCACACTTTAATATACATGCTCCCTCTGTGAGACTGCAAACAAACAAAAGACTAATATTTCAGGCTCTGCAGCTAAGAAGAAACCAGAAAAATCAAACCACAGCTGGTGTGCTGCTCTTCCAGGAGGCTCTCATCAGGGCCAGAAAGCTGCCAGAGCTGGTGCAGCACAGAGGAACACATTTGCAGAGTGCTCTGGTGGCCCATCCACAACTCCACCTTACTGCGAGGACAGAGCAGAGATCCCTCCCTCCCTTTAGCTGGATGAAGAATCTCTTGCCACCCTGGAGAGGAAAAACGTCAAAAGAAACCAAACCAAACCATTCTCTGAAGTCTAACTACATAATGTTTTAGATCCCTGGTCTATGCCGGGCCTACTAACCACAACCAAATCCTTGCGTAGAAATGGGGACACTCTCCTTACAAGAAAGAAAATGGCAAATCACGTAGGAAGAGCTGAACTCTGCTGTTCACAGGGGAAAGCTGCCTCACTTCCCAAGTAAATTCTCCCAGGCCATGCTGCATCCTACCAACCTTGTAATATCTGAGGTGGGGGATGAAGGACTAAGAAAATAAGAAACACAATGCTGGTGCAGCAGTGATAGGAGACAATGCTGTAACAGTTTTAAACTCCTGCCTCTTTCGGGAAACATCTCATTGCTGTTATCACAGGTTTTCTTCCAATATTACCGTCAAAGAATGATTAGGCAAGTGGAAGTCTTAAATTTTCAGTTTGTTTACATTCTACATTTGACAACAGATTGTTCATAGCCAGAACTACTCCCCTGAGGAGCATTAATCAATTTCCTTTGCTGTATATGGATTTTTCACACAGCCTGCAGGCAGAAAAAATATTTTCAAATGAGATAAAGCGATTGCAAGAAAACCCACAAAAATCAGAGACAATAACTCAGATATTTTACTTTTTTTTTTTTAATGGCCTGGCATGAGAAAAGAAGCCCCTGACAACATATATCTATATACCATTTTGCTTCTGTCCCAGCACTTTTAAAGGATAAGAAAGCAGTAAGACAGGGCAAGAATAATACAAGTAAATAGGTCTCAAAGTCTTTTTTTCCCCCCATCAAGAACACTCAGAAAGGACTCAACTAAACAGCTTTATTGCCTGTGTGTACACAATACAACTAACTCAGCAGAATGAACGTTACCAAAAAACAGACTTTATGCCACATTAGCACTTAACCCAGTATAACAAATTTTTATTTAAGTTCTACTGTGATTGTGAAGCACTGCAGAACAAATAAAAATATGTAATAGACCACCTGATACCTGCACCAACACAGCTACCTCCCCCCTTACACAGAAGAAAATCAAGTTTTCTTCATTTATATTTTTGGGATAGTTTTGCTCAATTCACTGTCTACCTCTCTTCTCCTCCTTTGGCAGATGGACTCAAGGTACATGCAGGAGGTAACAGTCTCCCCGACATTCAAAATTTATTCCTTATACATCACAAAATAAACTGTTGCAGCCACCACATTAATCTCCTCATCAGTTAGCTAGTCACTACCCAGGAAACAGTCTGAAGACTTGTGCAGGTGTGTGTGCAAGTGGGAGTACAACTAGGTTTTAAAAGAAAGAGCAGCAGAAGACTGGATTTTTTAATCTTTTTCCTCCCTCTTACAAGGAAAGAAAAGGCCAGAGGAGAAGCGACATATGCAGGCAAGGCAACACTGTGATACCCTACTATTTCTGTCTTCAAGGATCACTGGGGTGGGCAGAGCTACATGCAGTCTGCAAAAAGGCAGGCTCTCAGTGCTCCCAGTTGCCCTGCAAGGCACAGCACAAAAGCAGGATTTATGCTGAAGGGGTGTCTCAGCAGCTGCTTTGACAGACCCAGCTGCCCAGCCTCAGCTTCAGCAAGACAGCCTGATACCGACACAACTAACCATGCAAAATCCTACTGTGTCTCAGCAGAGGAGATGGTGGCATGTATTTCCCCAGAGCTCCTGCAGTGAGGACAGTAAACAACATTACACTTCTGATGTGTAAGTGCTCATAGTCAAACTTAGCTCACCCAGCTGCTCAAATTCAGACCCTGATGACTGCCCAGGACCCAGGGACTAGGTCCCAAACCAGGAAAGTTCAACACCTGATTATCCTTTCCCTACTGACCTTAGGCACGGAGTAAAGCTCTCAGCATTTTGGCTTTGCTGGTTTTGCTTCTTTTCAAGACACTACCACACAACAGCCATATCCTGCAAAGCACTGAAGTCCCCAAGGTACCCTGAACTTTGTATGCGTGGTTTGTCTAAGATCTCCTCAAGCAATACTCCAACCCACGATAGTTTTGTTGTCTATGTTAGCAGCCTAGTAACAGCCTAATTAGTTGCATTAAGCCAAAGAGAGCAAGCAAATCTACTAATAAACACCATTTTAAAACACAATTTTGCATAACTCACGCTTCTTAATAAAACTTCTACATAATTGAAGAAATAGCTACATTATACTCAAATGACTAAGTTTGGAAAATGAGCTGTTCAGCAGCACTGTGGCAAAATTACCTCAGATTTTTATTACAACTGCAAAGTACGATTTCATTTTTTTTAATACCAGTGATTATTACAGAGCATCTATGCTGAAAAATAAAAATAGCTTCTTGCAAATAATTATGCACACAAGATCAAAACGTTACCATAAACATCCTTTGAGGATTTTGCTTTATGTATTATACTACCCTAGTCTCCTCTTAGTTCTGCCCTTTCAACACGCAAACACAAGCTGTCTGTACATCAGCAAACCGGCATGGCCCAACTGGAATAGGTTTGCAGAGCAAAATAGTGGGTGTTGAGACCTTGGCCCTCTACCCCACCTACACACATCAAGGGCTTTGCGGACTAGCTCTAACCTGGCCCCAGGCTGGATACTCAATAGGAAGCAGAGCACCCTCATGCCCCCCTACTCTCCCCAGCGCCCAGCCATGCTCCCCCAAACCACTCGGCAACTAGATCCAAGGCTCAGTAACAGGGAACAGTCAGGGGGCTCGATTCACAAGCATGCTTGCTGTCACTCTTAGCTTAAATGCTAAGATAGATAGGGCCACAGGAAGCTGTTAATTGCCTCCCAAAAGTGCAACAAGCTATGCACAAAGTTTATCTATGTGAAGAAACATTGAGCAGTTGTGGGGATTTTTTTAACCAAACCATTAGGGCTTTGAGAAGGAGAAAAAGTGAATGCGTTCTCATTTTCTAATCACAGCATGGTCGGGGTTGGAAGGGACCTCTGGAGATCATCCAGTCCAGCCCTCTGTTAAAGCAGGGTCACCTAAAACATGTTGCAGGGTCACATCCAAGCAGGTTTGAATGTCTCCACAGGAGGAGACTCCACAGCCTCTCTGGGCAGCCTGTTCCAGTGCTCTGTCACCCTCAACGTAAAGAAGTCCTTCCTCATATTCAGATGGAACTTCACGTGTTTCAGTTTGTGCCTGTTGCCCCCTGTCCTGTTGCTGGGCACACTGAAAAAAGCCTGGCCCTGTCCTCTTGACACTTGCCCTTAAGGTATTTGTAGGCGTTGAGAAGATCCCCGCTTGAGTCTTTTCTTCTCCAGGCTGAACAGGCTTAAATTTGTGAAAAGGTGTTAGTGCTAAGCAGATTTATTGTCTCCATGTGCATTATCTTTGCTATCGATCCTGAAAATTCTGTAAGAAATCTACAATACCTCTATTTCACCTAAACAATATATGCTTGTGAAAAAGCATTACCCTTGAGGTATGCTGAGTGGGAAGTGACAAGGTACTGTATAGAAGTCTTATTTTTGCTTCCAAACCAATAAAAAATAAACAGCTCTATCCTTAAGAGGAAGACAGCTCCATTTACAGGGTGACATTCTCTGTTGTGAACAAAGAACTGAGCTGTGCCTCTATCATCTTGATTCTCAATACACTGCCACCAGAGCCACCTAGCCTATCCTGCTGATGCTACCTACCTTTGAGGGCCTACATTCATTTGACCCAGTAACCAAAAACCTTGTTGGTGACAGAGCCATTGTTTCCAGAAAAGGTCTGGAAGACCAAGAAAACTTCACAAGCTTGACAGCATGCCTTCTTTGCATTTTTCACACTGAGAAGTTTTCTCCAGTTTGCTGCCTATAGAATAGGAATCAAATAGCAAAGTCATGTGTACATGCAAGCAGTTACTACCCTGTTCACCCCTAAAGCTTCTTTAGAAAACAGAATTTTTCAGAGACAATAGGACCTAATAGAGCCACAAATACTGTCCTAATGCTGAGATGAAGAGGCTTTTTGCAGTTGGGTTTAGATGCTTTTTATTTCATATTCTTTTCATCATGTAAAAGCTTTATAATGTTAATTCAAATACACTACTCGTGAAAGTGAAAATCCAAGGGTATGAGCCCGACCCACACAGGCTGTGAGCAAACTGAAAGAGAAAACAAACGGATGCTGACTTTGTGATCAACATTTTTTTCAGCAGATTAGACTGCTGCTAGGTACATGCTGACTAAATATAGAGCGTGGAGAAAATGTTTTTAGCTGTCTTTGAACTGTGTGTTCAAAAGTCATGCATGTTGAAAGCCAAGCCGATGAAACCATCTATCGCTAATTTTACTCATTAGCAAAAGCTTGCCTTTTTTCAGTTGCTTATAATACTTGCCAGCTTTCAACTCTTTGAGATTAAATTTTTCATATCAGGTGCCTGCCTTTAAAGAAGAAAAAAAATTTTTTAAGTATCAAAATAATTCAGCAGTTCCAAGAAGAAAGCTAGGGAAAAAAAAAAAGTTGCCTTGCCATCATTTGAAGAGAGGTCAGGAGAATGTTTAAAAGACGTAACTGCACAGAAGGACCTACACTTCGAGTGCCTTACTTTGCGACCTTACCCGAAGTGCATTTGAAAGAGCTTTTTGTGTGTAACATACTATCACATGGGCAGTCATGTATCAGTTAAGCTCACCTCAACTTGTAGTTTAAATGTGAAAAGTATATGCTGCTGTTCTTGCCAGCTGTCTTTTCCCATAGAAGTGGACAGGGGACAACCACTTGTAGAAAGCTTGTAAGAATCAGGCCCTGAAGCATTTGTCTTTTCTGTCTGGAAACTGTGTCTATTGAAAAAAATTTATTACACATACAGCCAAGAGCTAAAGAACTCCCTAGTTACTCACATTACACAGCTGATACCTGCCCACAACCAGAAAATGCAAAGGGGAGAGTCCATCTCTGGTGTCTGCCCCTCCCTGTAGTTTTCCAAGATCATCAACATGAAATTATACTCTTGCCAAGCATGAACAGCAGTGCAAGGGACAAGAGAGAGAAGAATCAGCTCTCCTTATCTTTATACTGTAGCAAACGCAGCAGACGCGGACTGTGTCAAGAAACAGAATGAATAAGCAATAAGTGGGTGGTTCAGTATGTTCATTTTCCTCCACTATTTCCATTTCAAGTGTCAGCTTCCCAAAATGTATTTAATTTGTGCTATAAATTTTGATTTCTAAACTCTTGCCATGCTGTTCAACGAAACAGTCTGCACATGCACATGCAAAAGGAAATACTGCACAAAACCCTAATGACAGCAAGGGCCCTTGTATGTGATCTGTTGCAGCTATGTTTGCTTCCAGATGTGAAATAAAATGGTAGAATTTTTTTTGGCTGGCTGGATCTAATGACAAATGAGAAGCAATCCCCCTACCATTTTTCCTTCACTACACAGTCTGCACCAAGCTTTCATCTAGCAACAGCAGCAGACTGCTGACAGTGTTATCAAAGAGGTTTCTGTGGGTTCTTACAGTTGTAGCCTCTATTATAATAATATCCTTCTGACTCCTCAATTAAAGCCCAGTGTTACATTGGAATAACCATATTCCGCCACTCCTGTTGTTTAATCTTCAGTATCTCATGTAAATGCAATAGAATTAATGAATATGTTTTTCTGGAGATAGCCTCCACTCTAACATGCAGAACTCAGAAGGGTTCCTTGTTGTAGAAGCCAGATGAAAATCACCTCCTATAGGCCCAAAAGGAACAAGAACAGCTGTAAAAGCTCTCTCCTCTCTGTCCCCTGCCACAGCAGGGTCTCACCAACCCCACTGCTGGCTACATTGGCAATATGCCTCAACTAGTTTAATCAAAAAAGAGCTCAAGTGTGGAAAAGTGTCTGCAACCTGGGCAAGCAGGAGAAAAACAAAAAGGAAGGCAAAACATGGCATCCCTTACCCAGTAAAAGAGCACAGCAGGAGACTTTGCCACACCGTGCCCCTGCACACATCACGCCTACCTCAGCACACTTTCCACAAGGGTGGACAGCACTGCAGTCAGTCCCCTCTGCAGTCAAGGGTGCCTGCTGCAATCTGGTTCTACAGCTGCAAACCATAAATATCTGCTTACAGGAACAGATGCACAACCACTGCAGCAGGATCTCTGTAAAAATCCAACACATTAGGCGTTTTCTTCAGCCAAAGTTTCAAGAAGTTCAGGCTGACATGGCAGTCACTGAACTATTCCTTTCAACTAACAGTAGGTAAGGATACAGTCTCCTAATACTTCAGGATGAAGCACTAAGCAGATTGTCCATGGCTGTGCACCACCTGTACTAACTGACTCCGAGGCTGTAACTCTGAACTGGTTGCTATGCCCATGATAGCAAAAAGCATCTCTAAAATCAGACAAGGGAAATAAAGCCTTTCCAACTGAAAATTAATAACACAACACAAAGGGGCCGTGACTCCTGTAATTAATGCCATAAAAAAAGCAGGTTCTTGTAAGTAATAATTGTAGGAATGGCAAAGCAACATTTAGCGAAAGGTAGGAAAACTTACTGATACAAGGTCAGAAGACACCCCTACAGTGAGAGTAAGGGGGGGGGGGGGGGGGAATCCCCAATGATATATTATACACCCATCAAAACCCATTACCCACTCTAGCTGAGTGGGAGAGTAGCATTTTGCAAGCTTGTCAGAGAGCGGGATTTACTGTGTCAGCTCTAATTTTAATTGTCACTTTGCTCTGGAAATGTGATAAAAATGGCAAATAAATATTAAATAATGGGTTGCAGACTTCAAGCTGTTATAATGGCAAAAACTGTTAAACTCCTTGTATTTATGTTGTTCAAAACAGTCTCTCTTTGAGCCCATCCTGCAGAAATTAATTATTTGAAAATGCACATGAAGCAGGCAGGCAAAGCCTGAAATTAGTACCTATTATCAATACTACAGTCACTCCTTCAGGTCTTATTCCAGATCAAGTATGTACTGTGGCAGAAAGTGTGTACGCAGAACACTCCCCTGCATTAGGAGAGCTGCAGGCTAACATCCTGAGCTGGAAAGTCCTGCAAAAAGCCGGGGCAGGGGCAGGGGGTGCAGTGATGCAGAAACAGGGTGAGCAAAGCCATAGATATTTCTCAAATTCAGATATGGCGCTCTGAGCAGTCTTCAGCTCCACTGGCTTTTCTCTTTTGGAGCATTACAGACTGAGCTGGAGGGTAACAGAAAGTAAAGCCACCATCTTTCTCCCTGGAGTACAGCTTGTTCTCCTCCCTGCCCATCGAGAGACAAGGATGATTTGCTTCCCCACTGATAAGGCTGGAGCACAGCCTGAGGAACAGAATTATTAGGATTAACTGGGTGTTAATGTTTGCAACATACATAAAACCTTGAGCTCTCCTGAGAGCTACTAGCAGTTTCTAGCAGGTCTTCCCTGCTAACACTACAATAAGGTTTCTACTGAACCATGAGTCTTGCATACAAACCAGTTATTTTTACAATGCCCGTAAGTGGGGAGAAATCTACAAATCCTGTTTGCAGCAGCTGCTGCTAAACTCTAGTCAACGTTTATCCCATTACTATACCTCATGATTAATTTAATCAATCATCAATATTGATGAAAATTATTTTCTCTAAGTATTTGCAACATCTTTATCAGCAGTACATCTGCTATGGTGGTTCACTATTTGGGTTTCCATATCTATGCTAGTTGGTGACTTCAGCAATGTTGCAGGTCACGTATCAGCTGAAGCACACACCCAGCTACAACTCCTGTATATGACAAACCCCCTGATTTGAGACTAAAAAAAAAATTCTACTTTCTGAAAGCATTGCCATCTGCCTAGTACTCCGTCTTCAGATGAGCTGCCAAACTGTTCCTCTTGCAGTACTTAACCCTTCTTACCCTGTTTGTATGAAAATTGGACAAAGACATATAATAGCAATTAGTATGGAGATGAACCAAATAGTTCAGTTCTCAAATAGATTTTGCTTTAATTCAAACTCTGACCTGCTGCTTATTCCTAAAAGTTATGCCACTTTCTCACAAAATCAAGTTACTGTCCACAGAGCCACAAAAATTATACTGCTTTACCACAACTGACCTTGAATTTTTCAAATGCCACACTAAGTTGTGAGCTTAAAAGCTGTCTGCAGGCTCCACAGTGTGCAGAGAAACCAATTAAGAATTTTATTTTTTTTTTTTTAAAGATCAAAGTAACTTTTCATAAGCCTGAATTTCCTTACCAAGCCTATTCCACACAAGACAGCTAATAGTCAGTGGAAAACAGCTAAGACTGAAGCAATCACTCAATTTCTTTTTATTTGTAAAGAAAAAGTTTCTTCTTATGTCTCTTGCCTGTTGCAAAAGCTCATTAAAAGTTTAAGAATAACACACCCTCCTATAGAAATGCCACCCCAAATGACACTGAATGTCTTTTGCCCGTCTTTTTGTTCAGTGGAAGAGCAAGAAGCCCAAGTATACCTTGGGATCTGGGCCACAGGTACTTATGCAGTCCATGTGTCCAGAGTACCAATAATTTCCTTATTGCTCATCAAGTCTGTACTCATTCATTGAGTCTTACACTGAGCCATTTGACTTTGGACATGTGAAGAATCATAAGCAGATGATCTGCTACACATGGGCTTGCAATGCAGAGGCTCCAAGCAAAGTCCTGACCCAAGTGATGTTAAAGACTTTTAGATCATACAACATTTCACAGTTCTATTTTCCATTTAAATCACTTGTTTGCGTTCATATTAGAAAAGGGCTAAACAAATGCAGCTGCTCGTTTTTAGATCTAAATACATTGGGTTTTAAATGAATGTTTGTGTAAGGCAGATCAATCTTGCACCCTTTCTTTACTTATTGCACATCTCAAATAGTTACCACGCATAAATAACAGCTTCACTGCCAATGTGTGCTATATGTAGCTAAACTCACACAAAATGGTGTGTTTTTGATCCTGAGAGTATTAACTCACTCCAGTCACAAGGAACACTCCTATGGGTCAGCAACAAACCAGCTTTGCTGAATCCATAGCATCTGTTGCTGATGGCATACATCAGACCTGACTTTACTAGCTTCTAACAACAGCAAGCGACAGAAGATTTTACAAAGGTGACATATCTAAAACAGCATCTTTGCACACCTTAACAGAAGATCCACTGCACAAGGATGAGATCTGTCTTCAAACAACATTGAAGGTGCAGACTGCATCAAAGACAAACCTTCTTTTTCAAACATTCACCAGGGCACAGAAAAGACTCTCCTTTTAACATGAACCATCATGACACAAGAACCACCAGCTCTGCCAAATGTTTCTGATCCAACATTAGAATTGATCAGTAAAACTGCCCAAAGACAGCGGAGATTATATTAGCCTAAAGATTATATCAAGTGTCCATGTGAGCAACCTGTTTTAGTGCCCTGTCTCACTCTTACTTTAAAAACTGCCTCCGTTAATATCCGTGAAGCCCCATGCACAAGTCTGCAGTGGATAAAGTCTACTTTCATAGGGATTTACATCACAAATTCAGTGGGAGGTTGCCCAGTTGACACTAAGGGCAAAGAACAGACCCATGCATACAGAAGTGCTGCTTTAAAAGTCCACTGCCATGATTAGAATGAATAATCCAAGGGATAAGCCTCTCATTTCTCAAAGTACTCTAGCCCATATTGTATCACTCCATAGCAGAACATACTAAGCTTCTGTTTGCATTACATGAATTGCTTGGGTAGGAATAAAAATATTTATGAGCTATTTTTGCATTTACAGGCTAACACCTCTGTGTCTCAATGACAGTGTTTTCTTCTTTGCATATCCCTGATGCACAGCTGTGACAAACTAACATTCTTTCAGCTGGGAAGTGTCATTTGGGAGAATTGTATCACCTTCTTTTTATAACATAGTTGCCTCCCCAAAAAGGTTTATCTAGTACAAATTTATCCTTGAAGTTGACTTTTATAGCAACTTATGCAATAGCAACACAATTTAATACCCCAAGCTTAGCTTTCTTTCCAAGGCTAGACACTGCTACTACAGCAGGGCCTACAATCGTCTGCCAATGCAGTGAGGTCTTTGCTACCTTACATGATTTCATTGCACACATTTTTAAAACCATTACCTTTATTATTATTGAGAGAGTGATGAGGAGACTAAAAGTCAATCCAAAGCATATTACAATGAGCAGATCCAGCAGTTTCTTCCACAGCTAGTTATCCTGAGGTTGCTTCAGCACAGTAGCAGTTACCCTTTACTGATGCCAGAAAAACTCCTCCTCTAAATCCAATCTCTAATTCATCTTGATAGAAGTCCATAAACGTTTTGTTAAAGTACTCTCATAAGGCCCAACTAATCATTTAAATATCTTTCCTAGATTAACAGCCTAAAACCCAAGGTTTTGCTAAATAAGAGTATTTTAATACAAACAACATCCATGCAAAGCCTGAACGATTCCATTTGCAACCAAGCCTGCAGTTACCTCTACTTCCAGAACAAAATTGACAAAATGAAGACAGGAAGAGGAAATAATAATTCATCCATCAGCTTTAAGACCTCTTTAGACCTTGGAAGAATCACTGAGACAGTATTTAGAGGAAGGTCCCACCCAGCACAAGAAAAGCTGACCTCTTCAACCCCTCTGATAACAGAGCTAAAGGAAGCCATTAGTTTCCACTGATATTTACAAGATAAACTGAGAAATAAAACCTTTTCTTTCTGTTTTCAGTTAATTGGATTTTTTAAATATCTTAATATGAAATAGCAAGCTAAAATACATCTTACCCAAATTGTAACTGTGTAAGAGAACTATTAATTGAATCTAAACTTAATTTGACCCAATGGTTTCTACTGGACAGGAAAGGAGTTAGCAGTAAACTAACCCAAGGGAGGCTGCTTGTTCTAAATCATCACACTCTTAAATTAATGGTCATGCTAGTCAGGAAAGCAGTGCATTGCTTTACAATACTGCTTTACAGTAGGAAGGACATTTAACATGCAAAGTTTTGTAGCTCCCAGGGAAAAAGGGAAAGCATGTTAGCTTTCTTTATTTGGAACTGGAAGACTGTCATAAAATGTTCTGCAGTAATAAGTTGCTTAACAAAGATGCAGTAAAAATATTTACACATTCAACTACGACAAGGCTTGGATCATCAGAAAACAGCTATCATAAAACAAGGCATCTGGAGGAAGAGTGAGCAAAAGGACACTTCAGTACACAAACTCTGTGGCGAGACCACTGCAGCTCTGCAGTGAGAAGAAAATCAAGGCAACTACGATGCTCATTATAAGCCACTGCAAAATAAATTAGCATGGGAAAGATAAGGAATGACACTTTTGAATAAACATCCTCTGAAAATTAGAGGTGGAAGTCAGCTAAGTCATTGTGCAGATCAAAAAGTTTTAGGGAATGAACAAAACTTGAGTGTCCTATATGACTTGCCCCATATCCCCACAGCAATATCCTCAGCCTCCCCGTCCTTCTTTGCTTATCACTGCATGTGCCTACCCCTGAGGGCCTGAAGTTGCTCCTCAAATACCCTCAACGCCCTGCCACATCCCCTCATGCTCATCAGGGCTGACCATCCCGCCGCAGGAGGGAGAGCACCGACATGCAGCTCCCTAGAGAGCCTCCCCACCCGCGTGCAGAGCCACAGAGACTCTTGCCAGAAGTAACAAACTCTGCAGCATCCGCCTCTCTGTCAGCATCAGCAGTGAGTTCAAAAGGACAGTCACAAACAGTGTTAGCAACTGGACCTTGGCAAGAAAATCCTGCTTAGAACATAACACAATATGCATCTTACACAGCTTTTCCTTACATGATCCAAGTACGGTAATTAGAAATGAGAAAACACAGTTCCCAAAAGGAAAACTTCCAGAAAATATGTCCCCTTGATTACCTGAATTGTTCCAATAGCCACTTGAAAATAAAAAAAAAATTTAAAAAACCTAAAATTAGTAACTAGGAATTGCAGATAGGACTTGCGAATTTCTTGGCCTTAAGTAATGTGTTGGTGGGAAAAATTAGCAATAGGTAGTTAGTTACTAATAACTCATCTTCATAAGAAGTACCACAGTTACCACTCTGACACTCAAATTAAAGTAGCCGTTAAAACTTTTTTTACATGCTTTAAGCTCATACCTACACCATTTGCTTCTTCAGAAGGAAAAAAGGACTGAGAAATCTACTTGTCTTTTTATTAGTTATATGTCATTACTGGAATAGACTTGGGGGGATGTTTTGGGGAGGGAGCTGGTTTAGCTGATATTTCTTCACTCCTTGAGAAAAGAAACAAGAGCTTTTACATGCAAAAACACTCAGCAGAACAAGTGTCAGGAAGGAAATAAACCAGGCTCAATTGCAGAATTTTCAGTTCTCACTACTACTCACGCTAAACTATAGTCTCACAACCTGAGTTTTGATTTATGTAGACAAAGAAAGAACACACGTTGCAAATGCACGTAGGCTTAAAGATCTCTGTGTGCTGGCCTACTGTGTATGTACAGAGGATGACTTGCTGCTGAAGGCCATCTGTACCTGCAATAAACCTGCAAAGCAGGGTGATGAATACAGAGAATTAGGTTGCTACAGTAGAAATGTTTCAGCACTTGGTTCTACAGGCCCTGGTCGACACTTCTGTCGAGCTCTGCTCCAAACTAGTCCAGAGATGAGAAACTAAGAGGAAGGCACTGTGTGTGACACTTCATTCCCCCTTCTGTATATCTCGGTGGCTTCAGGCAGAGTAGCTGGACTGCGTCCTTCTCCCATATATGCTGTGGGAAGCGGTGATACAAGGGAAAACATAGTACTGAATCTTTCCTCTCTCCAGGAGGCCCAGGCAGAATCTGGCACACAGCAATGTTCAACCACAATCCTGCAATTAGTTACATGTACACTTAAATTGCCAATATTAAGGGTCTTGCTGATACATGGCAGAAAAATGATGGGCTCATAGAATCACAGCGTTAACAGGTCTGAAGAAAACTTACAACTGAGAAAGAATACAACTTAGTTTTTTCTTTCACCAAGAAGTTCATGCTATGGAAGCATTATTTCGACGCTCAAACCCCATCGAAACCTGGACTACACTAATTCAGAGTCTCCCCAGTGCTTTTCACACACCTTGTAATTACACCTTGTATGAGATTATTTTTCAATAAGATCTTATTTCTATTTGACAATCCACTAAAATAAAGGTTTTTCTGTAGACCAGACCCTCTCATAGATAAAATAATCTCTGAAAAATAGAACAGGTTACCAATTCAACTTCTGTATGTTCTGGCAATATATCGATTTATATCCAATAAATAATATGCAATACCCAGAATAACAGCTGTTTGGTGCCCAGCACCAAGGATATTTCTCTTTGTGGTCTCTCTTGTGGGAAAAGGAGGTTTCAACACCCTGAAAGTCTCAAGAGTTTTGAGAAAGTAATCCACCTTTTCCATAGAAACACATATGTCTAAGTTTTTTGCAAAAGTAGTGTGAATAGCTATTTCATAGACAGCAGATTTCCGTTTCCATGGTTGTAACCTTATAAAACAAGAAATAATTGAAAAATAAAACAGAACTACACAGATTTTAAGTAGAATAATAACTTGCTGACTTTTGGTAACAGTAGCCTCTAAGGAATTGCATTTTTGCTTGGCTGCAGAAGTGATCATTCTGAAATCCCTTTCAATTTGTATCCAAAGTAAATCTCTTAGGAAAGTATATTTCCACTCCTAAAAACTGCAGGTTGAGGGGTTTTTTTATCACTTGTCAAACACATTATTCAAATAATTCATTACATTGTTCAATCACTGCAGCTCTTGCCATTGTTTCCTATAAAACTGATTAGCACAATACTATCTGCATCCTTCAATTATTTTCCTCATCCATTTAAGTATGGATAATTTAAATCTGAAAATGTTTTTGGCCTAGTATTTATAGTCAAAAATTATAATTCATAGGACCCATAAAATTTAACACAATTTGGAGGCTTCTTTCCAAAATAGTTAAGTATTAACAATGCTGGCAAATTCCAGAGGGAATGTGGGAAAACAACTAAACTCATCTTTGATACAACTCTACAGGGCAGAGGAGGAAAGAGTGAAACAACAGGCAGTTCCAATTCCTTACATAGTAGCAGGAGATCTCGATTCAGGAACTGGCAATCAAGAGCATGTCTGTGGAATGTCTTTTCCCCTCAGTTCCATCCCTTCCCTGGGTGGTTTTCAGCACATCTGCAGAAGCCCTCTTCCTCACAGGCAGAGGGGTTTTACACTGGCACCATAATACTTCAAAAACGAAAAAAGTAAAGGGCGTGGGGGGGAGCTTCCTTTAAAAGCAACCGAGTAGCTGAGACTTGAGAAATAGAATTAAAACTACCGGACAGGAAGAGGATTGGTTCTCCGAGTCAAGGATTCCAAAAAAGCCAAGAAATTTAAGTTTCTAGCAAAGCCTCTGTCAAGAGTTATTTATGACCTGCCTGGATTGTCACACTGCCACACTGTATATAGCAGTTCCAGGAGGGGAGGGGAAGTCCAAGGGGAAGGTATCCAACCTGGTGAAAACATACAGATTCCAGCATAGCTGACCAAGTCCCAAGGTGAAATTGCTTCAGCCTCGCCAAAAAAAACCAAAAAAAACCTATTTCCAGTAAAACAGCAGAAAACAATGAAGCTAAGAAAGTGTCATCATTCCACTGAAAAAGGAAAGTTCTGGGGCTGAAATAATTCCATCAGTCTGGAAAAATAAGAAACCTAAACAGCTTCAGGACACAGTCCAGTAAAATATGAATACTGAATACTAACCAGGATCAGTATCCAAGACTCTTCAGCTTTTCACATTACTTGGGGGTGTGATGTATATACGATCTCCATTCTTCTATGCAAAAAGGAAGAATCAGTTGCAGAAAGATAACAAGACATAAACATACTAAGATATAAAACCAACTGTTGCTATGAGTAACTAATGACTTGTTGCACAAGCAATATTTGTCATATTTATGACAAAGGTGTTAACATCAATTTTAGTAAGAACTATTCCAAAGGGAGTAATGCTTTACCCCCTGCTGTCACGTAGCCTGGACAGCCGTTGCCAGCAGGGAGACTGGCTACCCAGGCTGGGGCTGCAGCCAACCAACCCCAGCACAAGAGACATTGCATCCTCTTTAACCTCACTGTTAGCAAACACAAGAGAGAAAAAATCTGACATCCTCAAAGCTAGACAGAAAACAAGAAAAAAAAAAAATAATAATTTCTGTTCTAATACAGAGGTTTAAAAGTCTTATCCTTCTGGAGAGTGATGCTTCCTCATTGCAAAGACTCCTTTCTCATTCAATAAAAGAATCTTTGCTGTCTTTTCTTGCCTTCTCATTTCTTTCTCCAACCTTCTATTTTTAATCACTGTTGTAACCATACTGCTTTTGGGGAAGATGCTTATAAAAAAGAAAAATAGAACTTTTATTGTGCCACATAATGTCCTTGTAAATATTAAAATTAGAGAGCGTCTGCCTGTCTTTCTCTTACCATTAATCTTAAAGTTAAGTGCACATGAAGCATTTTATCTTTTTTGTCCAACACCTTGTATTCCTTCCCAAAAAGGCAAAGCGTAGGGTTTTCACCTCTGAAATTATCACTACGCACTTGATCTAAAGACTCACCACTACATTATTATGGCAACAAAAACAATATAGCTTTAAACAGTACCATGGGGGTGAAAGAAATAAAAACACTGTAACTCCTACATAAGCCAGTTAACTTTCAAGCAGAAACTACCATTCCAGATTATGAAGTCTTGGGACACTGGTAGAGCCTGCTACAGAAAGAATAATCACAGCTCCATAGTTTTGTCACATACAACACAAGTTTTAAAATGCATGGTTAAAAAAAATAAATCTAAACCACACTATTACTCAATAAGTCTATTGACAACATGATATTGTCACTCTAACTCGTCCAGTATTAGCACCACAGTGAATCGCTCCCATCAGTTTTGGCAAACCCTGATACTGTAACAGTGGTGCAAGGTAATCTCAGGAAGCGCCCCAAAAGCACTTAAAGAACTGGTTTGATACTTTGCTTTGAACTGCTCAGGGACAGCACAGAAATAAAAGACTTACCAGCATGCATGAAGTCAAAGTGTATATTACTGAGAGCTGAACCAGCACTAGCAGGGAATCACAATGACAGTAAAGTAAAAGCACTATTTTTTTTCCTGACAGTCATCAAATGGGATTTAGTTTGGGGTTTTATGTGTGTTTTTACATCTTCAGTCAATTCACCTTCCATTTCCTGAGAATGTCCCAGTATAGGCAAAATCAAAATCAAGGAGCAGATTCTGAGCTGACAGTAACAAGGTTATGTTGGATAGCAAGTAAAAAAAAAAAAAAACCACACAAAAAAAAACCCCAAGTCAAAATTTACAGGTTGATCAACACCACTGTGGCCTGACATCCCATTTGGAAAACTGTGAGCACATTCCCAATAGTTTCAAAGCAGCATAGATTTAATTCCAATATACAGTGAAAAAAAACTTTACTATGTGGACAAAAGGTTGCAGATGTATGTTTTTTAACTTGACAATGGAATTAATGATCTTCACCATTAACTGGTGACCATTCACTTTGCAATAAAATAAAAACTGCTATTTTAAGTGCCAAGATAAGACTGAAAAAATAGGAAAGAGCAGAAGTATTTGGCTATAAAATGAGGTAAAGCAGCTATTTAAAAATGGCTGCCAGACTCTGGCAAATGTTAGAAATACATAGTCAAGGCCTCGTTGAGTCACTGCAAACTCTCTCCACTGCTCCCCTCCTCAACACATCCAGCCTATTCCCCCAAGGCAGACACATTCAAGGATGTGCCTCCTCTGTTGCCAACTTAACATCAGACACTGGCCTCACAGAATGGACAAAGTACAGCTAAACAGGATGAATCTTTCACACACAAATTACCCTTGCATACAGAAAAAAATCACGGGAGAAATGTTATTTAAAAATTTGAACTGATTCATGACATATTTCCCCCTTCCCTGGAGGATTTTGTAGGTCCATCACAACCTTTGTAGTCTATATTAATAGATACCAAACCATTCTGTATCTCCCTGTGTTTTGGCTTCAAGCATACAGTATGGTAATTAGCACAAGCAGCATCTTCTCCAGCAGAATATTTATATAGGATTACATAGGAAAGGTCACTGCAATTAACTCTCTATAAGCTCTGCATTCTCTTCTGGCCAAACAGTCCTTCCCCTACAAGCATACTACCACACAATGCACAACATACTTTAAGGTGAGGAGGAGAAGGGAATTATTTCCTAGGCTGTTCTCCTCCAATTCTTTGAACCCTTCTAGGGGCAATTAAGCTTTTTTTTCTTGCTTTTTACACCTATCAGAACAAAGTACAGTGGTGTCTTCAGGGAAGCAGGCACTCAGATCTGTAAAACCAGATACAAATCCATCATCATAATGAGCCAATTAATTAAGCAGCTTGGCATGACTGGTAGTGACCTGCTGTGAGAGACAGTGGTAAACTTCTCATATAGTATACAAACTACGAAGAAAAAAAAACCTAGAGCAGTCTGCAGCAAAGTAAGCATTAATCATTATTATCACTGGAAACACCATGAAGCTTATCTTAAAAGTTAAACAGCCACTTGAGAAGAGCAGCAATTCTCCCTAGTGCATTGCCTGGATTATTTTACTGCTATTGATCACTAAATCATCACAGAAAGAGAGAAAAGCTTGGCATTCTTTGATTATTAGTGGCTCATCTGACACCATTAGAAGCTCATTTAACAACTCTGTAATGTGTCTAGCCTTCACAGGTCCTTCCAGAAGGATGCTTAATACCGCCCTGATGTCTGAAGTCTTAGATGCTCATGAAGTTAGCTTCTGCAGCCTTTTCCAGAAGGGGTTTAAAATTATAACTGCAGTAGAACTGCCACTACCCATACAGCTGAGAGTGACAGGTCCCCCAAACACTTTCTTGACATAGTAAAATCTTTTATTCAGCAAGTAAAGAATGTATTATACATGCAGTGGCAAAACAACACACACAAAACCCCACCCAAAACCCACAGTATTTTCAAACACATGGGAGAGGAAATCTTCAAGTTTTGCAACAGAGCAAAACCTGCTGTACAGATTGATGAGTACCCAAGACCCCTATCTGAGAAGTAACTGGTTATACAAACACTTGGCATGTTTACACCTTTTCTACAATATTATTCTTTCAGATCATTTACCTCTGTATTTGCATTCATCCATTCATTATTTTACTGGAGCATAATAAAACCCAAAGGAGTAATGCAATATCATACCCAAACACTGCCCATGGATTCAGATATAAACCCATAACTGGAAATGTACAAAGTTCCTGAAAAGAAAATGCCTATGAACAGCCATTAAAAACACAGATAGGCATGACAACCAGCCACTAACAAAAAAAAAAACCAAACACCAAAACCCAAAAAACCCACTAAACCAAAAACCCCAGATTCATGTACTGTTTTATTAATTCAACAGTATAGTTGGCATTCTATCAGGAAGATTAAAAAATTCCCACTGTCCAAACTGCAAGTAACTGGTATTTTTCCATAGCGGACATTCATGGTCCTATCCTGAAAGATGCCATTCGTTTACAACAGCCAATACTAAACACTCATGAAGATACCCTTCACTTCTGATATCAAGAGTTTTGCCAAAGGCTCCTGAATAGTCTTTTCTACGTAAATATGGTATGAATCAAATACTTCTTTAACGCAACACGCCTAAATAAGAATAAACAAAGTCTCAGGCCTGCAACACCTCAGTGCAAGCAATTCTGTTGGCCCGACAGAGTGCTCCAGATTGCAGTTTGCCACAGCAGCACAAGATAGTCTGCACCCCTCTTCTTTGCCAGAGAGAAAAACAGCAGCTTTTTGCAGAAACTGCCAGCTCAGGACCAGTTTTCCAGCAAACCTATCATCCTATGGATGCAACATTTGCTCCTTTGCATTCTCTGGTCATTCTGACACTCTTCATCATCTCCATCTTCCAAGGAAAGGGCCCTTGGCCTTGCAACATATGCAAGTTATTTCACAGTGTAAACCATACTTTGCCTTCTTATATATCTACTGTAATGCTGAATTAAAATAGTCTTTTTTTCCTTTTGATAATAAGTTGTATTTTGCAATAATTACCAAGTTTAGCTCTAGGGTTCACTAAAGGAAACAACATTACCATTTCCCACTGCTGAAATTGTATAATAATGCAAAATTTAGCCTAAAAAAAAGTCAATTTAACATGTTCTGTGAATTTCTATTATCATGCAAAGTGTGTGTGAAACACACGTAGGTAGGTGGATGGGAAGATAATAAACTGAGCAAGTGGAACTATGTTCTTTAGAACATACAGATATCCAGACATGTAAACACTTCAATGTTTTCCTTGAATTTTATTTGGAGAACTGTGCAATATGTGCTCCTGGCTGCAATATGCCACAACACAAGTTAGAGACATTTTGTGATCCCTGAGTAGGTGTACAGATAGGTAAACAAAGTAAATGGCATTTCTAATGAAATAAGAAGTTCTGGATTATACCACATCTACACCACAAAAATAGTACATCTGAGCAGGGTCATGTTTTCTGCCTCACAACTATTCAAACAAGACAGAAAATGTTGTAGCCTTTTTATGTTAGAAAGCCGATCTTTCCTCTCCTCACCCAGTGAATGGAACGCTGTGCCCACACTGTTCCTTTCAAATCCTCAAATTTCTAAAAACAAAGCCAAACACACTTGCAGTAGGATATAGCTCCATTTATTCAAGCTGAGAGATGAGTATCTTTGGAGAAGTTAGAAGCTGGTCTGAAGGAAATACACAGTTCCCTCTTTGCAGAGAAGGGATATGTAGAAGCCAGACACCAGCTATATGCCAATTTTATGCCAATTAAGAAATCTAAGAAAAATGTATTGTCCTCTCCTATTTGGAAGGCAAAGTACTGTTATAGGATCTGAGTGTACTCTTAAGCTTTGGGATTTTTACTTCACATTACGTAAGTCCCGATTCTTTGAAAAGCAACAAAATTGGTCTCTTCTCCAGGCATCACAGGCACTACCACAAGTGGGCACCAGCAAGGCGTAGCTTCACAGCACCTCACTTCTCTGCACTCTCAATGTGCGCTCTATTTCTCTTTCAGTTTCATCTCTTCTTGGTAAACAGGATGATCCATCTGGCATCAGTTCACATCTAAACGTGAGTCTGGGCATTTGCCCTCAGAAAGGTGAGCCTTTGGGCAAAGGGAATTCTTAATGACTCTCCAACAGTCACAAGATTTCATCACAAGTGCTTGTATGTCAGCATTTCACAGCTCATGGGACATGGTTACAGTGGAAGATACTTAGTCTTTCCATTGATCAAAGCAAATTATCAATTTCATGTCAATAAATTAACCTTTTTTCCTATCACTTAAGCTTCACCTGGGCCCCACACCCATACCCTCCCAGCAAGGCTACTGAGCTGAGGCAAAGCATCCTGCTTAACACAGTCACACTTCACTCTCCCAAGAAAAAATTTGTGCTTATCCTCCCCCTCTACTGTTGCAACCCAGCCTCTCCTGCAGAAAGACACCACAGTCCTCAGAGTGGTCTATGTAATCTATGCCCAGGATAATTTAAGTAATTATAATAGTTTATAAAAAGCAAATCTTCAAAGTTGGGAGGTACTGCTGCAGGGAACACTCCATGGCTACTAAAGATATCGGGAGAATGTTCTGAAGTCTATGAACAGATGTGGTCTCAATGAGATCTGTATCAGCCCATTGAAATGAACTACTTCTAAGCACTATTCCTGTCCATCAGACTGGTGTATCTCACCACTACGTATAAAGGTGCCTCCTTCTCATCCATAAAGATGAGCCAAAAAAAAGTACCGAGTATGAACAGAATTGTTAATACGCATTCAGCACGCAAACCCTGCCTGCAGCAGCACTGCCAAGCAAATAACTCACAGCAAGTGCATTTGTTTATTAAGTCATCTCTCTCTTTGTATCTCAGTTCTAATAGCAACTCACTCTTTTTTTTGTGTTTCTAATAAGAGCAACTGTTATCTGGAAACAACCCCCTAAAATTCATTCTTCAGCAGTAATGCTGTTTGGGTTTGAAGTGATACAGGTCTGCCAAACAAACCTCACCTAGTTCAAAGTAGGATCAGCATAACAAAATTAACAACAATTTAAGTCTTTAAAAGCCTGAAAAAGATGATTTCAAAGTAAAATAACAGGGTTCAGTGATTGGGTATTTATGTTCAACCCAATCCTTCTTTAACTGATGGCAATGGGAAAATTGCCACTGATTTCAAAGACTGCAGAAACTACATTTATACTCAAAATCTGCATTGCTTTAGGGAGCAACTGCCACTGTGAATCATAACACTGAGAAAGACATTCACAAGCTATATATACTATGACATGCATTTCCAAATCATACGTTAGCACAACCAATTTTACATAACACTAGAAGATGAGACTTCCTTCAGGATACATCCATACATATTTCCCAGAACAAATCTGTCTTTACCCCAGCGCCAACACTTGGGTGTTACCCACAGAGCACGGCCAGCCCCAGCAGACCTCACGCACAGTGTTCCCACTGAATGCTGTGCAGCTTGCAGGCAGTCTGCAGGACTGGGCTCCATCTACTGCAGAACACAAAACATTAGCAGAAAGTCTTTTTTTCATATGTTTCATGAATTCCAACATTATTTTTTCAGCCTGCGCTCACAGAATTTTTTATTACAGTATTTATATGAGGTAGCCTGGAGGTGTGTCATACTTCAATGGAATATAATTCTTTTATTAAACAATTACATTTGTTAAATTAATTTAATAAGCTCCTACATAATCTCATTTGGAAAAAGAAAAGAGATCTTACAGTAATTCATTCATAGTGGTCTCTCGTGATAGCTCTGGCTTGAAGAGATCAGCAGTCACTTTAGCTGAGCAAAATGCAACTTCTAATCAGATATTTATGAAAATTGTTCTAAAATTAAATTTAAAAGGAAAAAAGTCACATCACATGGCTCTTCCAAACAAAAGTACAGCTTATAAAAAAAATTAACGCAAGAACCCAGAACTCATCTACATTTACAGTGAGAGTTGCCTACACTGTATTTTCCAAGTGTCTTAAGAGAAAATCTAATATTAAGTAAAACATGATGGTTTTTATTTTTCCATGCAAATAGCAACATTAGGCTAAACCTGACAGAATCCACCAAGAATATCTCTTCTCTCAAAAAATTATCCTGACAACAAAAATGAAATAAAAGCACTGTTGTGATGATAACTTAGAATGGTAAAACTTGCCTAAACACCATGGGGATGTGGAAAGCTTAATAGAAGATGCCCAAATGGCTTTGGAGCTGCCCCAGAATGGTTGGTGAGCTTCACTCAGGAAGAGAGGGATGCAAGGAATCAGATTCAACCACTGAGCTGGCAAGAGCAGGACCAGGGCAGCCCTCGCTCATCCTCCTCTTGTTGCCTCCACCAGAGCTGCCATTAAGTGCTCATGTCAAAAAAAAGGGTCCTCTGGCCTCCTGGCAACTGCCTTGTGCTCTCTTGCAGGCCCCCCACTCTACCCTGAAACTGTACGTCATTCAGCCACCACTCCCCTTAAATACCTACACACCTCTAGCTCTGTACATGTCCAAGAGACTGCTATACCAAAGCAATTCAGCTCAGGACACAAGCTGTTATTTTTCTGCCCTGTAGGACTCTTTCCATGCTGGGGAGCTCAGCGCTGGATCTGCAAATGGGCTTCCCTTGTGCTCCAAGCTCTTGATCCAGTCCTAGTCACTGCCCTTCACCATGTCCCTACCCCGCTTCCACACTTTTGGCTGACTCCTGGCTCCACTGCCCAAGTTCCCAGCCAGGCGCCCAGTTTTATTTCAGCCTTGCTTGCTCCCCATGGTAGCCTCCCCTCCCAGCAGTGTACAGATTACATAAAATCCAATTTTTGAATTTCACTTGAGCTTCTAGACATGCTCTCACCCTGCTCTGCCCCATGACTTTCCAAGTTACTCGAGCACTAGCATCTGATTCCTGATCGAGTTTTACTTCCTATTCACTTCCTGCTTTTTTCTTGCATACATGGTGTAGCTAACATTCTCATGCAGTCACTACAGAACATGTACTCCTCAAAATGTATTGACAGTGCAGTAGGATGCAATGTTACAGAATGTCTTAAATTCATGGCATCTTCTTCATCAATAGTCCTGGCAGAAGTTTTTGTTTGGACGGTTGTTCTTTTGGTTTTGGTTTGTTTTTTAAGCAGATACACTTTCTAGGAGATGCATCAACACAAAACACACAGAAAGGTACAGCAGCACACACAAAAGCAACATGGATATAGCCATGTTTGCATAAGCAGCAGGCCTTTCCTAAATCGCAAATGCACCCTGCATTTTATTTAAGCAACTCCCTTCTTTGTTGTGTTTTCTCCACAGACTATCTGAAAGAGCTAAATAAAATAAAATTTTGTAGCTTACAATCAAAACAGAGCAGCAATCCATCAAAACTGTCTAACGAATTAAAAACATGCTATGCCTACCTATAATACTACATCGGTAATTAGATCCAAATTAAGCTGGGAAGATCACTGCTCAACATAGCTTGACAGACTTTGGGTCCATAAAATAAGAAGACATGAGCCTTATGCTTTATCTGATTGTAGGCTTATTTGAAAGGTATGTAATTAAGTAGCCAGCTTCATACTGAATAGATATCAAAGAGGGATTCTTACTGCCCATTCAGAAGTTGTATCCAAGTTACCAAAACAAACTTCCAGCAAAGGATGATGATTTTGGAGTCCTAATTACCCACCACCCTGCTTCTGCTGTAGTCATTTTCACTCATGCAAATCAATACATGTTAACTTTGCAGTACTCAAACTAATTTCCACTTTGTATGAGTCTCTGAACAAGGTACCAGGCAGCATGCTCCTTTTGCCCCTCAAAGAAGTACCAAAGCAGCACGACACGGGTCAGCCGGGAGGGATGAGATCTAACAGGATGGAGAACCTCTGGGGGATAATCAGTATGAATACAATGAATGTTTTCTGTAGTTGTTTTTGCTAGAATTACCCAAGACACAGTGTGAGTGTTAATACTCCCCGGAGCACGCAACTCAGGAGGAGAATCAAACCTTCATGCTATACATTTACAGCTAAAATATCTTTTTAAAATCCTCTCAGTACAGTTGCAAAGTAGCAATACTTTGGTGTCAGTTACCTTTTAGACTTTGATGCACCTTTAAATAGACATATCGCAATAACATTACCTGACGCATGCTGCCCAAAATAATCCCAAGACTAATTTTGTTGATGTAAGTGGCTCTGCAACAGGAATATTTCATCTGTTTGATTCCAGTTAATTATTTCAATTAGGGCCTGTACACAGTCTTAATGGTCAGAGACTTTCAACTTAAAAAATACACGTGTTAACAATAAATTGCAACTAAATGAAGCCATAGAATCATTTAGGTCAGAAAAGACCCTTAAGACCATCGAGTCCAACCGTAAACCCAGCACTGCCAAGTCTATCACTAAACCACGTGCCCTAGTGCTACATGTACATGTCTTTTATATATCTCCAGGTATTGTGACTCCACCCTGAGCAGCCTGTTGCAATGCTTGACAACCGTTTTGGTGAAGAAATTTTTCCTAATATCCAATTTAAACCATTACAATAAACTCAGTAATTTAAACACATTTCAGGAAGGGGCTCAATAATCACTAAAACTGCAGATTTTTGGCATAAAAAGATTCCCCCAGAAGACAGTATTCTACATAAGTAGGCTTCAAAACAAAAATTGTTTATGATACAGAAAGATTTAATAAAAAGGCTTTGACTGTAAATACACTTCTATGCCAATACATACAGAGATATCAGTCTTCAGAACTTGTTAGTATTTGGTAAAGGCATTTAGCCTTCTTTTTGCAGAACTTAACTTTTCAATCAAGTCTGAGTAGTTCCTAAACATGTCATGCATGTCAAAACTTCCAAATCATATTGGCCAAAAGAAAAAAAAAAACCTAGAATACATGTGTAATAAAATGTTATATTAATCATCATACCCCATTTTTTACAAAAATCACCAGGGTGTTTCCAAACTTTACACCTACCTGGTGCATCCTTGAAAGAAAAAATATGTTGACTTGTATGAGCATGATCAGCTACATGGTTCACCACAGAGGATGCATTTTTGCTCTACAGTAACTGCCTGCATTTTCACGTCTACTGTTGGGAAGGCCCGGAAAAAAAAAAAATAATATACCATTAACTCCAATAAAACATTGTCATTACAGATGGAGTTGATCTCAGTGGAACTACCAAATGAATAAAACATTATTGTAAGAAACAGGATTTGCATCTCTGCATAGATCTGGAAACTTAGTTCTACTAACAGCTGCTTAACTTATTTGGAAAACAGTAGAAGGCATTCCTTCGCCGCTGCTCTACCCACCAGCACCATTACTCCAACAGAACTTTATTTTTAATCATTATTTATGTACTTCTGTACAATAGCCTTTGTACATATCACATACTTTAAAAAGAAATCAACCAGTATCACCAACTTCATCTCTTATTCCTGACCATAACAGCTCCTACCTCTTACCTAGAAAACCTATCAAATGACTTCCTGTAAAGACCTGCCAGAACTTGTGTTTGCAGACCACCAGACTTGCTAGTATCTTACAGTAAGGATGCTGTCTCACCAGTTTGAAAAAAGAAAGTTAATTCAGTGGAAGGTATTCAAATAGTCTCAACTTCTATGATCCTGTATGGAAAGATACCACAAATACGAGGCTATTACCCATCTCTACCCATATGTTTAATGAGATCACTACTTGTGTTACGTTGTGCGCTATATGGAACCGACTGACAAGAAAAATAGTCCAGTTAGCAGGCAGCATAACAGACAAATCTGCTATAAACTTTAATAGAAGCAGTTTACCCTGCATGTAGGCTGTAGGGGTTTCGTTTCTTTTGAAAGTACTAACTAAAGTTTACACAAGTCACTGTCAAGGTTCACATTTATTTTTAAGAGCCTTTTAGCCAGGCACCAAGCTCTCCTTGAGCAGAAGTTAAATAACCTTTCACTTTAGTACAGAGATGGCTAGAAATCAGAATTATTGTATTTTGTGGCAAATCCAACCATCAGAAACAGAAAGTCTAAATTAAACATGAAAAGTTCCAAGGAATTGAATGGAAAGAAACCTTCACTTATTATTCGTAGATTGACTCAGGCACAAGGTACATATTAAAATGCTCAGCAGCATATGTAAGTGCCTCTGGACATGCACAACTAAAAAAAAACATAAAATCTCTGTAAAACACTTTTCTGGCAAAACTTAGATCCCTGAAAGGCGTAAGCAGCTAGGTAAGCCTTCAGGACAGCTCCATCAGACCCATATGCCCAAATCCTGCATCTGAATCCCATTGTATACACTTAAGTCTTCAGTGGAATGTGGTCTGCATTGCTGCAGATTATTAACAATACCTTGACACAAAAAATTAACACCTAAATCCTTCTCACTACAGTGTTACCATCTCAGGCACAGCCATACTGGACCTACCAACATTGTTTTGTTTTCTGGGAAGAGGCAGGGGTTAAACCCCAGTCTGAAATGCTTACTGCGCTCCAAAAGAAAGTATCTTAGTGACAAATGCAACACTTCCATAGAAAAACTGCCCAGCTTCAAGGATACTAACTACTGGATGTCATTCATTTGACAAAAGCAGGTCTACAAGCAGTACAGGTTCTGTTCAAACCTGTCTTAAGTAGATGCTTATTAAAGTGCTGTATGGAATACAGGTACAGTGTTATGAAAATAGTATAAAGACTACAGCTATGCTGCAGCAATCCAAAAAATATCTCCAAAATGCTTCTCTTCTGTAAAGCTAGCAAAAAATATAATTAATCCCAAATAACTAATTAACAGAGAAGATTCATTTCATTTCTACGAAATTTTTACACTACCAACAATGGAAAACAGTCTTCTCTGTCTCTTAACAGTCTATTTAAGTTTTTCTTAACAAATAGATACCGGGTTAGATAAAGGTCAGTCTAGGCTGGTATCCCAGCTACAGGAGTACATACATGGGGAGACACATAAGAAGCAGGAAAGTACAGAGCGATCAATCCCCTGCTGCAGCTTCCCAGTGTTCAGCCACTTGTAGTTTAGGGACTGTGTAAGTCAGATGCTTTTGGTGCTTTGTGAAGCTCTCTTCCATCAATTTGTCATTTTAAATTTGCTGGAACCCATTTACATTTCTGACTGCCACAGCTTTCTGTGGCTGTTAAGTGCATGATTTAACCACATGCTGCAGCAGAAAATCCTTTCATTTATTTTAAACCTGCTGCTATACAACTATCACTGGCTTTCCCCTAGGTCTTCACATTTTGTGAAAGACAGTGAATAGCAGTTCCCTGTTTCTCTCTCCACAATGTTTAGGAATTTACATACATTAAAATATCACCCACCAGTTACCTTTTTCCAGACCAATCTGATGAATTTCTTGTTTTGTGGCAGTCTTTCCATGGCTAGGCATGTCATGTCATTCTCTACACCTTTTTAGGCTCCACAGTATTCTTTAATGTATTCTCTACCTATATATTTTCCTCTTTTTCTAGGGTACTTATGAATATACCAAAGAATGCAATTATGATAAAATCACCATTGGTCTGTTGCCTACACAATCAGCTTTAATTAATCCTACATAGTCGTAGTTTTAGATTATTAAGTAGCAAGTATCTAAATGCAAGCTTACACAGCAAAACCCTAAGTAAGAGTTACCAGAGAATCATTACAGTCCTGAAAAACTCTGTCTTGTGAAAAAGAGTGTCTTAAACAGTCGTGTTGCATAGACAGATGTATCCTGTATTTAAAACACTTAAATTCTCTCACCACACTTCATAATGCAAGCTGAAAGAAAATAAGCCTCATTCCTTTTCACTGCATGCTTGGTTTTTTAAAAGCTAAAAACACCACTAGGATAAATACAATTTCTTGAAACAAGATAGCTGGCTATCTGGAAATACTTCCACTAATTAATTCAATTGCAAAACCCTATTCCTTGCAGTCCTCAGACTACTAGTCTATGACAGGCAAGGACAGCTCAACAGGCTTTTAAAGGGGGAAGGAAAAAAAAAAAAAAGAAAGCCTTGCATGAAACAGAAGCAAATCATCTATGAAAGAACTTCAATGAAAGGTCTCATAGCTCTACTGTGACTGAAGTCTGACTCTGCAGTTCCTACTTCAAGTTCAGTCCATGGGCACAGTCTGCTGTTAACTAACATAATACAGAGCTGCCTTATCTGCTACAGTATCTTGACAAAGATCTAGGAAGAAAAAAAAACTCACATGGTCCCAAAATTTTGTATTGCATGCAAACAAAGCAGAGAGTGAAGTCCGATAAGAACTGACAGGGAAATAATTTGGTAAAAAGTTACAAAATATTTCAGTAGGCATTACATAACAAATTACACAGCCTTCCTACCATTTATTAAAATGCTTGTACATGGCGCTGTCAGAAGGAACATGCCAGAAGGAAAACAACAGTCAGCTCTGTTTAAAACTCCACACAGAAAGGCTTGTAAAGTGTTACACGTGAAAGACAGAAGAAATCCAGTTCTTCAAGCACTGTCTTCTGGTCTCCTGACCTAAAACTGGTTGCCATTAACAATTTATTTGCAAATAATTGGCCCTGGATTATTCACACAAGAAAATGGAAACATTTGGCAAATAATTTAGCCAATGCATGGTCCATCTTTAGGCTTCTTCAAAAGTGGGTCAACTTCTGTGTTCTCTTGTCCTTTCTCTAATTTTGCCTCCCAACCATTATACTCTGCTGACTTCAGGCTTCTCATGGCAAAAACCTTTCTTGCTCCAGTTCTGTAGTAAGACCATTTACCTCTTCCTTGCATAAAAAACAACACAAAAAACTAATGCACATGATTTACGGTAATTCCCTAAACCACAAGAGCAGTTACAACTATTTCTGATTAATGCTATTTCAAATTTACCTCAATCTACAAAGCTGTGAACATTAGCAAAGCAAAATGGGAATAAAAATATTCTCGCTACAGTTTGTTCTTTTTATATAAATGAGTTCCCTTGTTTCTAAAGCCAAATATAGAACACACAAATGCACGGAAGATTATCAAGAAGGGTTCATATTTTACTTGCAGTATATGCCAAATGTAATTTGCTGCAGGAAAGGTTTTTAAAGCAAGTCCCTGTTGAGTCCTTTATAGTTCACAGTTATACTGTGGATACCAAAACACTCCAACATAAGCAAGTCAGGCTTCCACTGGAAATGCACTCTCAGATGCTAACCTTGAAAATTGCAGAGTTCTAAAAGCTAGCTGAGAAAAAAAATGCTGTTAGAAGTATACTTTGATCATCTGTATCTACAGAATTTTAACTTCTTGTTTAATTCAGTGAGACCACTCATGCTTAAAGTATAACTTTAAATAATTGGGAGAGAAATGGGAAAACAACGCAAGAGCATTCAACTCCTGCAGAATAAAAGCTTGTCCTTACTGTACAACTTCCTTCACTTTCTTAAACCCCCCTTTTTTAGCTGGCAAGATCAGCTTAAAGCAAGCAATGAAATACTATTCTGACTATAGATTTATATGAACATCTAAACTTCTTAAAGTAAAATAAATATAATAAAACATTGTAGAATTCATTCCCCTGCAAAACATATGATACTTAAACAGAACTCCTGCACTTTAAAGTCCTGAAAAAACAGGAAAGGTAAAATAAGTTGGGGGGATTTATCTTAATTCCACCTAAAATTTGTGTTCAACACCTGAAGAACATTTCCTAGCGCAGCAGAGACGTTCCTGAAAGACGCAGACAAGTAAATTATTTAATTCCTATCCCAAGTTAAAAGTATTTCCCATTCACTAATACCAAAGGAAAACTGCGATTCAGACACTTCTACACACCACTGAGACAACCTTGTGGAAAAATAAATGTAATGCTCTGTATGGGGTCCCAACAGTATGCCTTAGAGATGCATAGCCTGCAAATTATCAAGTTCAGACACCTGCTATCAGAACACAACCATATTATCTAATTTAATTCATCAGTTTAACAGCCAAATTGAAGATGAAATATGGTATTTTTCCATTCCATTCCTATCATAAGACCATTCCAGACACTTACAGTGATTGGAATAACTTTCTGGTTTCCCGACTGGATCTATGCATGGGCATCCTTTGTTCTAAAGGCAATGCTGTCCTAGAAATCAAGCTTTCCCTCATGCAGTATTCAGTCAATTGACCCTACCAGCCCATCCTCACTATCCTTCTTTGCACCTGCTCCAGTGTGAATGCACCATTTCTAAGAGCACAGGAAAACTTGGGTTTACTCAGTTTTTCAGATGATGCCTTACCAGTTCCTTACATAACAACATTAATACATATCTACCATAGAACTGGTATAGTCTGTAAAAACACTATTTAATTTAAATCCAAGATTGTGTATTTTTGATTTTTTAAACCTTCACACAATTCCAAAAGAAAATACCATTTCCATAGAACACTTACAGAACTTTGGTCCTGATTTAGTAAAGCATTTACGCATTTACGTAACTTCAGATTGGAACTGTTCCCATCACATTCAGTGGATGCCTTTAGAAAACTAAAGCCACACTTCAGTGCTTTGTTGGACTTAATGGGTTAATATTGCAAGATGGAACTTTGAAACGATCCTCGAGGATCTTTTGCACTCAACTACCTCGGTCTCCTCTGAATATTAAAGCTTTAAAATGCAAAACCCAAATATTTTGTTTATCTATTCCTCCTTTGAAAGGATATACCAAGCTCTAAGAACTAAGCCTGCGTTCTTTGCTTCTTGCCTTGAGCTAGAGCTCTGCCCAGCGCCTTCACACATTTACAGAAGTTAGGTCTCATTTCACTTCTCTTGATGCCTTCCAAGTGCAAATCACTACAAGAGGACCACGTGCGACCATATGGTGAATTAAGTTTGCCCAGGAGACTTCATTCATCGTCTCCCCAGAAACTAGCAATTAGCTACGTACTTGTAAGAAGATTCCATTTAATTCAAAACCACACAGTTTATTCTTAAAAATTAAACGGGGGGGGGGGGGGGGGGCTGGGACCACCACA
>JAVJGI010000064.1:1185998-1199180 GCA_035590275.1 Ibycter americanus
GGCGTGGTGCGGTGCGGCCGCTCCCGCGGGGTCCCGGCTGCGGAGCCGTCCGGGAGGGGCTGCCCCCGGGGAGCCGGTGCCAGCCTGGTGCTGCCCCTTGTAACGCTTCGGGTGGAATTGTGCTGCAATGGCATTGTCTGCACCGAGCCCTCAGGAGAGGTGAGGCAGAGGCTGCTGCAGCACGGGTAAAAGCACAGGGAAGAGGACAGGCAGCTGAGGAAGGGGTTATATAGAAAGATGAAATTAAGAGGGGGAGGGCTGGGCAAGCTGATAGTCACTGGAGTTGTAAGACTATTCAAAATTACAACTGTCGCTTTAAAAGCTCCGTGGAAAATTTCCTGTCTCTCTGGTCTCTGAAGTAATTCCCTAATCAACGCATTGGGCACCTGTTGGCAGCCAGTAATTAAGCAGGAAAGCATAAGAGGTAAGCTCCTTACACCTGCCAGTCTTTAGCTGCTAACAAATGCCTAGCTGCAGGACCCAAGTGCCACTTAAAGGGTGTGACATTTTGCTATATGTATATACACAATATATAATTTTTATAATTCCATGTAAAAAACTGAGAACTCTGTCAAGGTTACCGAGGTGTTTATGTTCAACTCAATGAAATGCTAATTGAGGGACAGATTAAATACCACTGAACTTTTTTTCATGA
Source organism: Ibycter americanus (assembly GCA_035590275.1). Lineage (NCBI taxonomy): Eukaryota > Metazoa > Chordata > Aves > Falconiformes > Falconidae > Ibycter > Ibycter americanus. Next base: position 1,186,654 of record JAVJGI010000064.1, read on the forward strand.
GCTTCCATCTAAATTTGATGTTCAAAAATGTCATAAGACATGTATACAACAGTCATTTTGGGTTTTTTTCAGTGAAAGAGGCTGCAAAATAAGTAACCCCTAGAAGAAGGTACAAAATATTTACATTGAAGAAACACCTTTAAAAAAAAAAAAGAAATACTGGAGATAAAAGGCTGGTAAGGGAGTGGAGGACTCACCCCCAGCCTGCATTGTACGTGAGAGAGAACATGATAACAAGCCATTGCAGCAAAGGGGAAAAATAAGAAATGACAAAAGCTTACGGTTACCTATCCACATGCTGTCACATAGACTGACCCAAGAAGACCAATCTAAAGACAATGGAAAAGGTAATTACCATACAGTATGTTATTAGGGGGAATCATTACTTCACGTAAAAATAGGCTGCAGATTTTTCTTATATTTTGTGAAATCATATGAGGTTTATTCGCTGGTTTAACAGCAAAGTACTCTTCTAGCTGGAATCTGCTGCAGCTACCAGAAACTGTCTATAGCCTGTCGCACAGAGAGATGTATATAATACATTAAAGAACTTTATCCTTTCTAGAATATGCCTTACACATTTCAGATTAGAGAGATATTTGTTGTCAAATGCATTTGTCTTCTGGTATCAGAAGTTTAAAATAGTTTAATTCTCACCTTAAATTACAGCCTTTGACACCTGAAGCCTTTAACCAAAAAGGGTCTACAGGGAACCCAGAGGTTTTAAGTTTCATAAACATCAAGCCTACCAGGAACACAAAACAAATCGTATTTGTTTTGTCCACAAGATGTAGAGATTTTAGAATTATGTATGGTACAGCTAAGGGAGAGTTTAGTTAAACTTCTCTCCAGAAGGTAATAAAATGTTGACTGTTTTTTAGTACTGTATTTCTGACTACTCATCTCTGGATGCTTCTGAGGCATCTGTATCTATCTGCTTCTGTTTGTAAAGGTGAAGAACCATGAATCATAAAGGAAAAGAGCAGCTGGTTTTGATAGTTTTTTAATATCTAATTAAAAAAAAAAATAATCAAAAAGGAAGCTTTACACTAGAAGTGTTTGCATAGAAAGTAAAAAAAAATAATCAAGATTGCTTGGTAATAAGTGCATTTAACAGGTTTCCATATTCAGTTTTAAGACTATCTGATGCATCCCACTGTACAAAGACACTGCAGTGTTGTCTACAATTACTTGAAATAGGGACAGATTTTCAAGAACAGTCAAGGAATTCACTCAAGCCAAGAAAGGCAAGATGATAAATTAAAGAAAAAATCTATTTGTGTTTGCCTGAACACACGAGTCAGCAGGTGCCTGCAGTGTCTACTTTAATGGGGGTTTTGCACACTCAACTTACTCCATCCTCAAGGCACACAGTTGTTCCTTAGTGGACGTATTTTGTATCATAAAACAGCTGAAACTCCAGTTGTCTTGGAGCTGTGCTGGAGTGAGTATAGCTTACATAAGCCAGTAGTTTCCACCTAGACAGTGCATTTTGGGAAGCTCTTGAAATTAAGTGTTCTGCTGGGAGCTGGAAGTGGTGCTTCTGTACCAATTGACCATGGCTGATGAAGTGTGAAAACTGGCATCTTTTCCTGTGTCAGGAACATCTAATTTACAAGACCAGGAAAGAGCAATAGGGAACAAGTTTTAATTTCTTCAAGTATGCATTCACAATGATAGCAAATCATAATTATAGAATTGATGAGACTTATTCAAAGCTATTAATGAGAAGATGTTTTGCTAGGTAATTCTTACAGTAGTGATTTTTTTAAGTCTCAGTGGTTAGTGTGTCTGTTTGTGCTGTTATAACCTAAATATGATCCTATAAAACAAAAAAAACCCCATATATTAATAATATAATTTATTTATACAAACACGTACTTGTTCACTCAGGTTTTGGCAAGACAACATCAAGTCATATTTTGCCTATAAAACTATTCTCAAGTTTTCAGGCTTGGGGGGGAAAAAAAAGCAAATTCGAGCCAGTATAAAGCAAACATAGTCAAAAGATCATGATCTTTAATTTAAAATATACTGTGTATGTTTTCGGGTTTTGTTAAATTTTTTTTAAATATTACACTACTCAGTCCAATGCCTCCTGATTTTTTTGTTAATTCTTGTTTTGTCTTGCATCCTACTTCATTGGAAAAGCCTCACTATACTTATACATCTTACTTTATTTTCTAGGTAGTATAAATGTTATGTCTTCTCTAACTTAGCAAGAAGTACTTTGGCGATATACCTCTATCTCAATGATGTTCTTCTGCCACCTGAAGTCACTGATGAATTCTTTTCACTGTCTGATCGTACTTTCAGGCTAATCTGGTGATTTTAATATTTAAAATACCACAGTAATGCAAGATTCCTGCCAATTCTTAGCTCCAAGGAATAATCTTTTATTTCAGCAGTATTGTTTGCCCAAACAGATATGCCAGTTAAGTATGAGAAAGGGCAAAATCAGGACCTCAGTTAGGTCACGTTTAATCCTATTTTACAGCCACTGCTTACTATATAGACACAGGCTCAAGCCCTTGGAGTGGAATATATTGATTCCTATATGGAGATCAGTGCATCTGAAGAAACCATTAGCACTGCAGAGAGTCACCCAAAAGTTAGCACACACCAGAATTAAGGTTAGCGGTCCCAGTGCAGTTTAATATCCTTTGATGCGAATGCTGCAATCATGTAAAAAGCTATAGGACTGTGGCTTCTCTCACTACACGGGATAATCCCTGTGAACGACACTGCTTTCCTCACCTTGAGCGCTATCCCAGTTCTCACCTTCCTCCAGACAGGACATTTTACTATCGCCCACCTCCTTGTCCTACAAGCTGTAGCAAGGTGTTCTGGCACTCAGCGCCTCCTCTACTCCCTCCTTCCCCTACCTGGATCCTCCTAGTTGCTGCTGCCATCTTTTGCTCGCCAGCTGCCACGGACCACTCAGCACAGGGGACCCGAGAGAACTACTGGACACCCTTGCCAGAATGGTAGCATTTTTTGCCACTGTTGGGGATGCTTCTTCCATTGCTCCTGCTATGGACTTGCTTCACCCATTTGTTCCCTCTCCTGCAGGCTCAGCTCTTACCACTGTGTGTTCAACTGACAGGGCTTCCTTCACCCCCAATCCAGGCATAGTGATGGGTCACTGCAAGCGGGAAGGAGAACATCGTTGCTCATGGCTCTTCTGGTTGACTTTGACCGTGATACAGCACACGTGCTCCACAGCTGCAGAAACAACTGAATGGAGCCCAGGTTAGGTAACGGCTAGCATGAACAGGGGAGTGAAATCTGAGATACGGGTATGCTGTAAAGAAGTTTTTCAGAGGCACAGCAGGTAGCAACATTTGAACCAAAATTTGTAGATAGGAAAGAACACATCCTGATAATGAAGTGATTCTTCCACCAAATTTACCATCAGTTGTAAAAGAAGGTGACATTAGAATTTTTCTACGGAAGGATGGTATAATGTCACATGTTGGGGGTTTTTTGTAAATAATTAACTCCCTTTTTTTTCCTATTCTGATTTTCAAGGGTAGATGTTTGATGGGAATCATTTCCCTTACATAAACAAAGAATCACAACATGAGTCATACAGCCATCTTCAGATTTTTGGCCAACGTTACTGAAGTTTGGGGCGTTAACAAGTAGTTGAAAATAAGGTTTTTAATGGGCAGAATCAGAAGATCCCAGAAGTGGTGCTACAATCTAGGCAAAACATAGAGTTTATTCATTCATGCAATTAGTAAAGCTTTCTCAAGTTTCCCATGTTTAGTTCTAAAGTTTGGGGGAGGGAAGAGAATGCATGTTGTATACATTTTAACAGAAATTGTCTTCAGGATTTGGAGGAGTCTTAAAGATGAATTCTGATTCAAGTCTAATGATACTTAATAATAACGGCTCTTTTTTAAGGTAGGTGGTAATTCCACTTAATAAGAACATTTACCAATGACTGTCTTTTTCACAGAGCTCTTTTTAACTCCTCTGATTATTGCTTTTAGTATTTCTTTGGCTGTGACACACGCATAGAAATCTAATTGTAGTTGTTGCTACCTTTCAGGCTATGTAAATTTACTTAACTGCTATGAACAGTATGATCCAATAGGTGTATGCCATTCCCCCCTTTCTTTGGTAATTACCTATTAACAGGTACAATTTCATGCCAGCATACTGTGTCACAGCCTTTCACATCCTTGCTCGATCAATGGATATATTCGGTGTTAGAAATATACATTAGCACCATGGTTCCCATGCACTTACAGGCAATTTTGGGGGAACATTTGGATAATCATGAACTGTGCAGCTGCTGGGGAAGCAGCGTTAGTGTAAAATGATACCTATTAGCCAGGAATTCTTCTTACTGAGGACAGAAAGCATTCTGGTAATATCCCAATTAAAAAGCCTTTGTCGTGATCTCTAATCTTGCCACCTCAGAAGAAAACTGCTAGCAACATCAGCAGTAGCCATATTCATACCTACTTTGCAGTTAAAGACTTTGGAGGGAATTTGGTCAGTATACCAGGCATGGAATTTAGGCTGTTCTTCTGCCTGTTAATCAGACACACAACCTTCCTCTTCATGTGTAGTGTCTGAAAGATTTTGCATTACTCAGGTTTGGTCATAAACAAGTTAATCATGTGCAGCCTGGGCCACTGAGGGGATATGCACTAGCCTGACCATTACAGTACAGTAGCGGCCCTCCTAAGGCACATCTTTCTTAGTTTCAACAGAGAAATCATCAGTTTGCACATTCAGAAACTGCTCTGTGATGTGAACCAAGCAGATACATTAGGATGATCAGATTTGTTTCAGAATTTCACCCTCCATCAAAACAAAAATGCTAAAGCAGATGCACCCAAAGTACCTCAGTGTTAGAAGTACATTGCTATGTTTAGATCGCCTGTGCCTGACTGGCTACCCAAGGGAAGGGCATAAAGAGCTATACCCACATCTGCCTCATTTCAAAGAAAGCTGGTTTCCTATGAAAAAAGTCAAAGCAGTCTTTCCCAGCAATATTTTTTGACAGCTTCTACACTGGCTTAAAGTGGTAGTAGACGAGAGCAGAGAACAGGTACGCTGTAAAGTCTATCCTGTTTGTACTGGAACTAAAATTGCAGGCAGGCTTTGGCCTAGTCCTTGATACCACTTCCAAATACAAGCTTACATGTAGTTAGATAGATGGATTTGAAAACTTGCTAAAAACATTTATGTCTGGTTGTTTCTCGTGCATGCAAATTTGGCCCATCTCTCTTAATTCATTAGAAAAAGTCATCTCAAAAAAAAAGTGCTATATAATTATGATTAAAATGTAATCCCCAAAATAACTTAAATGCCTCTCATAAAAATTGAACAGGATTTTAAGAAGATTCAAAATACTTTCCATCGAGGATGAAATATATTTAATCTTTAATTGCAAAATCTCTTGTTCCTGAATGCCAAGTTAGAAGGTATTCTAAGGGCATGGAAACGAAAAGCTAATGACTAATCTAGGTAAGCTTATTTTCCTGAAATTTTGCACTGTGGGAATACTAACATGCATAAATTGAAAGCATTGTTAACCAGTTTATCTACTTTTCTGAGTGGGGTTAAATACGCTGGTAGTTAAAATCCATAGTCTACGCTAACTCCCACTGTACCTTCCAGCAGGATTAACAACAATGAAACATTCTGCAGATAAAAGGCCAGGAGAGTTTTACTCCCAAATGCAGAGATTTACAGACAAATTCACAATAACAGTGGAAAATTATACCCGTGTTGGGCAAACTTAAAAAGACACCTCTTTACACTGTGATTTGGAAGAATTCTCTTAATTCTAACTAGTTACCCTCTCTTCATCTGATCTCTGATGTACAGTCAGACTTGGTAGCAATATTTGGGGAGATTAAAAACTGAAGTGTGTTACCTCTTCAGGCTATGCTGCTGTCAAAAGACAGCTGGACTTTTCCTGTATATACTCTGCAAGTGTGATGTCCAAGATGCCAAGAAGTATTTTTATGAGTAGATATTATACTCAGTGAGGCTCTGTGAACCATACTTGAACACAGCATTTCTCAAAGGTTTATGATTTTGGAGAGGATAGGAAAAGCAAAAGGAAGAATGATGTTTCTTGTTTTGTAAATCCCTGAGTCCATAGTGTGGGCCAAAATTTACACTGAATTATTTCATTTGAGCCACTACAAGTAAAACAAATTGAATTTAAACTACTTATTGGTCCAAATACTTAGAAACCCTTGATCTGAATGGCAGGCAAAAGGTAAAAAACATTTCAGAGCTCACAAGTGCTCTGAGATTGTATTCTAGAAAATGCAGAAAAAGAGTGAATTACAAATTTAGCAAAAGAAAAAAGAAACAAAGAAAAAAAAACCCTAATCACTGACACAGGCAAGATAAGTGATCTTATAAAGCTTGATTCTAACTGAAACATTAATACGAAAAAATCTCTTCATGTTACATAAAAACAACTAAAATTTAGTGTTGTCAAGATTAGCCACTCTTTTTTTAAAAATCACTGCCTTAAGTTCTTGTTCTTCCCATGTGTCTAATAATACTTTAAAAATAATAGAAGCTTTCAGAGGAAGGGGCTGCCTTTGTGTAATTATTTGAGATCTCCAGATAAAATACTGTATTCCATTATACAAATAGATTATGATGAAGTGTTGGCCATTAAAGTTTGCCAGGCTTATTTCTCTAGAATTGATTAATAAATGTCAGAAACCAAGTATTTAAAAAAGGATATCAAGGTCTGAGGTTGTAAAGCACACTACTTTCATCTCTGCAACTGGTATTTTGCAGTTGCAATTCTCCTTTCACCATTAAATTCCATATTCACTTCAATCAAGTGACACAGAAAGTAAATCAAATCGTAATGCATAGAATGAGACCAAGCATAAAGTTCCTGTACTCAGCTGCCTTCATCCCATTTCAGTTCTCTTTTGACTCCTATTAGGTACTTAACTCATGTGAAGGAGCAAGGAAAACACTGGAAAAGACAACACTTCTTGGTATGTTTGATACCTTCATAACCATCCTGAATTGATGCCAGTTGGGGCTGCAACTGCAGAAACTCTTGATTCACAGCAGAAAGGTAGATGGTAAGTTGGTATATATTCCATTCCATACAGTTCTGTACAGTATAATGTGGGAAAGAACAAGACAAAGTAAAGTAAAGGCTGATTATTTTACTGCTATGTTCAACTATTCGGAATAGTGTTTCTAAGCAAAAGAAAAAAACAACCCCAAAACTGCTAAAACCAAAGCGGCTGTCTTATCTGAATCTGGAAAACTGCTTCTATGGTGTAAATTGCCACATGCACAAAAAAGAAACCAAAAAAAATTGTAATGGGCAACAATAAAATGGCTTGGCTCCTTTACTGGAAGTCTGTGTGCCATTCTACTTCAAATCACTCAAGTCAATAGAGAGAAAAGCTGATGGAGTACTGGATATAAAACACAATGAAGAAAACTACAACATGACTTATAAAAATGTCCCAAATTATCTGGAATAGATTAGCAACATCCTATCTACAGTGAGATTCTTCTTTACTTCCTTTTCTATTTGGAATCGATATCTAAACATATAATGACATTTGAAGTATCAAGTTGTAAAAGGTAGGATTAGAACCCAGAGCCATTTTCTCGGATGGCAGTCAAATGAATTGTGAAAGGAAGAGAACCTGTTTACCTTAGAAGATCATGACAGCGTACAGGTGTTATTAAATTGCACTTCTATCCATGTAGCTTTACGCTTCCACAGCAAGCAAAGCCTGTTACTTTACCTTTCTTGCAAGTATTTTTTCCCACCTGTTTCATAATACACGTCAATTGTTTATAGTCTTTTCTACTGATTCATTCCTGTCTGCAGAATTTTATATTCAGTTCAGTGAAACACGTAAAATATAATATTACGATGTCATGGTTTAACCCCAGCCAGAAACTAAGTACCATGCAGTCACTTGCTCACTCCCCGTGCCAGAGGGATGGGGAGAAGACTCAGAAAGGAATGTGGAACTCGAGGATTGAGATAAGAACAATTTAAAATAAAATAAAATAGGAGAGAAGAAATCCAAAACGATGATGATGATGATGATGATGATATCCCTTTGGTGTGAAATATCCCTTTGGCTAGTTCAGGTCAGCTGTCCTGGGTGTCCCCTCCCAATTTCTTGTGTCCCTCCAGCTCCAGCTGGTAGGGCCTGAGAAGCTGAAAAGTCCTTGACTTAGGATAAACATTACCTAGCAAAAACTAAAAACATCTGTTATCAACACTGTTCTCACATCAAATCCAAAACACAGCACTGCACCAGCTACTAAGAAGAAAATTAATTCTATCCCAGCTGAAACCAGAGTATAGGACAAATGCAAAAGAATATTAAAAACCTAAAATTTATCAAGCTCAGGATAAGCACTAAATTTTTGTTTGACTAAAGGAAACATAGTAGGAAAAATGAGAGGAAAAGCCAATCAAGGCTGTCACATTAAGTTAAAGTAAATGAGGACTCTGATAATTTTTACTCAGCTAGCTGGAGATCTATTAATATTTCCACGTGACATGTATCTATGGTGTTTTGTTGGAAGACTGCTTTTGTAGTACGTAAAGAAATCAGATTTCTCAGTAGACCTGTTTAGTATTTCCTATTAATAACCACATTATCAGATTTAGCAAAGGATTGTAACATAATTCTTCCATTTGCTAGGGACATTTATTAAAGTACTGATAAACTTTACAGTTTTACTCAGATGCTACTACATTTTTAAGTACTTTTCCACATCTGGCAATTTTAACAGTATCTTTCCTATTTTAATTTTGACGAGTTCCATCAGAAATGGAACTTTTATGCAGCAGTTTCCAGCAAGTTTTTCCTCCTTGAGGACATGCAAAACAAAATGCACACAAATGCCTTTATAAATAAAGCATAGATACTCTGAAGCAAGACAGAAAACAAACCAGTCTTACACAGTGACTTAGTTCCAATAACCTATGTCATGCTGACCATTGCTTTTGGCAAGTAAGGTATTTTTAAACTAAGCTATAAAATGTAACTATGTCTTCAAATCTGGAAGAAATCACTCATTGCCCTCATACATTTTGAGCTAGAAATCATTCATAATAACGTTAATATTCTGCAACAACAGTCTGAATGGGGATGCTTTTGTTATGTAGTAGCAATCTACTACCCTGGGAAAATACTAGCAGGAGAATAGTCCAATGTACTGACCATTTAAGTCTCCTGTTCCTCTGGATCATCCACTGCTTGCGGGTGGGGAAAATGTGAAACAGGAAGCAAATGAGCAACTCAGGAGTAGAGCAGCTCAGCTTGATGGAGCCATAGGACAGTGTGCGAATCCCCCTCACCCACCCCAGCTCTCAGAACCCCCCAGAGACCAACAGAGCCCCCAAGTACCCTGCAGTGCTCCTCACAGACCCCTGAGCAACCCAGGATATGCCCAGTGAACCTAGTACCCCCTAAAGCCCCCATATAACTCTCCCAGTGCCCCCAGTACCTCTGAGAGCCCTCTTAATACTATTCTAGAGTCCTGCGGTACCCTGCCAGGGGCACCCAATATCCATCCTGTGATGACTGCAGGGGTAAGGGGTAATGGATCCAGTGCAGCCACTATGAGGAGGAATGGGGGACTGACACAAGAGGAAGCAAGCAAGAATACTGTTAGGGCAACCAGAAACAAAGTAGGATGTAGAGACAAAGGGCAAAGAGAATGGTGGAAACTGGAATGGGGTGAGGAGTCATGGCTCATCTGGAAGGGAGATGTGCCCAGCTAACCCAAGAAAGGGAATGGTGCGAGAAAAGGGCCTGTAAGATGCAAATGTTGTATCAGAGAAATACACACGCTCATTTGAATAAATGGAAAACTTCCCAGAAAAGAGACATTTCCTTCTGCATTTTTCACGTGGCACTGACCATAATTTTTTCACTCAGTGGCACTCCGTAGGTGACCACTATAATATGCTTCTAAGCACTGTTAACTCTGTCAGAAGGTCTCCTCAAAGTCCTTGAATACATAAGAACTCTTGGCTTTTTGATTGTTCTGGCTAAGGTTCAAGGTGTAGAGAATCCATTCACAAGTTCATAAGCGAAATCACTCAGTACATCTTCATAAATTACAGATTTATTTTTTCTTTTTAATACTGTGGTAGTCTATGCATCAGAGACAGAAGTCAGTATTTTAGTAACATCCTGAGAGACATTTTTATGAAATTGAGTGCAGGAAGTAAGTAATCTTTCATCAGGTACAGTCTGGCTCTCCCTGCCTGACAACAATATATTAATGCTCATATTTCCATGAAAGGATCTTAAGATGCTGGTAGGACAGCTAGCATTATTATCTACAGATAACTAATAGAGGCAAAAAAAGGTAGCATGTCTTTTCCAAGGTCAGGAATTCAATCAGTGATATAGCGGTCTGTTGGCAGGCCCATGCATTACTCATAAAATCATCTTTGCCTTTTTGTGCCTGGAGAATTCTTTTCCTCCTTTCTCCTCCCAAATAATTTTTTCTCTCTACTTCTCTCTCTTCTTCTTTTTCAGTTTATCTTTCCTCACTTAACCTCTGACTTTCTCTGATGCAATTAAAAAAGGACAAAAGGCAAGAGCCTACAGGAACCAGCAGAGTCAGACTCTTGTCTTTGTCCAGCATTGCCTTTTAATTTGGGGGAGAAAACAGTAGGAGAGACGGTTTCATGCTGTGTATGTTGATGACATGCGGAGTCAGGAAAAACAGATGTGCTCCTGACTTGCTTTCAGAGTGACTCCCTGAGCCAGGATACTATTCCCTTAATGAAGCAGCCACACAGTGCTAGGGCAGCCCAGCAACTTCTGTTGGAATATTTAAATCCTGTACACATGGCAACATTTTCTGCCAGCTCTACTAGTAATCTTTTTAAATTTATAGATGTGTTGGATTTGCAAGTTTTAAATTATCAGAATAAAAAATAGCTCAATCTTTCTCATTTATCTGCAAAAGTCCCATTTTTGTCACAATTGCCTTATTTTAAATGTAAATGTCCCAGATTTAGGCTTTTTAACTTGAGGAGGAGGTGTAATGTACAAGATGCAATTAAAACTATGTAAAATTCACTTTCACTGTATTCTTTCAGCTGTTCTGGCTTTAAATTCCCCAAATCGAGATACAAAGCACATGAAAGGCTTGGCCTATTCTGCCTTTCACGTCATTAAAATGTAGTGCTGTTCTTAGAATAAGCTTTGTTGCTGTCTTATAAATATTCATAAAAGTCAATGAATGCAATTCAGCAGAGTTCTGTAGTCTCGCAAAGTATTTCTAAAAAGTCTCATCAGCTCCGCTGCAATTGCCTTTACTTTTATTCAGTTTTCTCAGATAGCTAAAAAAATCACTGCTGAGAGTTAAGCATTATGTTGTTATATATCACAGACACAGAACTATTAGAAACTCTTTTAGTTGGTGTTTTTTTTATTCCCTGTGGTAACAATAATGTTGCAGAAGCTGGTAGATGTTGAAGCAACACCAGAAAAAGCAAGGAGCGGTGTAGGGTGCTGTAAGGATGGCAGCTCTGTGCCCTGCCCACACTCAGTGAGAGTTAAATGATGTAATTTGTATGGAAAGTGCTTTGAGTTTAGGTTAGATCAGTCTAAATTGCCTAAAGTAAACTTAAGCAAGACACAAGGATTTGAATTCAACTAGAATATATTTTAATGTTGATGTTATCAAGATAATCTTCCTTGAAGTTTTTATTTTAAAGTGCCCAAAAAAGTAGAACAGGAGATAAGTTGACCCTACAGTGATCCTGACACCGTACCTCGGGGTTGAGCTGCTGTGCCTTAGCCTGTGAAGGTTCTATCGCTTTGAAAAACAGCGTTCTCACTAGGGTGGCTCTCCCAGCATGCAGTTGTCTGCATTCCAGCTCTCGCCATCGTCAAATGAGGGATTTGTGTCGGGCTGCACGTTGTAACTACACTGATCATGACCTTGGTATTTGCATCACTGCCCCCCTCTCCGAGCCGTTCAGCAGCAGAGCTGTTCTCAGGGCAATCTGCACTTGTAAACAGGACGAAGTTACAGAACAGGGGAACAGGTTATAGTGCTGCTCATGAAGTGACCACAGAGGTGCATCTGACATGAGTGTTGCTGTCGGTGCTTCTCCTCCAGTTCACTAAGGGCTGAAAAAACAGAGCCGGAGTATTGTCAGGAGCGGCGATGAAGGTGGTATTTTGCAGCCCCCCCTGCTCGCAGACCCCAAATGACACGCCAGGGCGCCCCAGGCCGACGTTGCAGAGCAGTTCTCGGCGCCTGGGGAAGCCGCCTCCGGCTGAGTGAGGGCTCCTCGGCGCTGGCCGCTGCCAGGCCTCAGCTGCGTTTTCGCGGCCGCCGAGCCCCCCCGGCTCGGCCCCGGGGCAGTTTTGCCTCCCACCGAGGCCAGGGCACAGGCGAGAGGCAGGACCCCGTTTCACACACTGAGGCTTGCCTCCCCGTTCCACTCCCAGGCCGAGGGGGACAAAAGCTCAGGCGGGCTTTGCCGCCGGCCTCCCCCGGGGATG
>JAVJGI010000064.1:1199822-1215737 GCA_035590275.1 Ibycter americanus
GGGCTCTGGTAACCGCTGCCCTGGGGCGGGGGTCGCTGCTGAGGCGGGGGGCGGCCGGCTGCCCGCTCCGGTGAGGGGCGGGTGTCAAACACGCCAAATAGCCCGTAAAAATACTGTGGAATAAATAGATCCGTACTGGTTGAAGAAAAAAATCGATAAAATTAATTTAAAAACCTGTAGAAACGGGGATGGCTAGGCAAGTGATGCGCTGTTAGCGCATAGATGATCTTTTTAACGCTGTTTTCTTACTACTGTGCTGGCATTGAAGAGAGCACGTTTGAGATGGCGTCAGCATACAGATTTTAGCACCTACAATTAATTGGGGTTTATTGGGAGTTCACAAGCGATGTGTTTAATCCCTCATTTCTTCCATTTGGGGCTTGGGGGTTTGGTGGTTTTTTTAATAAGACAACTTTTAAAACTTGTATGGAGGAAATTGGGTTCGAGGTCTGTGAGGTAAGGAATACAGGCTGTGCTGTCAGCTGTTAACTGTGCCTGTATAATGAAATTCAGGTGTTTTAGTGCTGTACACAATTGCCAGATGATTATACAAGTAGAATACTGTATTTGGTGTAAAAGATGAAGAAAATATCCTGTCCCATCGTCAAATGTTGTTCTGCAGCAGAAAATGTTCTTCCTGAGGCCTTTGGGACTGTAGCGGTTATGGTCGTTCCTTGCCTGCAAGTGTGGGCTTGTTTTGTGGGTTGTTTTTTGTTTTTTCTTTCTTCAGGTTAGGCGCTGCTCTAAGGCAGTATTCCCAGTAGGAGGAATGCATACTTTCTCCTGAATACATCAGGTTAAAGACTTGAGTTTTTCCTCTGCCCCAAGTGTGTGTGGGGGTGTTAGTAAATTTGGAAAGGATTTTTGTCTTCCCCAAATCTAAAAAAGCATGGACTAAGCTGGATTTATTGTCTTTAAGGTATCCAGAACAATAGCATTAGCCTATTACTCGGAGCTAATAGGACAAATTTGCAGGTAGCTAAGGAATTATCAAATAATCCTGGAAGGGCTTGCGGGGCAATCAGAAAGACAATTTCTTTCCTAACATTCTTCATCGCCGATCTTCCTTTCTCACTGCACTTTAACTGTCAGCCTTCTTTTTTTTGTATGTTCTCCCAAAGATAAGTGATTTGGTTTTATCCGGGAATGCTTAAAGGCAGAGGTAAGAAAATGCTGTTCTGTGAATAAGTGAGGCGCACAGAATCAGGAAGTAAAACTGTATAAATGAAAGGGGCATTCTGTGACAAGAACTGTTGGAGAGCCCTTCATTTTCTGCTGTGATTTTTGAGAGACTAAAAGATACGGATACCACAAGAAGCGAAAGAACTTTATACTAGATGCGGTAGCTTTCTATTTTTAAAATATCCTTGCATGTGTTTTGTTGGTCCTCACTACAAATTTTAAGGGTTGCACAATAGTAAGAAAAAATACATGTCTCTTGAAAGGATTTAAAGGGAAAGATTGGAGGCTGAGACCCCTAGATTCCTACTTGTAGTTTTCAGTACTCAGCTTACTATTAGTCCTGTTACCTGCAGCCTGTGGCAGCTGTTTATCTTTCACTTTGGTCTCCTTCCTTAGTGATACTGCCAGGGCACTATAGCCCAGGATTGGTTTTAGTAAACTTTAGTTGGCGGGGCACAACACCACAGCAAAAATGGTCTTGAAGCTTCTACTGCAATTTGGCTTGGAGAAGTTAGTGACAGTAGTCTGTGGCTGCTCTGTGTCTCTCATCTCACAGTTAGGCTTGACTATGTAAGGGAGTATTTGTTCTGAAAAGGGTTTCCAGTGAAATGCAAGTCTATGTGGTTTCACAATTCATAGGTGTAAGCATGGTGGAAGTTAAAACATCAAGCAGATCACTAAATACTGGTTTCCATGAGGCTCCCACCATACTGCGTCCCTTTCCTTTACTGGGGCAAGAGCAGTCTGGCTCTCTTGCAGAGAGAATTTCTGTTCAGATCATTCTGCACTGTGTTTGTAGGCCAAGAGAGCGTTGAATTAAAAGACTAGTCTTCAAGGGATGTTCTTATCAGTTGTAATGAGCTTGTTGATGTTATGTGGTGGGATTATGGGTGCTTGGCACTCAGAAAATGAAGCCAAAGCTGTTGTAGAGAGCAGAGTTTTGTAGATCTATGTGAGAGCACAAGTTTAGTTGAAAGCATCCTTCCTATATAGACTTAAACTAAGGGGCTTCTAACAGCTATAAATTAATCTCTGAAATGGGATTAATAACTTTGGATTCGTACAGCAGGGTGCTGTGCAAACAGAAAAACTAAGATTGGGGGATTAGGCCCTAAATGTCTTAATTCAGAAAGGTATTAAAAGTCAAACTTCAGACCACAGTGTATTCACTAAATTATTCAAACATAAGCTTAGTTTTAAGCAATTAAATACTTAGCTGAGCTGCATTCTGGATAAGAATACGTGGTTAATGAGTTGTTCAGCATTTTCTGTGCCTCCCAAAAAATTCTGTATGTATCTTCTGTTGCAATTTTTTTTTATTTAATAGTTTATAACGTGTAAGATATTGAAAATATTTTATTTCAATCAGCAGACCACAAATGAGATGCAAACAGAATCTTTATCTTCGTGTCCCAATGCTGTATCTCCGGTGCCATTAGATAATCTGACCGGTGCTCCAAGGTTTGGAACAGTTACTCCAAATCGCGTCTTTGTGGGAGGAATTGATTTTAAGGTATTTTTTTCCCTATTTTTACTACTAAATGGTAATTTATAAACCTATAAAAATCAATAGGAAAAAATATGAGACATAACATACCTGTGCCTGGTTAGGTGGTAAGTGTGCTTCACTGTAACATTCAAATCAACAGGAGAGAATAAAGCTTTAAGCCTTGATTTACGTAACTGTACTACAAAGTTGACTCTTCGTACACCAAGCTGCTAGAAGCTTGTGTCATACTGGCTTTTCAGAATTTCCTCTTTTCAAACAAGATGGCTTTTGTCATCAGCAGAACTGATGGTAGAAAACTATGTAAAAGGTTTCTTTAGTGTGTGTAACACTTAGTGTAATTTAATAAACTGTAAACACTGTGTTATAGATTGCAAAGAGAACAAATGTCAGTAGCATCAGTTCCTCTAGTACTTTTCTTCCAGTTCATACAAAGAAGGAGCAACAGTATGCACTGTATTCCTCAGTATTACCATAGTAATTTTCTTAAAAGCAAGCGTTTGTTTTAAAACAAATACTAAAGCTTCTCTGGGCAATTTGCAATACTGATTTTAGAATGCTTGTGCCTTTGCCCTAAAAACCTCAAATAGCAGTGCATATTGAGCCCTTTATACGTTGTTCAGTTGCTGTGAACATTTGTGAGGAGATGTGAGCCAGACCCTTGTACCAGCTACTCTCATTTCTTTTTTTCTTACTGCTTTAGATAATGAGTGAAGTCATTGACTTTTGCAAAACATTCTTGGTCTGCTTAGCTGTTTCTTTGTTCCCACCAAGAGTGTCTTCTCTGCCCTTAATCCTCCTAGGCTGAGGACCTTTTGAGCACTGACTCAGATGAAGAGGAGGAAGAATGATAATTCACTGAGACTATTTTGCATAATAAATACAAGAAATTCCAGGATCTTCTGGCTCATTTGGCAGAGATACCTCAAATAGAGGCATTCATAATTTAAGGTCTTCAAGGTCTTCAGTATATTTGGGCTTTAGCAAAGAAGCACAGTAGCTTTCTGCAATAATAGTAAGGAAATTACTAGACCTGTAAAAAGACCTGTTTCACTCTGTTCTTTCTTCACTGTAATTTCAAAGGTTAAAACACTTTTCTGCATAACATATCAATATTCCTCTTAATTGTCATATTTATTGTTCATTTTGAAGGGTCTGTTGACTCTTCAGTTGCTGATGCATCAAAATCTATTACGAATCTTAATTTCGACAGCAGAGGAATTCAGGTGTGTTTGTGAGCATAAAGAAGATGGATTTTGTTGGGAGAGGACATAAAGGGATGAAGCCTCTGTAGACATTTTAGCTACTCTTCCATTTACTATGATTCTTGATATCAAGTGAAGTCTTACATTTCTGTATCGGTCATAAGATATATATGTCAGTCTTGGATTGTTTTCTGTTGGGAATCTTACGGCAAAAAGCATTGCGGTTAGTTGGTTTTTTGCCCCAAAGGTCTTGTTCAAGTCAGCTGGGGGGGTATGGGTAAAAAAGCTATTTATTAGTTTTGTGAAAAAGGGAGACACTTAACAAAAAATTACTTGCTTTGCAGCAAGCTCTTCTGTAATTTGGCCAGGCATTTCCATTTGGTCTGTCACCATAGAAGCGATTCCTGTTTGTAAGAGGAAATGTCTGGCCTCTTAGATTTAGAGAGAAAATTCGGTAAGAGAAGTTACAGCTGGGTACGTGTTCATCTTGGTCTGAAGAGCTCGCTCTTCAGTGGTGTATGCCCTGTATCTTTGACATAGGTGAAGGCTTAATGTTAGCCTTTCTTAGAATCTGACAAGTGCTGCTGTCCTGTCATGAGCAGGAAAAGGCAAGTCCTGAACAGGTTTCTGGCAAGCTTCTAGATACCAGGTTTGTCCAGATACTTGCAAATTTCACTGTGAATCTTAGAACAGTGTTTCTTTCTTACTCCCCGTTTATATCTGCAGAGCAGTGTATTAACCTTTGGCTTTCCAAGTTTATAGTCTGGTGTAGTCACTACTCATGTCCTTGAGGCACTGAATGACACTTTCAGCACTAAACAATTTTAAGGACTCTTTGATTCTTGGCATATTTTAGCCTCCAACTATTTTGTCATAGGTTCTTTTTCTCAGCTTTGTGAAGCAGCTGAGCTACATGTAGCATAGGGAGCTTAAACGAAACAATCTCCCAGAAATGGGAGATTTTGTCTATAGGCCTTTCATTTCTAAGCAGATAAGTGTTGGTGTTCGTTGGAGAAAATTTGAAGGGAAAGGAAAATCTCCGCTGTGAGTCTTTTGTACTTTGTGCTTTTGTGTGAACCCTTCAGCATATGCTATAGAATTGTTTTATATAAGCGATCAGTTGTTTGGCTGAATCTATTTTCCTATGTACATAGGCTTTCACACTTGTGTTTAGGTGCAAAATGGGATCATCTATTCAAGAGAGTGGTTCCGGTCTCCAGAATTCCTTTAACCTGTTCACAGTGGGTAGTTTCTCAAGAATGGGTGCAGGCAGCTTCCAAGAAGAAGACACAACTACTGAGCTTTAATAGAACATTGAAGTGTTTCCTGTCTATTCGGTGCACTTACCTCTATTGTTACTCCTCATGCTTCCAGAGTGACTATTTTCTAATGTTTTAATGCCTGAATGCTTGGATTAGTGAGGGAGATAAAGCAGTCTTCTACCATCATTGCTCTGTGCTGGACATAGAGGTTGTAGCAAGCAAGCTGCATTATTTCTTTTTGTGATATGTGTCTTGAGGATAGAATTATTCAAAGAGAGCATTAACTTAACATTCTTTCCACTCATGAAAGTTGTTTAAGTTTTGTTTCTTAAGTTCTTTTTGCTTCTCAAACTTGGATGAGGCAGATAAGCCTTTGATATGCAGGAGAGGATTTACTACATTGTATACATACAGTTAAAAACAGTAAAAGTCATTCAGTTAGAGGTAAAATAGTACTTCTGATATACTTCCTTAAAATAATGAAAAGTATAGATGAATGTGGAAATTGCTTGAAGCATATAGAGATCCATGCATATAAGCATACTCTTCCAGCATTAGGTATGGTATTAACTAAGGACCATGTAGAACAAAACTTTTAAAATCTGAAACGTGGTGTGTAGGGCACCATGTTTGATATGTGCTTATATTGTAAAAGAAAATGATTCATAGAAGGTGGACAAGCGTTTACATAGCTTAGGTGCGCCTTTACGTTAGGAATGTGTCTTACTCCATGCATGTTCAAAGGGAACAGTTTCCTCCAAGCAGCTTTAGACCATTCACCATTAAAAGGACCTTTTCTTATTTAATTTATAATGGGGAGTTCCTATGGTGTGCCTATACATATTTTGCAGAGTCTTGTATTAAATGTACTTTAGAAAGAGGGGTCGTGGTGTATTAGATGGGTTTGACCATTAAGTCACTGGTTTAGTGGTGACTTTTCATATGTGACCTATGCATATGATTTATGGAAGCCTACATACTCTGCTGTTTCGAAGTTTGAAAACATTGCAGTGATGTTTTGTATTGTAAATAGCACTCTAGTACATAATTTACAGAAACTAAAATTCAGATCTAGTAAACCTGCTTCAACGGTCTTAGCTGTGAAAGGACAGTTTTAAAATACAGTAAATGAGGAGTTTTAATATTTTAGTGGCTTTCCAGCATTATTGCTGAATGTGAAAATGCAATGATTACGCAGTAGGTGTGAGGCTCATACATGCTTATTCTTTTCTCTACCTGTCCAGGGTTATAATTAGTTTGTAGTAAACTTTATCCAAAGTATATCCATTTAAAGTCTTATGGTAAATATTCATCAATAACTATGCAAACCAACTTTTCTTTTTTTTTTTTTCCCCTTCTTGATTTACTGTACTAGACTAATGAAAATGAGCTGAGGAAGTTTTTTGCTCAGTATGGCAGTGTGAAAGAAGTGAAGATAGTAAATGACAGAGCTGGAGTATCAAAGGGGTTGGTATAGTAGAATAAGCATGTTGTGGGAATTGAAAATGTAACAGAAAGCTGACTGACTATAGCAAATTTGATTATGATTTTCAGAGCTCGGAATATTATTAATTTTGTGTCATTGATGTTCCCAGTTATTCCATGTATGCAAAAATATGTTCTTGCCCTTTAACATCTACATGTAAATGTCTTAGTAATTCGCATAACTGTAAAACTCGATGGTCATGTTGTTATAAAATGAAGCTGTGTGCAAGTAGGACAAAATCAATAGTCCTTTCTGATTTTTCATAACAATAATAATTTCAGTAGATAATTCTAAAAAAGTAGTTTAGTTACCAAACATACATCTATATTTTTACTACTGAAAGCCAGTGTGGAAAGGAGCCTAAGAATGGAGGAAGAGGTGAGGTACACACCTGAGTGTACTGGAGTGAATGGCAATAACCGAGGTTTTGTGTGAAGATTTTTGGAACAAGAACATAGGGGGAAAATCTGGCAATGAATCATGACTGCAGAAAAAGGGACTAAGACTGGAAGTCAGCAATAAGAGAAATGCCAAAGAGTAAATCTGGAGAAAGAGTAAGACTGGGTAGTAAAGTTATTGCTAAAACCCAACGGATGGTGAAGGAAATAAAGTGGGGAACTGTACTGCCACAGAATGGTGGGAGGGGGGGCTGAAGCAAAAGGGAATGTGCGTGAGAATTTGTAACTGGAAAGTTCACTTTGGTCGGAAGCTCTCTTCTGAGCAGCAAGCCTGTGGTGTCTGAATCTCTTAATTTTAATGCTGTCAGCACTTCACTTATATCAGCAAATTACGCACTAAGCTGCAGGTCTTAGCATAGAGTATACACGTGCATGGCATGTTGGACTTGGTCCTAGTCCCAGATCCATCCCATCACCGAGCCTCTTACCCTTTTACTAAATTCCAGGAAGTATCTGGGACTTGCAATACATGTGCCGGTATAATACAATAACCCGAGAATATCTGATTATTAAGCAGCTATGATTCCCAACATATGTGTCACAGTAAATATGTTGGAAAATAATTACTTTCAGTGGTGTTGGAATTTATGTTGAAACCCAAGCACAGCTTCGTTGCCTGTTGACAAGTGATTAAAGAAACTTAAACGTTTGTGATTGATTATGTCTGTAAGTTTAATGTCCAGGTAGCACATAGAATGAAAAGTCTGTGTAGCTAAGGTCACAAGCCAGGAAAATAGTTTGTGTTCTTTGAACTTGGAAATGTTTCCAAATTTGTTTAGAGAAGGCAATACAGGAAAAGCCCAGAGATTTAAAAATATAGCTGGCTGGACACTTACTGGACCTCTGTACTCAAATAAGCATGGAAATGCTCACAAAGAATGGTATGTTGTAGTGGAAAATTTGATCTGCTGGCTGGAATGGCATTGGTATCTTCTGAAATCTGACCCTGAGGAATAAGCCATGAACCTAACAAATTATGTATGCAAAACTAAAAGAATTAAAAAAAAAAAAAAAAAATTGTTGAAATTCAGAAAGTTGAAGTTAATTGGGTGTGGGGGTGTGTACATTTTGTTTGTACGTATGTGTTGTGGTACAGACTTCAATTACAAGATCAGATACTTACGTTTGCACAGGCAGTGCCACATCCAGTGGCCTGAATTTCTCTGGGAATGAGTGTGAGGCATTTTGGTACAGCAGGAGTTCTGTGCAGAAAGGCTGTTTGATTTGTTGTAGGAGTTAGAAGAGGTATGGCAGAAGACATACTGTATCACAAAGTATGAGAATACTTCATCCTTCATCACCACGGACCTCTTGTTTAATGCTAGGCATGTCAAGAATGACAAGAATAATTCACAGATAAATACTGTCTCTGCATTGCTGCTTTTTCTGAGAACTTGATTTAATACAGCGGGTAGTGCTTGTGGAAGTGTGGAGCATTCACAGCTGTCGCTGAAGTAGGTGGGAGCTGTGCTGTGAAGTGCAGTACAATAAAAAATAACATGCCAAGTGTCTCTCATCTTGGGCACCCATAACAGATGAGAGCTTCAGATCAAAATCTCTTTCTTTAGTTCCTTCATTTCTATTAACAAGTATGCTGAGTAACAAGGACAGTACAGAGAGTTTTGCATAGCTTTCTCTGTGGGCTACTCATTCACTGCATAGAAACTAATACATTACCACATACTTAAATGTATTAGTAAGTAGACTGTAACAAGATTGTTAAAATTAAGATTACAGTTGTTACTGCACTCTTTATTTCTACTATTGATTTTTTTTCCCCATTTGTTTAGCTTTTAATGTCACTTGTACTATATACCGAGTAATAATGTGCAATGTATGTAAATATGAACTTCAGAACCTTAGCTTCTGTAGTTTTTATTTAGGTATGGCTTCATTACTTTTGAAACCCAAGAAGATGCACAGAAGATTTTACAAGAGGTAAGTGATAGTCTCCATTATGATTATCTTTTAAATGAAATACTTCATATTAGACACTAAGTAGCCCTGATTGTCTGGTCATCTTATGTTTGCCATCTTGCATTTGAAGATCTGTTAAGTTTGGTCTCCGTAGTTAAGAAGATGACTTAGAGAGTTCTGTGATTTATACTGAGGTCTTCTGGAACTTGCAAAGAGAGTTGTCTGTTCATAGTACAGCTCTTGACTTTTGACATACAGTCTTTAGTTTCTTGGTTTGTATGTGATCTATAGTACATACAGAGCTACAAAGACTCTCTCCTTCATGATTGCTCTCACTTGCTTTACTAGAACATCCATTGCTGTCAAGATTTCATGGGAAGTTGAGACAATAACTGCTGTCCTTTGTTCTGACATGTGATTGCCAAAGCTGATGTAATTCTTTCCAGAAATAGATTTACTTGAAGTCTTAAGTAGTGAAGCTCCTTTTATGTCCTGTAATTTTTGTTTTTCCTCTTAGCTACATTACTGTCTTGATGCTCCTTGTAGAACCTCCCATGAGACATGGTTAGCTCTTTGTTTGTTTTTTTTAAATGTGTGCTCCATCTTCTCGTTGGAACGTATTGGAGAGATCTGTCAGTCGGGATGTATTCATATACATGAAGTTATCTGGGTGCAGGCCAAAACCCTTCAGAAAATAGTGTTCAAGGCTTGCAAATTACCTTCTCCCAAATATAAAGCTGGTTAAAATATTTAAATACTGAAGCTTTTTTGGAAATTCATGTACTAAAGTTCAAAATAAGAGCTGGGACTTTTTCAAAGAAATTTTCAGTGTTTTCAAAAAACTCGGTTATGTGGAGCCAAAAGAGTGTACAGACAGGAACTTCTTGAGTCAGCTACTTATCTTCTAGTTTTTTTATTGTTTTATTTCTATGAACTAGAAGAATACCAACAGTACTGAGTACCATTGTGAAAATGGGTTAGGATTTTTGCTTCTGTTGTAACTGAAAGACTGCTCCACGTGACGTCTTACTGGTGTCTTGTTCAATTATACTGATATTTTTTTGTCTATAGAAGTGCTTTAATTTAGATATTGTACAATTCTGGCACATTTTTCATCTTTGCATGATACTACTATCTCATATTCATCTTAAGATCAGTTAGCATCTAGGTCTTTCTCAGATATCTTAAGCTGAGAGTTTCTAGACTTTAATAATTAATGTATGAAATTAATGATTTTTTTAATGTCTTCTCATATATATGATATTATGATCATCCTTTGCAATGATTTTTTTTTTAAATCCTACTTTTCCATCAGGAGTAATGTCTCCAGAAATGTTTTTCTATGTTGTAGTCTTTGAAAGTATTAAATTGCGTTAGTATCGAGAACAGACCTTGAGGGGTTTCACCAGGACTCTCTTTCTGGTAATAGGTTATTACTACTAATGCTATCTCTTTCCATCTTCCTGAAGTAATTTTTTTGTTCACCACAGTTTTTCCTTTTAGTCTTCACTTTCTGTAGCATCATGTAATCATTCATGCAGTGCTGTATTAAATGCTTTGAAGAAGTCTATGCAGATCCAGTACGTCTCTTAACTGTGAAAGTTGTGTATAAAAAAGTCTAGCTTCTGATGGATCACATCAGTGAAATACATTGCATTGGGAAGAATCATCTTCCTACTGTCTCTGTTGCAGTGCAGTTTGACTGAAATGCGCATCTTTTCTAGGAGTAGTTCTGTGTTTAATAGGCTACGTGGATATGTTTGCCATAATTAATACTTGCTTATGAAGTCCCAGGTTCAACAGAATAGTTCAGTCTCTTCCTAACTTTAAATCTGATTGGTGGGACTTTGCATTATGGACAGGTGTCCCAATTCTTTTACTAAATTGGGCTGAAATGAAGAAAATGTATTGATTACCTAGCTCTTGTCCTTCTGTTGAATGTGATTTAGAACTGTATTTCATTCTATATTCCTTGTTAAGAAGTAATCATCTCCTTACTGGAGAAGTTAACGGCCCTGAAAACTGAAACTTCATGGCGTAACGTGGTAGTGTTTTAATGCACATTCTCCCTTACGTAACTGTTGAGGGAAACAGGCCTTCAGAACCCTTTTAGGTTTTGCAAAGCAGTATTAAAGAGATGCTAACAACTGAAAAAAAGTGATCAATTTACTCTATTCCTTCCTGTTATATTAACAAGTAGTGAGTTCACTCTCAATTTAAAAACAAAAGCAAGGCTTTAATTTACCTGATGTACTTGATGTTCACTTTCTGTTGGAAGTGAAACAGTTGGAAGAGAATTTAGCTTTACTTATCTGTACCTAGCACTTTCTTATTAAAAAATTCTTCTGCAATAGTTTAGCCTTACTAGGATGTCTGTTGTAGTGTGCGTTTATGTTTGTTAGCCCGGATGTAAGGAAGTTTCAAGGCAGTCCTGAGGGACTATGGGGATTTTTTACATTCAGACCTTGTAATCTGACCATGCGCATAGACTTACTTGTTCCTGTCATCTTTTGTAACCTAATGTTGTGATCACGAACATGATAAAATTAATCTTTATACTTGAAATTGTCAGGTTTTGTACACGTTTTTATAAAAGCAATAAGTACATGAGAGGTAAAACAAAAAAAATGTGCTGACAATTACAGGTATCAGTTGCTAGTCAAAGGGCTCCATGTAGAGTAGATAATAATAATAGTATAATTATTTTAATATTACACTTAAATATGTATAAATATTTATACATATGTATAAATAGATATAATTCTATATAAAATATATATACATTTATTTATACAATAATTACTAATAATTAATTTTGTGTGTGAAGTTTAAGGTTAGGATAGAAAAGGAATTAGTGTAACATTTGGGTTTTCTTCTGAGATACACTGTAAATAAAAAGCAGGGGAGGGTGAAACCTACTAAGTGCCTTGTCTACTTCTGATTTTTGTTTTTTGGATGTCTAGATATGTATAGAAAATAACATCTTCTTTCTTTAACTCTAGGCTAAAAAACTTAATTATAAGGATAAGAAATTGAATATTGGTCCAGCAATAAGAAAACAACAGTTACGGAGTCCTCGTATGTATTTTTACTTGCATTTGTATATTACCTGTCATTGTGAATGTAAGCTTTTAACCAAGATGTGCCTGGTCTTGCACCACGTTAATGCCATGTGTGGTGTTTGCAGTGGGAGTAAGTGCATGACAGTGGAAATGTCCAGATGAACCGATTGATGATCTTTTGGTTCTTTTATCTTTTTTAATGTGTTTTTTACTTCCTTTCTTGGAAAAGGTTATCTGTCTAGGAACGAACCAAATGGAAATTTCTTTCAGTTGCCAGGCAGAAACTCAAATCTGAACATTTAGACTGTCCTCACAGTCGGTTCTACAGAACAAAGCAGGCTCTGCTGGTTGATTGGGTTGTTATTTATCTATTTATTTATATTGGCGAAATGCATCAGGACTGAGTCTTGTTTTCTTTGGTAGAAACCATAAGGAATAGGTGGTTGCCATCACCATTCAGTTCTTAAAAGTTCTTTGCTGTGAGGGAATGGAATGGATGCTGTTGTGCCTTCTGTGCCAAAGAACTACATAGACTGAACACTTATATAGGAGGGGTAGTGATAAGTTTTCTTTGTCAGATGACTTCTTTACCTTGAGCAAGTATGCTCTTAAGACGGTCTTTTGGGGGAGACAGAAGACAGGTTTTCTTCTAGAGAAGATGCCCTCTCCTGCCAGGGGCTGTTTTATTTCTGTAATACACTACTGAAGATGCAGGGTATAAATCACCAACTTTTAAGACAAGATCCATCCATTTTTGGCATAACAGGGCATGCTGTTTTGTTATTTCTCAGTAAGGGCTGTGTGTTAGATGTAAAATACATTCCTTTTATTAGTGCAGCAGGGAATGAAATGTACTTTTGCAACTTCCCTTCAGTAGTTGTCCTATGGTGCATTTTGGAAGAGTAAAAAAAACCCACCAACCAACTCTTGTTCATTGTCTGTTTGAGGACAATACAGAGGAATTTTAGTTTAATTTCAAAGCTTTCTTTAATTTTTACTGTCACAGTACTGCTTAGAAGTAGTTCATACATATGCTGACACTGCTGGCACAGACATAATGTTCTGCAGACAGGAAGTTTCTGTCTTTCTTTCCTCATGCATAGGTATGCCCTTTCTCACTTATAAGTGTATAGGATAATGTTTGCCCAGGGGAAATGGAATACTTTGTTCCAACTATATCATTTCTGGAAATTATTCAATATGATCTTCGCTCAGTCATCATCAAGGGTTTATATGTTGTTGGTGTTTTGCTGTGCTTTTCATCTTTGACTTGGACTTTCTCAGTTGCATTGCCTGACTTGTCATGCTTCCTTCCTCTGGCTCTTGTTGCTGAATGTGTGTATTGATAGAAGAGGAGCATATCTCTAATTATGTGTCTTAATTCTAGGATCTGGGTGAACAGGGGAGGGAGGGGAAGCTCAAGAAGAAGAAAGCTGATGTGTCCTTTTGAGATGCGTGTTTGTGGCCCTTTCTGACTCTGCCACTTCTCCCTCAGGCCTAGGATAGACCTGTGATACCAGATCATATTTGCATCTAGGGACATATCCTAGGATCTGATTTTAGCGTGTCTGCCCTCATGCTCAGCTTGCCTAACCTTAGTCGCTAGGATACTTTGTCCTCCTGCAGCTTGTCTTGAGGTGGATGGAAGCCATAAAACCTAGACTCACAGTATCACTGTAGGGCAGTGGTTCTACTATATTTAGCAGAATTGAAGAGAGAGCCCATTTATCGCTGTCCTCTCCAGCCCACCAGTAATCTAGCACCTGTCTTCCCTACTACCAAGTGAAACAATCCTTAGTTCCGTCACCGTAGGATCTCTTATGCTAAGAGCTCTGGACATCCTGGGAGTACCACTTGGTTTGGTTTTCCCCAGCACCAAGTGTTGTGAAAATGGTCATTCTAAAAGCTGAAAAGTAGAAACCAAACATGAACAACTGGAAGCAGAATGATGAATTGTTCCGGACTGGAGGAGTTTCAGATAGCTATACCCCCCACACGTTGTTTTACTTTTCCGTCACAGTGAGTTTGCTAGGTTTGATGGAGAATATTTCCTTTTCCTTTGCAAGAGATGTATTCAGCAATAGCAGTCAGTTCTGTGCAGTGTACTTGGTGGTTAGCAAAGTGGACAGGATTGTTGGCCATGGGATCCTGTTGGTCACCTCATTTGAGATATCATTAAAAAGTAGCATAAAAGATATCATAAAAGCTCTTAAATCACTCTGGGACCCTTCTTGGTCCTCCAGTTAGCATTTTAGTAATCTCTTCAGTGTTACGTCTGTCCATAAAAAGGCACTTCCTTGTGGCACTTACCTTTGCAAGGGAGATGAAAAACTAAAACTTGCTCAGTGATCTTTTATATTGTTTTCTTCCTGAGTTTTTTCCATGGTATGTGATTACTTAATGTATTTTTGAGACTTCACTTAGGAAATTAATTTTACTTCCTCCCTCCCCCGAAGTCTTTTTATGTTTGGAACTGGAAGTTGTCTTTGTGTTTGACATAAAGTTCTAAAGAAACACAAAGTCCTGTCCCACCCCACCCCCCAAAATGCAGTCAGAAACAGAGTCTAGGTGATCTCAAAGGCAGTGTTTGAAAAAGAGAAACAACCTCTGCATAGGGATAGGTATCCCTTTATTTGAATAATCCTTGCTGTCAGTACCTGCCAAAGGGGTTCGTAGATGGAACTCTGCTTTGGGATCAGACCATGCTGACTTACAGCCTCTGCCGTAGCAGCAGCATTGCTGACATCTAGATACCAGTTTTCACTTTTGTCAGGCTATGTACCGTCACAGAAACACAGTCTTTGTGTGTTGAGAAACCCCGCTGCACCTTGTAATGAAATAATTCTGTTGTTTTTAATGCTTGTATGCTGTTTCAGCTAAATACGAATTTGTGGAGGTTACCAATGAAAATGTCCTACAATGTGAAGTTACCTTTGGACATTTGAAGATTAAATATATATATATATATATATTTGCTGGTAACTGGAATTATCTGTGTTTAGTAATTTATATGCATGTTGTCTTCTGCACCCCTTTCCATCTACCTATGGAAACATCCTGTGACCATCTGCTTTTGTGTTTGAGAGGGAATTTAGATTGCACTAGCCGCACTGCTCTGTGTTCTTTCGAGTGTTTTGCTTCTCAGAAGATCAGAAATTATCTTTTCTTTTATGACCTACGCATGTAAAAAAATAAATTTTACTGGCAAGTAAACTTGAAAATATGACTTCCAGGTTCTACTATAATACCCGAAGCTGGTACAATGTACTTAACCACTTCGAGTGGATATCCTTACATTTTCCATAATGGAGTGGCTTATTTTCATGCGGCTGAAGTTGCTTCTCTTCCACAGCCATGGCCAGTAAGTAGTTTATTTTTGCATATACATGTTTTTCTGTGGACCAGGATGAGTGCAGTGTTTTCAAGTCCTTCCTGATTCCAGTTTCCTCAACTTTACCTAATGTTTGATGTTTAAATGGCTTCCTTTATGTTAGTCTGTTTATTTTGTGAGTTTTAAATATTACTGAAGTTTGTTGTTCTTTTGCAGGGGACTTTTGCTAAATTACCCTCCCCAATAGGTTACATCAAAGCAAAAGTGAGGGCTACCCCAGGAGAAGTTTTGTTTTACTAAGGAGTTGTTGGTACTTATGACCCTTGATTGGCTCCATTTAGTATTTCTTCATGAGTGAGGTGTTCTTGGCTGCAGACTATTATGCTGAGGATGCAAAGAGAACATAATACTAGATCAATAAAGCAAAAGTGAAATTGGTTAATTTTATAGTCATTCAGATACTCTTCCCTTGCTGGCCGGGGGGGGGGGGGGGGGGGGGGGGGGG
>JAVJGI010000064.1:1215747-1237368 GCA_035590275.1 Ibycter americanus
CCGTGCGGCCCGCCCCCCCCGCCCCCCCCCCCCCCAGAATACTGTTTGGTTTAGAAGAAAGATAATTCAATAGATTAATTGTTTGGCTTTAGTAGCCTTGGGGAACTTGGACGGAATTTCTTGGGAGGTAAAGGAAAAAGTTGTCAATCACTTCAGGTTTTTTACAGGAGGGAAGGATTGCAAGACTGATGGGGTCTGCATAAGGCACAGGACTTACATAAGGGATGCATCCTTACTGATTTCTTTAAAAGCAGCATTCACAGAGGCTGTACATACCATCTCTGTAAACGAGTGGAAAATCCTTCACGTACTGGGGGAAAAACTCAGCAGAAGAATTACTAAAACCCAAACTTTCGCAAAATAGAGATGAGGGCAGTAATATATTCTTTTATGTTTATTTTGGCCCTGTAGAATCTTTTTCTCAGTATTTAACCTCTGTTTATACCACTTCTCTTAACTTCATAGATATTTGCTTTTCTAACAGAGGCATGATGTTGTGCCTCATGGTGCCTCCTCAGCTTTAGAGGATAAGCATAAACACCTGATTACATATTTTAGAAAGCCTTTTTGAACTTCATGCTCTATAGTTCTAGAGAACTTAATCAAATCCTACCTGTTACAACACAAAAAATATTGTTTTTTCCAGTACTGAACTTTGGTTCTTGTGCCTTGACTCAGATCCACTGTGTTTCAAACAAATAGCACTCAGTCTTTCAAATGAGAAATAGTGCTGCCTCTTTTGGCTTCAGTTATTTATGTATTCTTAGTTTTCATTGTTAGAAAAGTACCTACATAAAGAAGTTAAGGGAAGAAAATGCGAATTTGATATTATGGAAAACATTGATAAAATTAAAGATAGTAGTACTTTTTTGTGTATTGTGCATGTGTAACAGTGCAGAGTGGGTCTTTTTTCCCCATTTACCTTCTGCGTTTTAATATAGTGTAGAATGTATTATAGTAGTTTTGGAGCTGTGCCTTCCTAAGTATTTGCAGGAATAAGGGAATTTCATGACATGGTAGTTGTACACACTAGCCAATGAGAACTAGAGGTTCACAGGGCTCTGTTGTCCTCTACCATGGCTGTATTTCTGCCCCCCTTCCTTTCACTGGCCTTTCTGTGACCCTGAACTGGGCCCCCACATAACCCGAGGAGGTTTATAGCTGGTTTAGCTCCCTAAACTGGCTCACTGTCAAATCAGATGAATGCTGGGGCTGGTGTGAGGTAGGGAACGGAAAAGGGAAGATTGGGTTGGGGTTGTGAAGGCAGTAGAAATCAATCAGTGACAACTTAGATTGATTGCCCTAAGTGTTTACAGAAATGTACGTATGGTAGTGGATGGCCTTAGCATGCTTTCTGAAAGAGCTAAGTAAATATGCCAGAGATTTTTGTTTAATCTTGAATGTGGGCCCTTAGAAACAGTGGTTTTGAAGAGTCTTACTTGTAGGTTAAACCTTGGTAAATGCATTTTCAGAAGGGAGGGGAGGTGGTTCAGCATTACAGCAGTCAAGAATTGTTCTTAATAGGAGTGACAATTTATGAAATTACTGCATTAAGACTTGTGTAACTTTTTTTCTTTTTCAAGTCACGCTCTGTTTCCAGTTCACCTGTGATGGTAGCTCAACCAGTTTATCAGTCTCCTACATACCATTATCAGGTATCTGTTTGAAAATAGGTTTCACAGCATCAGTATTCCTTCCAGCCATGCTGTTTTATTTGCAGCACTGTCTCAGATCTGTTTATTCTTAGGAAATAAGGCTGTTCAAAACAGTCATATAAAACAGATATTAATTTCATCAAAGGCTTTCTTTTTACTATAATACAATTTATTCTGCCTTTGTAGTTACATGGAAATGTAATAAATAAAAATTTTCTTTGATGTTGCTAGACAACTGGCTTAGTACCATCTTTAGCTTTTATCATCTAAGCCAAACTCCTGCTCAGAGCAGAGCTGGTTAGATCAGGTTTTTCAGGAACTTGTGCAGCTGAATTTTAAATATCTCTAGTGATGGAGATTCCATGACCTTTCTGGACAGCCTCTTCCAATACTTGACCCTTCTCATGATAAAAGCATTTTTCCTTATAACTAGTTAAAATTTTCGGTGTTCCAACCTGTCTCCATTGACTATTGTGCTCTGAACACCTCTGGTGAGAATCTGGCTCAGGGATATTTATCGCATGCCACCCCTCAATTAAGTAGTTGTAGCCAGCAGTAATTATCCCCTCCCATCTTGATCCTTCTCAAGGCTGAACAAACCCAATTCTCTCAGCATCCTGATATGTCTGTTCTCCAGTCCCCTAACCATCGTGGTGGGCCCATTACTGGATTTATGCAGTATGTCTGTGTTTTTAATGTGTATTGGAAAGTTAACTGCATTTTGTATCTTCGGTTTTGCTAATTAGGCATGTGGCTTAGATGCTTCAGTATTTTAGAAAGTTTTGAAATGCCCAAGTCAGAGCCTGAGTGGAAGTAGACAAAACTATATTCCTGAATTATTTGGGGGCTTAATTAAAATCATACTTCTTTTTTTTAATTAAAAACTGATTATAGATTTGAGATGGTTTTGATTCTAGTATGTTGAGAATTCTAGTATGTGCATGTATATATTCTTAATCACTTAAGTAATACGGTTTTTTGTTTGAATTTAGGCACCAACACAATGTCTTCCAAGTCAGTGGCAGTGGTCTGTTCCACAGGTAAATATAGTTGATAGCTGCAGCATTTTAGTGTTAGTTTACAGCTAGTTTAAAGGTATGGTGTGCTTATCTAACAGTGAAATGTCCCACTATTTGCAATGCTGTTGAAATAAATCTTAATTGGTGTATTTTAGCAATGCATTTGCAACACTTGCTGATAATAATAGAAGGCATAAAATAGCTTTTATTGAAACATCCAATACAAATCTTATGTAAAGAAAGCATCTTTCCCTCTCCTCTCCCTTGGGCACAAAGTTTGCATTAAATTACCTAGTAGCTTCTCAGAAGCAGGTAAAAACTGCCATATTTTGCCAGATAAGAGAAATGAGCATTAACTAGCTCATTAAACTGATACTGTGATGTTTCATTGGAGTATTGCTAGCAGAAGGATGTAGACACACAAGTGTGGTGAAATTAGACCCAGACCCTTGAAACAGGGGGAAGAACTTGAAATTGCTAACTTGGTGATTTTGGGGGGAGGCTGTAATGGGGTTTTGATACCTGTAGCAGAGGAGCTTAATATGGAAATCTTGGCACTCAAGGAACTTGAGTCTGAAGCTGAAAGGAGGACAAAGTCCCTTAAGCTTGAACTGTTACAGTCAGTACTCTTTACTTCAGTAGCAGCCAGCCTTCTTCAGTTACCGTCAGATCCACTCTATTAATAGATGTTAGTCTGCTGCTTTGAAATCCGGGTGCCTACAGAATACTACAGAATTACAGAAATACTGTGGGTTTTATTTTAAAACAAAAATACCTGGGTTTTTTAATGGTGTTTTTTTTTTTTTGTAAGGGAAAATTGTAGTGTGTTTCTGTGATCTTGAGAGTAAGTGTCAATTTTACAAATTTTAGGATTTCTCTAACAATGCCTTGCAAAATGTAAGTAAAATCTGAAAAATACATAAAAGTGGTCAAATGATATGTTTGTTTTATCCTACTACCTGACCTTTCTACCCACTTCCCCCTCACTTTCTTAAGGTTGTTAAAGATGAATTTGACACTTTCTTTTAAAGTTTATCTTCATTTATATGTAGCAAAGACAACTGTAAAATAAGCTTTGGTATTTATAGTGTATAAATAATATAATTTTTGAAAATAATGTGTTTTTCAGTCTCCTGCCTCTCCACCTTCATTCCTGTATTTGCAACCATCTGAAGTCATTTATCAGCCAGTAGGGATTACCCAGGAAAGTGGATGTATACCTGCACCTCTCCTAGTAGAAGCTGCAGTTCCTGAGGTACTTTTTATAAAGAATTTTACTTGAAGCGCTTCTCTGTAACTGAAAAACATAATCTTTTAGTTTAAGCACAGGCAGTTCAGAGCACTTACCTGAACTGTTCCCTGTACTTTACCCCCACACCCATGCTGCTGCTGTTAAATCATTTCAGTTGTCCTCAAGTGAGAGTATCTCTTCCAGTTTTCTAGAAGGATGCTTTGGTTCTGAAATATTTTTAGAGAGGTACAAGTGTATGACAGACAGCAGACTCAATTAGTGTTGTTTGAAAATAAGTTTAAATAAAACAGAAAACTGTTACAGCCTGGGTAGACTAACCCAGTGATCTGAAGAGCCTGACTCCAGAAGTAATTATTTTTCTGTGTGAGTAGAAGCTCATCTCTAAATATTCTGAAGATCAGAATGAATTAAGAGTAGTTGAATAACTAAATAATTGTTTTCTTTGTTTACAGGTTTTTTTGCTTCTGTATCAATAGCATTTCTAAGGTATCTTAGGAGATTTTTAATGTGCAGTAAGGCCATTTCTTTACTGTATTTTTTAATACCCAATTATAAGTGGCTGCAGAAAAACTTACTATAAAATGTAAAATGTATTATCATTAATTGGTACTTTTCCGCCTTGATAATTCATTCCTCATTATCAGGGATGCCAAAATAAATAGTAAGTTAGGACAGGAATCAAGTATTGTCACAAAAGTTGAAGAGTGTTTTATTGCTACAAGAGAAGTTTCCAAACTGGTATTTCAGTCATCTTAAGTGGGAAATCCTGACATAACTAAGTAATTTAATTTCCCTGCGAAGGTATTGAATAATGCAGGACTTTGGTTATTGCTGGTGTTCTACTTTTTTTTAAAAAATGCATTAATCTCAGTATTTATTGCATAATCATAAATCTTATTATCAGTGTTACTATTTTACCTTTTGTATTTCATAAATCAGATATCAGCTTATACTGAGAAATTTGAAATCTGTGAGCACTAAGGAAATCAGTTAAGGATTATTTGGATGTAATGTGCTCTCAGTTCACGGGTACATAATTTGTTGATGTTAAAGGAAGCAGTATGTAGAAATTCAGAAGATGATGTAAAATTCAAAGAAAAGCCTGTGTATTATTTGTATGTAAATATCTTTAAGTATGATAATGCTGGGAATTACATTTCAATATGCTATTCTACACATCTAAACACTGTTCCAATGAGAGCCGAGTTAAATGGATTTGTGGTAGTGTGCTACTTCTGTCAAGGTGAGTATTTTTTGACACTGATCTAGATAACCTAAATCTAACAAACTTTGATACAGTGGAGAAAACATAGATTAATACTGAAATTTTGGTTATTAAAAAGTCAGTAGTTTATATAAACACAGTGCACAATTTGCAGTTTTAAGGAATCTAAATTCATGTGAAAGGTTTACAAAAACATAAAATTGTGAAACAAGCTTTTCTGCTATTTATTTATTTATTTATTTTTAATACCAGCTGTATTCTGATCATGGAGTTCAAGCACCACATCACCAGCCTTATGCCCAGAGTGCCATAGCCATGCCTGCACCTGTGAGTATCAGACTAAGACAGTTAAAGCAAGCATGGTAGTATTACTGTCCCCTTTATTGAAGGGAGGAGCAGTAAGAGAAGAGGGGCAGGGATGGAAAAAGTCTTCTATTCAGGAATTAATAAAGAAGGAAAATGTTGCAAAGAAACAGATTTTTCTTCACTTAAGGCTTTGTTGCAGAGGACATAGGTATTACTTATTTTGGAACTATTTGGGGAAACTAAAAAAAAAAAAAAAAAATACCCAAAAACATAACTAGTTATTTTTAAAACTTGAGATACAAAGAAAACTGCAAATGAAAAATGCATTTTGAGAGAAAACAATTAATCTCGTTCGGATCTTTGAAATTATGGTTACAAATCCTTGTCTCTGTGTGTCTGGATCTTGAGAAGTTGAATTCATTACTTGCAGCCTTAGGTAGATAAGCACATCATGTTGTGGAGAGATGGGGTTTTGGAACACAGGGTGTGAAAAACTGTACCAGTTGGCCACCTATGCATGTTCTTCTGTGCAGTTCTGATTTCGAATGGGCATTCTAAAATGTGATTCTTCTGTGTCACCTGACGTAAGTTGTTGGGCTTTTCTGGGTCCCAGTTTAAGGTCCTTTTGCTTAAATTAATAAGGTTCTTAACACATGAAATAACGTCTAAACTAGATCTAGCCTAGATTTGCCTGATAACGACGAACTAAAGGTATCAGTAGTTTTACTTGATATTACAGCACTTACTCTTCTGTGAAAAATGCTTACTCAACTAAATATGAATGAATCAAAGCCATGTAAAAGGCTGTCTTTTTTAATGTATTTTTTATTTATTTTACCTTTCTTTTAAGAGAAGAATCTTTTTTCCAGACTATGGTGTAACAATATCTACTAAATATTTCCAGTAGAGGGGGCTGTAACATTAAGTGTTGTCCTGGAATGAAAGGCAAGTACTCCAATTAAAATAAAAAAGCTGAATATGAGTTTGAGAATACTAATCCTGAGTGATTCATATTTTTAAGAAGTACTTAAAAGGGAGTTGGTGTAACACAGTGATCATAATATCCAGTTTATATTTTATTGTGTTGTTTCATTCTATGTTCTCTTTACAATCTCCCGCTTTCTAATTTTTCTCATTCCAGGTTAGTGCAGTTGTTTCATTTGCTTTCTCTGATCTGTATGTTCTCTCTGTTTACTTGACAGACACTATGGAGCATTCACTATTAAGCCATTTGGGCAGATCTAATCTACTTGCACTGATTTTCTTGTCCAGTCCTTCCTGTGTGCCTGAGATCCATCATCAACATATCAGCTAGCAGCTGCCTGTTGTGAAGCTTGGGGTCAGTTGTTTCATTGTAGTGCTTCCTATTTAGAAATTGGTGAATAGTAAAACATGCTCAGATAGAATTTAGCATAGTCTGCAACATTACTTAGCTGTTTCCTGCATGTTTGTAAATGTCCTAACAATCCTCGTATGTAAAACAAACTTTATATAATCCATGTCATTCATTCCTGGGATAATAATGTACATATTAATTTCGTTGTTATTTTCTTTCTGGTTCAACTGCCCAAGTTCTGTGTGTTTTGATTATTTTCCTTCAACGGGAAGGGAAGCTTTCAGTACTTAAATGTGTGGGTTTTGTTTCTGAAAACTGTTTTAATTCCTTTATTGTCAAGTCAACTCTCTCTCCTTTTCTCCCTATTTTGTGTGATTTACAATGGCTTGTGTTAATGGAGTTAAACTCTGGCAGGTGCTCAACCATGCTTTTATTGTGAAAAAGGTCCTGCTTTTAGTTGCTTACACTTCTTAAAAAATTAGGATTTTAATAAAATGAAGTTAGGGAAGAATGTTTTGCATGTTAAAATTTGTGTCCATTTCTTATTTGATAGCCTTTAAACAGCCCAGTGATTTGTAGCAAGGGCTAGCTGTTTCTTAAGTTGTGACTTCTTTCTGGTCTGCGTATGGGCCTCTGTGATTTGTCCCCAGATGTGGCTTTTAAAAATCTTAGAAGTCTGCCAGTATGAAACTGGGCATAGTTCTTTTCTGTTGGGACCAGTCAGTACAGAAGAGAAAATGTGTTTGTCTCCTCCCTATTCTAATAGGAGTCAAAACTGCTCTCAGAAAGAGTAGGAGAAGTAGGTTGCGACTGAAGTCCTATAAGGGTGATGTAATGAAAGCTAAAGTGGACAGGGAGACTGGCACTAGACAGCTGTGGAACCTGGAGATTTAGGAATGCAGTGCACAACATGATGTGGAGCTAATAGATGATGGAAAGAAACTGACATCTGGAGATTAAAGTGGGTTGAATACTGTGATACAGACGTAGGAACTAGAGCTGGTTGTGTTAAGAAACTGGCAGAGCCAGAAGGGAGGGTATAAAGATTCAGTAAGTTTTAACAAAACAAAAAAAAGTTAGCGCTGGAAAAACCTGAGGTAAGAAGACAGGGTTAGAAAACAAAGATCGTTTGAGGCTGTCATGTGGCCTAGTAGGCATGGGAAGAAAGGACCCAGGCTGGTTAAGTAAGGGGAGTAAAACAGATGGGAGTTCCACAAATGCGATACAGAGCAGCTGAGGAACAAAGGGAGACTCTAAGAGAATTTGATCTTGGGAAGAATAAAGAGAAGAGTACAAGTATTCTAACAACTATTCTTGCCAGTACCTAAAATTGGTAGCCCTGTTTTCTGGATCTGGCTGTCCTTCTGTTAGCAGCTAGTGGTGTCCACTGACAAATTAATCAATCTCAGTCCTTTGCCTACTTGTTAGTTTACAAATAGAACAGCTATCAGTTATTCAGCTCAAGTTTTATAAATTGGAGTTTTAGCTACTAAAAAAAATGTAAGCATTATCATAAATTCCCATTGTAATGGGAGTTTATGAGTAATGCATTGCTCCAATCTACATTACAGAGAATGCAAAAGTAAAAAAAAAAAATTTGTTAGTTTTGCACTGTACCATAAAAATAAATTTTCCCGCTCCAGTTAGAAAGAGGATACAGTTGCATTAATAATATGACGTACCTTACTACAGCTGTATGATCAATGAACCAAACTTGATAAATCATTCTAAGATTCCATACTTGTAAATAAAAGGAAAATACTTCTTGCCACTGTTGACTTCACCTGTGTACATAATGGAGATCTGTTTTTCCTTTTTGAAGAAGTCTTATCTAGCTGATGCAATATCAAAGTAGACTGTAACTTTTCATTGAAGCATTATTAATGTAGTAAATGGGACACATTTTGAAATAGAAGAAACAACACAGCATTTTCCCCTCTCTTTAGGAATCAAGGTCGCATTCCGTGAAAAGAAATTTTTCACGTCTTTCATCTGCGAGTCTGAAACCTTGATGTACATGAAGTCCCCATTTTCATCCTAGAAAAGATTACAGAATGGAATATAAAATTCTTACACTACTTTCTTCTACAGGTTCTGTAAACCAGATTTTTAGCTACCTACTCTGCTAACGTACCTATCACGTGGAGGATATATTCTTCCTAACTTTTAACATCTGTCTGAAAATGCCCAAGTTAAAATAGTGCTCCTTTTTGTAAAGTAATAAAATATTTTAGTTGTAGTTTGGACAGGTAAAAAACACTGAAACCACAATTTTTTTTTCCTGTGTTTCCTTTCTTAATAGAAGTATGTTACAGGACAAAATGGTGATTTCTGATACACAGCCTACTGTATAAACTTTGGTTACTAAGATGCACTGAAAACCAGCATACTTTTATTAAAGGGAAGATTTAACATTTAATTTCTGGATTACATCAATTTTAAAGATACATTACTTACAAAGGAAAAGCCATTTTCCCACATGCTGACAGCATTTATATGCTGTGTATTAAAAACTGGTTATTTAAGTCTGTACATTTTGTTTCAATTCCAAAGTAGTTTGTCTACTTTTAATTTTTTTGCAGTCAGTATTTTCTGCTGTTACAAGGTATTTTACTTATTGCATTGTTTTAGTGCTTGGGAATAATAACTTTTTCAAATAAAATTTGTACCACTAGTTTAATAATTATCCTTATATGAGGCTGACATTTTTTTTGTGTATGGTAAGCAATAAATTTGGGTTTATGTTGTTTTTAGCTGTAGAAAAACGGAAGAATTGACTTCTTACTATTATAGGACTGTTGAAAACTTGTTGTTTTTTGGACTTTTTCTGTTGTTTGTGCAAAACTTAGGAACTGTCTGGTGGTATCACAAGTTGGGATGAAATACTGCATTTTCCTTAACCGCAGGGAGATAATTTTCTTTCTTTTCCTTGCTTCTCCTCTCACCCCCCCTAGGATTCCTTCCATGTTTTATAAAAGTCAGGTTCCTCAAAGGTTAAAATACAGCCATTGTAGTTCATAGGGAGGGCAAGCCATGGTTTATTGCGTATGTAACACGGAGATCTTTATTTTAAGTATGTAAAATGTCCTTGAGCTTCTCAAATTTTTTTTTTATCTGCTCGGTAGTAATTTGGGGGTTTTCTTTTTGTTTGTTGGTTTTTTTCTTTTAATCAGTCAGGGATCTTACAGTGTGGGCGTTGTAGTCAGTAAATAGTCCATGTGTAGTATGTGGATAGATTTAAAGATGGTTCTAGCAGTCAATAGCATTCTTTCATATTGTGCAGGAAGAGAGATGGAGTCTAGTTCTGTTCTTAACACTGTTTTGAAATGGTTTTGAAGTTGTTGTGAATGGAGATGCCATGTGCTGTGCCTTGTTTGCACGTTTCTTAAGTGACTTTCCACCTTTTGCTAGGTAGAAAAATCTACACAAATACAATTTAAGAGGTTCTTTTTTAAAAAAAAATGTTACCACAGCAGCTGTGGGAGATTGTTTTGGCAGTAAGTATCAAAAAAGAGCATACCATTTGTTACGTGCATGGGGATTTCAGCTCATTTTTGAGGGGGAGAATACTCATTCTGTACAAATGCTGTACATTGTCATGTTTCTGAGCCAGTCTGTACCACTAAAGCATCTGTCCAGTTGTTCTTCTGTTTGATTTTCAGATTTTAGAATTCATCAGTATAAATATATTACAGAAATCTTGGTACATTGTAACAATCGTTCATTTCCATGGAAGAACTTCTACATCGTAAGTTTTTTTTTTTTTGAAATGACATACTGTCTCTGAAGATGCCAAAAGAAGGTGCTGTGTTCTGTTAGAGCCTTATTTCTTGTGTCATGAAACAAACATATTTGACCCAGGATTCAGAAAATTTAGTCCCAAGTCCTTATTTTTGGAATTCACAATTTGTTTACCAAAACCAGCTTCCCTGTTTTTAAAATGCTTTAGAGATCCAAGAAGTAATTACAGATAGTACTATCTTTAAAAATAGAAAGTGCTTACAGAGAAGTCTTGAATTAATTGCTTGAAAGCGTATGAATACTGTGCAGTCACTTACATGTTACCAGATTGTGGCTCTAGTTCAGATACTCAGAAATGTAGTTTATTTTTCATTAATTGGTACAGATGTTAAATTGTTGATAAAGAGTTGATCCCACGGCCTTTGCTTCAAAGTACATTTACTTTGTTTTTACTTGCCTGTGAACTTGATCGTTTGAAGGATGTTCAGTGTTAGGAACAGAAGTATAGCTGCAGTGTTCTATGGGGCCTATAACATCAGTCCAGAGGTACTCTTGGTTAGGATTGTATCACCAGTTCCTAACCGTGCTTCATTCTGATTTGAGACCTAGAAGAGACCAATATGAAGCTCTGAATGTTGGATTTCCTCCAGGAACCACAGGTCACTGTTGAAATACTGAGGGCTCTCTGTTGATATTGTGGCTAGTCTTCCTTCAAAATGCTTGCCAAGCATGATGGCATAACATCAATCAGCAGTAACTAAACCTTTAACCTTCCAATAGTTGAATTCTTCTGTAGAAACAATTGAGGCACAATAACTGACTCCTGTAATTCTGTTACAGGGATACACAGATTATATGCGCTGAGAAAGAACTACATCATTTCCTCAGGTAGTGCCTACGATTGCATTACCTTGATGTGCTAGCATTCATGACATTTTTAAATTCTCTTGTAGTACACAGTATTATTCTCCTGCCACTTAAAATTTCTGTAATACAGAGATGCCTGTGCTTTCATATAGAAGTCATTTAGTTAACTGCAGATGTTAAGATCCTGATCCCTCACTGATTTTGAGGGTTGGAAGGGGTTCTCTTTGGTCTTCCAGAGTTTTCCATTGATAGTTGTAAGGCTTTACACACATGCTAGGAGGGAAAACACCAGATTAGGTCTGTGCCTTATGAACATTCAGTAACCGATAGAAAATAATAATCTTTGTCTTTGTGCACTGCTTGTCACTGTCACGTATTAGCAGACTGAATTAATTTTCTGGTTTCCACCACCTAGAATTTGAAGACCCTGCTGGTATCTTTTGTTTTCTATTGAGCTAGCTCTTGCAGTATTTCTAGCGACTCTTGTCTCTTTAATGTTATATTTACATGGCAAAATATTAATTCAGTGTTCTCTATTAGTTAACACTGGATAAAAACCTTTAGACGGGCAGAAAAGTTACTGAAGTTACCTCTCTCCTGTATTTTCACGTATTTGATCAAGGACCGTTTCTCTTGCATTGGGCAGAATTCTCTAATTCACTAATATTTTTGGTTCCTGCTACTTCCAGTCTTAAGCATCTGAGGTCCATTCATCATCCCTGTAAAACTGTTTACATTTTTCATACTAAATTGGCAATTCTTTGTATTCTGAAATTCATTTTTCAAAATAGTTAATATTAAGTCAGTGAGTAAACTGCATTCCAATAGTAACTGAGCAGAAACTAGCAGAACACATGGCTCTCTTGAAATGTTTTCCTCTGCTTAACATAGTTACAAAATGTGAGAAGTTGTATGGTTGTAAAATAGTTTTTTACAGTAAAAATTACAGTAAAATAGGTTTGTGGCTTTGTAATGTTGAAGTACTATTGTAGTTTCAGTTCACTTGATATAAAAGTTTCTTACGTTTCTGTTTAATTAAAAAAATGCACAGTTTAAAGCAGTAGTTTAAGGATCCAAAATACAATGCCAGTGTCATGATACATATGCACAATCCTGTAAGCAAATCCTTATAAGCTGTTATGCCAAAAACCCAAACAGAAATACAGAAAGCAGAACAGTAATACGTAGCTTTCATTTTAGCAGTGTTTATTAATGTAGCTAAGATGTAATGGGAAAGTGTCCCTCATGTAAGGCCTTCTTGGACTGAGTCATGAATAATTGAAACAGTATTGAAACAAATTTTGAGGGCCTTGCGTAGTTGTTTTGTGTATCTTGTCAGTGGAGCTGCAGTCTGTGTAAGTGTGTACGTTAAAGGTAAACAGGATATTGTTCATAGTATTTCCAGTTGGTTTTAATTGGATAAACTAGAACATCCAGTTTCATTCTAGAATGCGTGATTTCAGTTAATCACATGGCTGTGTTGTTTGATACTGTATTGCAGATAGAGATGATCTGGTTACTGCAGCCTTGGTAAGTGAGATACTGTGGAGGATGTGCACAGATAAAAGCTTAATGATTTTGTAGACCTTCCTTTAGAGAACTGTTGGCAATTTTATAAATCAAAAGCTCTTTGTGTTGAAAATACTTGTAATACAGCAATAATAAACAAGTTTTTGTAGTTTGTAACTTCTAGTAAAGTTCGGGTTGGTAACTAAAGGTATAATTCGGATTGGTGCCTGTCTACTGTTTTGATTGTAACTTTTGTTTAACTGTAATATCCATGAGTAGTTTAAATATGGGTTTAGAAAAATACGAAAAATGGAGCTGATTAACTTTTATCATTAAACAATGCTTTTGCAGTCATTGAAACCAACTATTGTTATCTCTCTGTTAATTATTTTTAGAACACTAAGTTAAATATTACTGCAGAAAAGCTGGCTTTTCTGTTCTGTCAAGTTAAACATGTTAACAAGACTGTGTTCCTGTTACATTCACAAATCTTACTCCTTCAAAGGAAAAAAAAAAAAAAACAAAACCCAAACAATTTGGGTGAAGAAAAAAAAAAAATCAAGAAGTTGCCAAATTAAGGAGCCTTCAGAATGGAACACTGCTACTTTCTTAATATCTTGAAATAAATTATGGACAAAACAGTTTTAATAAAATCATTCCACAGAAAAAAGAACTAAACATCAGTGTTTTGTTTTAGTTACAGTAATAGTTCTTGGGGGTGGGAATGTGAAAAATACTTGGCAATTGAATTAAAGAATTTTTCTGATGGAATTTTTTTTGCTTTTTCTGCCATTATCCTGTCCCAAGTAAAAACTCTACGTTTGCCGTCAGTCATAAAACAAAGGAAGTGAGCCTAAAAAGTTCAGGGAGGAACTGTGAAGGTCAAAAGTGTTGCAATTTGAGATTATTAATATTTGGGGGGGGTTAGTGTGTTAATTTTGAGTGCTGTTGCTGTTCAAATAGCCTCAGGTTCTGGAGGAATCTCATTGATGTAACGTGTTTGTAATTTGCCCCCTTGTATCTTATGTGTCTGTCCTTTGTTAAAAACATTCTGTGTCAATGATGACTGATCTATAGCTCATTTAAAAAAAAAAAAATCAGCATTATGAAGTGAAGTGGTGCTCTTAACATGCCTTTGTAAGCTGCAGACATGGGTGGTAATGACCCCAAGTGGGGAACGTGTTTGGTCCAAATATTTTACGTTTTGACTTTGTCAGATAAACTAAGAGTTATGCCTTCAGTTTCTTGCTCGTTGAGTCAGTTTTCATCCTAGTGAAATCTTTATAAATAGCAATAATTTATTATTTAGATAATTGGTACAGTTCTAGGTATTTGTATTTCTGATGCTTGCTACTCCACCCTCAAGAATAAGAATGGATCTTTAAAGGCTGTGCAGGTTGTATTAGTGAGTTAATTCCAGGTAAGCTCATCAGTTGAAATGTTTTGAGTGAATAACCTTCTCACAGATGTACCACCAGTGATGTTTTTGTCCCAGTGGTGGCTTAACAGGCTGGGAAATGTGAAATGTTCTACTCTAAGAATCTT
Source organism: Ibycter americanus (assembly GCA_035590275.1). Classification (NCBI taxonomy): domain Eukaryota; kingdom Metazoa; phylum Chordata; class Aves; order Falconiformes; family Falconidae; genus Ibycter; species Ibycter americanus. The sequence goes on from JAVJGI010000064.1 coordinate 1,230,203, forward strand.
CAGCCCGTTCTAAATTGTGATTGAGCAGGGCTCATTTATCATGACTGGGATACTGCTTAAAAATTTTCTAGCCCTTCTTACAAGTCCTTGATACATATCTTAAAATTTAAAATAAAGTACTTCTTTTGAAGCTTTTTGAAGTTAACATAGTGTTAAAGCGGTATGATTCCTTTTGCCTTTAACATACTAGCATGTGTCCTAGTTGGAAAGAGAGGTGTCTTTAAGGAAACATTTGCTATGGAGCCTGGTATAGCTAACTCTGAACTGCAGATTCAGTGGCTTATGATCTTTCTTGAGTGTTGGTATACATTAAAACTTAAATGCTTATAAGTCAATTTCCCTGAATGTTGATTATTTTTAACTTTTATTTTGACATTGTGCATACACAGACAAGGAAAATCTGTGTACCTCCACTGTTTTCATAATTTTCCTTAAGTTTTAAGATTTTAATCCACTGGAAGCTCAGGTGACTTGGAAAAAAGAACACAGTACTGTCAAGTACTATCTCCCATTCTTGATCTTTTAAGATACTGGGGAGAGGCAAAGTTTAAACTGTATTTTATTGAATGGTTTATGCAGGTCGTGTTTAGTTTTGAAGAAGAGAAGGCATTCTTGTAAATAGGCTTTGTATTCGAGTCTGTTTATCACAGATGTTCCAAAACCAAAGTGTCATCTTTCTAATTCTAGCAAGAGAGATTTCGTCAAAAAGGGGGTGGCCAACGCCACTTCTGTTTGGCACAGACACTGTAGACAGAGAGCCTGCCTCGGATGTCAGTAATGGTAATAGTGAGCAGCTCAGCATGGTGTCGGGAACAGAGGAACGTCTATTTCAAAACATCATCTTCAAGCATCAGATGATGTCCTTACATTCAGTAAGTTCAGTAATGTACAAGAAAAACAACAGTGCCTCCCACACAGATGTTTTCAAACTTCCCACGACACTGACGACAGGGAGCAGAGTATGTCATGAGCAAGGGACAGGAACAGCCTGAGGTGTGGGTAGGCAGCAAGGCTTGTTGTCTGGCGTTCTGGTCAGAACTGCTGTGCAGAAGTGCCACTGCCTCTCCTGCACTGCTGGAAGGCAGTCGGTGGTCCAGCGGCAGACTTGTGCTCCTGTTGGTGTGCTGCTCTTCTGCTGACTTTGTATCATTTTTCCGTTTCCATCAGAACAAAAAAGCAGGGGGATCCTGGAAGCCTTCCACAGAAGCGTAGTTCCTTTGGATTAATTGGTCCATTGTTAGGCTATCTTTGCCTTTATAAAAGTCTAAAAATATCAAGCTTCTATGAATGAGTCACATGCTCCTTCAATGGGGGTTGCTGTGGCTGCCACACCCCAGTGAATCACAGAGTAGTTTTACGGATCTGTTCTTTGATACCAGTTCCCAGAGCCTTTGCATTGTGGGTCAGTGGAAATGGACTGTTCTCTAGTTCATATCCACTTCGCAACAGGATACTATATCTGTTCAGGCAGCTCCTTAAGCAGCTCTTGAATCCAGAAATCTTAAGATCCTGTTTCTCTCCTGAGTCACTGAGGTGCTTTGATGCTGTTTTGAACTCCTGTGAGGGATGCCACAAGTTCATGGTTGGGTTTGTTTTGGTTTGTTTTCTGTATTCTGACAGGTGGGATCTTTGGTTTCATCGGTTCAGTCTAGTGACTTCTGAGTCAAGTCTGCAATGACAACTGTTGCCTGACTTCCAACCTGGAAGCTTATAACTGCCTGACTAATTTAGGGTTACTCAAAATAAGGACCATGGGTTTTATCCACAACAGTGTTTCTGTGTTGATGTCGTAAGAGTTTGTTTATACTGTGAAAAATCCTGTCTTGGTGGGAGGATTGAAATATGGTTTTAAGCCTTGTCACAAAGACTTCAGAATACAATATTCTGGTCTCATTTAAAAAGTAGCTGTCTTTAGTTAAATAAATAAATAAATAGAAAAAAGGCAATAAGCCAGCAACTGGACTAGTACGGCAAAAAGCTTGTTTTACTTGCAGCTGTCTTAGTCATGCCATGGCTTTATGCAAGCAGTTACAGTGGATCTTAAGGACTGTGTGGAATGAAGCAGCAGGGTTCTCAAGGCTGAGTGGACAGTTTACATGAATGTCTGGTATAGCAACAATTCAGAGATGACCTTTACTGAGGGGGGGAAAAAAAAAGTGGGAGCAATTTCTGTGTAAGCAGACATGCAGGAAGCTGAAGAATTCAGCTTGTTTAGTATGTTTGCCTAGGTTTTAATCAAGAAGACAATACTGAGGGATTTCCTCTTGGTTTCAGCGCCTGGGAGCTTGTTCTAAAAACTGTATGTAATAATTACAACTTCAGTCTTAGGCTTTGCACTCAGTGATTTTTAAATCCTTCCAAAATTAAGCAACCTTACGTGGATTTCAAAGGGGGTATAGTCTGCAGACTTATTGTTCCTGGTAAACTACTTAAATAAATGATCACTTTGCTTGCAGTAGAACAGGAGGAAAACCACAAATGGTTAACAGTAGGCTTGCAGTGATTGATTGTAGCAAATGTGGGCATTTTTTTATAAGGTTAGTATTTTTCAGTGAAAATTAAAAAGCTTAATAAATTCAGCTGTGCAGTTCCTTTCACCAAATATGGTATTCTGAATCTATGGCTTTCTCTAGATGACTCTTTAATTGCTCTAGATAGTCTAAAAATAAAAAGGTAAATTTTCTAACTGCCCATCCCTGCAGTAACGGGGCCTTAGAAAATGAACTGCTGTTCCTGTTTTTTCCCAGGCGTTACCATGGTCTGCATCTGGTATAGTACAGTTACAGATGACTTGCAGTAGGTAATGGAAGAGTAATTGGAGCCTTTGAAATGATACTAAATTTTAAGGACTTAAAAATTTATTTAGGAAGCAGTGTCAAAAGTCTGGCTGTACCAGCTGAGGTCAGCCTGACAGAGAAGATCGTGGTTGTTAATGCCCATGAAAAATGGGGAACAAAGTCTTGTAACTGTATTCATATATGAGCATTGAAAAAGTCTTTCTGATTTGAAATGAGGAATATTTCAGTGTCATTTTTTTGGTGTTTATCAAAACCAGTTGCCTAAGTTGATTTTAGTGATGTAGATTCTTACTGATTTTCTTGACAAATTTCTTTACTACCTATTTTTGCATTATTACAGTATATTACACTGTGTTCATGTGTGGTTTTTCTCTGGAAGAAAGTTCTTGTGGAAAGGAAATAGGAACCAAACTTTGAAATCTAAAATAAGGACTAAACTGCTTTTCATTTACTTTTCTACCCTTTGAGATGCCAGAAGCAATTTCCTCTGGAAGCCGACTTCCTTTCTGGAAATGATTTTCGTCTCCAACCATGTTGAGGCTCTTTTCGCGTTCTTTCATTCTGATTAACTTGCTTTTTTCCCCTCTGACTTCCCACTGCAGTTGAGAACTTCTGGAGGTAAGTAATTGCAGACCAGTTTCTCTCTAACTTTCTTTTTCAGTTCTTCTCCCCCCTGTAGCCCCCCCTCGCCCAGTCAGTCTAGAAGGACAAACAAAGCACTATTGGTGTCCTCTGCAAGAGAGCACTGATAGGGGGCTGGCTGTAAATTGACGTGGCATGGAAAATCTCTGCTAGTTTGTAGCAGCTCTAAGGCTGCGGAATCAAGCCTACTCTTGCCAACTTCGTAGCTTGAAATCATCATGGGCTTACCATTTCTATATAAAAAATGAATGGAAAGTACTTTTGCTTTTTCATTTGGGAACCGGACTTTTTCTCTCTTTGGATTTACAGCTAATAGAAAGCAAAACTAAAGGGAATTATTTGGTTGCTTTTTTTTTATCCTGTAGCAAGAGCGACAGATCTTGCTGCTCCCCCCACCTTTTCCTCCGATTTAATCATTTGCAGATCTTGCCATGGGGTGCGGGCTGAGAAAGCTGGAAGACCCAGATGATAGCAGCCCTGGAAAAATCTTTTCTACGTTGAAGAGACCACAAGTTGAAACAAAGACGGATTCTGCTTATGAATACATATTGCTGGATTTTACGTTAGAAGGTATCTTTTTATGTTGTATTTTTACTATTCTGAGAGAGCAAGGAATAGGATTTAACTTAGTTCTGTCTTGTTTGACTTACAGTAAGTCCTAGATACTTTTATCAAAGCTAGCCAAAATGTAAGACTTTTATTTTGAAATACAAATCATGACGAAGGTCCTCACTTATATAAAATTACAGTGGAAACTACTGAAGTATTTTTAACAACCAAACCCTCCAAATTACACAACTGTCCTTGTTAAGGAAGCTGGCTAAACTGTTAGAAATTTTCCTAGTTTCCTGTGAGTCAGATACTGCTATCCATACTCACTTTGAATAATGGGTGTCTGAATTCAGTGTGACGGTTCAGAAAATACACGGTGCCTGAGCCTTAATTGAATAACAAGTTTTAAAAATGCGCTCAACTTCCGAAAACAGGCTGTCATTGTCCATGTTACTTTATGCAGAAGTAAGTCTGTTTCTTAGTTGTATACCAGGAGTAGCTTCCCCTCTTATGCCCACCCCAGCCTCTTGGTAGATATTTTAGTCTTACAGTTTCATCTTACTATTTTTTTCCAAATGCTTTACTTCTCGTTGTTGAATAGTCTTTTGAAATCGTGACCGAAATGAAACAAAATTTGTATGCGTAGCTGGAGGCAGACAGTGCTCTGTGGGATACTTCCTTCCCGAGGGTGTCCCGTCTCTAACAGAGCAACTCCCTGTTCCACAAAGTTGAAAACATAAACAAGCCCAGATGGCTGCCTCCTGAGAACAGACAGCTCAGTTTTATGCTCACTTTGTAGTAACTTGCATTTTATAACAACCCAATCCACTGGAAATGCTTAATAACAAGGATTTGAAGTAAATGCAATTGCTAGAAGGGTTTGATAGAGGGAAAGTGTAAGTGCATGTCTTGTTAATGTTTTCAGGAACTTTTTCATGAACAAAACTTGGCCTCTGCTTACTTTTAACTCTAAATTAGAGGACTGTAGTAATGTTTTTTTATAAATATATCGGTCTGTTCATTGAAAAATTGCAAGATACTAACATAAGCCACATTCTACTAAGTTACAGTACTTGACATCCAACTGTATTTGTTGTTCTGTTTATTTACACAAGTAAACGGTTTCTCACTGGCTTGTTCTTTGTGAAGAAACAAAACTTTGTGTTGAGTAGTAGTGGGAACATAGTGGAAATAAAGCTAGGCTGCCTAGTGCATAAATGAATTAGCTACTAATCTACTGATAATAGGGTAATGAAACTTTTTTTTCCTGAGACTGAAGAGCATTTAGTGCTTTTAAATAATATGTGTCTGGATAGTTTCGCTGTGTTTTACAGTAACAAGTTTCTGGAAGGATTTCTTGGAAAGGTGGTTGTGACTTTTGAGAAAAAGCACATCAAACAAGTGCAAGTAAAGGTGCATGCCTGTATTATTTTAATAACCTATTGGTACAGCAGTAAAGATTCATTTTCTCCTATTTAGTCTCATATTCAAAAGTGCTTAGCTTCAGTGACTTTATGTGAAATTATGAATACTAAATAACAGATCAGTTTCAGGTAGTTACCTAACTTTTTTTAGGTTTCTGACTGTAAGCAAGTAGATTTGTAAGCAGAGGTATCTTTCTGTTGAACGGTTCTAGCTGTGTGCATATTTGACCTTAAAATATTTTTTTGTTTGGAGTCTCTACTTTTTAGAGCTAAGACAGTGAATACAGGAAAAATATGGTGTACATACTGTCTTGGAGGCATTTCTGAATTCTATTTGCTTATGAAATGTGGAGATTGGCTAAAGTACTGTGGGGAATATGCTGGGGGGTTGGGGGGGAGGTATTTTCTCTTCTACCCTAATCAGCTTGCTGACATACTTGTTGCCACTTGAATATCCTTTGGCTAAATGAATCCTAAGAAGGCCTTTCATCACTTCAGACCAAAGTTAGTTTTCACTCTACTGTCAAGTTGTGTTATGTCTTCATAGCACTCTGTGTTTGCTGATTTCCAGAGGAAAATCTTCCCCAACATCTGAGATTTTCTGTTTGCCTGAGTGACTTGTTACCACTGGATCTTGCAGCAAGTAAAACAGAAAATCTGCACTTAGTATGCTTTATAAGATCCTACAGTAAGCTATGCCCTGCATTAAGAGAAAAGCATAGCAAGCATAAGTGTGTTATTTCAATTTAATATACTTTGTTATCTGCTTCATCAGATTCATGTTATGTGAAGTCAAAATGAGCCTGCTGGGGAGACTTCCAGGAGTCCCTGATGATCTCCCAAGCCATGATGTAGATTAGGTCAACCATGCTGTAGTCTAAATTCGCTGGCTGGAGTCCTTGTGCATCTTGACTAGTTATCAGCAGTGTGTTGTACCTTGGCTTCTCCCCTCCTTGTCCCTGAAATACTCCATCCCTACTGTAAAAATCACTTTGAGTTCCGTGGAGGTGGTTCTGCATCAGGAGAATCCCAGACAAGAAAATTACAGCCAATGTTTTATTTTGGTGGGATTGAATAGTACAGAGGAAAGGAAGCAGTGGACTCTGAAGTGTAATTTTAAATGCCTGTCAAGGATTGTAAATTCTACAGTCTCAATCATGAGGCATATCTCAGTTACAAAAACAGTTGTTATTTTTTGAGGTCAGTTTAAACCATAGAGTAGGGATACTTCTACTCAAGCAGAATGGTTACGCTTTTTCCACAACCCTCCTATTAGGGAAGAGAAGGAATATTGATGCAGCCCACTAAGATGACATGCTGTGAAGTTCTTGTCACTCTGACTAATAGTATGAATATGTATGAAGTCACTGTTTTGTTGTCATCTTCAATATCATGCATCTGAAGTTTATTACACAGCTGGCAAGTTAGCTGTAGTTCTGTTATTTGTAAAAGTGTTTTGGCTACCTGTTGACAGCAGATCAGGAAGGGAATTTTCTTAATGAAAAATGGTTAAGATATTTGCAAAATCAGTGAACCAGTGATCACGTTGCATACGTTCCTGCTTTTTTGGCTTGTGGACTCTAGAGGGTTATTTCTTCAATAAATATTTAATGTCTCCTACATTTACTGCGAATGGAATCATGGGATGGAGGTGTTACTAAGTGCAAAATACCATGCATGTATGAAAGGGAGGGCTGCGATGTACTGTCTGCTAAAAAAAAGGGGGGGGGGGGGGGGGGCAGGTCGCCGG
>JAVJGI010000064.1:1244040-1277249 GCA_035590275.1 Ibycter americanus
GGTGTGAGGGAACATTTCTTCACTGAAGGAGCGGCCAAGCCCAGGGACAGGCTGCCCAGGGAGGCGGTGGAGTCACCGCCCCGGAGGTGTTTACAAGACGTGCAGCTGCGGTGCTCAGGGACGCGGCTGCGTGGTGGGCTGGGCAGTGCTGGGGTAACGGGTGGGCTCGATGATCTCAAAAATCTTTTCCATCCTGAATGATTCTATGATTTTATGATACATTTCTGTTGTAAATACAGGTTAATGAAGCTGCTAAAAGAGGAAAGAAGTTTGTGGGATTTCTAACCCAATATTTTCCTCAACCTAAAGCCTGTAATGGAACAAGCACAGATGGAAATGCAGAGCTGGAATCCACACTGGGCAGAAGAAATAGGGAACACAGAAGAAAAAATTCTGATGAAAACTATAAAAACTGGAATGAGGGGACATTGAGTGGTCAGTCTTCTGAGAGTGGGATAGAGGAGGAAATGCAAGGAGAAAGCAGTCTGTTACAGGATGCAGATTTCCAGTTTGGAAAAGAAGTCAGCCCTGTTAAATCACGAAAAGGAGATGGTAATAAATGCTGTTTGTTTATTGCAGAAATAAGGCATTTTATTGAGCTGTTGCTTTAAAAAGGGATTGGAAAAAAATAACGGAGCAGCATGTTCTGTTGTATCAGATACTGGTTTCGGAACGTGCATCTTCCTGGAATGCATACATATTTCTAAAAAAGTTGCCAGTTGAAGAAACAGAAGAAATGCTTACCTTCTGTTCTGTGTATGCGTGAACTGTGGTAATATATTAAAATGACATTTCAGTTTTCATATAGAATATTACAAACGTACTGTCAAAATTCTAGTTTGTAATTTAAAGAAAAAGTAAAAAACCCAAACCAATCCCCCCAAAATCACCCACAGTCTAATTTTGATGTCAGATGTGGTGCAAGCAGGTAGACTTTTTTGCTTGATATGTGCATAACAAATATGCAACAGTAAAAATCTTTTCTTTTAGAAGGATGCAATTGTTTTGAAACCTTTTCCTAAATACATAGTTTTCACTTACTCTTAATATTAAATTATAAACGTGTAATGGATTTCCAAGAATATGTTATGATTCTAGTTCTGCCTGTTTCAAAACTGGCAACAAAGAGAGCCCCTTCCAGCTAGAGCTGGAATTTTACGTGCTTCTGGCCAATTCACATAATGTACAGCAAGCAAATCCGTACATAATGGATTCTTTCTGGTTAACATGCCTTCAAGAAACATCCTGAAAGAAATCACTTAAATTAATGCATTGACCGTGAAATCAAAGAGGATAATTGTTACAGAACGAGTTTACACTAGAGAAAAGTAAGCATTAAAAAGATGTATAGGAAGGAAAAGTATCATTGAAAAATGTTGGTGCTGTGGTAGAAGACTTGGTTGTAGAAGAATCTGAGATACTTGGTGTAGTCTGTGTGAGAGATTGCCTGAAACAGTGACTTCTGATACTGAAGCACCAAGGCCTCCTGGCTTGCTAGGAAGAAAATGTGAAAAGGAAGTAATCCAAAGCATGAGAACTAACGCAAGATAGTACTGCGTAGGAAGCTGGTAGCATGGAGCTTTTCATGTCACATTGCATTTTGACATAATAGGTTCTTCCCTGATGGACCAGACATGTTTTAATTGCTCTCAGAAGCAACCTTTTCACTTTCCTATTAAGAGTTAAGCACTCCCCCCAGTTTGTAGACTGTCAGGATAATGACTCTAAGCAGTGAGATAATTAATATCTCTCTTACTTTCAACACTGGAATTAAAGCAGTTCTTGTACAACTGAGCCTTTACAGCATCATCTGTTAAAGCTTAACTCTTTCCTTACATTTTGAAATAGTGGGTTTGCTATATGTAGCAGAATAGAAATCTTGTAAGTGAAAAGCAGAAGACACTTGGTTCTGTTATGGGGCTTTGTTCATGCAGACTGGTGTGATCAGGTCAGTTAGTAACCATTATATCCTCTACATGCAGTGTTCTCGGGAAATTCTTAAAAAAACTTTGGCGAGGATGTGCCAGGCTTCTCTGTACTGGTCAGATAGTAAAGTTATTTGAGTTCATAAGACAAAACTTCTGAAAACTTAACCACCTTTCTTTGTAAGTGTTGTATGTAATGGTCATTTTAAAAAATACTGATTGAGTTTTCAAAGAAAGCCTTACGTGCATGTAGGTTTGTACTGCCACTTCAGTATGCCATTTCTATTTGGGTCTGCTCAAAGGATGCAAAACTGTGTCAGAGTTTTAGATTTTGGGGATCATAACCTATTAATTTTGACTGTTTATAAATACACCACTTGCAGAGGCAAATTTCTGATACACATGAGCAATTGAATAGTTGCAGCGGCAAATGATTTTGTGGTTTTTTCCTGAAGAACAAACATAAAAGTGATCTCACTTTAGTATATGGGAAAGGAAGTGAAGGTTTATTAGGATAAACATATTTGTGCTAATACAACCACCTGTGGAGGTGATGAAAGTAAAACTGTATAGAAAAGCGAGAGTCATTTCTTAGTGACAGAATTCAAAATTTTGTCCTGAATTTACCTTACTCTAGGCACTGATGTCACTTGCAGTGAGTGTAGTAACACCTCTCAAAACAATCCCAGAGATTGATTCAAACTACTTACAGTCCACATCCTGCTTGGGAAATCTCCCTCTGTTTCTGGAGCCTAGAGAGACTAGAATCTTAAGTGGGGTCATCTAAACCAAGATCCTTTGTTTTGGCAGTGTGATTACTTCTGCTTTCTAGAGATTGGTTTATGTTGATTTAGGCTGCTCAGATGTTGAAGTATTAGACAATCTGAGAACATTTTTTGGCAACTGCTTTGTGTTACTTTTCCACAGTGGTAACATACATGTGAGTGTATTTGTGGAATACTTTTGTATAGCTAGGACTTTGCAACTTGTCACCAGTGGTTTCATAAAATGCTGTGGATCTGTGATTTTTAATTTTTGATGAATGCTTGTTTATGACTGTTTTTGTAACAGCACTGTATTAATGCCTAGATACAAAAAAACATTTGAGGATATGCAGGTTTCATACGTGTAAGTCGCATACTCATTAGTTACTGTGTGGGAAACCCCAGTCAGCAACTAATTTCACTGGTACTGAAGTAAGCATCAGAAAATAATGGGTAAAATCAGTACTGTGCTAGGGATTCCTAATATTTAAAATTTTAGAAAAATACCTTTCATCTTCAGTTATAGTAATTTCAAACATTTGTAGTCAGAAGTTCCGTGAGTAGCAGAAGTGAAGCCTGTTTCTGCTGGGTTTTTCTTAGATTTAGTGTATTTTCTGTATGCAAAACGCACCTACCTAAAAGGTCCGGTGATAACCTGACTGTAATATGTTCAAAGTTTTTCTCATATCCCGGAGTGTACCCACCTCACACCTTGACCTGAGCGTGTTCAGGGCTCCAGCTGAGTACCGTCACATCAGGAAACAATTCTTAAAACTGTTGCATAGAATTAGAAAACCATGTTGAAATAAGAGAATAATAATAATCTTATTTTGGTGCACTGTCTTCCAGAGGTTCATTCTTCTTCCTTTTTCTTTCCTTAGACAAGCTGTATACAGTCTTCAATGTTTTTGATGATGATTCTACCTGCTGGAACTATCATGAAGGCGTTTTGTCTATGAAAGTAACAAGAAAGGGGCCAATTATTAGTACACTGGAAGCAGACTGGCTAGAATTAACCACATTTTACTATAAACAAGGATTGTCCTTAACTGAGTCTTTTGTACACTGGGAAACTTCTAAAGGTGAGTATTGTCCCGGAATGTCATGTTTTCACTTGTTTATATAGAACCACATTATTTGCAAGAAATAGGTCATGTTTTGCTTATGTGAAGGGCAATGTGTAAACACGTTCGGATAGTCATTGTAAATTTATAGAAACTGATACCTCAAAAGGGAATAACTTGTTTTCTGGGCAGTAACAGCTCTGAATAATTGAAATTTCTGCTTTGTTTCATCAATTTGAGGATTCCAAAGCAGGAAAGTAGTGTAGCGTTATGATGAAATAAACCTTTTGTGCTAGTTTGTTTTTCTTTGGTTTGTTTTTCTTAAAGGAAAAGATAAGGGGGGAAAAAAATCAGTAGATACATGTTTCCCTGATGATCATGTTCTGCTGCTCGCTGTAGATGCTGTGCTGCACTCGTTGAATATTTCTAATGAGACGAAAGAGCATCTTGAGTTGCTGTTGTGTTTACTTTACCATTAAACCTGTCAGACTTTCCAGACTTCCTGCTTTCTCTGGCTCTTTGCTGGGCTTAAAAATTCTTTCCAGAACACCGAATTGCATTAAAATTCATCTGTTGATCCTGAAGTTTCAGGATGTTTCTGCAGGTTGTTCTGGTCGGATGTGGACATACGCAGAACAGAGAAATCTGTTTTTGTTCTTGCCCTCAAGTGTAGGCATATCCTCCGGGACCTGTTCACACAGCTGGAAGAGGGGTCTTCCCTGGTCCTGCTGCTTCCCCTGCTCTTCTGCAGGCATCTGCCAGCTCAGTGAATGCTCATACTGTTACGGTGGTAGATCTTCAGGCCACACAACTTCCAAATTTGCTTCTTCATTCTGCCAGTTTCAGTTCGATCTCAGTTTTTGTTCTGGAGAGAGCCTACTAGCTCTTTCAGAGTTCCCAGCCTTCATCCTTCTGATGACGGGACACAAGCCGGTTGTCAGCAGTGGTGCTGCTAGCCCAGGCCCATTGCCACACACCCTGCCGAGCCCCAAAGCCTGCGCTTCGGCGGAGCTGCGCAACAGAGCTGTGAGAGCTGTACCACTGCTGACAGCAGGAGCAGCTCTTTATTGGTTGAAGTATTTTTAACTTGGAAGCTCCGTTGCTGGTAAAATATGTAATTAAGAGATTTGTTTCCATTTGAACTGATTTTGCCTAAAAGCCAAAAATTAGAAGTGTTGCAAAAAATAGTATGTAGCTACTGTTGTGCAGTTACTTGACAGTAATGCAAAGATGATGGTAATACTCTAGTGTTGGGGGAACACACCAAGAGAGTCTGATATAGTTAATAATTGCAAAATTTAGGAATTATTGTAAGAAGTGTTGTTTGATAGCAAACTTAGAATTTATAGTTCACTAATGTGATACTTTGTCTTTGCTTGGGTGCATTCGTGTCTTGCTTGTTCTGAGTTGATGTTCCTTTAGAATTGTCTACGGCAGTTCAGTGTAAGCAAGTAGAACAGGGGTTGCAGTGGAGAGGAGTCTTGTAGAAAGTTGAAAAAGGTTTCAGAGGTCTTAATTTTTGCAATACTAAGGCTGATTATAGAGTGCAGTAGTTTACTTAAAGTGGCTTTCATAAGTAATTTCACGTCTGCTGCTTAAGTGAATTGTACAAGGGTAGAGTTATTGGGGGGTTGAATAGGTTTTATATTTACTGTATGTCTTAATGCTTTTTTTTCTGGTATTCTGATTTAAATTAATATGCATGCAGCATCCCCTTTGCAAGGCTTGGGCTTAAATAAAAAAAAAATAATAGTTTAAAACAAAATCTTTGGATGTTAGATGTTGTGGGTTCTTCAAAAATCAAACCCTCAAAATAATGAGAACTCTTCGGTTTTCATTATTCTCCATAGTTCAGTTCTGAGTGTGAATCACTGCATTTCTTTAGCTCTGCAATAAAGTACATTCAGTGATTGTCAGAGTAATACAAGCACATCAACATCAGTCTGAGGTAAATACAGTGAATTTGGCAGTTAGTCCCTCTCAGACTGCATATTTTGTGCACATAAACAGTAATGGTGCAGTTTGTATTGGTCATCTTTTTTGCTCTTAAATTATAATTCTTTTCTATTGAAGTCAGTGGAAGAACAAAGTTTCCTTTGGGGGAGGAGAGGTGAGAAATCAGGCTCCTTGTTTTCAATACAGATTTTTTAAAGCTGGAAAATAACTCTCTGGAGATCCGTTACGATTCGCTGAGCGGTGTTTTTGGCAGCTGTTGAAATTAATCTTTGCAGCTGTTGTCCAACAATAGCTTTACAGTATTCCCATTCCCCTGTAGCGGTCTGCTCTTCTCTATGTGAATAACTATCCCGTCTTTTTAATACCCAGGTTGTGACTGACTTAGGGATTTCATGCTGCCTCTTGGCAGCAGTTGGTGCTTCAGCTTCAGCCCCGTTTGGCTGGTATGTGTGTTTCAGTTAGACTTACAGGTGGGACGCTGCTCAATTAAACAGGGTATGTTCAAAGGCACAGCTCACTATGTGGATGGAATTCTGCAGCTGATCAAGTGTCTGTAACCACAGTAAGAAATCAATTTAGCTACTGAGTTCTTAAGCTAAAATGTTCCTGAGGTGAACACTGAAGAGCTTTGTAACTAGACAGAAGTTTAGCATCCAACAGAGGGAAACATAAAATGCTTTTTTGGGGAGAATAAGTATTTAAGCACTTGCACTCATTACTAGAATTACTTCTCTATGTCTGCATGTGCATGTAATTGTCATCTTCCTCACTTTTGTTTGTATGCTTTTAGACTGTGAGGTGTCTTTAGGAGTAGTTGTCCTTCTATATACCTTTAGTGAAATGAGCAAATTTTAGCTGTTGCTTTAATAAAAATAAAACTACTGGATACAAGTCAGGCAGCTGCAGAAATCCACCTCTGGTTTGGACTCTACAGATGTTCTGCAGAGTCTGCAGAATTCTGTTGCCACCAGGATCACAATGCAATGCCCAGTTTAAGGTAGGAGGAAGTGTTAACATAAAATGAAAAAAAAAAAAAAAACAAAACCAAAAAATTTGTCAATTCTTAATAATTACCAACTTCTGTGTTCTGCTGCCAAAAGAGGATGCAGTCGTAAAACCAGCCCAGGTAAGTTCTCTTTAAGCAGCCGTTTGGATCATTGTAGTGTTTCCTCTATTTGTAGCTGCCTTGGAAGCTCTCATGACCACAGAAGTACATGAGATTAGAAGAAGTGCTTTGGAAATGTTTTTGCTGTTTTGCTTTTTCTGATTTGTGCTACCTGTCATCCAGCAGTTTTGGTGGGCTTTTTTTGTTTGTTGGTTTGTTTGTGGGGGGGGGGGGGCGGGGGGGCCGGCGTCTGCTTGGTGTTGGGGTTTTTTTGCAGGGATTTTTTGGTTGGTTGTTTGGTGTGGGGTTTTTTTGTTTGGTTGGTGTTTTTTGTTTGGTGATTTGGGTTTTTTTGGTTGTTTTGGTCTGTGTTTTTGAGTACTGCTATTAACAAAGATAAACTATTCTAATTGACAAAACAGGCATGTGAGCTGATTAGCCACACATGTTGCTTTTTCAATAGAGATGATTTTTGGCATGGTACACTATGAATTATCAAAATACCATTGAGTGGAGGTCTCTTGTCTCGATAACTGTTCGAAGTTTAGAGTTCTTCTATCATGTTTGAAAAATGATAGAAAAAGAAATATTCTAACGTGGTAGGTGACCTGTCCATTTTAAGTGTCTTGCCTGAACACTGAAGATAGGTCAAAGCCCATGATTTTATAAGATTGCATATTTATTAATTATTGGGAGCTGTGCAGATAGTCATATGTTTGTGCCTTAAGCCATATATTCAGTTCCATGTACAATCACGTTGTATTTATATGTAATCTAAAAACAAAATAACGTGTCTGATATCTCTACAGATGTGTGAAAGAGATATATATGCTTGCAAGTATCTAAATAATTATAACTCAAACTACATAAATCTGCTACATGCAATAGAGTAAAAAATAGTATGAATAAATAGTTGGTATTTTATGGTGCATGAACAAGCATGTTCAAAAAGTGGGAATTCCTGGTGTATGTAGCACAACTTCTGTGCCAATCTGGTCATTTTTTAAAAGCAGACCAGTTGTGTTCCCTGAGTTTTCTTTGTTTGCTGAGTGGGGTTTTTTCTTTAAGCTTATCTGCCTTCCTTGAAGCTGTAGCAAAAATAACCATCTCTGTGCAGTATCGGAGAGGATTTAAATCTGATATTCTGAGCTTTACGTAGTTTCACAGTTCAAATTTAGTTTGAGGTGGTCAGCTGTCAAGGTACATCTGCACAAAAGGCTTCCCGATGACTTAGGAGAAGCAGAACTGGCAAATGAACCAATATTTGATGCACAGCTTTAGTTTGGTCCAACCGGATACCGTCGGGCTTCAACGAGTGAGTCAGGGAGTTGTGCTCTGAAACTTCCTTCCCATCAGGAATCTTCCTATAATTACTTCTGTTTCAGGCTTTTCCTGTGGCCCTTTATGTATTTATTTAAGTAACAGTAGCTAGGCTTTGCACTTCATGCTTCATTTAACTTTATGCTCTCTCCCACCACACCAAAAGCCATGCTTATTGTCAGGCATACAATATTGAAGTTGAATGGAGAGGGTTTGTGCCCATCTGCTACAGGGGCTACGTTGAATACAGGAAATCGGAATGCAGATTCAAGCATGGAAGCAGTTAATGATTTTGAGAAAACAAAAGGGTTGATAGTTCAATTTGTATAGAAAAGAGGGGTTTGAATAGTAAGTTGACTTGCATACTTTGTCCAGTTATAACTAGATGCAGAAATAACCAGAAAATTGAGTTATTTGCTGTCTCAGCTCATTTTATCTTAGAGTAGTGTTAATGAGAAAAAAGAAGCCCATCTCAGTAAGATATCAACCTAAAATTTTGTATTTGAGTTTATATTTATCTTTATGTTCACAGGGGACTATTTGCCCAAATCTTTAGAAGGATTATTTATCTATGAAGAAGAAGGTGCTGGGGTTCCAGGTTCTAACAGGAAAGGAAATGATGCCATAGTTGTTGAACAATGGACAGTCATTGAGGTAAACTGATGATTATTTAGCAATGCTATTTCCTATGTACACTTTTCATTGGGTTTTTTTTTTTCCTTAGAATGCTTGTACCAGTGCTTGATAAACATTCAGGATGGGTTCTTGAAGCCTCCTGCATAAGTGTAACTAAAGTCTTGACTGATAAAAACTAAGTTATGTCTGTGGCCATTAGTCAATGTGCATAAAAGAAACGTGCCACAGGGATTCTGGCCTGATGTTTACAAATGGTCATATCAACAAACACAACCACTAAAGAAAAAAATTTTTTTAAAAAAATATATGTGTTTCAGATCAATTTAGACATGATTTCAGCAAGTGCAGCTCTACTGACAATGTGCTGAAGAATTTTTAAAGAAAAAGGGGAAGAAAATAGCAAAAACTAGCAACAGAACAAGAAAAAATTGATAGTGAATCAATTGATTATGTTTTTCAGATGTGTATTCTTCGTAAAATTTTATTGCTAAATATGAAAGACTTAATTTTTTGTAATAAATTTACATGTATTGCCATAGCATGGTACCGCAGTAAAATTGTAAGATTATTGGTATGAATTAATGATATCTGAAAGTAATCGTTGTTGGAGGATACTAAGGACTGACTTTGGAAATATTCAGTGATAAGTACACTTACCAATGTGAAAAGAAACAGTGTAAAACTAAGACCTCTTATATTAAAAAAACAGAACAAATGAATGACCAAACCCCAAAAACTTAAGTGTACAGCTAGGTGAGATGCTTGTTTGTTTAGATGTGAAGCAAAAACCTAAATAGATCAACTGAGACACTTGTTACGGTGTTCGAAAAGTTTTAGGCTTTCATTTAGCAACATGACAAGTTTAACGAGTGAGATGTGCTTTGAATGTCTTGCTGAATCAGGGCTCATACCTAAAGTTGGTCTGTTCTGTCTGTGTTCCTAGTCTTTTGTGGTCTTGAACTTTTCAAATTGTTTTCAGTTTGAAATGGTGAATTTCCACCAAACAACACAGTTTGATGTCATCTCCAAGGATTATCTCGTTATAAATGAGAAGAGTCATTGTAATTTGTGTAGAAATGCAAATAAAACCTGTTCAGAGTCTCTTTACTACTTTTTATAATTATTAATGTAGGGGTGTGAAATTAAAACAGATTACGGACCTTTATTGCACACGCTGGCTGAGTTTGGATGGCTCCTCACCTGTGTCCTGCCTACACCTATTGTACGACATGACAGGTACCCAAACAATAGATTACAGCAGTTTTGATGTATGCATCTGAGAATTATCAAGTAATTACTTGCGTACTTAAATGTAAAAGGGAGAAAAAAGCTAGTAATGTTGATTGCATATAAAACTGGAGATGTAAGTAGCATGACAGTGGAATCTTTTTTTACCACACTGTTTTAGGACCACTGACTTCAGTGAGTTTCAAACTAGACCAATAATCCTAAATGTAAAATACATGGTTTGTATCTATACATTAGAGATTTTATTTAGGAAACTTTTTACCACATACCCAGTCCCCAGTGTTTAAATAAATGTTGAAACGTGTCACTAATTTAAGACCTTGGTGACGGGTTTAGACTCTGTAAGAAGTCATGTTGTCACAAGATAGTCATACGCAGTATTTTGCAAATTAGGGAGGAGACTGTGCTAATCCAGCAAGTTATTGGACTGTTCCTTCTCTTCTTTAATGTAGATACTATGTTTCATTTCAAATATAGTACCAAACTACTGGATTTCAGTTCTCTTACTGTAAAATGTATTTAGATGACTCAGGGGGCTTTATATATATATAAGAAAAGCTAAATAACAGATCTGGATCCCCTAAAATGTTCCAGGTTTTCTTTTTTCTTTTCCTTTTTTTTTTTTAACCAGAATGAAGTACTGTGCTTTTCTTTATGGTATCAAGGTAAAAAATAGCAAATGAAACACTGGATTAAACATACACCTCTCCTTTTTTGCTTTCTTTTCTTTTTTTTTAAATTCTCCTCCCATTACATTAGGATTGCCAAGGTTTGAAAACAAACAGATGTACTGAGGCATCGCTTCGGGTTCTTTAGGGACAGTGGAAAGAGTGGGTGACTTGAGTAATCTTTGGATCCAGACCTCACTGTATTAAACCAAGACAGCCTGAAAAAGGGTGTGAATGAAAAGTTCTAAGAGAACGGCTTCAAGAGTGGAATTTTGTTAAATTAATTTGACATAATTAAATCAACTCACCCATGTGAGGAGGTTTTTCTGATCAGGAAATAGGTGTTGAGGGGTTTTTTGGCTGTTTGTTTTTATGGGTGGTCGGGTTTTGGGTTTTTTTGAGTTGATTTTAACTAACTGCTTAAAAATTGTGGTAAAACAACATGGCACGTTCTGCTATTATTTTTTTTTTAAGGGTCTCTGCATGTTTTGTTTTCTTCTGAAATTTATGAAATTCTGAACTTGTAAAGCTCCTGCTCCAGAAAGAAGCAGTTTTCAGAATATGAAACAAAATGGTTATCCTTTATTTCTTCAAACAAAATTTCATAGTCTAAATATATTAGCTTTGAACGTGGGGACTTGTAAGGGTATGTGAACCACTGCACCTAGTTTTCATAAACAGCTGAAGTGTTTGACCAAATCTTAAAGCTTCGGAGTAAGCCTTCAGGATCTGGATCTACTTCTGGAAAGATGCGAGTGGACGAGGGGAGAAAAAGACTTTAATAGTTGTGATGCGCTGTGGGTCGTAGGATGAGAGAGAGAGCTTTTAACTTCAAACCTCTTCGATTGCAGAAGCAGTGTGACTGTACCTGTCCCTGTAGGGTTTGGACAGTAGGTCACGGTGATCCTGAGCAGCTGCTGGTCAACCACACCGAGTATCAGCTGGTGCTTGCAGCAGGGAAAACAGTGCTGTTTTGTACCTCACAGGTGGCAGAGCAAAGGCAGGGCCATTTAAAAGAAGTCAGGTGCTATAAGGGGGGAAAAAAAGGGCTGTAGGAAGCGCTGACAGGTTAATTGAACTGGACCTGTTCCTTGATTAGTAAGAAGGTGGTGCACCAGCAAGATACTTAAGTTGCACTAGATGTCTGAAGTAGCCTTGCTTCCCAGATGTGGAACAACCAGCCTGTTAATAGCTGTGATCATGCAAAAGGGGGTTGTATCCTGACCAAATCTGAGGTTGGACTCATTTTGTATTAACACTCAAATAATTCATACTAATAAAAAGCATTTGTTTTCTGGCCTAACTGGTTGGATAGATGTCTCCATGTATTGTCTAGTATTGTCCTGCTGTGGCTTGTGAGATACTTTTGGAAGAAATAGGACAAATCATGTTCTGTGTGCCTGTAGTGTATCTCATACACAGCTATTCAATTTTCTTAAAAAAAAAAAAAAAGAAAAAGAAAAAGTAGAAAAAGAAAAGAAGCCCATGAACAAAAATTCCTAACCAGGAATCAAGAATTCTTCAGAGTCCAAAAAAGAATGTCTTTCTGTCCTGATAGGCTAAGTAGTGATTGATAAATGCTATTTTTAGGCATTGATGTTGGTATTTAAAGAAGAGAAGAAATTCCTGGATGGTTACTATGTGTCTGATAGGAAAGATGCCATTACTGTGGTGGTGGATTATCCAAGGAATGCAAGTTAAATGTCTCAATAAAGAAGGACACTTTATGCTGCTGAACAGCTGGTCTTTTCCCAGACTTGGAACTCTGACCTCAAAACCCAGCCTGAATATTAATGGACTTCAGAAACACAGGGGAAAAAAAAAAAAACCCCAAATGAGCAACATTTTGGGATGATCTCACAAATTCATGTTTATTTAAAAAAAAAAAAAGAATGTGTATGAAGTATATAAAGAAAAACCTATTCAAGGATAAAATGTTAGCAGGGCAGCCTGCTCCCCATTTTTGTTCACCATAATATTTTGCTCTGTTCTCTGTCTTCCTCCTGATTTATTGCAGAACTTTCCCTCTCAGATCTTCTGTGATCTGTTCCTAGCCATTACGCCCACTGCTTGTCTGCAGATGAAGGGTGTGACCAACAGGGTAACAGGTTCTGGAGTGTGACAGGACTGTCACGCACTGATGTGTTCCTTGTTTGGTTTTCACATGGTTAGGTTTTGAAACAGTTTAAGAAACACCAAGCTGTCATGTCTGTTCCTGTGTGGGTTTATTGTTTGAAGTTTTTCTTTTTTAACAGATGTTCCTTTTCATAAAATAAAAAGTCCTGTTGCATGAAGTGTCATGCCACGTGATAGCTGAACGTCATGGGTCACTGTCCCATTTCAGGCAGGGCAGCACTCTGTATGCCTATTTAATCCTTTAACTCCACCTCAGTGGCTAAATCATGTTGGATGCAGGAAACATTTCCTTGAGCAGTGTTATCTTTGCTGTTACAAATAGGGCAATGGTACATGCTGTATACTTGAAACATGCAGAGTTGCTATTTTATGCAATGTTGTTTGAAAAATACACGCTGTGGGTTTGGGGTGGGGGTTTTTTGTGGTCAGGACACTGTAAACCCCACAGAAGTTCCCCTCTTCTGTCAGTGATTCCATTTTTCCAGGAGTATGAGAAAATAAGTGCTCACGGTGCAATGTTTGTTGTGTCCATCCATATCTTGGGTGTTTAAATTTTGTCAGCAGTCAATAAAAAAAATTTTTGACCAAAAAAGCAGACTAAAAAAGAATACAAGACAGAACCACAATAATATTAATGACCTAAAGAGCCTCCTGCACTATAGACAACTCTTACTTACCAGGTAAATGTCTTCAGGGCAAGAATTTGACAGTAATTAGGCCAAATTCAGAAGCTATCTAGCAAGGATAAAATTAATAGTCCTTCTAGGAATTAAATCTAGTGAGTGGAAAAAAAAAATGTTAGAAGATACTTTGCTAGCAACTTAGTGCTACTGCAGTTACTAATACAGTATTATCATGAGTTTGTAGCATTTCATATGTGTTTGTGGCCTAAAATTAATAGTTCTAAGGTTTTAAATTTTTCATTAAACGCATCTTTTAAGCCAGGAGACTTACTATCCCAAGCTGGTATCTGTCTCATAACTGAAAGTCTAGATGATGTACAATTCCAAAGGAGCACAGAACTTCATTTTGGGAAATACAAAACACCTGAATGGGTTAAAAGAATTTATTACCTTGCTCCTTTTATTTGTATTTCAGAAAATTTTGTCTAACCTTAATTCTAAGTGCTTAGTATATAAAACATTCATGCATAAAATAAAAAAAGATCTGTAAAAATCAGAGCCGTTAGCAGTACTTCTTAGCTTCCAGCTTGATGATTGTTTTGGGGGACTTATTAAATATATACATGTAAGAGGACAAATCTATTGCCCATGCAGCATAAGCAGACAAGCAAATTGCTAGTGTTTTAACAAAAGAGACTCTGTTGCTCTTCATCCCTCTTAAAAGAAGAGACAGGAAAAAGGCTTCGGCAGCCTTTACTCTGCAGTGACCTTTATTTCCCCTCCTTGATGATTGTAGTCCCTGAAAATGGATGGGCAAGGCAGACTGTCTACAAGTGCCACAAAGCAGGCAGGCAAGCAAATACAGTGCAAAAACACTGACTTGGTGGTTATTAATTTATCAGACAAACCACTCCATCTAAGTTTTCAAAATGCCCTGACTTTACAAGGCAAAGAGGGTATGTGGAAATGTGAGGGAAGCTATGGAGGGGCTTGCCCTAAGCACTTTTTCTCATTTAAATTCTGTGGAAATCCCACTGTCATTGAGCTCTTTGTGAATTAAGCTCATAGCCACTTTGTCGTGTGCGGCATTTTAATAAGGTCAGACTTAGAAAATTGTTAATTTACCTATTGTCTACTCAGCATCGTGTCCTTTCTCTCTTCTAGTAGAATTTGTACAAGCTGTAGCTTAATGTTTGGGGTTTTTTCTTTTTTCTGAAGGAATGCAGACACTGTTACAAAATAAGCAGCAGGCTCTTGCCCATGCCAGGGACTGTGCTCAGCTGTGTCCCTTGGAAGAGAGATTTCCCGGTTGGTACTATCAAAACAGACATACTGAGGCAGGGAGGGGTACCTAGCCAAGTGGAGTAAGGTTGCAGGTTTGCCAATTTCCTTCTCATGACATAAAATTGTAACGTGTTTTCTTTTAATGAATGCAGATAGTGAGGTGGGACTCTCAGAGTAGGAAGCCTTGTTAACTTCAGGAAATGTGAGTGAGTTCTCCTGCCTCCTTGCTTTCCCCACAAGCTGGAGTTGAAGCTAGTTCTCCATTCTCATCCAAGGAAGACATGCAAAATATGCCATGACCCAAGTTCAGCTGGACTGAGAAGAAGATTGTGAGGAGCCAAACACCATCGCAGAACCACTATCACTGACTGTGGATCCGGTGTAGCTCAGTATGCTGGGAATAGCGTTGCTTTGTGTACTTTTTCAGAGCTTACTTCCAGAAGCTCTACTGGGACAGGCTGTTAATAGGCTCTTCCTGATCTCATAGGAACAGTTTTGATCCCTGATTTTTCATGGTGCAAGTCCCTGATGTTAAATATAAATTAATTCTGTCAGTCCTAGCCCTGGCGTGAAATGTGAATGTTACCTCAACTTCATGTGTGTGGTTGTTCAGATGGTGACATACCCATACTGAAGCACAAGCTTATATTATTTTAGTAGTTCTTTCTGTAGTGTTATGCACAATAATACTGTTTTATGATTGGTAGAATAGGTAGAATCATAAATACCTCAAATGAGCTCACTACATGTCTCTCTTGTGTTTCTGTTCTGGTACTTCTCTTTCTGCTAAAGTATTTCAGTGTCTATCCTTAACGTGCGTAAAGATCTCGTTGAATGCTACCCAGAAGTAGAAGTTGGGGGGAGAAGAAGAGTTTATCAAAATGTAGTACCTGATACTTGGAAGAGCACAGAAATTTTTTAAACCCTCCTGTCTTAGAGCTCTGGTCTTGAAATTCTTGGACTCTTCCAGAGCCACGGAGTCGAGCTTTGTAGTATATACACAATCAAGGTGCTGACCTGGTATTTCTGATGGAAAAGCGATGAAAATAAATCCATAAAAACTTCAGAGGATGTATCACTGGCACTAAAAGAGTTTAACACTTTTGAAACATCAAATTGGTAACATCTAGTTTGGTCTTGAGGAACAATTTTACCTTTTCACGTTTTATTTTTCTGTGAGTACTTCCTTTTGAAAAAACCCTAACTGTACTGTACTGCTTTAAATTATATCTACCACAACAGTATCAACATCTGTAAAAGCCCCAGGACTAAAAACTAAAGTTCCTCCTCTTCTTTTTTTTTTTTTTTTTTTTTCTCCTTTACTTATCTTACTGCTATATTCTCTTGTCCTTCCTATGCAGGTACCTCCCACATACAAAACAGCCAGTGTCATTTGTCTCATTGTGGATGTAGAGCTTGTAAAAACTGAGCTGAGCCCTTCTATGTATAGGCAGTGAGACAGCAAGCTTACCCTGCTGTGTCGGTTAGATGTCATGTTACAATCAGAAAACACCTTTTAGTTAGCAGTAAAGAATGTTACTTCGCAAGTTTCATACCACATAGTATTGACATACTTGTTGAAGCTGTGGATCTGTTGAGATTGGGCCTATTTGTTGTGGCATTAGTAAGTAGTAGTATGTTGCTGTATATTTGTCAGTGAGTGGGAGGTGGAAGAAAGACTCTTTCAGGCTTACTTCAGGCATAAAGGTGCAGACTTTGATTGAAAGTAGGAGCTCTGGTACTTAAACTGTCAAGAGCAGACATGTAAAATAACTCCAACCATAGTAATACAATTCTTTTTTCTATACATATTTTCATGTATAATACCTTAACCCAACTTTATGCTTCTGTATTTAATTTTTTTAAAATGTGATTACAAAACTGTTCTGGAATTAATAAACCAATTAATGCTTGGTAGTCTGTCCTCACTCATGGACTGAAGTATGTGCAACTTACAGTTGACTCTGAAAGGTGTGAACGTGCTACAGTGACTATTACTGCCTATAAAGTATTGACATTAGTTTCTTTAACTTTTAGTGAAGGAAATCTGGCCACAAAGCAAGTAGTTTTTCTTCAGAGACCTGTTATGTGGAATTCTGCTGTCCAGACACCAGAGGTGAGTAACGTGTCTATGGTATTAATATAAACAAATTAGTACTTCATATAGTGGTTAGGTACAGAAATGAACTAGACTTCAAAATTAATGGGGAAAAATGGCAGAAGAGGGTTTCACTTGAAACAAGTTTAAGTTTGTGGAGGGCTTTTGCAGCTGGACTCATGTTATTTTTTTGTCAGCCATCTACCTCTTAAATTAAGCCATAGAGAAGATCATAAGCATGCTAGAAACCTATTTTGTGCTAAGAAGTTACTGTATTTCAGGTGGGTGAGGTTGGCTATGCTGTAAGTATTTCTTTAGAAGTCTTCAGGAAGTCTTAAATGTTCTGATTCAAATCCTGGATCTCTTGCACAGAAGGAAACATTTTATTTTGACCTCCAAAGTGTCTGCTTTCACACTTGTAGAAGAATACAAGTGTGAATGTGTGCAAGGAGTACTGTAGGCTGGAGGTTAATGGGGTGAAGGGCTGTTAGCTGGTGCTGCGTGAAAGTGAGTGACAGAAATAGAGAAATCAGAATTCCCACAGCTGGACCTCAACAGCTCCTTGTTCCTTTTGAATAAGGCTCCCATAATAGTGGTTGTATAAAAGTGCTTTGAGGATTAAGTAAGTGGCAATCATCACGTTTTGCTCAGTCAAGGTCACAGCAGTCATTGCACCTGTATAGTGCTATAGTACATCCTGCTGTGGCCAGAGAAGGATGAACTACTGGTGGGCTTTTCTTTGCCAAGTCTTTCAACATCCCGTGATGGATCTTAAGTTTTGTTATTTCTGGTTTTCAATGGCCATTCAACCTTTCTCTAATCAACATGGCTTTCCTGTGATAGTCTTAACCAGCTATGAAAACTGTGGACATTCTCAGCCATGTTCAGCACCAGAGTAGTAACTTTACAAACTTTGTCATTCATGGTGTTATATGCTATTACAAGGTAACAAAACCTGGTCTCTTCTTTCTGAATCTGTATAAATAGTTCCATGAGTCTCTAAATTTCTTGCATTGGTACTTGATCTTTCTCTGTTCTGTTTACTTTCTATCCAGTCTTGTTACCATCATTTTTGTTTTCTGTTCAGAATTTTCTGTGCTTATTGTTCCTAAAAAATACTTTCCCTTTTTTTTTTTTTTTTTTTTTTTTTGTTCTTCTCCAGGCTTTTGCTTATCTCCAGCCTAACTTCCTTCTCACTGTGTCCCCTGATAATTACTACTTCCATGCCTGGAAGAACTCCATTCAACGTGTACAATTAAAGTCCTGTTTAATTGTTTTGTCTCTACTGCCATCTCAATTCCCAGTTAGTTCTTGTACACTATCTGTAGTTTGTTTCCTCACATACAAAATTGGAGCTTATGCTTTTTTCTCTTCAGTGTTCTGTGTAGTCTCCCTTGCCAGTTTTGTAATCTGCTCTTCCATTCATACCCTTCTCTGAATTCTGCCAGTTCCTTGTAGAATTTTTTCCTTTAATTTCCCCCTGTGTACCAGACACCTTCAGCTTTTACCTTTCAAAGCTTCTAACCCCTGCTGTCATGCCTGGCTTTGTAGTCTTTGCATTAGTTCTTAATACATTTCTGACAGTATGTTTTGGAACATAATTTTGGTATCAGTATTGTAAATACATAAAACCTTATTATGTCAGTCACTATCAAATGAAGTCATGCTTCTCCTGATGCTTCCCTACTGTTTTTTAATGCTCTGTGTAAGGGCATAGACTCCCAGTATGAATACTCTTTCCTTGGTAAGGCATACTATTTCTAACTATAAGCATCTCTTAAAAGGCAGAATAACTACATCTCAAAAGTTAGAATGGTTAAGACTGGATTCTGCCAAGAGACGTAATACAAACCAGTTCTGTAAAAACATTCAGCCTGAGGAACTGATGAATCTTTGAGATGGGGTTTAAATTAAAAATAGGAAGCATTATGCTTGCATTTTAAACTCCCTCACCCAATTGTGATGCGATCAGCAGCTTTGGTTTATGCAAATAAAATGGTGTGTTTTGTAGTTGTTTCCCATTACAACAAAGTAAAATAACCTTTGACTTAAGCATTAACATACTGGAAGTTAACAAGAAATAGCTGATTCATGACCATTTACATCAGGATTACTGCGTTTAAAATCTGAGCAAACTTAATATCTAAATGTGCTCTTTAAGTACCAATGGATGTTTTACTTCACCACCAGGAAATTTCAGTATGCTGAGATCATTTTAGCTTGGGATAAACAGGTAATTCAGGCTGAAGCTGAAACGTTTAGCAGAGTAACATTTTTTTCCTTCTGTTTTTCCAGTTACGTTGTTTTCCCTCTACATTTTAATCCTTTTACAATGTCCCCTGGGCATTGAGGATACAGCTGTACAAACCTTTATCAAACACTTGCAATCATTTTAGTAAAAAAGTTTAATTCCTGTCATTCTGTATTGTTGGGCATGGCATCTTCATTTTCATTTGTACCGCATATCTTTCCATTGGTGTTCAAATTGCATTAAAGCTGCTGTTCAAAAAGATTTTCACATCCACAACTTAGGACGTTTTTGAAACACAGAAATGCTTAAGATATCTAAAATGTTTTAAGTTAAAAAAAAAAAGGTTGCATCACAAATTATGTTTATTTAAGCATACCTTTAGCAGGTTTGCAACTTGGATGCCTCGAGAAGAATGCTAACTATGAAAGAGTCAAAATACGAAACCAACAAGGCTCTTCACTTACTGAAATAAGAAAGCAGCCTGCTACAGGCCTTCTCAGACACGTAACTATCAAGCCCCCAGAGCCCTGATCCCATCACTTTCCAGCTCTCCCCAGTGCAGCGGGGTCTGACTGTGGCAGGAGCTTTGCCCCACAGGCAGGTCCAGCTGTTGGACCTCCATGACTACGTTCTGCAGAATGGCAACACAGAGTACGGGTTGCTTTGTGTACTCAGGATTATATTGTTTTTAATTGTTGGGTCGAAGTTAGCATTGCCATCTCTAAAGGAAGTTTTGCTTCAGCGAGAATTGAGGGGAAAACCCCCATTACCTGGTCTTTTATTCCCTCAAGGTCTCTTTTCTGAGGAGGGTGTATTTTATGTTGTCACAGTTCATCTCTGCCTTCTGTATTTGTGGGATAGCACGTTATGACCCGGTTTGTGATTTACATAATGGGTCAAAGGCCACTTGGATTAGAAGGGCTATATTGTCTCAGTGGGCTGTTCATCACATACCATTTGCTTTTCTAAGAAAACAGTTCAGAGGAGGAGATCCAAGATTGGACCACACAGTGCTCAAGGGTTTGCTGGTTTTTTTTCTTTCCTCTTTTTACCTTTATTTCCTTTAAGCGGACTTCTCCATCCTTCTACTATGGCATCCAGACGAAGGTTATTTCCTTCTGTTTCTCCTGAGGCAACACTGTTTTCCCTTAGCATAATTTCCCAATGTCTCCTGTAACAGCTTCCCTAAATACAATTCCTTTAGCCACAAGGGCCATTGTTTTTGGATGTTTTTACTGTTTCAAAAGGATTTGAGAAAAAACTTAGCAATGTATAGAAGGGGGTACAGAACTTGCCAGAGCATGGCAGAAACAGTTGTGGGGTGTTCTTGTTTTCATCGTGTTTGCATTTGTGCAGATCCCCCTGCCAAGAGTGCTTGCGTCCTTCACCAGCAAAATGCAGCGCTCTGCTGAGGCTGGATTCTTTATTAGCTAGATGTCCTCCTCCTGTGGACAGGGCTGTGTCTCCTGGTTCAGGAGTGCTTGTGCTGACAGCAGGGCTCGGGGCAGCCAGCCAGGGCACCCCTGCCTTCCTGGCCCTGCCTCTCTGTTGTGGCTCAAGGCACTGACTTCTTGCCTCTGGGCGTGCTGCATCATGACAGAGCCGAGTACCTTGGGTAGCTCCTGGTGCTACAATGAAATAAATCTTTTTATTTATTTGTAATGCCTCAGAGGACCCTCAGCATAGTCTGATAGGTCAGTTGTTTGCATAAATCACAGTCTGCTTACTTTTATTTTTGACATTGTTAGCCATTGCTGCAACCAGAAGCATGTCAGGAGAACTCAGTGCTAATGTGGGACTCTCTTTGTACTCATTTCTTCCTGTGCAAGGTCCTTTAGATCCCCTTGCACATTGCTGTACAGGACAGCTGCAGACTTCTGTCTGCGTAGATCCACCATGTGGATTGAATGCAATTCTGAAGAAACTCGCCGTTACCTGAGGAGGCCTCTGCAGATTATCATGGGCAGAACTGGAAAGATGGGAAGGCACAGCAGTCTTGCCAAGAGATGGGCCAGTGGGAAACCTTCAGTCCTATGAAGCAGTTAGATCACACTCCTGAAGAGCTCAATGCTGACGGAGTTTAACTCACATCTTCATCGAATATTCCACTCTTTGTTGAAGCTTCTAGACAGAGCTGTGTTTGGGGAACTGATCAACATGCACTGACTTTCAGAGCAGCTTGCAGATGCGGGCACTAGGCAGATGTTGGTCGTGGTGGTGTGTAGGGATGTGAGTGAAGGAGAGTGAATGCCTGCCTGCAGTGGTAGCTGGAGGTGGTGGAGCTTTGCCAGCTGCCTGCCCACCACTGCCTGGCCCCCCACCCCTCCAGGCAGGAGGGACCTCTACAGCTGAGAGGAACCTGACTGCAGGAGCTCTGCCGCCCTCGAGCTTTCATCCCTGCAGAGCACAAGAAAGGGCATCACACGCACATGCATACAGCAGAAAGCATCAGAGGCAGGGTACCTTAGATGTGTATGTTAGGCACAGAAATCATGCTTTCTCAAACAGCTGATTTTAGCATGGATTAAGACTCGTAAATAATTCTGGATCTACCAAGGAGTACATAAGAATTGAGCATTGTTGAAGTACTTTTTCTTAGCATTCGTTTTTGCTTTCTTGAGTCTCATCTGCATCTTGTGTCGTCTTTGTCTCTCTCAAAATGTATTTATAGAGAACAAAACACTTACCCGTCAGGGGTTCTTTCTTCAGAAAAGTTCATGGTTTAAACCAGAGTGTTAAATGCTGCCTTATGTTAAAATGCAGCTCACGTTAAATCAATGCATGACTCATTGCAAAGTGTTTGGCTCCTCTCCTTCCCCCTTCCCCAAACAAGCTAACATTTAAACATCCTCTTGTATTTCAGAGGAAATCCTTAAGACAAGTTACTGGGGAGGAAAAAGGCAAAGTCTGCAGCAGAAGTGTTGGATTAGATACAGCTACCTCTCGCCCTGTAGAAACTGGACAACCATCTGATGAGTTTCACCTATCTCCTTCTAAACAATGTTGGATCAAGGAGGGATCCTCCCAGTATGGAGGCTTTCCAGGATTCAGTAGCAGTGATGGAGTATTAAGGGAACTGGATGATGGACAATTTGATCAGGAAGATGGAGTCACTCAGGTCACATGTATGTGATAATGTAAGTAACTGTGTCAGATGGACATGTACATAATTCACTTAAATGTTTAAAAAAATCAAAACCAACAAAAAAATCCCAACCCAACATACTACTTCAGATGCATTGGTATAATCCTATGACTTTTCCCAGACTCCTTTTGGTTTTTTTATCTGTTTCTTTGTTGTGTTAATCCTACTGTAGTAATAATACTACTGCAAAATAATTTGGTTTTCTGTCTCTCTTTAATAGAGTAACTACATGACTGGGTGCTCTGCTAACTTGTTAATGCTTTTGACAAGCAAGGAAGCAAATGCTGCAAAACAGTGACAGTTTGACTTGTGTGAGAGAGAAAGGAAAGAGGATGTGTTTAGTATTTTCCACAAGCTGGAGGAGTGTTATGTTTTGGGTTTTTAAGGGTGTTGTAAATATTGGTGGGGAAAACGAACTGTCTGGTTGTTGTTAAATTTTAATGTAACTTTCACTTTACTTGCCTTGCGTGAGTTCAAAAGCCTAAAGAAATTAAGTCTTATGCTAAAGTGTTAATTTAGGCTATGTTCAGACTTGACACATACAGAAAACCTCTGGAGGCTGTAGGCAGACACTTGCTTCTGTAATATAACTTTACCTATGCAGGTTTTACCAGCATTCCTTGTATATCTAAGACAAAACCTATCTGAGCATATAGCTTGTGTAATGATGTATTCATAATTTACTTACGAGTGGAAATTAAGAACCACCCACCCCCTGAAAGATAACTTGCAGTTTCTGAAAAAGTAGTTTGAGAAACTCACTAAAGCAGCATTGACAGCAGCGTGCACAGTGATACTGATAATGCATAGGAGGAGGAAGTAGGCTAAACTTACTAGGCAACATTAGGTCATAGACTATATACAAATATGCTGATGTATATATCAAAAATTTCTCAGCTAAATGTATCTCACACTGGGTGAGGTGTATTCGAGTGCATCAAATACCAGAAGGAATGGTCAGAAGATGAAGTTGCTGTTGCTTCCATCCTCACCGTGGGGAGGAGCTGCTTGCATTAAGGGAGGTTAACGCTGGCAGGGCTCTGTGGGCAGAGGCATAACAGGAATTATTTTTACGCTGATGTCTTGAAATTGCGTTTTACAGAAGAGAAGTTGAATAAAAAGGCATCTCCAGAAGGTAAATGTAAGGATAACTAAAGACTGCGTCTTTCAGTTAGTTTTAGAAGCAAAAGCTAATAGAAAATAATTTGGTCAAAATGAGAAATTGGAACAGAACCAAGCCAATGTATTCACACCACTTCTCCCAGTGTTTGCAGTACAGCATGTGCATCGCCCAGGGATTTTGATGCCTGTCCATGTGTGCTGTACTGCAAACGTTGAGAGAAATGTTGTGAATACATTTAAGTACACCAGCCCACTCCCCTGGGGTGGTATCCCACCAGCTGCTGCGAGAGCCTCCCTGTCCGCAGTGGTAGATGCTGACACTGAACACAGTGGGCAAAATGCCGGTAACGTGACTCCAAACAAGCACCCCAGGAGATGACCAGGATGGTGGAAGTCAGACTGTGATCTTGGTGGCAGGGAGCTGTGCAGAAAGAATGCTGGCAGAAGCTGCTTATTTCAGTAACCAAAAAGTAACTCATGAAAGAAAAAAGTTACACTTGCTATGATAAGCAAAAGTAGTACAAAGCCCTAGTGGTATTTCAGTTTATTTTTACAAGGCAGGGGAAACCCTTTCTACTTGCATGGGTGTCATAGAAGGAGCTTGAAACAATTATTGCTTTGGAGCTGCTTCCCAATTTCATTATGAAATTATTGTAGGCAGACTTGTTGTTTATTTTTTTCACTTTGGAAGAGCAACTCTAACAACTGCTTGTGGCAGGGTTGGGGTTGTTTTTTTTAAAAAAAAAATCCACAGCCCTGGAGCTGGAAACATTCCTTCGACTTGTTTTTCCTCTTGCACATTGTTGAAAAGGGCAGCTTCCATTTTCTCATTTGAATTTCTTAAGAAAAATGCTGCCAGCCTGGCAAGATAGTTCTGAATTGTGACTGTTGTAAGAGCCAAGTACAGCCAGTAGGGCAGCAGGAGGACCGTGCACGCTGCGGGGAGCGATGAGAGCGCAGGAGGAGTACCTGGGATAGCACGCACGGTAAGAAATCCACTCTTGACAAGGCTTCTCTCCCTGCTT
Organism: Ibycter americanus; assembly: GCA_035590275.1. NCBI lineage: Eukaryota > Metazoa > Chordata > Aves > Falconiformes > Falconidae > Ibycter > Ibycter americanus. The sequence goes on from JAVJGI010000064.1 coordinate 1,268,411, forward strand.
TCCCACCAGCATCTCAAGGTCACAGATGTGGGGCACAAACCTCGCGTTCATTCCTTGTCTGGGGGGGCACCACATGGAGGAGGATCGCACCACTAATGGGGAGGGTGCTGGACTGGGTGTTCCCTGCAGAGCCTGACCCAGCTGCTGCTGCCTCATGCAGCCATCTCCTCCATGGTACACAGATACATAAAAAAATATGAAGATACACATTACATCTGGCAGAAAGCAAGTAACTCTAGCAGATTAAAAATGGAGTAACAGCTGGTCTCGTGCAACTTGGAATATGTTGCTCTCCTTGAAGTATTTGTCATGAGTTATCCAAAACTCGTGTGTGTGTGTGTAATTTTAACTACTGGTGGTTCTTCATACAAGTCAACTTGTAAAACCGGCAAAAATTGGTCAAAACCCCCTAGCAATTCTAAATATTCCAAGTTAAAGCTCTCAAAGTACATCAAAGAAATGACCTTTTGTAAAGAAGTATCCCTGCCTAAGATGGTTAACAGTAGCGAAGCCTAAAACAAAACTGTACTACAACTGTTTAAATAAGGTACAATGTATGTATAAAGTAATAAATTTAATGCAGTTAACCTTTCTAGAATACATTTATTGAATAAAAAGAATCATTTAACTTTTAACTGAGATCTTTTTATATCAGCTGTTGAGAATACAGAAAATTCAAATAAATTAGTACCTTCTCTTAAAAGAACTTTTCCCCTTACAGTTAGCGGGATGTACACAAGGGAGATTCTGTTTTGGAACAAGGGTAGAAACTGAGTATGCTCTGGATGTCTGGTACATTCTAGAATATGCCCACTTTTAGCAAAAAAGGCTTTTCTTCTTGAAGTGAAATAAAGCCATATTCCTTTTCAGTAGCCCACAGTTTTAACTGTGCTTTAGTCCTTCCTCTTGAATCTCACAGGTGTTGTTGACTGTGCTGCAAACCTCTGAATTTCTTCCTACTCTCTGTAATTCAGTGTAAATATGCTAAACTGTTTCTTCTGAACCTGCTCAGCGATTCCTCTGTAGTTAAGGACAGCTGGGTTTTTTTAATGCCATTTGTCTCACAGTACGTACAATTGCCCCTGCTGTAGAAACTTTAACCTTAGATTGTCTTCCTAGCTCTCTGTTGTCTTTCACCTCACAGGGCTACATTTAGGCTCTGTATTGGAAAAAAATAAACAAAATATACTTCTTCGCCTGGGGGAAAAGGTCAACCTGCTGGGAGCCAAGATAGAGATCTGTAAAGCGAGTGGCACGGAGAGGGTAGCAAAGGAATAAATTCCTCAGCATTCTCTGTTTGATAGAAGAACTCAAGGGAATCATGGCAGCGGTGAGTAGCAGGTTTGAAACGAAGCACAGCAGCTGTTTGGCTAATTGTAGAACTCCTTGCTGCAGGATGCTGTGTATAAAACTACACGCATTTGAAAGGTGACTGAAAAATTCCCAAAAGGAAAAGCGTCGCCCTATTCTCTTGGAAAGTCACTGAACCAGGAACTGTTGCAGACTGGGAAAGCTGGTCTGACTGACTGCGTGCTTGTCCTGTTCTTGAGGTTACGCTAAGCACCAGTGCTTCATCCCTGGTGGGCAGGTAGCTGAGAGCATTCCCTGCTGCAAGGCTTTCTTTCCAAAATCGGGGAGAGTAAGTTGCTTGCTCAGCCTGTGTAAGAATTACCTGAGTTCGTGCACTAGTTGAACACAGAATAAGCCACCCATCTTCCTGGGGCTTGGGTGCTGAAGCAGAAATAATTGCAAATGCTTCTAAAATTATGGAAAAAATCTTCTATTTTGTTCTTTGTAGTTAAAAATTCTGAAAGCCAACTCTCTCTTACTTGGAAAAGTGAAAAAGGGGAGGGTGCATCTTGGGTATAGAGAATTCTGATTCAAGCTACTTGTTTCATCACCCAGTCTTACACAAACTAGAGCATTAAGGTATGCCTTCAGTAGTGTTGTGACCAGCACCATCCATCAATTAAACTAAGTTTGTAAATCAGAAGAGGTGTCAGAAAGAGTTACTCTGGCAAGACTTTTGTATGCTCCTATTACATATGTGTACATATATACACATACTGTGCAGTTTTCATTTTACAAGAACGTGTTTTACATACTCATCTTTTTATTGAAAGAATTGCAAGTCAGACTTAAGCATGGATGCATTCTCTGACCAAAAAAAGTAAGTACACATTTATGCAATCACAGGGCTTCAATAAGGAGCCCATGTGTTTGAAATGTAATGGCAAAGTCCCTTACCTGTACGTGACAACAGAAGTGCCCTGCAACTCTTAGAAAGAACAAAGATAGAGAGCAATCAGTGCTGTTTGTGAATGTCTGCAAAAGATTGTTTATGCTTTCTGACGCTTAAATTGTTCGGAGAGGAGTTACTTTTCTAGTGTTTACAAGCAGGAAGAAACAATCAGCTGTAAAAACAGTTTTGTGCCTTGCTTGTAATTGTCAGAACAGTTTATTTACATACCTGGTCAACTGCAATGAACTGCTGCTTAGCTCCTGTGTTTCTGGCTTGTAAAATACTATTTTCTTTCTGCAAAGCCAAGATCTTTTCTATAGTTCTGGTTATATAGTAATGGCTTCTCACCATTAAAAGCACTTATCAAATCAGCTACCAGTTTCTTTATTACGTTTGTCTCATACTGGCATTACATGGGTTAGACCAATGTATACCTTTCCTCAAGCTAAAGTTACTTTTTTGCATTGTTGCCTCTACGTCCATACACTCAGGAGGCAAAGCTTTTTAAGACTTACAGCCACCTACGAGAAGCTGATTAGGTGTTCCTTGTTCATAATATGTTAACCTTTTGAAGGTAAAAAGAGCAGGTTGTGGTCTTGGAAATTCCCTATGGCTTAATTTAGAGAACAGCATTAGTTAGGATTTAGGGATTTTTTTCAAAGCCAAATTCCTGTATTGGAATTCAGACAACTGGCATGAATTAAAGTAGCGAACATTCCTGACCTCCAGTAAGTGTAACCTGAAGAGACAAAGTGGTTCAGAGGAACTGGTCTGGTGACATGTTCTGATCTGTTTAAGCAGATGAAAGTTTGACAACATGTGAGAGAACTAAAATCTTTAAAGTAGCAAAATCACCGTGGCTGACTTGTTGCAAGATAATGCTAAGCCAAACATCAGGAAAAACCTCAGTGACTAAGGAAAAAGCCATTTGAAAGTTACTCTTTGCTTACAATACAGCCTTGCATCTGTGATGTGCTGTCATAATGTGCTAATTTTGGTACCTGGAAAGTCCTCTGCCAGCTCTCCCTTACTTCTCTTAATTGTAGAACCAGCATTTTGTGATTCGAGAGATGTATAAATTTGAGGTCTGACTTCAAGATGCTAATGAATATTGTATTTTTCTACTTTTGAAAGAAAAAATACAACTTCTTCAGCACACCTTGTAGCAGAGATGGGAGAGCACCGAACTTTCTGTTGGAAGTACGCAGTTGGCTGCATTCTTGGACGACATGAAAAATGAGAAAAACTTGCCAAAATATAGCGGTATGGATAAAGAAACAGTTTAATTTTATCCTTTTTTTTTTTTTTTTTTACAATATAGTTCAAAGACAGTCTCAGTTTCCCTATTATGTAGAGTCTAAATTAAACCTGTTAATATTTATTAGACAAATCAATGGTTCGCTTAGGCTAACTGAAGTTTTATGGTACCATTCAGGCACATGTGTGTACACAGTACTCATGTAAACAATAGCAAGGGAAAATACAAGCAGTGTTTCACTTAGGCCTTATATAATCAGCTTAGTATATAGCAAGTCAACTTTACAGTGCAAATCTGAATGAGAATAAACAGGATCAAAACTTCCCGAGTTTTGTTTTGAAGTGAAACTCTTAAAGCATAAGAGGAAGAAAAGAGGTTTAAAATTTTAATGCAGTCCTGAGCACCACATCATTTTCTTCAATTTTGTAGAGGAGATGTAATTAGCAACACCAGTTACATGGTTTTGCCTGTCTCAGTCAGTCACCGTGGCCGATATGAGCATGCAGAGTGACCGTACAGAAGAACCACACCATGGATGGCCCTACAGCCGACTGTAACAAAACTAAATACATTTTACTACCTCCTGAATACAGTTGTCCTACCTGCAGTACAAACTTCGAGATACCTATTAAAATCAAGTAATCGGGTCTATACGAGGCAAGTTATAGCTAAGTGTATAGACAGTGACTAAAGCTACTTTCACTCGGACAACATCTCATGCAATTACCCTGCTGACAATTAAATACAATGATAAACATGAGACAAAAAGAGCTGCTGAAGAATACAGCTATTGAAGTACTTAAGCTTAGTCTCTCTATTTTCTCATTGTTTAAATTCCCTTTACATCCAGGTGGTACAGTTGCTTGAGGTGTGCTTGATTCATATAAAGAAAAATAGAATTTAAGGCATGTTCAGTATATTATGACAAAAGACTTATTAAAAATAGGTGGATTCCCTTCTTCTTTCCAAGTAAGTATAACGTAGAAAACAAAGTGTAGATTACCAAAAGCAGCTGAGTTAGCCCATTCTGACCTGCTTAAAGAAACAAAGAGGGCCCCTGGCAACCTCAGAGAGAAACAACCAGCTACCTTCTTAAACAGCTAGGCGAAAGTCATTTAGCATAAGAACCCTGCTAGTGCTTTTAGACCCTGCATTCATGTATGCTTAGCTGTATGTCTGCTATATTCATCTCTAAAACATTTAATTCTATCATTCTAGACAAAACACAATTAAGCAGCACTCATGGAAATTGTCAGTTATTGCAAATCTGCAAACACAACTTGAACTAAACATCTGATAGGGAACAGAAGCGTGAATCCAAATCTGTCAAAGAACATAATTCAGGTGGACCAGGAAAAACAAATGAAGGTATGCTGAAAACACAATTAACTCTTGCAAAGAATCAGGTTCGATATTTCAGGTACTCAGAAGGCTGTTACTAGGAATACAAGCAAAGACCGTGCTAGTGTGTTATGTAGTGTAACATGAATATTTATGAGGTATAATCTGTAAGCAGTTGCTATAAATATGCACAGGTATAAGCCATTGACTTTTCTGCCACAGTTGTTGTTTAGAGAAGTTGTGGACTGGAGAATGGCAGAAGACGGTGCAGAACCTGTCCCCTGCTGTACACAAACCTCCATTGTTAAAAAAAAAAAAAGTCCAGAAAGTATGTTAGATGTGTGTCAAGAATATATATGTCCAATAGCATACTGAAATTGTCCTTTTGGTATTACTAGTACTATAGATCCTATTAGTATTTGGATATACACATACAGGAATGTGCACATCCAAAAGTAAATCTTCAAAGCCATCTTAAAAAAATAAAAGCTAAATTAGGAATAAGCTACACTGCAAGAAGCTTCCTGAAGAATTATATATTTAAGGTGATAATCTTTGAACTAAGATGTAATATAGCTACTGCATTAAAAAATGGCTTGCTGTGCAATCTTAATCTCACTTTTTTCCCCACCCAATCAGACACCTCTTCAGGATTGTGATTCAATGATTGTTTAGCAGCAATTTTAGAGAACTGTAAATTCTTTTATTAACAGGCATTATAAACAGATACTACTACTTTTATTTAAAAACCATGAGTGCCACATTGATGAATATACAGCTCATGAATAACTTAAAAGTATTTCCCATATTAAAAGGCAATGCACACAGCATACAAAAAGTATACTAAACAAAGCTATGAGGATACGTGATTGAAGTGTCTAAAATGGTATATACAGTACGTAATTAATGTTTAGATTCAGTACAGGCTTCTGTACTGCCATTCCCATCATGCCTCGCTCTCCCCTGACACCGAATTTTGCACTTCTTCTTCCAAAATTGGTACAATCAGGTTATCCTTGGACATCAGATTATACTTCATCACAAACTTAGTGAACCGGTGACACAAGAAAGTTTCATTCTGGAGATGAAAAAAGGGGAAAAAACAATATATGCAGAAGGAATATTTCAAACAATTGAGGACAACACATTAAAAAACCACCTGCTTGTATGGAATTGCCTCCTTAGATTTACAAGTCTTAGAAGTAGTAACACTTAAATGGTAAATTTATATTACTTCTTCTAAATCTTTACTGCTTGCTTATAGTTACTGCAATTAACAAAAAACCGTGCTGCATTTCAGGCTTAAGTCACAGCTCAATTCAACAGCACTTAGACAAGAATATATTCAAGTAGCAATGCAGTCCTGATCCACCCTCCAAAAGACAGTTTTAAGGTATTGTGAAACTCCTCCTACACACACCATCCCCAACAGCACGGGGCACAACCATTCCATAGCTGTTACAGCAGCCTTAACTGGGAATGGACAGAGCTTTCCTCTTACATCCAGCTCTAGCCCCCATCTCCTTTCTATCTAGTAATTTCTCCTTTTCCATTAAAAAAAAGTTGGAAGTTACTGGAGGCATGCAGGCTGCCACCAGTTACTCTGTTTCCTTGTGGTTTTACTGTTGTAATTCCTTAACTGTTACGTAACACATGCAAACGGGAAATACATATATGTAAGCTGTACAAACTGTGCCAAGTGCATGAATGCATTCAGGAGTCTGTAGAACAAGATGAATTTGAGTTGTCTGTACAAAATCTCTCAAATTCTGACCTTTTATCTAAATGGAAGGAAAACGGTAGCTGGGTAAACTATTTATATAAATTAATTTTCATTTACATATATGCATGTGTAATGCAACACAGCATTTCAATTCTTATAAAACTAATCACTATAATCAATACTTTAGCTTGAATGCAGATCTTCTGGTAGGACTAAAAGAAAATGTGTAATACGATTGCATCACAGCTATAACATCAGTAAACGCCCTTCTTTCAAGGTGTAATTTGAAACTACTTACTTCATATTCATCAAATATCTGCCGGTGATGAAAATAAGCGTGTGAAAATATTCTGTAAATCCTTCGGCACACTGATCCTAATTTGGCTACAGAGGATTCCTTTATGCTAACCCTGTAAGCACCAGGAGAAAGGTTACAAAACAGGTCTACTGAAATGACTACTGAGATGCATGCTGGCATGAATTCTCACTTTTAAATTATATAACTGCACACAAAATTTAGACCCAGGTGTTGCAGATATCTGTGTCTGCATTTGCTTATTTTTGAAAGGAAAATGAAAATGATGCATACTCCACATCTTAAAATTGTACTCTGGCTGCAAAAAAGGTTGTGCCTGTAGTTAAACATCATCAGTTATTCTGGTAATGGCTGGATTTCTGGTTTTGAGCATTAATGGGTAAAGGGAGAAAGGACTTCCAGTTGTACCTCCTCGCCCATACTGTCTTCCTAGAGAAGCACAATTTTGACTTCCCCAATCAAAACCAGGTTTCCGTGGGCTGCCCATTCAGGACACTCAGTCTTCTGCAGTCACTGATGTCCCACAGTAGATTGGTGTTGGCTTCTGGAGGCTGTCGGTGCCATACTGTTTTAAGTCCTTTGAGTCACTGCATCTCTCTGAAGGCCAGTCTGTTATTTAGGTTGGCACTACTCCAACAGAAGCCCCATAACACACAAAGATATTAGTAAACAGTTTCCACCTAAAAAGCACTTGTCAGCTCCAGTAAATGGCCAACTATTTGAACAGGTAGGAGTTCTTCCTTGGCTTAGAAGTGACAGTAGGCCTACCAACAAGTGACACATGCGGGATTGCTGGTATTTTCAGCAGTAGAGCAGTAGCCCATGAAAAACGGATTTATGCCTTTCAGTGTGCTTTCTAAGTGTTTAGGTGCCACCTATGTTTAGGTGCCACCTACTCCCTCCCCCCCTACCTCCTCCCAAGAGAATGTGTTTTTACCTGCTAGGGAAATATTTATTGCTATTCAGAAGACATGCAGCTCCATCAAGTGTGTGTCTGGTGTAGTCTATAGCAGGACACTACAAAAATAAGACAGTGAGCACACGTTATGAGTGCATGCATGCCTAAACATTTTCATGTAACTTGTTTCAGGAGAAACATTTTAATTATGTTTCCTGATGCTTTTAACTTCACTGATCATTTTTATTCCCAGAAGTTTCACATAGCTTCTCTGAAGGTCTAACTACATTTCCTCCTTAAGTGAGCCATTTCTTTCCCTGTTTCACAACCCGTGTAAATTATTTCAAGAAAAAAGTCACTCTGGAAATGTGATTATGCATCATCTCCTTAAGTAAATCTGTATTACAAGAATACATACTGCAAGTACACTGAAAGGAAAGACAATCGTTACCTCACAGTTCATTTGTTTCCCACACAGTGCAGCTGCCAGACACTTTCTTTTACAGCCTAAACTGGTAACACATTATCAAAAAAATGCAACCAAAACAAAAAAAAGCCCCAAACCTGCATCTGAGGATATCAATGTTTTTTACCTTGGCAAAGAAAACCAAAATCATTAGCGTAGCTAAGTGTATGGCAAGCTAAGCCCTGGCTCTGTGATCAAGTATGTGCAGAGGAGAAGGAAAAAAGTAAGGGTGAACCAAGGCAGACTGCAAGAACAGGAGCGTCTGGCTATTTTCCATTCCCCAGTTTCAGGAAGAAGACTTCTCAGTTGTACATTTTTATCAGCAGTTCAAGGTTGCATCACCCCTATCTGACTATTAGCTGATAGCTATTATCGACATGGAAAACGGTAGGTGAATGATGTGTGTTCAGAGATGAAAAGCAACCTGCAGTTCTCCGGTCTAGCTGAGTAAATAGACTTACTGCATGCCAATATACTGAGTGGCGATGAGGGTTAAAGGAGGGAGTGCGGAAAAAAGTTGGCCTTCAGAGCTAAATCAAGGCATCTCAAGAAATTAAAAAAAAAAAAAAAAAAAACAACTTACAGGAGCAAAACG
>JAVJGI010000064.1:1292601-1314635 GCA_035590275.1 Ibycter americanus
GCTGCCCGCTGCCCACACTGCACTGCTGCCCGCTGCCCACACTGCACTGCTGCCCGCTGCCCACACTGCACTGCTGCCCGCTGCCCACACTGCACTGCTGCCCGCTGCCCACACTGCACTGCTGCCCGCTGCCCACACTGCACTGCTGCACGCCCTGCCCGCTGCCCACACTGCACTGCTGCACACGCTGCCTGCTGCAGACGCAGCCACGGCCCCTCCGTGCCATTGAAGCGTGATCATAGCGCACGCGCTTTTCGTAGGGACAAAGTAAAATTAATTGCATTGCTGTGGAAGGCGCAGTGTGTTTGTTCAAGCGGTTTGAAGGTTAAGGGGATGTGCATGGTAGGTTACCGCGCCTCAGCTGATGGCCCGTAGTAGTGCAGTAGGTAATTTAACTACATCATGAGGTAGGTTAACTAGCATGTGATTATTTTTTAAGTTTTTTTTTTTTTATTGTAAACGATGGGTTTGTATCACTCTGCTTTTAGTATTAATGATACAAAAGCAATATTGAAAGTATTGGGTTGAGTTTTCAATTGGCGGCTAAATGTTACCAGCTTAAGTGGAACCCTGTGGCAGTGGCGTTGCTTTCAGTTGCGTGTAGGACAGAAGGTAGTGTATGGCACCCTGTAAGCACTCCATCTTTTGGAAGACCAGCTACTGCATTCTGCATAGTCATGCAGTGTGCAGTAAGGCTTGAAATGAGGTTCCTTTTCAAGGAAGAGGCACTGACTTTCTCTGGGCTCACAGGAGTATCTGTTCCCTGTTAAAGGAGACATTCACACAGACGTGGGCACCGCTGGGCTTGCTTCAATCACAACTCAGAGCTGGGCCACCACCCCAGCGAGGGGCAGAGAACCACGGGACACAGCACAGCTATATACACTTATCATTAGACAATGTCCAAAGTTTTTAGGAGTTTCCTTTGGTCTTGTCAGTTCTGCAAATCCATTGCCTGACCCTGTCCCAATTGATCGTCTATTCGGTTCCAGTCTCTGCCTCGGTTCCAAGCTCCTCCTCGGATCCTGATCTTCTCCTTGCCTGCTTTAACTCACACACTCCTTCAAGCACGCTTAGTCTTTGAACAAGCAACTCCTATTTGCGTATACCAACTTTTCTAACACCACCTGAATTTCTGAGAGCACCTGCGCACACAAATTGATCATCTGTTGTTTCTCTGTTCTCCCACTGATGAACTTAAAGGGGTTTTAAACCAGCCTTGGATTAGGGCTATACTAGGGATGAGGCCTGGTTATGCCAGTTAGCAGCTTCAGCACTTTAAATTTCGTAATTCAAAATACATTTTCTTTAACATCCCTCAGTAACAGCCTGTATGTGGCTGGTCTTCTCAAGGCTGCTTGGCCTCTGGAACATTAGCTTGTGTATTTCTTGCGTGTTTTTTGTGCTGTTATCTTTATTCAAAGGCAAAAATGCCATTAGCTGAGCAGATGAAGGTTAAAGAACAGTGATGTCAGCAAGCTGTAGCTGTCTCACATAAAGGAACAAAGTTTAAGTGTAGCCAGTTAATATAACTGGGGTTTTGGGATCAAGCTGCTGTGTGAATGCCTAAGCGTGGCTCTAGTGCGCTGGCTAAAGGGCGCTTCCTGATGCAACTTGCTGTAACCTTGTGGGATTTTTGTTCCAGTGTTCTCACTTCATCTGCTGTTGTGTGTGTATCTGTAGAAATGTAGGGGTTGTACTGTAATGCCTGATTCTGCTTCCAGCACTTGTAAGAAATGTCAGCTGGTGGGGAAACTTGCCTTTGGCACTGTTCTATATTTAAAGAAACATGGTTTGCAGTCTCATGCAATCTTTTGATGCTGCTACCAACACGGTGATTATTTTGTCAGGACTAGTATATGTGTGTGCTTGGATTCTTGATGTGCAGGACCATTCAAAATGCATGTGCGTTCACCGGCAATGTGCCTTTCCTCAGAAACACAGACAAAGTGTTTGAATGCAAGTCATTAATGTGATCAGATACAAGTAGATCTTGCTGTGCTTGTCCCCTCATAGCTACGAAACACACACTTGAAAAGAGACTATGTCAAAACATAGAATAAAATTGAGGAGAGACCACACAAACCCAAGGATGGTGTACGTGAAGAACTTACCAGTAGCAGGATCTTCCACAGGGTTTCCATAGTCTTGAACAACTTTTAGGTTTAGGGAGGGTGCAGGTCAAATAAAACAGCGGTTAAGAAGCCAGACTATGCATTGTTTTGGCGTGATTGTTTTATAGCACAGTTAGAATTATGTGAGCACTTTCACAAGTTCAGCACTGGTAATTGAAGGTTAACGCTTCTTCTGCAGCATCTAGGGCTGGTTGTACCTCAGAAGCAGCATAGCCTCGTGCGTGGCAGGAGGCCGGAGTTAGTTAACTCGGTGAGGCAGATGTGCGCGGGCTCTGCGCAAGCGAGGAACGCAGCGCCGTAGCGGCAGCGTGGTGCCTGGGAGCGCTGAGCTGGCTGGCTCGGCACGTGATCCGGGCTCGGGCTGGAGCTGAGGCCGCGCTGGTGTGCTGTCCGCTGCAGCCGTGTCCCGGCGGGCGCCGGCGTGGTGGGCTCTGAGCTGGGCTGAGGGGGCTTGTGCGGGGTCAGCGGGGCTGCCGGCAGCAGGTGGGACAGTTGCTCCCCCTTCTGCTCTTGCAGCAGCTCCCGCTGCCAGGATGGCTGAGGGATTCCAGGGCAGCAGGGGTGGCTCCTAGCCGTTCTGCTTCCAGCTCAAGCTGGAATGTGATGGATGGGGGCAGCTATTAAAGCTGCTGAATTCCCATCTGGGCACGAGCAGTCCTCTTGTGCAAGCGTATCTGTCCTGTGTGGCCCGTGGTTTCCCATGTTCACCGTGTCTGGATACGTTGCGTAGGATAGTCCAGCTGCTTAGGTGAAGGCAAGTGCAGGCAAAGAGAAGAAAGGCTTGTTAACTTGCGATGTTTGAGAAATTATTGCGACACATTAACACAGATTGCTTAGGTATTCTCAGTTTTTTCAGTTCTCTTTGCTAATCATTAATAAGGTTTGCAAGTCTCTGCTTTTTTCCAGAACGTGCAACAGGCGGAGCTTTGTATGGCTGTTTTTCAGATTTTGCAAATTCAGTTCATTGCTGTATTGTAGTTTTAGGGGAAAATATCAGTGTTAGAGGGAATCTCTATATTTTTCTCTGGGAGGTCAGTCTTAGTTAATTGTAGACTTCTGAGTCTGTGGTGTTCAGCATTATGGCTGGGGAACGAAGCCTCCTTCTGTGAAAGTATAAAACCTTTAAGCCATTTTTTTCCAGTTTTGCAGAACCTTGATAATGTGTGTGCTTGACAAAAGTCCCAGCTGAAAGCTCTGTGCGAGTGGTGTTTCTCTTCTCCTGTGGCTGTTCAAAAGGATCTTCATCTTCAGTTGAATTCTTAGAGTAACATGCTGTGAGTTGTGTGGCTTTGATTTAATGTGTGTTCTTTGGCACCCTAGGGAAGAACAGTTATCATCGAACAAAGCTGGGGAAGTCCCAAAGTGACAAAAGATGGCGTGACAGTAGCAAAGGCAATTGACTTGAAAGACAAATACAAAAATATTGGAGCCAGATTAGTTCAAGATGTTGCCAACAATACAAATGAAGAAGCTGGAGACGGTACCACTACTGCGACGGTGCTCGCTCGTGCCATTGCCAAGGAAGGCTTTGAGAAGATCAGCAAAGGAGCTAATCCAGTAGAAATCAGGAGGGGTAAATCTTTTCCCTTTGTTTTTAATGTTTAATCCCTGTCTGTATTTCACATACCCCAGATTTGACTGGCTTCCTGAGTAAGCTGCCCTCTTTTTGAAGAGCCACACGAAGCTTCGTTTGAAGAGCGATGCGTAAAGAACCCATTTGCTTCTGTTACGTTACTTGCTCTGAACAATTCTTCATTTTTCTAATCATTTTACTATTTTATACACAGTGAACTTGTTTAATTTGTCATAAGAAAATTCCATTTAAAGCCATTTCTGCATTTAGTTCATTTTTGATAAGTGCATAAAGTTACTGGTGCCATGTAAATAAATTTGCCGTAAACTTTGATCGTGACGGAAAGTATGTCAGGCCACTTCCAAAAAAGATCACTAGGAACACGGATGGCAGCGTGGAACTGGAACTGCCAGGCACTGGTGGTGGAGTGTGCAGGCTCAGCGTGTTTGGCACTGTGGACTTTGATTTGAAATTTAAACTGTTGGGGGCTGCTTTTTCTGTTCTGTGCACCTCGCTGTGTTCGCTCACAAGTATTCCGTTCATCTTTAGGGGTGATGCTTGCAGTTGATGCTGTCATAGCTGAACTGAAGAAGCTGTCTAAACCTGTTACAACTCCGGAAGAAATTGCACAGGTTAGGAAAAAAAAAATTAAACCAAATTTACGTAACTGTTTATCCCTCAGAAAAAATTTTGTCATCAGGTTTAATGGAGTTGGGTTGTGCGTATATGACACCTGAGTATTTTTCTTCATCTACCAAGATTCAGAGTGTGATTCCTTGAATGATCTTCATGGTTATGCTTTGATTTTCTTGAGTTACTTAAAATTTGCAATATTCTGCCTTCAGTTATGCTGCTAACAGATAGTTCAGAAGTAGGTAGTTTTTCTTGCCTTCGAGTTTCATTCCAAAATCTGGTCCTGAGTTGTAAATTTGTGTACTGGGGAAGAATTGACGAGAGCAGAGATGTGTTTGTGGGTGGGAGGTGACGGCGGACTCCTGGGCGTGCGGCGGGCCTGCTGTGGGAGCCTGGGGTTGAGGTGGGTGCCCATCTGGGTCTGGGGCACCGGGCGTGCCGGCCTGCCTGTGCTGCCTGGCTGCCCTGGAGCTGTGAGCCCTTCTGGCGCAGTTCTTGGTCCTGGCGTGGCTGTGCGACGGCCGGCTGCCCTGTCCTGTCAGGAAAGACAGGGGAACCAAAAATGGTTGTTCTGATTTTCTGCCTAGTGAGGAAACAGATCGTTTGTGTTGTGAAATGCGGTTACATGAGGTTACTCTTTCAGGTTGCCACGATATCGGCGAATGGAGATCAGGAAGTTGGTAATATAATCTCCGATGCAATGAAGAAAGTTGGACGGAAGGGTGTGATCACTGTCAAGGTGAGAACTGGCCAGCGTATGGACTACGTGCAAAGCCGCTGTCTCAGCTTTTGTAGCATGTGACATAGCTGCTGCTGCTCACATACGGTATCCCACCATAATTGCCCCCTCCCCAGCTCCATTAGATCGGGGTCTGATTGCTGTTCCCTCTTAATAATCCTTTATTTTGAAGGGAGGCACATAAATCCGATGTGTGGTGTGCAGCCTTTTGTTCTGTTGTGCGTAGTATGCTAAAGCTCTGCTTGTGCTTCTGGTGGTAAATAAGGGAGTTTTAATGTAGACTTTCTTGCATCTAAACAGGATGGAAAAACTCTAAATGATGAATTGGAAATCATTGAGGGTATGAAATTTGACAGAGGCTACATCTCTCCGTATTTTATTAACACAACCAAAGGTGAGTTAACAATAACACGTGTCAGATACCTCACAGTATTTTGTATTTGGCTCTTTTAAGTCAGAATCCGTGGTACCTGCTATAAAGACTTTACAGCCTGTTACGCTGTGTTCCACAGCAAATAGGGCAGGGGGCCCTTCCCCGTCAGAAACTTGTAACTCCTGGTAAAAGCTTGGAGTCTGGGGGTGGTTTTTTCCTTCTCTGCCACAGCATGGACAGTGTCCGTGCTAACATCAGGCTGGCCCTGCAGCACTCCAGAACAATGCAGAATTGAAGGTGGAGTCTTGGAGACAACAATTTGTGTCTTGTTAATGCCGCTGAAAAGAGCGGCAGTTGCTCTGAAGTAGCTCCTTCGGTGTAAGAGAATGCCTGATATGTTTTTATAACCAGGTTGTTCAGATAACGCCTGTTGTTTCTGCAGGGCAGAAATGTGAATTCCAGGATGCTTACGTTTTAATCAGCGAAAAGAAAATTTCTAGTGTACAGTCCATAGTTCCAGCTCTTGAAATTGCCAATGCCAACCGCAAACCTTTGGTCATTATCGCTGAAGATGTTGATGGAGAAGCCCTCAGCACTCTAGTCTTGAACAGGTGAGGCTTAAAGTCCGTGCTTGCAGACAGATACTGCTTGTGTGTTCCTCCTTTTAAAGGAATACATAAAAAAGCGTGTATTTGTATTTGCTTACCAGAGAAGCAGCACCTTTTGTGTGTAGCCACACTCTGTATCGCTTCGGACAGAACTTCAGTTGTACCTAACTGCCTTTTTGAGCAAAACCAGCTTGGCTTATGAAGGGCTCTTCGTTTGCTCGTTAGAGCTGTACTGAAATAATGGGGCTTAGTAACTAAGACTCATTCTCTGAACACATGTGGAGTGTTGCTCTCTGAATTCTTCTCTCCAGGCTGAAGGTTGGTCTTCAGGTTGTTGCTGTAAAAGCACCGGGTTTTGGTGACAACAGGAAAAACCAGCTTAAGGATATGGCAATCGCTACTGGCGGTGTGGTAAGTAACGATGGTTTAACTGGCTTTCTGCTCCAAGAAATGCTAATGGTGTCTACGGGGGAAAAGAATGTGTATGTTTAGGTTCATGGCTGTGTTGCAGGCTGTGTCCTGTTCTTTCAAAGACGTAACAGTAACTATAATGTTTGAATCTTTGCATTTAAAAAAAAATACGGATATTGATAATGGCTGTGTAATACAGCCCGTGCCAACCACGAGTAGTATGTCCTTTTAACTGACCGAAGCTACGCGCCACTTCCTTGTAGCATTTAGGTTGTTAAGGGCAAGAAGGAATTTCAAGGACATTTCTTAGAAACAGCAAAGCCTTCTTGCTGCCTTATAAAACTGGTTGTCTCACAGCTGCCTCGACTCCAGTGTGGCAGATTCAATTATATTAAATGTTTGGAACAGACCGGGTAATTTTCTTCTGTACTCAACTCTGCAAATAGTTGATGTGCTGATTAGTGTCCCTTTATGCTGCCTTTTTTTTGTACACACTTCAGAATCGTAGCATGATACTGGGATCCAAAGGGGGTTATTGAAATAAAACTTCATGTTTAAGCTGACTGGAGTACAAAGTAACAGAGCAGCAAACCCTGCTCTGAAGTCAGTTTAGTGCCAATAGTTGTAACCTCTGGAAACAGGAGGAGGGCTCTGTGATGCAGTGTGACTCCGCTTGCCAGGTGTGTGAACCGAACCGGTCGGTCAGTCCCGGGGGAGCTGGCGCTCCCGGTGCCCCGGGGCGGTCAGGAGGCAGGACGTGGTGTGTTCAGCTGGGCTGCAGCAGGGCGATTGTTTTGCGCTGTTAGCCTGCTCGAGGTGTGCCTGTGTCTATAAATAACAGACTCACATTGGGAGAAGAGGTGAATTGCAGCTTTTCACGTAATTTGTTTCAGGTGTTTGGAGAAGAGGGTTTGAGCCTAAACGTGGAGGATATCCAGCCCCATGACTTTGGTAAAGTCGGAGAGGTCATTGTGACAAAGGATGACACCATGCTTCTGAAGGGGAAGGGTGAAAAGGCTCAAATTGAAAAACGTATTCAAGAAATCATTGAACAGCTAGAAGTTACCACAAGTGAATATGAAAAAGAGAAACTGAACGAGCGATTGGCCAAACTCTCCGATGGAGTAGCCGTATTGAAGGTGAGAAGGTAAACCCCTTCGGAAAGGGGCAGCATTGGTCCTTTATTGCCAGTCTTAAGTTACTACTGTCTGCTTGTCCCATGATTTGGGTAAGGAATTTGGCTTCTTACAGTGCTACGCTTTGGTATTAGAACCTGATGAAATTATCAACTGAAACTGTGTGTTTAAGCTTCTTGAGCACTGAGGTACACGAGAACACTGCCAGCAGGGGAGGGCACGGGTTAGCTTTCTGGCACTTTGCTGTTAATGGCTCCAGCTGGCTATTTAATCTTGTGGCAGCAGTGCTCTCCCACCCGGGCTCCTCAAGCGGGCCTTGACATATGGCTTGCTCGCTGTAGGTTGGTGGCACGAGCGATGTGGAAGTGAATGAGAAGAAGGACAGAGTTACCGATGCCCTGAACGCCACCCGTGCTGCTGTAGAGGAAGGCATCGTTCCAGGCGGGGGCTGTGCGTTGCTTCGCTGCATTCCAGCATTAGATGCCTTAGCTCCAGCCAATGAAGATCAGAAAATTGGTAAGCAAATGGCTTGAACGCATGTAGGGAAGCATTAAGAATAGACTTTCTTCTGCCCTGAGCCTTTGTAACATTAAATACAGATTGCTTTTGGTGAGCTTTTTGTTAACGGATCTCTAGACCCTCATACCCCCTTGGTATGGCAGTCTCTGCTTTGCAGTGGGAAGGAGCTTTCACTGCGGCCCTGACTTGGCTGTGAAAGAACCAGTAACGGTAAAGCAGCAGCAGTAACCCCCTGCAAGGAGTTACAAACCATTAAAGGAAGAATTGAGTTGACCGTTAAGCCATTGCAGACAGACATAAAATCCAGGAATGCCCGAGATGGTGTGGCAGATCAAACGGAAAAAGGCTTTGTGCCCTGTTACAGTAATAATACTCCTTACTGCCTTTTGCAGAAGTAAAACTAAAACGGATGTGAATATCCTGCGAGGACTTCATCTGTTGACAAATGTCAAGTAGCAGAAAACTTTTTCCCTGAAACTGATAAAAGTAAACTAGTGTAGGTCCTTGCTCAGAGGGTTCTCTTCCTATTGATGTCCAGCATGTGAGTGCGTGCCCTTGCGGCTGGAGCAGCGTACGCAATAGGTAATTCTAAACATCCATTTTCTTGCAGGCATTGAAATAATAAAGAGAACACTGAAAATCCCAGCAATGACGATTGCAAAGAATGCAGGTGTTGAAGGATCACTAATAGTCGAGAAAATCCTGCAGAGCCCGTCAGACATTGGCTATGATGCAATGCTTGGGGACTTTGTAAATATGGTAGAGAAAGGAATCATCGACCCGACGAAGGTAGCCTAAAATAGTCTTAACTCTCAGCTTTCCTCCCCCTTCACGTGACAGTCAGCAGGTACTGAGTTATTTCTTTCCTATTTTTAGGTTGTGAGAACTGCTCTGATGGACGCTGCAGGTGTTGCGTCTCTCCTATCGACAGCAGAGGCAGTGGTGACTGAAATTCCTAAAGAAGAAAAGGAGCCGGCGATGGGAGGAATGGGAGGGATGGGTGGAGGAATGGGAGGTGGCATGTTCTGATTCCTGCAGTAGGGATGTATCACGGGCTGGGCTGTTTAAGACTGACAGTTCTGACTTAAGAACTTCAGATGTCAGTGCGAGAGGGTGGATAGTGACTGAAGTGAGGCTGGTGTTTAAAAGAATCACTGTAACCATCAGTTACTGGATTTCATTTAACACACGTGTAATTGTTTACAGTCATTGTCCATGCCTACAGATAATTTATTTTGTATTTTTTGAATAAAGACATTTGTACATTCCTGATAACTGGGTTGCAAGATCCATCTACCAAGGTCCTGATTTAAACTTAATTAAGGCACTTGATATTCTGTTTCAGAATTTGTTGGTGCTTGCCAGTACTAGGAAGAACTTGAAAGCCACTGTGCGTGAGACTAGACAGTTGTGTACAAAGTAGGCAAATATACAGTTCTGTGACCTTTATGTAATAAAACAGACTGCTCGAAAGTTACAAAATGTATCACCTTATTCATCTGCACACAAAGCCATAGACCCGGGAGAATCCCGACAGCCTGCTGCTGCTGCTTCTAAGATTGACTAGAAAGCCCGTACTTATGCTTGGAAAGGGATGGGGGGGGTTTCCCTCCACGAAACATTCCTTTGTCTAGGATGTTTCTCAGAAAGACAAGTGACTTTAATTTTGGTAAGAAATATTGAAGCTGAACTGACGGGACAGTTCTTTGAAATATTAAACAATGCTATGAAAATAAGGCACGTGCGCTGGCTTTATTCTGCCCTGTCTGTGCTGCTTGTTTAACCTGCCGGAACAGGCCCGGCGCGCCTTGCACTGTACGGAGGGAGGGAGAGTGCCCTGAGGGTATGAAGCTGGTAAGTTGCTTTTGCTAAAAAAGGGTTGCGGTTTTTTTTAAGTGTGTGGTTACCTCGCCTCGAGTGTCCTGATCTTGTCTTCCAGCTTTCTGGTAACAGGCGCTCCAGGATTTACTTGGACTCACTGTTGTGCTGGGTGCTGCTTTACCCTTAAAAATGACAGCTTGCCTTGCCACTGACTGCTTTGGCCTGACGCGGCGTCAGCGTGTGGTCTTCTCTGCTTTCCAAACTCGAGTACATCTCATTGTCTCTGCTAACAACGTGGCTTTACAACTTCTCGGTGCTGCAAAACTGACCTCTTAGTCCAGCTGTCACTTCCCCCAGCTTCCTACTTCAGCAAGAACTGTCCTTCACGGACAGGACATGTGACATTTCAGTTGCTCTTTCTGGAAAAGTAAATGGTCTGAAACTGCCTCAGGGCTGTCCTTGTCCCAAAGCATACCTTCCAGTGTTACTTAATACACCTAATTTCAGTATGGAAATGTGGTAATGCAAGGCAGCATACAGACAGGATTTAAAATCTGTTCAGACCTATTCGCTAATATTTCTGCAGAGAGTGGAAAGAGAATATTAGTGTCAGGAACAGAACTACTGAAAACTAACTCAGTCAAGACAGCTGGTACCATTGTAACAGACTGATAAGTAAATGGTGGTGTGGTACTGAAAAAAACCTTACAAACTAAGGTTTAGTGTTGTACTGCATGTTTTTAACGAGACCTGGCTATGGTGTGCTTGTCTGCAGGAAGTGGAGGACACCTGGCTCCCTCCTTGCAGGGAGGCTGGCACTGTGGTGCAGAGTGCTGTGCGTCCATGCCCTGGCTCTCGGAGAGGTAATGCTGATCTACTTGGTTTAAAGTTGTGTTGGAACTGGGAACTGCTCGCATTAGATGAGACGTGCCTGCCATAACCTAAGTGCAGTGTGTAACAGCACGGCAGGTAGGCGAGTTCAGCCTGCCACAACTCCTACAGATAGATCAGTGCCTGCAGCCCAGGCGGCTGAGCCCACCGGCTGACTGCTGCGCCGAGTTACGGCCCTGCCGCTGTTAGCTGGGCCCCTTGAGCTTTACTTCTGAAGCCTTGGTGAGTTTTTCTATTGCAGTTGCTGGTCAGAGTTCAGCAGCAGCTGCAAACTCCTGACTTACCCGTGGCATGGCTTTGAATTAAAAGCACCTGCTGCTGGATGCTTGACAGACAGTTTCCCTTTACTGGGCCAGAGCTGGCTGAGTTGATGCTGTTAAGTTACATTCACACTACTAATAACTTAAACTTGAATTAGTGTTACAATGCTGAAAAACCATAAGCTTGGATAGGGTGGAACTTGCACTGTGATTACACAGACTGTTTGGCAAGTTAATAATCAGCAGCCCGAGATACCTTGTGTTGCAGTAGCTGCCAATTGTCTCTTACTGATAAGGCTTTAAGTTGCACCTGATTGCAGCTTGCACATTCTATATACATCTGGCTGAACAGGTGTTTTGTACAGAACAAAGTCACACACAAAGCTCAGATATGAAACATGCCCCAAAGGAGGAGCGTGGCACCTCTTGTACAAATGAAGTGTACAAACGAGTTTATAAATGGAGGTCGTTAATGTTTTTCCCTTTTATGTCTGATGAACTTCATGAAGCATTAGCTCCCGAGGTATGCTTGTTTCTGGGCCGTGGAGCTTGGATGCTCTTCTTTCAAAGGCAGCTACCATCTGCTTTACCACTTCATCAAAAAATAGTGTAGCGAGTTTTGAGTGTAGAAGCGAACGGAATTCAAAAGAAACCTGTTTAAGAAAATAGAGAAGAATTGTTTTTCCTGTGTCTACCATTGTGGTGAAATGCTGTTACAAATAAGACAACTCTCTTACAGAATCTCCAGTGGGTCTGTGAGTAAGCTGTGGGGGAAAGAACAGTTAAAATGGCGCTATAGGCAAATCTGAAGAAAAGCCTTACTCCTTGGTCAGAGGACTGTCTCCCTTCTCCCTGGGCTTTTCAATTAGAAGAATCCTTTTGTTCAGTCCTCTGAAGTAATCATTTCCATTTATCTAAGCTGTGTTTAACTCAACAAAGGTTGAATCACAAAACATAAGTAAAAGATTAGGGATAACGAGAGCCTGTTGACAAACAGTAACTCAGTTACTTTGTTCACAGAATTCACTCAGGGACAAAAGTTGTCTGAGGAAAATCCTGCATGGCAAGACAGAAGACTTACAGGTAAGTGAAGCAATCCCAAGAGGCATTTAAAAGCAGATCAAAAGCTCCCTATTAAATACCAGCATTTTAAATCAGTCTTTCCATCTTGGCAGCTATAGTTACAGTAGATTCAAACAGGCAGTTTACTGACTAAAGCTACAACTTTGTGTGCCGTATCTCCTACCTGAACACCTCCCACTCGTGTCCTTCACTGTCCTGGCTTGGGCAGTCACTGTCAGAGTACAGATGTACTGGTTAAGTCCTCTGTACCTTGCCCTCGGGCCTCCTGCTGCAGTGCTCAGAACTTCTACATTTTCTTTTAGCTACTGAATCCTGCAGTTAAACTGAAGCTACTGTAGCAGTTAACAGTTACAGCAGGGGAGCAGGGAGTTGGCTTTCTCCACCCTCAAAAGAAAAGGTAACTTATATGTCAGATAGACTTCAATTATGCTTTTGTGCTGTGCTGGCCTTCAGTCTAGTTAAATAACGTTCCCCTAAGGCTATGGAGTTACATTGTTTTGGAATATATGGCTTCCCAAAATGATTACATAATTTTCAGGAAAAGAAACGGGTTGCTCTTCTGCTATTTTCTCATCGCTCCTGCTATAGTGTGTCTTTCAGATTGAGATTTCAGTATTTTCGTCATTCCTGAGAAATCAGCAGATTAAATACCAAATGGAGCAAACACAGCTTTGCTCTGGTTGCTTATGAGTAAAGCATGTTAACTGTGAAACAGCAGTGCAGAAGTAATTGCTTTCCTCACGGACTTAGTATTTAGACTATAGACTTTAAATACTTGCTTAATTCAAGTTTTCTCAACTGATTTATGGCTTGGGTTAAAAGCTAGCTTATGTACTGAGCAGCAGGAACTGGCACTCATTTGCCTGCAGAAATTCAAATACTGTGAGTAACTAACATGCAAACATCCTTGGCAAATCCCATGAGAAACATTTTTCTGAGTGCCTACAGATTCATGTTTACTATTGAACTGTATGGAGTGCAATGCAGCAGTAAGCTGAAAGCTATTAACCAAAGGAGATTCATGTGCTAGTTCACAAATACTCCGAAAGTTCTTTTTCCTATTTACAGAAGGTATCTTTTAAAGCAGAGTATCCCAGTAGATGGCAGCAGGATCAACCCATTTCTCTGTACTTTTGTAGCCTGCTCTGAACCCCCCAGCTTAGTTATGTGCTCAATGCAACACCTACCTGTAATGCTACAAAATGTAAGAAAAAAATGACAGACTAAATAGGCAAAATGGAAAAGCAATAACTTCAGTGGAAAACAACTTGTCTAGGAGTAATAGGCTAAATCTGATACTGGATTTAAAGAGCAATAGTTTTGAGCTGTAGTGATACCCCATCATAGAGTAAAATCTATTATACCTGCATTATAGAAGGAAGGAGTAAGACTTAAAATGCGTCAAAGAGTAAGACTGGAAGCCAGGAAATTAAATTGACCAAACTGCAAGCCAAGCAGAACAGACAGAAGAATACCTACTTTCTGGTAGGTACCAAGAACATTTAGGTTGTAGAATAATTAAAGGAAATAGCAAAGTATGTTTAGTACTTCTCCCTCTCTATTTGATGGTCTAAAAACTTCAGCATGTTTAGAATTGTACAGTGAGAGAGATCAGTCGCTAGACTGCTTCGTGATATGCAGACACCTCACAGAAGACTGCTGTCTCTAAGGGACACTGTAGCAGTTTCCACATGGTAAAGTTTGCAAAAAAATTTTTTTACAGTAGTGACTAAAACTAACTTGTTTTCTGTGTGTATGTATTAAAAAAAACCCCAAAAGTACCAGGCATTAAAAAAAGAAAAAGCAGTTGAAGATAGTATTTCTATGCCCTGTTCTTAGCATGCGGTAGTCATAATGACAATACTTACTGAAAAATCCAATGTACATGTCCTTGGATAGCCAGGGATACCTGGGCTGAAACGCCACACTGTTTCCAAGTGATTAAACAATTTTCCATCTGTGCAGGATGCCTAAAATAAAGTTTACAAAGTCAAGCTACAATTAGGCTTTTACAGATGTGACGAACTGGTATTACTAAAGCTCGCGTTAGCATTTTGTTAGACAGTGAAGGGTGCAGCATTGTTAAAATTATTCTTCTAGTGCAGCCAGCACGAGATCCCATTTGCACTGTGTCGTTTATGGCAAAATAATTGAATTCCTTTGAAGGGAGAGGAAAATTTTTTTGTGGTGAGAGTCATAAAACAGATGTCTACCCTGAGGCATAGAACACCAAAATAATGCTAATGCTATATACTAGAATTCTGAACAACACTGCTTTAAGCAGAGGATGTGGGTATTTACTGGGTTTGTAGATTTTATTTTTTTATTCCTTACATGTATAGAATGTTTTATATACTGATATATAGACTGGTAGTCTTGGGCTATAGGAATGCTCAGCATCAAAACAAACCTGATTGAAAACAAACCCCAAACATCCTCTGTCACAAGATCAAGAGCTACCATGTAGTCAGTAAGACTATATGCTTAAGTTCATAATCAGGTTATATGCTGGCTTTTAGTTACTGGCAAGCGATATTTAACATTTCAGGAGTGCTTGCATACAATCCTCCTTTAAAACAAGAAAGTTCTTGCGGTAGTTGGCTTCATAGTTTTTATGACAATAGGGTCCTTATTTTCACTCATTTTGCTTTTAGCAAATAGAGCTAGTTTGGTGTGCCTATATTTATAATAGAAAAAGATTGAAAGACATATACTTCAAAATAATCCAAATACATAACCTCAATTGGCTTGGAATTTCTAGAGAGAATTTCTCTAACGTTTTAAAACTTTTTTTGCTTACAAGTTCTTCCTGTTACCGCCAGCAGCTCTGCTCCAACAAGACTGCTTATGCTGAATAGGTGTTGTTTGAGGTTTGAAAGCCCTGGTAAGGTAAGCTATCTCAAAGACTAAGCAGCAGCACAAAAATACCTAAATTTTTCTGCCTTGGAATGAAATGCAGTGCCGTGCTACTTCTACAACAGAAAGGGGAGGAGCAGAGGCAAGATTAGACACAAAGATCTGGGCTTGCTTTTCCTGCTGCTCCCAAAAGGGCAGGAAGAATGGAAAAATTACCAGTGTGTCCCGCTTGCTCCCAGCCTTATAAGTAGTAACCTCATTCTGTCCCTTTCTCTGCAGCAAGAGCTGCTGTTACCAGTCTGATTTTTTCCATTGCTCAAGCACTGCTGCTGTAAGCAACAAATCCGTGCTCGTTTCGTCCCTGCCAGTAGCCCACTATGCTAGACCATCATGCAAGCTGCCTTTGCCCAGAGTTTCTGAGGACAGCGAAGTAGTCCAAACATACGACTTCTCTAGAAATGTTCCTGCAGTTATATGAACAGAATGTAAACTTCTAGGAAAAAACATCCCAGCAGAGAAAAGGCTAGCAAGTCTAGGAGGAGGAAATCTAAAGAAACTGTTTTCCTCACCACTTTTGTGGTCTTTCCTGAGACGAGAAGGCTGCCTCTGATGAGTGAATTAGAGGGAAAGAGAGTTGGTAAGCCAATCTGATAGCTATGTGAAAGAAAAAGACCAGTCTTGTCAGGGAAGAGTAGAAAGGGAAAGAAGTCAGCATGTGAAATGCAGATTTCCCTTTGTAGCTGTTCAACTTTAAGAAAGAGAGAGATTTTTTTTTTCTTTCTTTCCAGAATCATTAAGTACCTTGAATAAAGGCACTTTGCATGTTCCTTTTCCAATTTGTGTCTTCCCCTGTACTTAAGAAACCCATTTTCTGTTATGAGCAGTGTTTCTTAACAGGAAGCCTAGAAAAGAATAGTGAAATAGGATATCCAAACAATTATCTTGAACAGCAATCAATTATTGTAATTCCACTAGTTATTCCAAAAAATAGTCAACATCTGCCACATGAAGGGAGAGGCAGTTTTGCTGAAAGGAACCTGTTCTGAGCCGTTCCTTACCAAAATTGATTTGAACATATAAAGCAGACAAGTAGACAGAAGATCCAGACGTTGTTTAAAATTTCTTCCTTGACATTTCTCTTTTAATTATTGCTCTTGAAAAGCTGAAAGGAGGAGAAATACAACTGCTTCTTTCCCAAACAATTCTAAAAAATTGACTTCAAATCCACTCTATCTTCTCATCAATACACTGAATAACAATCTCTTCAGCAGATCCTACACTTAAGTTTAAGACCTCCCATATTAACTAGTTAAAACTGTCAGAAGAAAAGTAATGACATACCAATTTTGCTAAGGCATCAGAAGCTACAGTTGTCAAAGATAACTTTTAAGTCAGTATCCATTTTGCATTTAGAAAGGCTTGGACAAAATTATAACAAAACCAACAAAAACGGTGTATCTTCATCAATGGCTGCTAGTTTCTCCAGGAAAAGCAAATTAAAAAGAAATCTCCCCTCCCCCTGTCATTTGGCATGTTATGTTTTAAAAGCACATTCAGATTTTCCCCAGTTAATCTAAAGTCTTGAAAGGAAAGCAACACAAGTTTTGAGCCATGCAAAGCACTTCCAGCATCAATTTTGTTCTGAAGCAAGACCTTCCTGGAATATTAGAATTTCAACAAACAGAGATTATGGAAAGTTACAGCTAAGAAAAAACAAAGAAACCAGTTACCTTAACTAAATGTGGTCTCACTAGGGTAACAACTGATGTATACCTCTCTACTACAGGAGGGAATCCTATTTCTAGCTGTGCTTTGCAGTATCCAGAGCGCTTTGATAATATATCTGACTTTTTGCACCAAGGAACAAATAGTTTGTAATTCTCCACAACAGCAACAACTTCATACATTTCCTGCATAGAATACCTGGAAACAGAAATATGAATGTCACAGTTACAAAGTAACTTCTAATTCAGTATTAAGTTTCAAAAATGGTATAAATGGCATAGGCAGTTTGGAAGGTGAACATACAGTCACCTGAAAACGCTACCAGTGTTTACGGAAATCAAAAATGCAGCTTTGCTAATTAAGAGGAAAAAAGGGATAAACTGCCAAAAGTCTTTGCATAAAGAAGCAAAACACCACATGACATCCAGCAGTAAAATTAGCGAACAGTGAACCTGTGTCTTCTACTTTCTGCAATATCAGGTAAATATGCATACATTTCAAATGGAAAAAATAATGTTTCCAGCACAGCTATGTTTCCATTCAGGTAGATCTTAGACACTCCATGTAAAGAATCCACACTTCATGGCTATGAGGAAAAGATGTATCAAAACTAAAGTACTATATTTCGTAAGGCTTAAATAGAGGAACACTGCTCAAATAAAAAAGCTTAATTAAAAAATTCGTGCAATGGAAAATCCTCACAGCATGACAGAATGGCTGAGGTTAGAAAGGACCTCTGGAGGTCATCTTATCCAGCCCAACTGCTCAAGCAGGATATTGAAATCAGATGAAAGAATACGATGGCAACATTTTAGTCCACTCTGCTGTAACACAGCAAAGCATTACGACGCTATGGTTTTTAATTTTTAGTTCTGACTCAAAAAAGAACTGAAGCACATGCTTCATTCCATCTGTGTTTAAAATGAAGCATATGTTCAACAGTACTCAACAGTGAGCATTATTGGACAAAGGCTCTTTTTTAGTGACTGTGCAAACTGTTGCAGTTCAGGAACTATCACATAAATGAATGTTCAGCATAGTAAAAAACCCTATGCTAATAAACAAATAGTTCATGCTATTGTAGACCCGAGACTTGGGGGCAGATTCCAGTCTCATTAAATGAACTGGAATTTTCCCACTAGCTTTAAGGCAAACAAGATTTCAAAATAGTTTCTCATATGCCTAAGTTTCTTCATCAAACAACTACTTATTTTCCTTCTTTTAAAGAAAGAAGAAAATCTTGAGAACTACAACATAATGTAAGGGCAAACATTAGCATGCATATGGGACAGAAAGGAACAGAGTTTTCACACCTGTTGGTTTATTCCCATTTCAGCAGATGAAATTAATAGTATAGTCTTCCCTTTCAAGGCTCGTTTTGTTTTATCATGGAATAGAAGGGTTATTTCTGCTGTTTCTTTCTATGGGGCAAGGGGTTTGGGTTCCTACATTTTTTACACTCAATTTCAGACTGGAAAAGCCTGATCTCTACAAATTCTGAATGTCAAAACTCTCTTCTAGTCTCTGGCTGGGCAGAGTCATAGGGGCATGTGTCCTCAGGGGTGCTCAGCCTTTGAACTTCTAGTGATTTGGATTAATCACAGCAAACACAAAATCAGTAAGCATATAAAGTCTCTTTCCACACTTCTATACAGACCCTATAATTCTTCTTTCAGAATATTCTTTTCTTTTGTTTACTAGTGGTGCAGCAATGTTGAAGAAAGTTCTTGAGAAGGTGTGGCTCGTTACAGGTACTTGCAAAGGAGAAATTCTGGTCATCAGAATACCACAAGAAGCCAAGTGCCTGAAACAGTGAAAATGCTTTTAGACGTCTTTCGTATCAACAAAATAACAATACATTCAGGCAAGACAAACAATCTGTTGTATAACGTTCCAGAAAATGTCAGAGTCAGATGGAAAAACAAAGGCTCCCAACAGTACACAAACTGTTAAAAACACAAGGGGGACTTTTCCCCCCGCTTTCCTTCAGAGAAACTAAAAATAGTCCCCAGTCAGAAGAAATGTAACTGGCAAAGTACACAGGGCCTCATTAAACATTGGCTTGGTGGCAGCACGAGTTCATGTACAAGCCTCATATGCACTTACTTTGCAGAACAGGCTTTTTTAATAGCAAAATCAAGGCATAGTCTGCAATACTTTACCCTTTTGGAATATGCAAAAAAGAGGAGGTTCTACTTGCTATAATCCCTCTGCTGATATCCTTCTCTTAAAAGGACAGTTTCATTTTGAAAGTCCTTTCGGAAAGTGCACTGGTTATCCAGCTTTCAAAATTTCCTTCAGAAAATTTAACACAAAACCTTGGACACAGTATTTTCATAAATAAAACCTAACAAATTACCTTTAAAAATGCTAGTAATTGTCAGATTGCACCTGAGTGTTCTCTGTGAACATCTACACTAAAATCTAACATTCATTGTGATTAATAGGTCTGTTGTGCTAAACTGTTGATTTTGCCTAGATCAAGTCAGTTAAGATGCAAAATGCTACGTCAAACAGTCTGAGTTTTGGCAACAGGAAGTTAAAAATGCCACTGTTTGCTGTCAGTGATTCTACAAACATGAGCTAAAGAGCAACCTTGGTCTTTTACTGTTCTTTCTCTAATTAAACAATCAGGACTGTACTTCTGGATTCACATAGTCAAAAATGGAACCAACCTTCCCCACTTAGCGTTAGGCTTGTTGGTTGTTTTGGTGGGGATTTTTAGCACAATGAACAGATAGATGCATTTTTTTTTACTAACCACCAAAGTAGCCTAGCAAATTACAGTTACCAATTCTAAACAATTAAACTTACTATTAACAGCATGACTTTGAATTCTAAAGAAACACAGTAATAACCTGGGACTGACCGCATGAGCTTATATAGTCACTGCATTAGAAGGCAGGCAAGCAATAAATAGGTATTTAGAGGAAAATAATCATCATCATCAGCTGAATAGAAACAATATGTACAGACCTTTAGAAAAAGAAATAAGTGACTGTGATATGAAGCAAGATGACTGACTACACAGGTCATAGTCACGGCAGCTGAAAAGGAATTAAGATGGGACAGAGGCATGGTGTCAAAATTAAGGAAGAATAGGTGGACTTTACAAGTCTTCAGACCACAAAGTCCGTAAATGTTTGCAATTGTAACTCAAGGGATGTGGGACATGGTCTGGTTTTTTTCCATGCAGATTGGACAAGACTGTTAAGGAAAAGCACTGCTTTGACAGAAATGCTGGAAGGATGCCAGTAACATTGTAGCTGCCTCAACCGGATTCATAGAAAGTGTTCAAATGTTTGGACCAGACCTCATTCTGGAGAGCTAATTTAAATTACTTTCTGCACCTGGGGCTATGTATAATACACAGTCCAAACTAGTTGCCAGGTTTCTTCTCTTGGTTTGTTTTTTTTACTGTAATGCTATGTCGGTATATTGTTTCATACAGTTTTATCTAGACTTGTTTCAGCCACAAGGCTGAGAAACAACCCCTACAAATAATCTTTTAGCTGCTGTAAGACAATGTCCTTTTCACAACTACGTTGCCATTCAAGGAAGGTGAGGTTAAGAGAGGTTATAATGCTAACAAACATGGTGAGACTTCATCTCTCTCCCGATTTTATCAGAAGAAAAACAGACACTATGAGAATGTGCTGGGCTTGGTCCTAGTCCAGGAAAGCATACCTCCCCAAGAAATCACAGAAGCATAGATTTCAACAGACCATCACACATGTTTTTTTGTTAACCTGATCAAGGCTGCAGAAGAAAAGCCAGGTCCACACTCAACTTCAGGCACACCTACCACCTCTGTATTAACCCTCTGCCAGTAATACAACCACGTCCGCTCACACTGCTCTTACTGGCATCACTTGCTGCTTTCTCTCTAAACATTTGGGTACTGATCACAGTATCACCTGACTTCCACCGCCTGAAAAGGAAGCGTTTACTGGTGTATGATATGCATGCATAAGTGACCTAGAATCAGTGATTAATAGCTACAAAATTTTCTATGCCTACAGAGGAACATGTGTTTGAAAAAGGGGATCTTGAACTCCTGACTGCAGACTGAAATTAGTGGTGAGAGCATGCTGGGGCAATTGTGTTTACTATTACCCGAACTGTTACTTCCCTAAGGTTAGTGATATCTGATGGCTATTTTATGGTCTGCAGGCATGAGTTGATCTCATTCAAATTCTTTGTAAACAGCCGTTTGCATCTTTAAAATGAGCGTTGCTAACAAGTGCCCTCATTAGCATCTCAGTCTTAATAAGCACAAGAGGCTAATTTACTACCTGAGTCCTTGAAGTCTGCTACTCAGCACAGTAAGGGGTCCACCAAGTCAACAACAGATACAGAATGTACACCAATGACAACCGCAAGATGTGAAAGCAGACCCAGCTTCAAGGCTACAAATAATACAGCGCCGGTTTGGATTCAGCTTGCACTTGCTGAAAACCATCTGCCAAGATTCTTGCGGCTTACACTAGAAACATTTTCCAACTTAGTTTGCAACCAGTTACCTTATACTGAACACCCTCCCCAGTAACTGATTCTACCCTCGAGACTAATAAATTACTTTAAAAAATAGCCATATTGCTTACCAGGATTGAACTACTTTAATATTGCAAACGCATCCTAAAGATTAAAACACAAAGGATATACAGTAAGAAATGCGGTCCAAGTAAGATGACATTATACCACTGCACAGTAACAACTATGCCGAGCGACTGCTTGACATCCGACATGGTGAACCAAGCCCTGTGCCACTTTTTTGCTGTTTTTATGAGGGTGACAGTAAGACTTTGAATTTAACAAAGAAACAGCAGTAGTGCTGTAACAGTTGTGACAGGGGAAGCTTTTTTTTTCCCCTGAGATTTTCAGATTGCCCTCTCTCTCTCTCGCCTGCTTGTTCTTTTTCTTGCAGGTACAAGATGGGCTCTCCCAGAGCGCGCTTTGTTTCGCAGGTTGTTCCAGCCACCCTCACAGGTGACCGGGGATAAGGAACTTGTTGCATTATCTGAGGAGGAAAAACATCTGGGCGCTTTACTGTTTTTAGTTTCTTTTACGGATTGCTCAAAGTTACGCAAGCGGCTCGAGCAAAGAAGAGGCAAGTCAATCATCTAAAACTCATCCGCTCTCCGCCGGCACCGGCCGGGCCGCCTCAGGCGCCCCTGAGGGGAGCTGGGGCGGGGGCCGGGGCGGGGGCCGGGGCCGGGGCAGGGTGTGGGGAGCCAAAGCTGCCCCAGCCCCCAGTGCCGGCCCCCAGCT
>JAVJGI010000064.1:1329670-1366973 GCA_035590275.1 Ibycter americanus
TGTGTGGCCGTGTCGCTGCGGCTCCTGGCGCTTGGTACCAAGCGCTTTCTTCACGGACAACGTCTGTGGCTTGCCCTGCTCCTAAGTAGCTTCAGGCAAGGGAGAGTAATTTTTAGAATTTTACCGCTTCTGTGGTTTTTTTTGCCTTTGGGTTTTTAGGTGTGTTTCTGTGTATGATAGGTGATCTGCTGCGTTTTGTGCTAGTTGACAGCTGTAATTCGCGAAGCAAAGAGTACCGCCGGCCGGTGGCTGTGCACTGTGAGGTAGGCAGGGCACCCAGGCGTTCCTCGCCTTTGGGAGCAGGAAGTTTTGCGCTGAAAAAACTTTTCAAATGGAGAGGCATTATCTCCCGTGAAAGTGAGGTTAATGTAGTCTTTAACACTGCAGATCTAATTGAGTTTATGGATGAAGAAAAGCTTGAACTGTTGTTCTCACTTTTAAAAAAATTTAATTTAATTCTATTTTTTAGCATTCTAGAACATCTTTGTAGAATTACAGAAACTGCCTTTTTTCTTTATATCCTGTGACGTGCATAAGGCTTGTGTGAGATACTTACCCAAGTATTATCCATCCGAGTATTACCCTTCACATTATCCACACATAACTCTGCCTCTCACATTACCTAAAGAGCTTTTAATAATTAAATAATAGAGGAGTAGTTGTTGGTTTTTAGCTTAAATTGGTTATTTATTGAAGCAAATGGTGATCTCTTGACCTTAATGGAAACATTGACATGCTTCCAGTTGCCTGTGTTTTGATTAGTGTTATCAGAACAGGTTTTAAGGGGTGGTGGCGTAGGTAGTTAAATAAAAAATCATGTATAACTGGGTATGATCATGTAATGCTGATCTTTCCCAACGTGGAGGTATTAGCTGAACAGCTTGATTATTTTTCTTCTGAGTTCTATCCTATCTTACTTTCTTCAGTTCCTGACAGATTTTCCAAATTGAGTTGTTACTAAATTGTCTTAGAAGATTTTTTACATCTTTGTACTGTTTGTTAAATACT
The DNA here is from genome assembly GCA_035590275.1 of Ibycter americanus. Classification (NCBI taxonomy): domain Eukaryota; kingdom Metazoa; phylum Chordata; class Aves; order Falconiformes; family Falconidae; genus Ibycter; species Ibycter americanus. The sequence continues at coordinate 1,330,679 of JAVJGI010000064.1, forward strand.
TCTTGATTGATGTGTACAAGACACAACTTGAAAGAGGTCTGAAAACAGTGTGGATTGTTTCAGTTAATAGTTTGAGGAGGAACTCTTTGTTATAGGCTGGGAAGTAAAGTTTTAGATGGCAGCTTATAAATCCTCAATAAATGCTTGAGTTCTGAATGCTGTCTAAGGCAGTTTTTAATTCGTATAATTTTTTTCTTGCGCAGAAGAGATGTCCAAACGTAATAGAGAGACTTAACATGTATGAGAGTGCTAAAGCAGCTAGAAATAAAGGTGCATGGGGCAAGCTAAACGTGCAAAAATATGATAAGGCATGAAAACATAGAAACTGTTTATGCTGTAAAATACTACTTTAGTACAGGATCTGATTAGGTTTTGTTTTTTTTTTAATGCTGACTAATGTCTTACATTCCAGACATTGCAAATAGACCTACATGTATGGTAATGGAGTGTGTATTTTGAGAAAGGCTATCATGATTTGGCTGTGAGCTGGATTTTCAGTGATGTTGAATTCAGATATGTTGAATCTAGTAATATTCAACATTTGTGGTAACTTGTAACGTGCACAGTTGATTTGAAACTTACTTCTTTTAAAATACCAAAATATAGTAAATAGAGTAAAATACAGAAAAAAGAATGATCAGTAGGATATTATCCCCCTCCCTGCCTCTGCCCGCCCCCTTCCCCCCCCCTTTTTTTTTTTAAATCCCGCTCCCTTTACTGTATCTCTGTCTGACTGAAGTTTGTTTTAGTCCTGGTTGACTAAAGCATCCAACAAGTACTTTGCTTTACACAATGTAATAAGCTTTGTGATGACTCTTTCTTAATTTGATTTGTATTTAAGTGCTTTGTTAAATAGGGTGTGAGCTTTTTCAAGAAAATGCCAGTTAGATCATAATGCATAGCATTAGTTGAAAACTATGGTGGCTCTAAGTGTGAGGGTTTGTTAAGTCTACACAGGGTCTATAGGGTTTCTTTTGCGGTATAGATAACCCAGCAGGTTTTGCTGTAAGTAAATGAGAGCGCTGCTTAGTCTGCAAACAGTTGTAGTCATTCTAATTTAGAGGAGGAGACCAATAGTAAATGAGACCTGTACCCTCTTCAGTAAATGCAGCTATTTTAAGCATAAAATAAGAGAACAATGTCTTAGTATGTAAAGTGTTGGTAAGAATTATTAATAGGAAAATATTTTTGTTCTAATGCTTTTGCTGCAGAAATCGCACAATTGATTAATAGACTCTGTGGATGGTAGTAGTGGTGGGAGCCCAGGGACAAGCAAATCTCTGTGGCCCATCCTGCATGGTAGGGTACTTATTGGTGCTTTATTTGGCTGAGCTGCAAGGTCCGGTTGATTCAGTGGACAGATGGTGGAAAGGCTTTTGCATTGTAGGCAAGATCTGTAGGGGTTTTTTGTGTTGAAGTTGGTTACAGTTATGGATGCACAATCAGCACTTAATATGCTACTAGAGAGGCAGTGTGTTCTAGTAACTGCTCTTTAGCAATAAGAAACAATGTCATTGTACTCTAAAAACACTCAGTGTCAGTACTGTTGTCCTTGGTAGCAAGGGAAGCTTCAGGTATTCCCTTTCACCCCGGTGCTGCATTGCACCAGGCTGCAAAAGAATTGGGAACTTGATCTGCTCTTTGGAATAAACAGAAATAACCAGAAAATCTGTGAGAGAAGTATTTGAGTTGTATTGGTTCCATAGCCACACCACAGGACCACCTCACAAAAATGGAATACCTTAAGATGACAGTGGTAAATGGGATGCATGTGGTATGCCTCTGAAGATGATCAGAGACCTCTGCAGGCAAGGGAGGGATCCCTAATTTGGCAGTTGCTTCTTTCTGCTGCTTCTCCAGGGAGTAATGTATTGCGGAACAGTGTGTCTCAGGTTTTGGACTCAGTGGAATCCCCAGTGCTGTGCAGATTTTAGGAGGAGCTCTGTGAACCTGGGGGCAGGATTCGGCAGGGGATCATGGCTAGCAGCATAAGGCTCTTGTCCGGTTTCAGCTTCTTTGAGTTACAGGCAGATACCGTGAATTTCTGTAATGCAGAGATGACTGTCCAAGTTACCGTGTGCTAGATATCTGCAGAAGTTCAGTGGAAGCCCTTAACTGGCTGGAGCAAGATTCTCTTTATCAGCTACTATAATGTAGCTTCTGTGCTTGGGACTCGTGATGAGTTCAGAAATGTGCTTCTGCTGCCGAGAGAGGCTGTGGAGTCTCCTTCCCTGGAGACATTCAAAACCCTCCTGGATGCGACTCTGTGCAGCCTGCTCTAGGCGACTGCTTTAGCAGGGGGTTGGACTAGATGATCTCCAGAGGCCCCTTCCAACCCCAACCATGCTGTGTGATTCTGTGATCTCCAGAGGTCCCTTCCAACCCTGACCATTCTGTGATACAGTCCAACCCTCCTGCTCAAGCATGATCCTTGGTATTCCTTCAGCCATGAAATGCAACTCATGGGTATTTTTTTAGCCACAAAAATAATTGTTTACTGAAATTCACATTGTATGGATAATTGTCTTTACATACCTGCTGAATCAAAATTCAGATGGAAACAGTAATAATTTTCAGGGAGTTAGCTGTGCCTTAATATACCTACATCACAATTACATTTGTTGAAGACAGTTGGATTAGTGTAACTTACTTTCTTGTTGCATTACAACAGGTAGGAAGAAAGCATGGTTTAATTTGGTTCCTTCTTTTCTGGGTTAACAAGTTAATGTTCTCTCCAAAAGTAACAAATTTCTAAGGTCAAACATGACCACCAAGGTTGATTAGAGTCAGACCTTGGTGTGTTAGAAAAATGAAAAGGCTCCCATTTGTCCTGTTTGAATGGTAAGCTTTTTGTTATCCAGAGGCTCTTCAAAGAAGGTGGTGCAGGCAGGAGCAGTCATGAGTAAATAACATTTGAGCTGCCAGAGTAAAAAGAAACTGGTCTGTTTTTTGTTTGTTTTGTTTTGTTTTGTTTTTGGGGGGGAGAACTTTGTTATCCAGTGGCATATTAGAGAGTTTTTTTTCCTTTGTTCAAAGATGATACACATTTGCAATATATTAGATAACACAATAGAGTGGTGTTTTATTAAATGTTCTCAGATTTGAACAGATTTGTTTAAATTAGCAAAATGAGTTTGTTAATTGGTTATAACATTTTAAAAGGCTTTTAAAATGAGAGAATTGCATTCATTGGGAAAGTGTTGTGTTAGTGTAGTGTTGAGAAATATTACTGTGGTATAAATTGCCTTCTCTGCTGTTGCTGTTGGAAGATGAGATACATTAGCAGTTGGTTTTGAATAGCTTGCTCTATGCCATACAACTGGAGTAGTCTGTGCTGGATAATACTGTAATAATAATATAAGAAAAAGTTGCTTATAAGCGTCATGATTTTATAGTTTTCTGTGTCATATTTTTTATTACTTAGAGATAATCTTTGAAATAGGGTGAAAAACTCAATTTGCTCTACATAGTAACATGAATATTACATTTTGAATATACGTGTAAAAATTTTTGTGTGTGTGTTTTTACCCTAGATATTGAAGCACAAATTCGAGAAATTCAAGGAAAAAAGCCTGCGCTTGATGAAGCACAAGGAGTAGGGCTTGATTCTACAGGATATTATGATCAAGAAATTTATGGTGGCAGTGACAGCAGATTTGCTGGATACGTCACTTCTATTGCAGCAACTGAATTGGAAGATGTAAGTGATTTTATGTATTTGTTTACGTAGGGCATGCATTCCAAGTATTTAAAGCCATACAGCACCAAATATGTCTTATGCAAGAAGCTCATAAGTTCTAAGTCAGGCTTGTATGTCATTGTGCTTTGAAAGTCATGTAGGCCTAAGCAGAAGACAAAAAGTGGTGGCCTGGTACATAATCAGTGTCAGCCTTGACTGGGATAATTAATATTGTTCTGTTGTTGCTGCCAAGATGAAAAATGATGGTGGAAAAAAAAACCTAATAAAACTTGGGCCAACAAACTGAAGTGACTGTTTTAAGATTTCTATTTCTTTGCATGCAATTTCAGAGCAATTTTTGAGAATTGACTTTTTCACTGTATTATGTTCTTGTGTATCCTGCTTGTAAAATTTTGTTAATTTCTAATGTCAAACATTTGATCACATTTTCAGTTGCAGGAGCAGTAAGAGACTACAGTTCTGACTGTAAATACATAGGCAACTACAAATTAAATGGAGTGAATGATATTTTTAAGAGGAATGAAGATTGTTATGTTCAATTTAGTATTAGTTGATACATTTTTTTTTTTTCTCTAGTGACGTATTATATGTCATCTGCAGATTTATGAGAATTCCCTAATTAAAAACTTCCATTACAGGATCTCGCAAAAATCAGTTCATACTTTTCAGAGCAGTTTTTCTTTTGGGTTGCTGTAAATCATTGCACAGAAACTGGCTACTGATAGGAGGAAATGGATAGTGAAAGCAACTAATGCATTCTGAGTACTTATTATTGCTATTGTGATTGAGAAGATATAGCTTAATTAACATTAATATATTTCTGAAGTTTTCAGTTTCTGAAGCTTTTTTTATAGGGTTATCTACTGAAGTTTTGTTCTATATCTAGCTGACTTTTAAGAAAAAATGGTTTGAATTTCTGTTCACCAACTTTCCCATACCAACTACGGAGCTGTATCAGTAGTGGTAATGTGAAATACAGACTTTTTGTATAACTAGTGTAGATGGCATACTTGATTAAATGTAGCATATTGCAGAATACTTGAGTCTTGTAGAGAAAAAGTTGTCTTTTTAGTGATGTGGGTAGGTTTATCTGATTCAGCAGTTTGGGAGTAATAAAACAAGCTATATGAAAAAGCTTGCTAAAATTTAGAATTAACTATTCTAGTTGTCTGGTTTAATCTTTTCTGTGACCACAGTATGTTAATTTGACATTAGTTTATCTAAATATAATATTAACACAACAAATTTGCCGTGTCTTTTTACTGACAGGATGATGATGACTACCCTTCTACAAGTTTGCTTGGCCAGAAGAAGCCAGGGTACCATGCTCCAGTGGCATTGCTTAATGACATACCACAGTCTACTGAACAGGTACGTCTTAACTGAAGGCACAATAAAATACTGTTGTAGGTATTAAGGGCAAGAAGTGTCAGAGTGTTTTCGAGAGCAGGTCTTGTTTTCTGGATTTACATACGAGGTGTATGTAAAGGGATATTTTTGCTTTAAGCTTGTTACTACTTTAGTTTAGAATTCCACAGGGTGATAAAAATTGGTACTTGTGCGTGTAAAGGCAATGTGGGTGTATACACTATTAAAAATATTTTTTTGTAGGTCACATAATTCAAAAATGAAAATAACTGGAAAACTTAATGTCCTGGACTGGACAACTGGAAAACTAAATGTAAAATTTAAAAACGTATGAAGTAGCATTAAATCCCCCTGCCAAAAGAAGGGGAAAGACTGACAGCATGGTAGGCTTTGATAACAATTTGGTAACAAATGAATAAACTTAAAATAGCAAATTTTTGTCTGAAGTTACTTCATAAGAAATTCTGTGGTTAAAAAAAAACCAAACCAAACCAAAATTCCAGTCACCGAAGTAAAATTTATATTAGCATAGTGTTTTGACATTCCTGCATAGCTGAGATTAAAAATAGAGAGTAATACTGAAAACAAATACAGGCTTATGGTCACCAGACGCTTTTTGTGTTGTTCTTCACACATATGTGACTAACAGGCTTTTTTCGGTTTTTAGTATGATCCTTTTGCAGAACACCGTCCTCAAAAGATTGCAGATCGGGAAGATGAGTACAAAAAGCACAGGCGGATGATGATAATTTCCCCTGAGCGTCTTGATCCTTTTGCAGATGGTAATTTCTTTTGACTTTTCTATACCCTTTATGAGATTTGTTGTCTGTAATTGTCTTTAGCCCTTTGATTTCTGTTGGCATGCTTGTAAACTTAGTTTTGTTTTAAACATCCCCTTTTCATAGAGATTTGGTTGAAAACCTAGATGCCATATTCTTCATCTTTATAATACGAATTTTCTTTCCAGGTAGAAGGACAAGAAAATAATGAGCCATTGCCATAGAAACACAAAGGGTTAAAGGTTTCTCTTTTCATTTTGTTTTGGGTTGTGCATTATACTTTGAACAGCTTGTGTATTGAGTGCTCAAATTCTTTCAGTACCTTGAAAGTTTTCATTCCAAATCATAGATTTACAGGGTTACTGCTTTTGAAATGCTAGTTCTCAAAATAGAGCACCTGATTCTTACCATCCTATGTAAACTTAGGTGGTATAGCTAAAAGAAACAAAAGCATATGTAAGACTTTGATACTATTAATAGTTCAAGTCTGTTCTGGTAATTTGAGAATGCAAGTCAGGAAAAGGGGTATTAGTGGGTCTGACAGAAACTTTCTTCAGGTGAGTGAGTTTCACGTGTGGCAATAAGGTGCCTGTTGGCTTAAAACTAGTAGCTATTTTGCAGGTTTTACAAATGAGAATTTCAGCCTGCATGAATTAATAGGGATATTAATTATTTTACTTGCTTAATTGTAATTGATATAAACATGTATTGTCAGAATTCACAGGCCCATACTAACTGTCCTTAATTTCTTTCCTACAGCAGTACTGCTATATGCCAGTCCTGTCTGCATTCTTAAGGGTGCAGTTCAACACATCCTGTGTAGATTATGGTGAAAAAGTATTCCAAAGGAAAGTCCTATCAAAGCTAGTGTCAGAATGACACAGCCAATTGGGCAATGATCTTCAGCATAGAAATGTTAAAGAAGTTTATTTTTTTTTCCCTAAATTATAATGCTATACCACTTGTATAGCAAACCCGCACATTTTTCTTAAAGAAAAGTGTTTTTCTTGACAAGTCTCATTTTTATAAAGTTGGGCTTCTTGTAAGGTATTTAAAAGTTTAATTAACGCAAGATACACAGCATAAACCAACATATGGTATACAAAACCCATTACCTGTGAGTATCATTGTGGTGGTATATGTACTGTATTGCATTCAGCTCCCAATCACAATTGTACCTTGAGAAGACAAGAGGGGGAAAGTGTCATCAAACAGTTTTTTGGGGTTTTTTGTTTTGGTTTGTTTTGGTTTTTTTAATGAAGCCCTTTTACAATATGACACTAGAAGATCTGGGAGACGTGTCCAGATTTGTCAAACTTATAAATGGGTCTATATGATAAAACATTTTGAACATTACTTAGGTATGCAGTAGTTATTTATAGTCAGATAACAACTAGGATTTAACAGCTTACACAAGGTAATGTTTTGAATATAAATATCTTTCCAAAGTGTTACTAATGGTAAAGAGATAATTTTCTAGGCTTCTATTCTGCTGCTTGAAGTCAGAACTGCTGATGGAGACAAAGGCACGAAAGTGTACGTATTCCGGATTAGCAACCCAGGAACCCATCACTTCTGAAGACTCTTAACTGTGTTGTCATTTTATCATTTATATCGGCTTTAAAATATTTGTTTGAAACTGCAGTAGTTATGTTTGTGTTCAAACAGGTTAAATTGATCAGCAAACTGAATAAACGTAAGATACATGTAATTTTTAAAATTTTCAATCAAAAAGTAAAATTAAATGATCATGGAATAATATAATACTAGAGCAGGACAATAGAAAAAGTCAGTAGTTTCTGCTTATCCAGTACTCATTGTGCTCTATTCCTGTTGCTGTTCTCTTCTGCAGGAGGGAAGACACCAGATCCTAAAATGAATGCCAGAACGTACATGGATGTTATGCGTGAACAGCATTTAACAAAAGAAGAGGTGTGTGGAGGGAAGGGTTTTCCACTTGAGCTTTGTTTCATTTTACAGCCTTTGAAAGCATGTTAAGGAAGGGAGAATGGAAGTTCTGTTGACTTCTTGTCTTAAGAGTCCTTTTCTTTGGAAAATCCTGTTCTTTGTGTGTTGAAAGTCTGTAGAATTTAAAGATGAAAGTTTTGAAAAAACATGTGTTCTATACAATACCTAAACAATGGAGGGAGAAATAGTCTCAGTGTATTTTAGTCTGGATCTTTTTTATGGCACATGGACTTTTTGTTAATTTTCTTTCGGAGGATGAAAGACAAAAGCTAACAGTCACTGAGCGGTATTTAGTGTCAGAGATGTTTGTTTTTGTGAGCTCTGTGTAGAGCGAGTGCAGGGGAGGTTTTAAAGGGCTTTTGTTGAAGCACTCAAAACAGATGTTGCAGTACTAAGAACTGCTGCAAGATTGACATTTGATTTTAAATACTAAAAGAAAAAGAAAAAAAACCTAAAAATACACGCTTTATTCATGGCTATTAAAAACTCAAGAGGTAAGAAGGTACTGGTTATATAATCAAATTTCTTGTGTAATACCTACAGTGCCACGTTGTTAATTGGAGCAAGAGGTTGTAGTTCCAGTGACCTCTGTAGATTTCTATTGGTTTACCCTACTTGACTTTCCTTAATGAGGAATTAGTTCATAATTTTGACAGTCTTAACTGCTTATGGATCCATTGATAAGTGAAAACCAGCCTGGGTCAGTGTGCCGTTTTAACAGCACCATCTCAGATTTTTAAATAAGGATTTCAGGGCGTTCTTATATCATGGGATGTAAGTCAAATGAACACATTTTCTAACTCATCCACCTTTAATTTACTGAAGCAGAACTTGTTTGAAACAGATGTGTAATGATTTTTAGGCACAGATATAGGTAGCAGAAACTGATAGCACTCAAAGTTCTCCATGCGTTTGTGTGTGTTGTAATAATGGCTTTTATAAGAAATACATTTAAAAACAGCGCCTCCAAACATATGGCTGCTTTGTCAGTACAGAAGAATTTGAGAATGACCTTGAAATTAGAACAGTAGCTAATTGCATGTTACTCCAGCAAACCTCTTTCTTATGTTTGTCTCTTTCTGCCCTTGAATAGAGGGAAATTAGGCAACAGCTAGCTGAAAAAGCTAAAGCTGGAGAGCTTAAAGTCGTCAATGGAGCCGCATCTCAGCCACCTTCAAAACGCAAGCGGCGTTGGGATCAGACAGCTGATCAGACTCCTGGTGCTACACCTAAAAAATTATCCAGTTGGGATCAAGCAGAGGTAATAATCCTAGTGTTCATCAGCTTATCTACAGAAGACATTAGTGCTAATCCTCTTGAATTTCAGAAGTACCTTATTCTACTGAAAATGAGTAACTAGCAGTCTCTTACTGTGTAGTATGAGAGAGATTAATACTTTTGGTTTTGTCTGGTATAGACTCCTGGACATACACCATCTCTGCGATGGGATGAAACTCCGGGCCGTGCAAAGGGTAGTGAAACTCCTGGTGCCACACCAGGCTCAAAAATATGGGATCCGACTCCCAGTCATACACCAGCGGGAGCTGCAACACCTGGACGGGACACGCCCGGTCATGCAACACCAGGCCATGGAGGTGCCACTTCCAGTGCACGTAAAAATCGATGGGATGAAACGCCTAAAACAGAAAGAGGTATTTATGGTGAACTGGAAAACGCATAATACGTTTTGAATGGTTAATTGTATAGGATTTTTTCACCTTAGGTAAACAGCAGCTTTGGAAGTGTGACATCTAGTGGTTGGTGTGAGGTGATGTTTTTGTCTGAGTTTTGTAGCATTGAGTTCTGCCTGCTAGCTTAACTCGCGTCTGTGAAAGCACCTCAGCTCAAAAATTCAATCAAAGCTTTGTGGTATGTCTATTGGTAGCTTCAGGTTGGGATTTTAATGCGTCGAGGTCATAGTAAAGGAGCTTATGTTGAATTGCTTTTGGAGTACACTTGTGTGTATTGTTTTTGAACTGTTGATTTTTTTGGAAGAACTTAGCATTAAAACAAGTTTTGGAAGCATTTTCTCACCTGCCTAATTTGAATTAGGCTCATGTGTAATGTAATGGTGAAACACCGTTGTTCCTTAATGCTTTTTTATCAAGGAAGTACATGGAGTACTTTGTCCAATTTCTAGAATATCTGAGTTCCTGGTCTTTTTTAGAATCTTATCTATTTATGCTAAGACTCAACGAGATGATACATACTTTTTTTCATAAAATGAAGTTCTCTGTTGGATGTTTTTAGTGTAATGCCTGTGTTTTTTCAATATTTACCAAGGCAGTCTTTTTGTCTAGTGTATTTATCTGATACTTGTCCTCATGTCTACACAAATCAACGAGATAATTGAAAATGGGTTTGGATATTGGTACTATGGTTGGAGTGTATACTGTTCAGCTTTCTGCAAAAATTGTTTTGTTTTTTCTTAGATACTCCGGGACATGGCAGTGGATGGGCTGAGACGCCTCGTACAGATAGAGGTGGTGACTCCATTGGTGAGACACCAACCCCAGGAGCAAGTAAAAGAAAGTCGCGATGGGATGAAACACCTGCTAGCCAGATGGGTGGCAGCACTCCTGTTCTGACACCTGGCAAAACACCCATTGGTACACCAGCTATGAACATGGCAACTCCTACACCAGGTAAGCCCAGTCCATTCTCTGAGGCTTCGCTTTTGTGGAAATGAAGCATTTACCTTTATATTATATTTTGAAATAGACTTCTGCCTAACATGTTCTCCTGCCATCAGTAGTACATGCTCAGTTTACCATTTTTAGTGCCCCCAGCAACTAATTTCTGGAGGGGAATTGAGACGAAGGTTATACGTCTGTTCCTGTTCAGTTTAGTTGGTAAAAAATTGATGAAAGGCTCTCTAAAAGTTTGACTTCTTACTGGCTACAGTTTTCAAGTGCTGTGGAAACTTTGGCTTGGGTGCACTTCAAGATTAAGTAAACAAGTCCTCTCCTTCTGCATATAGAAGATTTTTTTCTTAAATCCTTTTAAAATAATTTTTAAAAATTTGAATGTAGGTCATATCATGAGCATGACTCCTGAACAGCTGCAGGCTTGGCGCTGGGAAAGGGAAATTGATGAGAGAAACAGACCACTTTCTGATGAAGAATTGGATGCTATGTTTCCAGAAGGATATAAGGTAATTCATCTGGATTAAAATACAGCAAACCATGATCTGGTTTTTCTTCTGCCGGGGGATATTGATTTTTTGTAAAATGTTCTTATAACCAAGTTGTCACAGAAATAGAATGTTTCACCTTAAGTGTTGATTATTGATTGTAGATGTTTGTTCAGTTTGGTTACTGATTTATTGTAAATCCATTAGAAAGGGAGAACGAAAGGTGATCTCAAAGGCCAATCAGTCATTATTCTGCTTGTCAATGTTGGGAATGCCTGTCAAGGCTAGAAATGAACTCTGAATGGATTGATAGAATTATTAAGTCCAGATGTAGAAAAACATAGAAGAGAGTCACAAATTCTAGGTCAGCAAGTATGCTGTGTTTATACAGATAGGAATTGCTGCTTGAATATTTTGTAAAGAGACTTTGAAGTTTATTATTCAGGCTCTCAGCAGTGGAAGTGAGCTTTCTTCTGAAAGACTCTCAATACAGGATAAGCACGGATAAAAACTGGCATGGTGAATTTGTTTGCATTGCTGTGAACATGGGATCTAATGTATGCAGTAACACTCACACAAATCCCCAAACACATAAAATGGAAGTTTAGTAATGTTTTGTATTTGATGCCTTCCTCTTTTTGTATATCTGTTGTGATAAAATAAATTTTACTCTTTCTTCTGTAGGTTCTTCCCCCACCAGCTGGTTATGTACCTATTCGTACTCCAGCTCGCAAGCTTACAGCAACTCCAACACCTTTGGGTGGTATGACTGGATTCCACATGCAGACGGAAGACAGAACTATGAAGAGTGTTAATGACCAGCCATCTGGCAATCTTCCGTTCCTAAAACCAGATGATATCCAATACTTTGATAAACTGCTGGTAAATGAGAATTCACTTGTGCTGATTAAAGTTTCCTGATTTCTTTTGAATATGTAGCAATGCTTATTTATGTATCTGGAATTATTTGTAGGTTGATGTTGACGAATCAACTTTGAGTCCTGAAGAACAGAAGGAGAGAAAAATAATGAAATTACTTCTGAAAATAAAGAATGGCACACCTCCCATGAGAAAGGTAAGATGAATTGTCAGATGCGTTTTATGTAATTACATTTTTCCAAAATCTGTACTTGCTTTCAGGTTTAGTTTCTGTTGTCCATGGGATTCTCTTTAAGATAATCTCCCAAATTTTGCTATGTGTTGTCGTTTAACCCCAGCTGGCAACTAAATACCACAGAGATGCTTGCTCACTCATCCACGGTGGTAGGAGGGGGAGAGAATCGGAAAAGTGAGAAAACTCGTGGGTTGAGATAAGAATACTTTAACAGTTGAAATATTAGTATAGTAATAATATAATGAAAAGGAAAATAACAACAACATTAAAAGAAACACCAAGAAAGACAAGTGATGCATATGAAAAACAATTGCTCGCTGCTAACTTTCCCCATAGTTCATATGCTGCACGTGATGCCATACAGTGTGGATTATCCTTTTGGCCAGTTGGGGTCCGCTGTCCCGGCCGTGTCCCCCACAACTCCTTGTGCCCCTAAGCCTGCTCACTGGTAGGGTGGGCTGAGGAGCAGAAAAGCCCTTGTCTCTGTGCCAGCACTGCTCAGCAATAACTAAAACATCCCTGTGTTATCAATACTGTTTCCAACACAAATCCAAAACATAGCCCATGCTAGCTGCTGTGAAGAAAATTAACTCTATCCCAGCCAAAACCAACACACCTGTTTAGTGCTTTTTTCCTCTTCTGTATCTGTGTGGCTTTTTTTTGTCACTCAATGTAATTCAGTATTACTGCTCTTTGTACAGTAACATCAGTCACTAAATAGTATATGGCCTCGCTTTTTTCCTACAGTTATGAGAAACTAGATTTATAGTGCCTTTTGCTTACAGGGCTTTGTAATTTTCTGGATTTTCCTTGTTACACTTACATTAGCAGTGTTAGCTCTCAGTTAAGTTTCAGCCTTACACATTCTGCAATAGCTTAACAGTCTTTTCTGCACAGTTTTGCTCTAAACTGACCATAGCACCAAGCTGCCTAGATGCAAGTAAGTGCTGTGTAAGCTACTTTTCAGATGGAGCCGTTCTTAATACTAGACCAGGAGCATGCTTTTCTTGGAAATTGAGTATCTGGGAGCTAACATCAGAGTGTTTCTCTTCGTGCATTTGTGTTTAAACAGATCAGCATAAAATTGTTTGAAGTAGAGTTTTGCGGTTGTAGGAGACAGTATTTTGAAGCCTGTGGTTCCAGTGAATTACATTTTAACTTGGTTAATATCTACCTGTTTTGTAACGGTTCAGTGTTGTTTCTGTAGTTTTACTGATAGGCTGTTTGGTTTTGTTTAGGCTGCATTGCGACAAATTACTGATAAGGCACGGGAATTTGGAGCAGGGCCATTGTTTAATCAGATTCTGCCTCTGCTGATGTCACCGACACTTGAAGATCAGGAGCGTCACTTGCTTGTCAAAGTCATCGACAGAATTCTTTACAAACTGGATGACTTGGTCCGACCATACGTACACAAGGTTTGTTGCAATTCACTATTTCATCTCTGATTTGCTTTTTCTGATCGCTGCTGGAGAAGTGTGTATTTTATTTGCATACCAGAAGAGGATGATACTACGTTTTTTTAACATAATTGGCTTTCATATTTTTTTTTAAGCCACACTTCCAAGTTCTTGTAGTGTGATCAAAGTGTGGGCTTCAGCATTAAGGCATGATGTAAAAAATGATACAGGCATACTTGGGGATCATATTTGATCTAGGTAGTATCTCCAGGCTAGGTCCTTTAGAGACAGAGAGATGTAACAAAGAGCATAATGAATTTAAATTTTTTCCAGTCATCATAAAGATTTAAGCTTGGATCCATGGAATCACCTCTTTTTCATGGAATCTAGTAGGACCAGAAATACTACTGAAAGTATTAATGAAAGGTAGTAGTAATTTGTTCATCTCTTTCAGATCCTTGTCGTCATTGAACCGCTACTGATTGATGAAGACTACTATGCTAGAGTGGAAGGCAGAGAAATTATTTCAAACTTGGCTAAGGTAATGCTTCCATCCTTCGTTAAGGCACTGAATTAGCTTACATATAGGTGCATGTTTATGGGCATGGCAGAAGAATTAACTATGCCGTTCATAAATCCAAGTGGTGTGTTCTTTATGTTTTTCCTTCAGGCTGCTGGTTTGGCAACAATGATCTCCACAATGCGACCTGATATCGACAATATGGATGAATATGTCCGAAATACAACAGCTCGAGCCTTTGCTGTCGTTGCCTCTGCTTTGGGCATTCCTTCTCTGTTGCCCTTCTTGAAAGCTGTCTGTAAAAGCAAAAAATCCTGGCAGGCTAGGCATACTGGCATCAAGATTGTTCAGCAGATTGCTATTCTTATGGGTTGTGCTATCTTGCCTCATCTCAGGAGCTTGGTTGAAATTATTGAACACGGTAAGTTCTGCTTTCCTAGGCAAAGATTTATTATTATTTTTTTAATTCGCTTCATATTTGGAAAATCTTCCGTACCCCAGTGAGGCACAGTGATAGTAAGGACCTTGTTTTGTGTATTCTTTTGACACTGAGAAGCAATTCATCTGAGACTGAAGGAGGAACAGTGCTTCAGTTTTCCTGAAAATGAGTTAATCCCTTTTATACTGCCCCTCTGTTTTTGCTGTTTTGAACTCAAGGAGTTCAAGAACATGAGTACAAGAAGTAGTACTAAATGCTGTTCTCTTGCAGGTCTGGTGGATGAGCAGCAGAAAGTTCGCACCATCAGTGCTTTGGCTATTGCTGCTTTGGCAGAGGCAGCCACTCCCTATGGTATTGAGTCATTTGATTCTGTTCTGAAGCCTTTATGGAAGGGTATACGTCAACACAGAGGAAAGGTATATCTAAATACTTTATTTAGTCTGGACTGAAATGGATGCGTATCTTCTGTAACTCACTAGAGACATATTTCTGCATTTAAATAGGGTTTGGCTGCCTTTTTGAAGGCTATTGGTTACCTGATTCCGCTTATGGATGCTGAGTATGCAAACTATTATACCAGAGAAGTCATGCTAATCCTTATCAGAGAGTTCCAGTCTCCTGATGAAGAGATGAAAAAAATTGTGTTGAAGGTATGTCAGAATGATTGTTTAGTATTAATACAAAATATATGTATTTTTTCCTTTTCCTGAAAAACAGAAAAAATCCAAGCCAAACCAAAAAGACCCCACCCAAATCCCCAAACCCTACACACAATTAAAATTGTTGAATTTTTGTTTCCTGTCAGGTGGTAAAGCAGTGCTGTGGTACGGATGGTGTTGAAGCAAACTACATTAAAACAGAAATCCTGCCACCTTTTTTCAAACACTTCTGGCAGCACAGAATGGCATTGGACAGAAGAAATTACAGACAGGTATTTTGGTTTTTTAGTTGGAAAATTACTTACAGTAGAACAAAATTCACATTAAGAGTGTTCATTCAGGCTAGATGCTTAATTTTGTCTTGTATGTTGTGAAACTGAATTTTGTTTGGACTAGTAATTTAGAAGTTGCACAGGTAGGAGATTTACAGGTTCTCTTTCAGGAGGCAATCAACGCATTTTACATCTGTGAATAGAGTCTACACCAGTTGTAAGGTGGGGTAGTTCACCCCATTTGGGTTGTTTAGGACATTGGATGATTTCTAAAGGTAAAAACAGTTGTTCATAGCAGGCTTAACATGCATGGTGCTGTTTCTCCCCTTCAGAGTAAGGAGGCTTATTTTCAAGATGTAGAAAGTCTATTTCAACAGTGGTTGCTTATTTAATGTTTGCATATTTCAGTTGGTTGATACAACTGTGGAGCTGGCAAATAAAGTTGGAGCAGCAGAAATTATTTCCAGGATTGTGGATGATCTGAAAGATGAGGCTGAGCAGTACAGAAAAATGGTCATGGAAACAATTGAGAAGATAATGGGAAATCTGGGGGCAGCAGACATTGATCATAAACTGGAAGAACAACTTATCGATGGCATCTTGTACGCCTTTCAGGAACAGACCACAGAGGTATGGCCAAGGATATTCAGTATGTGGTTCACTGTAATTGTAAGCTAGCTCACTGTTAGTTGCACAGAAATACATGCTTCTAAACTGTATTTTTAGAATCCTTTTTTCGATGTCAGTGCTCTAATCAATGAAATCCAGAAACAAGCTCTGGAACATCAGCATTTCGATAGCAATTTTAGATGGTGTCAAGTTTTAATTAAAATGTAGTGTTGCTTTTGGTCTGATTTTTCTTTACTGTTTTTACACTCAGGATTCTGTGATGCTGAATGGTTTTGGCACAGTAGTTAATGCTCTAGGCAAAAGAGTGAAACCCTACTTGCCACAGATCTGTGGTACAGTTTTGTGGCGTCTGAACAACAAATCAGCTAAAGTTAGGCAGCAGGCTGCTGACCTGATCTCTCGTACTGCAGTTGTCATGAAGACTTGTCAAGAGGTATCGTATTGACTTTTCATACAAAATTTGCTGTAGTATGTCATAGTAATGAGAGGGGGAAAAATTAACTTGTAAATATTTTTACTTGGCTGTAGGAAAAACTGATGGGACACTTGGGTGTTGTGCTGTATGAGTACCTGGGTGAAGAATATCCTGAAGTACTGGGCAGCATCCTCGGAGCACTTAAGGCTATTGTGAATGTTATAGGTATGTTTGTGTATTGATTACATGCACGTTCAAGAGCAAAATGAAAAGGCATTATAAAACTAAATGTGCCTCTCTGAATCCAATAGGAATGCACAAGATGACGCCACCCATCAAAGATCTCCTGCCACGGCTTACACCTATTTTGAAGAACAGACATGAGAAAGTACAGGAAAATTGTATTGATCTTGTGGGGCGCATTGCAGACCGGTAAGCTGACCAATGATAACATACTTGACCCTGTGGGCAGTTACTGTAGCAAAATCTGAAGCTGAGTATCAGGTTTGGCATCTGGGTATTTATTGTCATATCTCTTGATATTTCTGAAGTTGTGCATAAAGCTTAAGATGAGATACTTAGCAGACAGTCTTTTGAACGTATTGTAATTATATTATTTTGCAAACTCTTTGTAAGAAATATGTTGTCCATGTGTGCATTCTAAGTTTGCGTAAAATATAATAAGCTTTGAGTACACTGTTAACCAGTGAAGGTCTATGTTAACAGATAACTGCTTAAGCAATTTCTTTAATTAGTTATCCCTCTGTTGATAGCAAATGAACAGGTGCTGCCATTTATGTGGTATTAAAAACTTCTAACATCACTGAACAGGTAACTCACTGTACTCTCTTTCAGAGGTGCAGAATATGTTTCTGCAAGAGAATGGATGAGGATCTGCTTTGAACTGCTTGAATTATTAAAAGCTCACAAGAAAGCTATCCGGAGAGCCACGGTGAACACTTTTGGTTATATTGCAAAAGCAATTGGGTAAGTTGGTTTCAATGTTTACCCGCTTCTACATGCAGTTACCTAACATGCTGATGGTTGTGAGTGTTCTTGTGAGAAATATTCAAACTTCTCTGGTTAATGTGTTAAATGTGTAGACTTGATTTTACTCATTTTGTCGGAGAATACAGTCGCCTGTCTTCATTAATATGGGGTGCTGTACTTCTGAACTAAACCTGTAGACTAGCAAGCTTAGAGTCTTAGTTTGGTAGCAAGAACTGTTTGTTTCATGACTTTTTGATAGTGTGATATGCATTCAAGACCCTCCCTGTATTCTTTCGTAAACTCTTTTAAAAGTTTCTCTTTTTTCAGTCTCTCTTTTCAGAGACTCTTTTCAGTCTCTCTTCTTTTTCCCCAAATCAGTGCTTTTATTGATTTGAAAAGGGTTTTTTGCCACTAAGGTGACACTGCAAGTTGGCAATTGAAGCACAATTCCCATCTTATGCATTTTCTTAAATAAGTGGCTAATTATTGACTTAACGCAGATACAGCAAGCAACTAAGGAATGCCGTAACTGTGCTTATCCATACAGGACGTTTCCTATCTCTCTGAAATGCATATGGTTTTAATACAGGTTTGTAATTACCTGTAGGATCAGAGTAATAGTGGGGAGGCTGCTGCTATCCTCCAGAGTTTACAGGAGGCAGAACAGAAGGCAGGAAAAAGGCTAAGTCTAGACAGAAAAGTAAATAATGTTGGTTATGAGAATAAGATCATGCAGTTGCTCAAGCTGTTTACAAGTTTTGTGGTTTATGTTGTTTCCCGGTTATCTAAACTTTTTTTGAGGACTTAGGCCATGCTTCTCTGCCACTTGCTGTTTGAAACTCAGTTAAGTCCTCACTGAATCTCTTGACATGGACGTGCGTGTTATCTCTTCCAGACCCCACGATGTATTGGCCACACTGCTAAACAACTTGAAAGTACAGGAAAGGCAGAACAGAGTATGTACTACAGTAGCAATTGCTATTGTAGCTGAAACATGCTCACCTTTCACAGTGCTGCCTGCGCTCATGAATGAATACAGAGTTCCAGAACTGAATGTGCAGAATGGGGTGTTAAAATCTCTTTCTTTCCTGTTTGAATACATTGGAGAGATGGGAAAAGATTACATTTACGCTGTTACACCATTGCTTGAAGATGCTTTAATGGACAGGTGAGTGCGCTTGGGTACAGTTAGCTGTCGTCATATATTTTTAAGTATATAGCTGGGTCTTAACAAGAGCAAATATGCCTATTGTCCTTGTTTGCCAAAGATGTTAAGTGACCAGCATAATTTGGAAGCTGTCTGCAAATAATTCAGATTGCATACTTCTATTTTACTAACCTTTGCTACTGTTAAAGACTAAAATGATACAAGCATCTTAATGTAAGAAGTCTTGATTCACTACAACCTGCTTTTGATAATTGCTATTGTTAGTGCATTTGCTGCAGAATTAGAACAAAGTAATTTGTCAGAAAACTCCATCTCTTTTTTAGTTTACTGATTTTTGTTACTCTGACTCTTGCTATCAGTAAATATGGGTTAAAAATGTGTATTAGTGCTTTCAAAAAAAGGTGTTATTGAAAAGAAATACTATGCTTGTCCAATCACGTTGCTTCTGAGTATAATTTACTAACAGGCCATTGTTCTCTTTGCAGGGATCTTGTACACAGACAAACAGCCAGTGCCGTGGTGCAACATATGTCGCTTGGTGTTTATGGGTTTGGCTGTGAAGATTCTCTTAATCATTTGTTAAATTATGTGTGGCCTAATGTGTTTGAAACCTCTCCTCACGTCATTCAGGCAGTTATGGGGGCTCTGGAGGGCCTCAGAGTTGCTATCGGTCCCTGCAGAATGTTGCAGTATTGTTTACAGGTAAGTCCTTGTGTGTGCTGGGGTAGCAGAGACCGCAGTTATCAGGCAGGACTTCCTTCCAGGAGACAAAAAAGTCAACTGAGTATGATTTCCAGCAAAGGGAAACAGTTTGGCTTTCTGTCTCTTTAAAGTACTCTTTAAACATGATGTTCTGTGCCAAGGACTTCAGTAATTGGAATATGCAATAAACAGATTTTGGTATAGTGAGATAGCTGATTTCGTTGAGGAGCTTGTGTAGAAGTAGCAGTTAACTTGACTTGCAAAATGGTAGCATCTCACAGATTTTGAGGATGCTAAGTAATGACGGGGGAATAAATTAATAGTGCAAGGGGTTATGAGAAGGAGTAACAAGTGAGATAAATGAGAGGGTAAGCTTAATATTAAACCAAGATTATTTGTCATTAGCCAAGAAAAACAGTACGGCATTTAAAACTGTGTAAGAGTGAAGCACTAGAAAACAGTGCATTGATCAGAATTTATACCATTATATCAACACTAGTCAGTTCAGCTGCTGTCTGTGTGCACTTGCTGGTAAAATCCGAAGACTCCTTTTTTGTGTAATTGCACGTAGCAGTTCTTGCTGTGCTGGCTATAGAACCTGAACTCATGTAGCGGGTGGGAAGCAAGGATTAGTGTAGTGCAGATTAGTGTAGAGAAGATGTGACAGCGTTTTATTAATTATTTGCAGATACAGAATTTAACTTTTTTTTTTATGTGGAGGGCCTCAGCATAAAGATACTGACATCAGTAGGAAAGTGAAAGAAGTCTCTTGCACAGTGTCTTTTTTTGCAAATACTACTTGTATGTTCTTATTATATAGAACGGTTTTCTCTAGAGCTTTTAACATTCTGCTAATTTGTTTAGATCTAATAGTTTCTCTTGTATTCCTACCTAGTGTACTTAGTACAAATCACAATTAGCAGAGCCAAAGGTAAGACTCAGTTTCAACCAAATATACTGCAGGAGGTTTTAATTTTTATTTTAAAAGAACACAAAACTAGAAATACATTAATTTCTCCCTGCAGAAAAAAGATAAGAAAATCTGTCTCTAAACAATGCTTTGTTACTGCTTGCTAGTTTAGATAGTCACAAAGATTGGCAATGACACATTTCGTGTTTCTTCTTTGGTATAAGTGGTGCTAGTTACTACAATTGCTTTTTAAAATGCTTATTGTGCAAAACTTGATTAAGTTCAGTAACAGATGTTTATACCTTCAAGCTTTTAATAAATTTTGTTCTGTTCTGTTTTCTAGGGTTTGTTTCACCCTGCCAGGAAAGTCAGAGATGTTTATTGGAAGATCTATAATTCGATCTACATCGGATCACAAGATGCTCTGATAGCACATTATCCGAGGATCTATAATGATGAAAAGAACACCTATATTCGTTATGAACTTGATTACATCTTATAATCTTCTTGTTCAGTTGTTTGTGTTTAATGCACAGCTGTTCTTCAAGTAAATGCTTCAGATTTGATGATGTAAAATTTTAAAATATTGGAGATCAGTATAGAGCTGGTCAGAGGCAGAGCTAGGTATCCAGTAGCATGATTTTTTAAATATGTCCTTGTTTTTTGATGTTAAACAGTTAAAGCCAGTAGTGACCAAGAAAACAGTGATTACAATGTACTGGAGGGATTTCATTTTGAATTCATCTTTATGAAGATTTAGATTTCATTCCTTGTGTTTAAAGGGGAAGTTTATTTGAGAAATAAACATTTGTGTATAAAAACTAATTTGTGTGTGGTTTTTGGACAGAGGGCCTTGTAAAACGAGTCCCTTTGGATTAAGTATTTGTTCATGTAATAAATAGGTGGCATAAAACATTTTAACCCTTTTTGTCATCCCCTAGCTTTTGAATAAATAAGAAAAATGTACAAACTGTAGTTAATGTGTGTATCTTTGTCATGCAGTGATTTAGCTGTAGTCTGGCTGATGGTTGTAGTAGTGGCAGTTTATTTTAATGGAAAAATTAGTGTTTAATTGTTTGTTATTGTGGTTTCATCCGCAGTATCCTGGTGGTGGGGGATGGATTAGCTTGTTAAATTTTTTTAGAAGTTAAGCAGTTTATTGTAAACGGTATGTGTAAAATCGGTTGCCCAAATTATGCATATTGATTGCATTTAGCATGTCTTTTAGCTTGTATGGCTGTATTATAAGCTAAATAATATCTATAGGCTGTGCTATAATTCCTGTAGAGAGCTAGGAAAGCAGTGTCCGCAGCACCTGAGATGAGACAGTTTCTAAGTGTGTGTGTGACACAGGAAATGCTTCGGCTTGGGATAAGAAAAGCATTTTCTTCATTTGCTTTTTTCCTTCTGTGCATGTACTGAAAAGAAAAAGGTCTTGATATCTGACAGTAAACCACAGTAAACTCAATGTTAAGTCACTCTGATAGGATTGTACGTTATCGTAAGGTAGTAGCTGGCTACCGGGCGTGTTGTCTGAGAGTCCTTGATTCAAGTTGCATGATTTAAGTTCCATCTTACCAAGTGCAATGCAAGTTCTTGATTGTTGATTTAATGCCAGTGTTGTTAGGTGGCCTCTCTCTGCTGTTTTATGTAAATGCAGGATTCTTCAGCATATAACAAAATTCCACCCTACCTCTCAAGGCCTAAGTTTTTGTTAGGGGTTTGCGGTGGCGCAACAACAACTTGGGACCCTTTTATTTATGAAGGTAGTAATCTATTAGGAAATGAAAAAAGTGACTTTTTTTCAGCAGCGTGCTTTATTCTGAGATTTGTTAGGTGGAAATAGCTGGAACTTCTTGAGCTCTGTTGCTGACCTATTCCCTTGGAGAGTTAACACGTGTATTCTAGTGTATTTCTAGTGCTTTCTCATTTAATAATATTGTTTGTATTACAGATAGCCTGCCATCTTCATTTCTTCAGTAGTTCTGCAAGATAGGACCAAACAAGTGCCAATAGAGAGGGTGGAGGGCTGAAAAAAACCCCGAGTTTTGAGAGACGAGCCAAAAGAGAGCTCTGAAACAGGTAGGAGTGGATGGTGGCTCGTGACTTCTAGATGAGTCTTTAGCAAAATCGTTATTGTTATAAACAAGTGAAATTGTGAAAGTTTTCTAGTAAGATTGAGGGGAGCAGCTTCAGCTTGTTCTCATTTTTGTATCTTTCAAGGTCATCACTTTAATTCTGAAAAGTATTTTCATAAGTCTTTTTGAGGAAGATGCAAACCGTTTTTCTTCTTGCCTGAGGGGGAGAGGGGAAGGAGATCTGTTTGATGAAACAGAATTGTACATAAAACTGTAATGTTCATATTTTGGTTTTTTTTGCTGTTGTGAGTAGCTGGTATGAAATCCAGTTTGAAACAGCAGTGTTTAAGGGCACTATTTTCTGTGCAGTGTCATCAGTAGGCCTTTTTTTTCCTCCCTGAGACTTCAGTGGGTGTGTGCAGCCCTTACCTAAAAAGGCCATCTCTGGGTCACAGACCATTTGATGTGGCTTTCTAGAAGCCTACAGCAGCTCTTAAAGAATTTTGCCTCTGTTGTTTAGCAACTGTACCAAGTTTTATTTAGCACGGGCAGATTAAGAGGACAATATCTAAGAATACTGACTTCCATTTTTGTTTTGCTCAAGGGCAAAAAGCTTTGGGGACAGAAGTAAAGTAACTATATCTGGACATACTATTATGAGATCCATCTGTAGCCAAACATATTTCTTTGGCAGTACAAATTAAAATCGTTAATGAATGGGAAAGTTTTACTCTGAGGTTGTGGCTGGTGTGGACCTGCAGATTTCTGATTCTGGACAACGAAGGGCAAAGTGTTTAAATGAATGGAAAGATTGGGTCACTGCTGTTTAAATTCCATTAATGAATAATTAATTGCGTCATTAATATAGAAAAATAGGCTAGGTGAAGTGAACAAAAGATTTGCTGTTTTGCTGCTTGTTTATAAAAATAGGAGACATGCCACAGCTTGGCCGCTGAGAAGTTTACCTTGCTACAGAATTACTGTGCAGTGGCTGGTGGATACAGGTACAAGCATAAAATCTGAATGTTGAGAGAGCCTTTCAACTTCCTTGTTTAGGTGTTGTAAGGGGAACCAGGTGTTCCTTCCCAGCTCCCCCATGCCCCCCGCCTTCTGGATCCATGCAGCTCCTAACTTTATCAGTGAATCGCAAAAGAAACTCTGTAGATGAAAGCCTCACTGATGGCCCCAATTCTTCTGAACAGGCTCATCCAGTATGTGGCACGAGAGAGAGGGACCTATGGGGGGAGAAAAGGTACGTGATTTTTGTATTTATTTTTTAAATCAATTACAAAGATGGATTTGGAGAGGGACAGTGACTTAAGAGAGCGCGAGCCATGCTGCAATAAGCAATACTACCTTGGGCTTTTGCTAGTTCAGAATATTTGATTTTACCACTTCATGTGGTTCTTGATTGTAACTGGTTTTTTGGTTTGTCCTTTTTAATGGAAAAAAGTATGCAGCAGATGTATGTACTTATGTTTCCTTACAGTCTCATGTCCCTCAAAGCATGCCCCTGTACAGCTTGAGCTGGTGGGGCTAAAATTGGCCAAGGCTAGCAGTTATCCTTAAGAACGTTAACCTTAAAAGATTGGGAGGAATTTTTTTTATGTGTCTAGTGTGAGCTGCTTTGAGAGCAGCAAAAGACAATGATCTCATGTTTCCTTGATTTTTAAATTCACTTGTAGTTGGATTCGGTTGCTTCTATACCTCTGCCTCCTCTAATACAATTTCACACATGCACACCCCCTTCACTCCTACTGTTCTGGTTCAGTTGTACCCACTTCGCTTGCACCTCATTTTTCCATGGCATCTATCTAATCTGCATCTCTCCCCTCATTCTCGGCACTGAAACCTGTATGCTGCCCCCGTGTCTGTGTCAGGCTTCTCTTTGCCCCTGCGTGTCTTGGCACAGCGCAGCTGTGGTGGCTGTGAGAGTGCTGGAGAGATTCTCCCTGCCTCTGTGTTGCGCTTGCAACTGCAGCAGTTCCTGGATGCGTGGATAATCAGCGACTGCTGGAAAATTCTCACTCTTCTGCTGCTGGAGCGTGCCACGTGCAGGGGGGTCTTGAAGAATATAGCTGCCTAACTAAATTGTTTTAGAAAATACTAGGGAGCGTGGTGTGCATGTGTATCTATAGTGGCAAGGTTGATACCTGCTGTCCTTGCCCAGCGTGAGCTATGTGGGCTGCTCCTTGGCTAAGTAAAGCGGAGATGGAGCCTGTTCAGTGGCTTTTTACATTCAATTTCTTGATGCTATAGTAGAGTCATTGGAGGAGTCAGGTGGAGCTTGTCACGATGTTCCTGTCAAGAGAAGGAAACAGGATGCCGGAGGTGACTGAAATGCTAGGTTTTCTGTGGTGCTGCTCTGTGCGTGCCTCCAGAGGGAACATGGGAAAGCCCGTTCCAAAGCGCAGCAGAACTTAAAGCCCGAGTTCCTGCTGGAGGCAGAGTTGAGGAGTTCAAGTTAATAAATAAAGGTTTGCAGATAACCCAGAAATGCATTGGCAATTGTCATTACAGACATAAGAGAAATTTTAATTTGCCTTTTTTCAGAGAACCTGAGATTGCTTAAGGAGTGGCAGCTTTCACACAAGAACCCAAGTTTGATGGCCAGCACAAGGTTTTGAGGTATTTTGACAGAATTCCAAAGAATTATGCAGCAAAGTATGGATGTGATGGTTTTAAAGTAAATTTGCGTGTAAGAGTCTTTGAAAATTAACAAAGCAGACTTCCAACATTTTGTTCTTGTCAGTGAAGGAATTGTGCTCTCTGAAAAGTTGGTCATTATGAAGTAGCTTCTAACATGTTAAAGGTTGGAGCTCGGTATGGTTGTAATAAACAGAATGGTCTTAATAAATGCTAGGAAACCTTAAGAATGTTTGTTATCACTGTGGCATACATTCTGTTCAGTAGCTTCACAGACAAACTGAACCGAAGTGTTTTGCTTGTCAATTTCACATCCATGTGACTCCCAGAGACTACATGGTGCAAGTTTTTTCTCTGTTACTTTTCACAAGTTTGTCCCTTAAGGCCACTTTCTTAAACTTTTTGGTGCAATAACTTGTGAAATCAAGTTTCAGACAGCATTGCAGCACACTGATCATTCTCCTATGTGTTATTGTCTAAGCTAAGGAATATACTTTCCGTCTATTTAGGCTGCTGTAACGAATACCCTTGTTACTAATAGACTGGGGTGGGATGGGAAACAGCTTTCAAATTTGTGGTTCTTCATTAAATGTGGGAAGTGTTGATGTGCGAGTAAAGCGATTGCCTGTTGTTTAACTTACATCTGCGAACCAACTGCAGAATCTCACTTGCTGCCAGTTACAAAGGGAAGAGGTAAATGTGATTCCCTCTGTGATTCACAGTACAAATCTGTACATCGGTGTGCTGCTGCACACTGGAGAGCCTTCAGTCTCACTGCTGGGTCTCCCTCTGGCCCCTGTGGTTTAAACAGCAGCCTTCCCTGGGCTGCTGTCCTGGCTGTACCCTTTGAAAGCACTGTGGGGCTTGGGATGGCCTCCCAGAAGCCTGGTTAAGAGATCCAGCACCCTGCTGGGGCAGGAGTGCCTGTTCGTTACCCAGTTATGCACAGTCACTCCCAACGCAAGCCCCACACCAAAAGTTCTGGAAGTCATGAAGAAGTTTGTTTTATTTGCAGGCGAAACAACAACAAGTGTTTTATGAATTGTGAATAAATGAGTGAGTTAATGGACTTGATCTGTTTATCCCAAGACTGTATCTGATGAGTCCCAAGTCAGTTACTCTGTCGCCTCTTGATCTTGATCACAAATTAGGCAAGCTTTCAGAAAACCTGAAACTATGTGATAAAAAGAGATACTTCGTTTGTTTTCTTGTTCACTTACTTATTTTTAAGATCTTCTCCAGGGTCTACATCCATTAGTTTATTCACTCTGAGCCTCCTGTTCCTTTCACCAAGTGGGAGACAGTTTGGTCACCTTAATATCTAAGTGTTCCTTTCTGTTGATAGGTAAATATTTCTTTGCTCTATTAGCAATCATCTTCTGCATTGAGCTGGCTAATAGACT
Organism: Ibycter americanus; assembly: GCA_035590275.1. Classification (NCBI taxonomy): domain Eukaryota; kingdom Metazoa; phylum Chordata; class Aves; order Falconiformes; family Falconidae; genus Ibycter; species Ibycter americanus. Next base: position 1,356,973 of record JAVJGI010000064.1, read on the forward strand.
GATTCAATGAGCTGTACAAGTGGCTTCCCCCGGTCCATTTCCTCTGACAGCATGCATTTCTCACTGTAGAATGCCATCTTTCACTGGTCCTAATGCGCCATACCAGTTTTTTATGTTAAAACTATATGTGATAGAAGCCTTTGACTAGGCTAGCTGCCGTTTGTTGCTGGCTTCTGATTGAAACCAGATGTGATGGCTGTTGGCTGCTGTAGGGTGGCAAGGGTCTGAGGTGACTGACTTCCAGCCTTTTCTTAGGTAACTTTAGAAACAGTGACCTTCAATCCCTGCCGGTCGTCCAAAACAGTAGAACAGACCTGTGTTCAAATGGAGTGATTCTGCTTTGAAAGCCATACGTTTTTGTCTCTGTCGAAGTCTTAAGTCTCCAGGGATCTGTGGATCTTGAGCCCAGCTGATAAAAGGAATGGAACTGGCCATTTGTTATTTTAGCTGATAAAAGAGGATACTGTATATTAGCTTTTTCACATTCCAAGGCACTAGCAACAGAATGAAGGTTAAAGGCGTCTGATATTCACAATTAAAGAATGGAGCCTTTGTTTTTAGCACAGTATGCAGCTGAGACAGGAGGAATATGCCAGGAAATGAAAACCAGGTGGCTTGAGTTTGAATTTTTAAGACCAAAGAAATGACCTTCAAAAAAGGCTATTTCCTCACTTAATAAAAATAAGTTAAATGTATACAAAATCATTTAATTCTGTACATTGGTTTGCAGATGTTTCTGTACACATCATATATTTCCACAGGGCAAACACGACGATTAATAGACTTGTCTTAAAAACCCTGCTGAGATACAGCTAGAGATGTCCGTAACTCTAGGTTGTAAGTTAATTCTGACAAGGCTGGAGACGAGATTGGATAGTATATAATACTCTGTGAGAGCAGGCAGAAATTTTTGTTTCGCTGTCTGATATATATTGCATTTAGCTGCATACAAACATAACTTAATATTGCAGTAATAATGCTACCAGTTACATGATACTACTAATCTTGTGTCAGTACCTTAAAAACACAAATCCAAACCACCCTGACATTTAAAAAAAGGAAATAAAATCAACGGCACAATTGTTTCTTATTCCCTCCTGTTTATTATGATACCTATAATGAAAAGATGTAACCATGGTAACTTAAACAGCGTAAGGCGTCTGTAAACTAAAATGACAAGTTATTTAACACAATTTTTTCAGGTGTGGCTTTCATCTAAATCTTGGAAAACTAGAGACAACACACTTCGCAAATCAGCTTGGCTTTTTTCTCTTGAAAATGGTGAACAGGACTTTGTAGTGTCAAGCTGTAGGGTCATTTTGTTACCCACACAGCAGTACACTTGTAACTGCTGTCAGAGTTCCACCGAGCTCGGTGTTGCAGCTGTTGTCCCCTGCAGTGGCAGGCTGTACTGGAGGCTTTGCTGTTTGCCCAGATGATGCTGGAGAAGTGCACTGGACCGCAGGTGTAAAGCTGCTTTCCCAGCTGGCTGGGGTCTGCAGCCCAGGCCCGATTGCCGCGTGCTTTTCCACGGCCAGCAATTCATTCGTGCATTGTGACTCAAAGCAGTCTCGGGTGGTTGCTGAGGAGCTTCTGAGCACTCGCCTCCCCAGAAACTGGGCTTCCTGCTTAGTATTTAAATTAAGGCTGAAGGTTGATACAGGTGTTTTTGTCTGTGCAAACTAACACATTGTTAAACACGTTCTACAACTTGTTCATGTTAAGGCAAAGTGTACTTTTTTCAAGTAGTTGATTCAAAGCCTTGTTTATCTTAATTAGGTAGCATGTTTCCAAGAACAGTTTTTCTTGTCCGCACTTAAAAGTGTGCTTCAGGATGTTATTTGAAATTTTCTGCCACCTGTATACGGAGTATGTTAGGCATAGGACAGCATAACTTCCCAGTGATAATTATGCATACTTTGTGGTATTAATATGCATTTACTTGCCCATGTGCAAGTAAAAAATGCATATATGCACCTGGGTGCAGCTTGCTTTTTCTCTTATGGCCAGTTAGTTTCTTTCTACACTACTGTGTGTTGAGGTGGCTCTTGGGTGTTTCTGTCATTGGAGGCGGGCTTGCGGTACAACCTTTTTGGAATTACTATATTTTCATACGTTGGTTATTCTCCTGGTGTGAGAAATGCAAGTCTGCTGTTCATGACAGCTTGTCAGCTGCTAGCTCTACGTTCTTTGTGCTGAGGTAGTACCACATACCACAGTTGTCCACCCTTCAAAAAAATCTTACTTTTCATGTAGTATAGGATATGTAGTGATATAAAAAACCCACAACCCAACAAACCCCCAAAAAACAAACACAACACCCCCCACCCACCCCCAACCACTAAGTCCAACCACCACCACATTTGCGTTTTAGCTTTTCTCACTAGTTGCTTGGATGGCATCTGTTTTGTTTGGGTTATTTTTAATAGTTTCCCAAGTGAGGCTTACCAAGCTTTCTCCAGTGTCAGGGAAGAGGCCTCCAGTCAGGGTCTTTGCCGGCCCTGCTGTGCAAAGTCTCTGTGATACAGATACTGCCACCTGGGAGATGTTCTGGGACTTCCTGTGCAGCTCAGCTATCAAAGAACTTCCTCACACATCTGTTAAAGGTTTTACCTCTGTCCTTGCTTCCTTTGGATTTCTTGGGGCCTCCTTGGTACCTGCCTCTGGAGTTTTGCTGCTGTGGATTCTAAGGTTTTTTCCCTCCAAAGGAATCAATGTACATTTGATTGTAATATTTGTGTTACTATTACTTGCAAATCTCTGTATACACACATGTGGTCCTTCTATTTATTCTCCCCTATTTCAGGAACGTGTGCTCTTTCCATTGATAAAAGTTGTAACCCTTGACCCTGCTCAATCTGTCTTCTAACACCCCAACTGATGAGCAATTACTTTTAACTTTTTTATTTCAAACATGTTTAATCTGTTAAGTTTTTGTATTGTTTTACTCATACGGTTTTCTTCTCTAACTGGATCATTTTCTTATTATATCACATCCATTTTGGCTTCAAAACCAAGACAAAACTCCAGGTATCCTAATCAAGGTACAAGTCCTGGACTTTGCTTGAAGTACCCACTACCACTGTGTTTAGCTCAAGTGCTTTCTTGTTTACCCCAGAATATATTTCCTGAGGGTGGAGGGTTAAGGACTGGGTCCTTGGTCCAGTGTTCTGTATAATAAGGGTCTTAATGAGCAAACAGCTTTGCTTTGCCGTTTCAATTTAGTATTTGAATGTTTTCTTGTCAACTTTGTATGTTGTCTTGTCAAAAGTTTGATTTACGTGTTGGAAATTGGGCAAGTGTGGGTGTAAAGAAGGAGTGGTGCCCAGTGATTAAAGTGTAGTAGTGGATACTGGGACTTCCTGCTCTGCCAAAGGATTTGCTTTGTGACTCCGCTGCTACGCTTTTCTGGAAAACAGGAATTGTGTATCAATTCTTGGAAACTGGTCTGAGGGGAGTCAGAGGGATCTTACAGTAAGTTACAGGACAGTTGTTACCTTCTTCCAAGAGGTGCTGTACAGAGTAGAACAGGCACTGGCTAAAGCATTGGTCCTAGAAAGAGGAGGAAAATGATTTGGCAGGCAAATTATTAATTTTATCTTCTATTCTCTTGCACTTTATCTGTGTACACATTGTATGTACTTACTTTGTGAAGTTCTCTGTTTTAACTACTGTGTATCCCTGCTGGTTGACACTTCTAACCCCAGTTTCTACAAGGATGTATCTGTGGGAAGAAGGCATTTATATTGGGGAAACCATGGGCTTAGTGCTAGTTTTAGGGCCTGTAGGAATGCGTGCCAGGGTCTGACCTCTGAGGAGATAAAGGTCTGCAAGCCACAACTGAGCCGGTAAATCCACTCTAAATCCTGTGAGAGTGGCTTGAGGCCACCCAGCTCCCTGGGCTGGAGCACCTGGGCTGTGCGCAGTGAGGGAGTGCTGTGCCAGCCGTGCTTGCGGTCCCCTCCTCTTCCTTCTTCCAATGGTATTGAAGTGGATCGATCTGCGCTATTCTCCCTCATAATTCAAGCAGTCTTAAGAAATATTGTAATTTAGTGGCTGTTGAAAATTTAAACATTTACTTGCATCTGGGGTAAGTTATTGCAAGGCGTGTTTAGAGTGTGGATTCTCCCCAGCAGTCTGCCCACAGGAAGACACCCAAGAGCCCAGCTGGTGCTGTTTGCTATGGCAGAACAATGCTTTCCATCCTTCAGGAGGCAGGTTCCCTTTCTGTTCCAAGGCTTGGCTGTATCTCATTGCTGTGATGAGAATGCTGCTTAGTGTTTCTTTTTTCCTGTCAGCTGAACTGAGTTGCTGGAGTGAACTTGGGCCATCTGTCCTGATGCTGGAAAGGAAGAGTACAGCCTGCTGTCAGCTATCTTAAGCTGCTTGCAAATCAGCAGTGTGACATGGAGGACTTAGTAAGGAGTCTCACACTGAATTGCAGACCATTGTGATTAAAAGCAGTCTGCCTTACTTGGCATACCGGTTCAAGATGTTGCTGTTCAGTGGGGAGCGTTCTAGTAATACAGGCGTAGCTTTTCCTGCCTCTCTGACTGTGTCCTCCTCCCCACTTCCATGTAAGTGGGTTTGAATCCGTAACATACTGTTTGGAAAATTAGTTTCCTGCGTAGTCAACAAAGAAAGTCACAGAATCACTGAAATACTGTACTGAAATATGTTGTTTCCTGCACTAAAGGAACTGCAAAACCTGTCAGGAAGTGCTGTGTGATAGGGGTGTGATTTGTAACATATTATTTATTGTAAGTACTTGTTACTTCTGCCACGGCTGGACAGCAGAATTAAGATGTTAATGCACTATTAAATCGTTAGTACTAGTATAAAAGCATACATTTGGTTTTAATGTGAAACAATCAAAAAAGTGATATCCTGATACATTCACAAGCTTTTGTTTTGAGAGATAAGGGAATGAGCTCTTACCTTGCTATTCCCCAAAGGTGTACATTTGACTTTTCTGAACTCCAACATTCATCTCCCATATCTGAACACTGGCTGCTTCGTGGTGCTGTTTTTCTGCCAGCAAGGTGGTTTTTCATTCTCACTGTGCTCTGGGATTTAGGGAATTAGAGGGGAGTAAGGCAGCTGTACCATAAGCTTAGAAGCCCATTTCTGACCCGCTTTATTTTTGTAGCTGTATCTGTGATTATGTCTGGAGATGTTAGTAGTGACAGTATCTGGAGCACAGCCATTGACCCAGTCTTCTGATCTTGCAAGAGGATCAGGGAAGACATCTGCACTCATGCAGAATCTTACAAATGTCCTTGAGGCATTATGCAAGTGCAGGAGGGCCCATCTGCATGGGCTGAATCCGTGAATTTTTATCTTGGGACCAGGCACGTGTGCTGAGCATTATTTATTCCATCCTTTGCTAAGTCAAAATATCGTGCAAAACACATGTTTAAGAATATACAATGCCAAAAGAGCTTTAACTATTTTATTCTGCATACGTAAAAAGTACCTCATGTTATTTTTTAAAAACATAGCAAATACTCGCTTCATATGAGCTCTAACAGGCTTCTACAGTGAAAGACAAATCCGTTTAAAAGGTATTTGAATAGACTGCAACAGAGTTATTCAATCTTGTAGTTAGGACTTTCATCTCAGGTACCTTGTTCCAGCTCACATAAACAGAGGCAGGCTGCTCATTTCTTAGGAGGAAAGTAGGGTTTAGTTGGAAATGCTTCATATTTTAGTCTGTTGGATCTTTTTTGTTTATTTATTGAAGACTCTCAGCGGTTCTTACCCACAGAGGCCAGCTTTTCATAAAGAACATGCAAGATGAACTGACACTGATGCTTCTGAGTCAGAGCAAGCTCATGTGCTATCCAAAAATTCAGTACAAATAAAACCGGTCAACCACAAGATCTTCCTATTTGTGGCACTTTCTGCATGGGCTTCACCACTGTCAGTACATGCTGTGGACTTTCCTAGGATGCATTGTGCAGGCAGTATGGCCATCAGGCAGGTCAGTGTAGTTTCATCAATGTCATTGCAGCTAAGGACTGATGCCGGCCTCTACCCTGTTTCTCTCCAGTCACTATAGGGCTTTAAGAGACACTCCTAATCTAAATAAATTTTTTTTTTCCCCCTCCCAGGAACACAATAAGCCCCTGTCACAACAATCAGTTGTTTATTCTGATGAATGTATGTAAATTACTATTATTAAAAACAGAACAACCTCCTGGAGAAATGGAACTTCCATGAAAATCTTACAAAATTTTCCTTCTATTACCTTGTTTGGAAATGAAGAGGGGTTGGGGTAGAGAATGCTTTGTTTTCTTTTTCTTTGGAAGCATCCTTATTTGGCATCTGTAAAGCATTTACATTCCCTAGTTCTGGATCAAAGTCCTTTCATGGCTCATGTTACTTATTTCCTTCTTTAACTGAAGCACAGAAAGAAAAATGGATTTTTCCTCCCTCAGGCTTACAGTATAAACCATTGTAAAAAATCAAATCCCAGTTTTTAGCAAGGAGGTAGTGAGAATAAGGAATAAAACATCTCAAAATGTATAATTTGTAAAACCACCACCCCCCACTTCAGAATGAATGCTGTCAGTAAATACAAGTGTCTATAGCGGTTATGAAACGTGTGAGGTAAAATTTAGTAAAGCTAAACCAAGACAGCAGTGCTGCTGGGTTTGTGTCATTCCTCATGTTCCAAAGGTTTTCGTTCTTCAGGGGAGGGACTCTGTCCTCTTCAGCCTGTGTAGCAGCTAGTACAGTTGGCCAAGTACTGGGATACAAACTGCAGCTGGACCAGGCACTAGAAATGTTAGAAGCAAAACACTGTTTTCTTTTATTGCGTAAGTGGCAGGATGAAATTTGGGGTTGGCTGAATCATGTTCTGATAGAAGAACAAGAAACTCCTGTCAATCAGCTACGGCATATGATCTTGTTTTAGATTTGCAGGAGAGTGTAGATAGTTTTGTTTCTGAATGCAGGACAAACTCTTTCCAAGTCTGCCCCTCCCATTGATTCTGTGCCCCAGAGAGCTTGGTGTTTCTGCTTATTTTCAGAGCTGGGCTGGCTATTCCTCTGGCATTCTGCCTTTTGTAGACACATGGAGCTCAGCCCCATCGCCCCCTTCAGTTTGCAGATGAGCTTCTAGGCTGTGGCCTGTGACGGTGAATATTGGCTCTGTGGTGTTTCCAGGTATTGCTACAGGAAAAGGGTATATAATGGCTGTTTCTGATTTATCCTCTAGGAAGAATTTGGATGTCTATCAGTTTTAGTATGGCCTGTGATCATCCAGCTAGCTTGAGGTAAGCCAGTACCATAATACATGTATCCTTTGTTCCCCCAGCTTTGTTCTGAAAACAAACTGTAAATTCTCATCTATACTGTAGTGTATTCAGATATTTTAACTGGTTTACTTCACAGACCTTCATCTGCAAAGTTCTAGTGTAATCTGCTCTTTTTTGTAAGGGAAGATACAGTACTGCGTAACATGTTTTATATTTAACCATAAAGCAACACGGACTATGGATTGTTAGGCTGATTTGTTTCCATTAGCTTTCATCCAGCAGATCTGAACTTAGTCCAGACTTCCAGTATTCCTCCAAAAATAACGTTACTGACACCCTCTGTCACCATCGTTCTCCCCACAGAGCTCTTGGCCACATAGCTTTTCTGATGGAAGAGGAAAGATCCTCCCTTTTGGATTATGAGCTAAACCCTAACATCAGAGAGAAAACTGCCACAGCGCTGCTCCCTCCTTGGTGGCAACTGCATGTTGTCACTGTGTGCTGCCACACACCTTCTAATTAAATGTAACTTCGGGATGGGATTTCTTTCTTCATGTGACTTGAAAAATGGCATCTCATGCTGGCTTTTGGGCACTGTGAAAAATATAGTTGTGGTCGGAGAAAGAATTTGCCAGCAGAACCGTCCCAAATCTTACCTGGGTCTTGCAGCTGGTGTTGGACTCGTTGGGTCCTGACAGAGGCTCAGGCATCGGCCTTCGCTTTCTCTCTGCACACTGAGAATGGATTGATACAGATTCCTGCCTAATTTAGCTTGGGCAATGCTGCTCACTGCCAAGACTGCAACTTTTGACAACCAACCTGGTTGTTTCTTTCAGAAATTGTTCTGTTCTGGCTGACAGGATTTCAACATTGCTGGCATGCATCCATTGGTGTCCCATCAGCTGTACCTAGTGCCAGGCAGAAGTGAAGATTATGCAGGTACTGAGAAGCAAAAACCAAGGACATGAAATCTTCTTATATTAAAATAACGATGATGTCCTGATACAACTGAGATTAAAATTTGGTGTTTTATGTTAGTGCAGCAGTTCAATGGATTTGATCTTGAGGATGAAAGTAAAAAAGAGACTTCAAAGCTGGGGATTACAAGTAACTATTTGTGGTAGGCAATTTAGGTGAAGGGAGTGTATAGAGGTTGGTGTAGTGTCCATTTAAATGATCAATTATATCTTTCTAATAAGTATGACTCATTAGATAAATAGAACTTTGTACAGTTACCTGATGCTGCACTCAGAGGGGTACCCAGGATGTTTCAGTGTAACAGGAATCCTACCCCCTGAAGAGCATTTGCTGAATTCTTTAAAGGTCAGGCATACTTCAAAATGTAAGTCAGTGGAAAATGAGGATTTAGATTAGAAAAGAATATTTCAGAGCTGGTGAATCACTTCAGACCATGAGTACTGGAAGGTATTGCTTTTAAACTCCAAAGACTGTTATCCTGGGGGGGTGGGTGAGGAATGGGGATGGGGGTGATTGGAATACTTTAAACTGATAAATACTTATGCTATGCACAAGAAAGCCCTGAAACCATACTTCTCTTATGTCTTCTATTTTCTTTCCATGTTTCCCCTGAAAGATTAATTGCACAGGAGATTTAAGATATTGTATACACCCATAAATGGAATAGGGTTGAGAACAGAAAAGCTAAATACTGAACTTCCTTCTCACTAACTTGGTTTTGCTCGTTCTTTCCACCCACCCCCTCACCCCCTTTTTCTTCTTTTTTCCAGTACATTAGCACCACTTCGTGTAGAGTGTCTGTTTTAGCACAGAGTCCAGACTCCACAGCCAGGCCAGCAGCTCCATAGAGTGGTGAAGTCTCCAAATGGGGAGAGTGTGTGTGTGTGTGTGTGTTATGTGTTTTGGGTTTGGTTTTTTTTTTTGTGTCTGTTGGAAAACTTAAAGGCAGACTCCGATAACTTAGTATTTTCCAGGAAAGAAGGGCAGGAGATAAAAGTAAAAACCCCAAACAAACAGCAAAGTAACCCAGATCTCTCTGGCCCTCTTAATGTGATACCAGGCAGCAAAAAGTGTAGTTTTTCTTCCCCCTGGTCCTGCCCTCACTGCATCATGTGAAACCTTGCCCAAAGCCCGTGGAAATCAATGTGTCTTTCTACTGATTTGTCTGGTTTCTAGATTGAGCCTTGGGCCTCGTGACAAATAACTGAAAATTTTGTTGCAGTCTCTTGTCGGGGATGGTAAAGATAGATACATATTTGCACAGGCCACTGACACCGCTTTAAGAGCTGAAGCGAGCCTAATGCTTACCACTGTGGGTGAAATCTTCCTCTTTTGCAGAGATGCGTTTCTAGACTGGTGTAACCAGAAAGGAGCTGACCCAGCTTAGCCTGTCTAGTTGTCATCTGCCTTAATCCCTCCCCTGTTTTCAGTACCTAGTACTGGTTACATGGACATCTGCAAGAGAAGGGCTAGCTAAGACCAACTGTAAGAACACCTTAACGTATGGGGGAGTGTTTATTCCTTTTTGGTTAACACAGCAGCAGGCTGCAATAATTAAAATTTCAGTTTCAAATTCACAGTTTCCAATTGTATCATGTCTAAAGCCTCTCTGCATTAACTACATGGCTGCAGAAGTATAATAAAAAAGTATTTGAAATGAGAGGAGGCCCATGTCTGGGTAAGAGGAGGAGGAGGTGCTGGTAAGGTCTCCTCCTCTCTCTGCCTTTATTGGGGGATTGATTAGTTTAGTTTCATTCCTCG
>JAVJGI010000064.1:1372574-1408626 GCA_035590275.1 Ibycter americanus
CTCCGAAGACAGCCCTCTGCTCGCACAGAGCCACCACTGAGAGGAGTTTTGAAGGGAAAAAGGGGTACAGGCGCTTCTGACGTAGAAGCGGCGCTGGGTGGCCAAGCACGGTCTGTAACGCGTTCTCGTGTGTAACAGACGGCAGTTATTTATTTATGGGCTGTCTCCTGACGTGTCCCTCGAACATCCTCATCTTTAGATGTGGTGCTTATGGCTGGCAAAGAAAATGTTTCACACCATGAGGCTGCATTACCCCGTGGTGTGCAGGCTCAGCCTCATAAATAAGGAGACTCAGGTAGGATCTGTGTATTAAGAATCCAAACGGCAAACGCTAATATTAAAAATACATGCCTTACAGAGGACTGACATTGTACCATTTCAGTGCTTTTTACATGTTTCATGAAGCCCTTGAATTTACTGCCTTTAGAGTTTTAAAACCTTTGCTGGAAGCTTGCAGCAAGGATTTTGCTTCAGTAGCAACAGTAGAAGTCAAAACAGATTTGAGTCAAGCGAATCACGCCTTGGTGAAGTCTGTATTGCTATAAAAAATGACAGGCTGTTGTCTTAGCATTTTCCTTCCTCTTCTGAGAACCCTCAAAGCTGGGGGCGAGGCTCCTTAGAGCTGCCATTACATCCGTGCAGCGTGCCTGCTTTGGGGACGTTCAAAATATTGGTGGATGCTTGTGGTGGGTCCTGGTCAGGCTGTGGCCTGGGACACGATACGACAGGCTGATGGTTTTTCTTTGTGGGTTTGTGTCTCCTGTGATTTACAAAGGGATATTTTGGTCTACCTGTACTCATCCTACTGGATCTCTTTTCATTTTCTTCAGTTTCTTCATCAGACCTTTTTCTTTCACTTCTGAGGTGAGAGATCGGAGGAGGAGGGGGAGGATACGTTAAAGCTGAGTGTGGTGCTTCCTCTTAAAGCAAGTGCAGAAGTTTACATGTGCCTGTTTCTGCGTATTTGGAACCATCGTTGGCGGAGCCTTTCTGACATGCAGCCTGGGCAGCTGTAACCAAGGCGCTGGGGCTGCGCACCCTCCATGTGCATCAGGCCAAGCTGCGGTTTTCATCTACATCGGGTTTGAAGAGCACTGTCCCCAGGCTGGCCCACCTCTAAGTGAAAGAGACACAGTAGCAGCAGCCCCACATCCTCATAGGCAGACCCAGGCAAAACAGATGTGAAGCTGGGGCGAAGAATGATGTGCCTGGGAAGATTTGCATTCCTGCAACAACTCCTGCCCGTGCTCAGAGTTGCTGAGGCGGCAGGAGCAGCCACCTCCTGCATTTCTTCCTGCTCTTGAGAATCAAGGCAATTGTGGCAGCGATAACTTGCAGCATTTCAGGAAACGGTTTCCTTTTGCTTAAGCCCCAGAGGCCACAGCAGTCTGTGTGCTTGCAGTCTCCTGCAGTGAGAATTACAGTACGCAGGACACGGCGTATCATGCGTACCTGCAGCGGTCAGGACCCGGGCTGCTGCGAGCATGGGCTGCTCTCTGTGCACTGAGTGTCCAGTCAGGTTCAGGTCTTAGTTGCAACACTCAGGGGAGGTTGACTCCGAAACAGAGCGCTCTCTCCTCTGCCTGTCACTGCGATTTCTGTAGCACATGCTTTCCTCTGGGTTCATGGCTTTCTCGGCTAGTGAGGAGAGCTTCGTGTAGGAGAAGACTAGAGAACCTCCATGCTAAGGGTTTAAATGTGCGTTTCTCTAAGTAACCTGTTTCCTCCTCGCCTCCATTCTTGGCTTCTCTTACCAACCACATCTTCACAGCACGTGGAGCATGTTCAGACAGATGAGAAATTAATCACAGCGTTTCTCATACAGGCTCTGAAGACAGACTTTCATTATTGCTTCTTTCTTGGTATGGCTGGAAAGGTGCTAAGGTATTGCTATGCTTAATCCTCCAAAGAGATTATCGCTGCTTTGGCTTAGGCGGGAGATCTTCGTTTAAGAGTTTAGCATTAGTGTGGGTTACTCGAATTTGCTTCCAGTGATGGTAACTGCTAGCTCACCAGTTGGACCACGAGAAACTCTCAAATCATTTAACCACAGGAAGTGTATTCTACCATCGTTCATTTCTGCAGGAATTTTTTCCAGGCCTTCCTTTCTTCAGTAATCCTCTGCTAGCCATTTTTAAATGACTAAATGTTAAACTGAAAACAACCTAAGATAATTCATAAAACTTAAATTGAATGCCTAGGATCGTAATCTTTTTCTGTAGTGGTGTGTCTGTGCAATTGTAAGCATTCGGATGTTCTGAAGATTTTAGTTGTCAGATACAAATATTGCAAAACTTACTCTAAATCTTAAAACTTTTATCCATAACTTTTTTAAAATTTGTTTCTTTACCATCTCTGCAGTGACAGTTGGTTACAGCAAGCATGCACGTAGCTTTAAAGACTGAAAAAAAATAAATTTTTCAATTCTAAGAGTTAGAGCTGCATTGTTCCACATCCAGTTTATTGGTTGTACCTTTTCCATTTTGATAAGTGTTAGTAGTTTATATTATGTGAGGGTGCGGTTGTATGTGATAGAAGTCTTTGCATTTAAACTGGAGTTGAGAAGGAGCAGAAGACAAGAGGCTTTCGGTTGCCCTGACGCAGCTTGAGCCTGGCTCTGCATGTATAGAGGGCATGAAAACCCTTGCTGTGCCCCTCGGGTGCTCTTTGAGGAAACGTGCTAGCTGCTAGCTGCAGCTCTTTGTTCCTTCCCCTATTTTGCCATTCCTTCCTTCTCAAGAATCTCCTTTCCCCTTCGCCAAAGCTCTCTAAGGGTGAAAGTGTCAGTTGATTTTTGACTTTTGTGGCTGCTTTTTGAGCAGTAGTTGTTGCCTGGACCCACCTCTCTCCTGTCCTCTGAGGAACCAGCAGGTGCAGGGTGCTCCCCGCTGCTCTCCCTGCCTGCTGCCTCCAGTTCTCTGCACGGCTTGTTCTTCATACTTGCACCGAGTAACCTGGTTTCTGGAGAACTGTTTGTTTGCCACTTGCAAACTTTTCAAGAGAAAGCCTGTTGGTCACAGTCCTGCTAAGTGTGCTTTTCATCTTCAGGGTTTCCAGTGAGGGTTCTAGGCAGCGAACACAGACAGTGCTCCTGTCAGCACTCTGTTGAGAGGGTAAAATATCTTAAAATGTTTCTGTATGTAAACTTCTGTGAGTTAGCTTTTGGGAAATTATTTTGGAAGAATCTTAAGCTTCTGTAGTGTCTCCATGTCATTTCCAGGCTTGCCTTGCCAGCTGGGGCCCTCCTTGCAGGACTGCTAGCAGTGCCCACAGCCTGCAGGTTGTCTCTGCAGCTAACTCCATCCTTGTCTTCCCGTTTAAAGCCAATGAAGTCACTCTGTGTGTGGCTGTGTGTGACTCGAGATGCCAGCTCTCTGCCTGCACAGAGTGGGCTGCCTCCACGTGCCTTGGCACAGACCCTCCCATCGCGCCGCGCCGGAGGCAGCGGTGGTCAGAGTGGCTTGTGCATGGGGATGTCCTGCTTGTTGATGTCTGCCAGAGGCTGATGCAAGCTCTCCCCTGCCTAATTGTTGGTTATAGTTAGGCGTGTTTACAGGAGGAGTGTATCATTCTGTCTTTGAAAGACACTGAGAATGTTTTCTATAAACAAAAATAAAATGGGAAGTTACCTAGAGGTGAAGCCTCTGTAGCTACTTTTAAGAGATGTAGTGCTTAGTGTTTTTACTCCTGCACTGCCGGATTTGGTGGGAAGCTTGCTCTGAGACAGGCACAGGTTCTGTGTAGCCTTGAGCCAGTGCACCTGGGGAGCGAAAATGTACCGTGACTTTGGCGTCATCGGCTCAGGCCCTGTATGTACAAAACAACAGAATTATTTTTAGGCTGCCTTTACAAGCATGCATATGCATGCATAAGGGTAATGAAGCCCAGATAAATGGTGGTTAGTGTGTGCACTTAGGGTGCTATTAACTGCAAAACCTCATCCTGTGTCTCCTGGTATTTTGCTTGTTGTCCTTGATTGCTGAGAGTAATGTAGTGTGACTAGAACTGAAAGGACCATTTCTCTCCCTGCCTTTCCCAAATGTTTTCCTGTGTTTGACAGTTCTCCACTGACCATCAGAATCCGTTTTATTATGGCCACAGAGAAACAGCTTTAAACAGATGTTTAAATGATTTTTAACAGATGTCAAAGATCATAAAAATCGGCTGGGCAGAGGCTGGACTTGCATCTGAATACACTTAAAACCAAAATCAATACAGCAGTAACAAATAAGCTCCTAACAAAACCAATGAAATTTCCAAATGATAGTGGGTCTTTAACTTATTTCAGAATCATTCAATTGACAAGGCTGTCCTTGTCTGTGTCCTTTCTCTCTGACGAGTAAAAGCACCTGAGAAGATGCTCCTGAATCTGCTGTATGAAAAAGGAGTAATGAACCTGTGCCTCATGGCCACCACCAGCCCGTGGGCTGATTTTGTGTGACATGAGGTCCCACAGTTCCTGCCCTCCTCATATTATTGCTAGATAATGCTAAGGTGTATATTAATTTACGGGCTGCCAGGTGTTTTTGCAAGGGCTCACAGCAAGGAAGAGATAATCTGTTTTAGTACAAAATACTCAGGTAGCCACAAAACAAAGGTAACTGTTGGGAAGGAAGGAGGAGGAATTTACCTGCAGGAGTGTTTCTCTCTTATTGTGAAATGAAAACGTGGTTGGACCAAAATAACTCCATCACAGCAGCATTGGCTTTCTAGAGCCATGATGTTCATAGGCATGCCATGCATACTGTGAGATGTGGCTCCATGCATGTTAAAATGAACTAAAAACTCTGGGAAAAATGGGGTGTACCAGCAGCATTCCTGCCCTTGTTCAGACCTGTAGGAGTCATGGTCGCTGCTGTCTGGTATAGATGGCACCTGAGCTCTGACACATAGAATCACAGAATCGTTTAGGTTAGAGAAGACCTTTAAGATCATCGAGTCCAGCCGTAAACCTAACACTGCTAAGTCCACCACGAAACCATGTGCCTGCATGTCTTTTAAATGCCTCCAGGTATGGTCCTGTTCAGAGGAGGTGGGGTGGGGTGGGGGAGAGCTTTCAGTTGCCAGCGAGAGCAAGATGCAGGCTTGAAAAGGAAGCTGCTTGCTTTTTCTGGTCCTGGCTTCTGCAATAGGTATCACTTCCTGATAATTTTGCAGCTTGTTTCAAGGTAAACAAGAAGCACTTCAATCAGGAGAATTTCTGGAGTTGTATAGCATGCTCAGATCTATCACAGAGAAATTATTAGCTCTATTAGCAGAGATCTATTAGCAGAGAAATCCTCCGCAGGTTTGCTGTTTGGTAATGCTGTAAGGGTTTTGCAGTGGCTGCACCTGGATGCCTGGGCTGTTTGGAGGGGGTGTGTACCTCCCTTGCTCGGATGTTAGTTTTCTTGAATTGCAGATGGCATCCAGCAAAGCTTACCCTCCTGCGCCGCACCTGAGGTGCTATCTTATATTCCTGCGTGACAAGTGCCTCATGACCTCTTCCTGCTCATCTCTTAAATGAAGATGTGGTTGTCATGACTACATTCGGTAGAGAAATAAATATTCTTCCCAGCTTGGGTGCTTGTGTAACGGCTAGGTTCAGGCAAGGTGGTGTTTTTATCTGGATCCTTGCTTGGTGGTGGGCAGGCGATTTCTGTGACCTGGGCATAAAGGTGCCCACGCTGGGGCCAGCTGGCTGCAGAACGCAGTGGTTGCTTGCTTTGTGGCTCTCCTGTGCCCGGTTTCCAGCTGGTGCTGCTCCATTGACAGCACCGCAGCGGTGCTTTGGTCATGTGCCAGTCTTGGGGGCAAATCCCTGAAAGCCAGCGAAGAAAACTCTTAAGGGTTGTTTCTAGAGGTCTGGGTGTAGCTGATCCTGCTTGTTTGTTGCCGGAGAGGCAGAGGCTGTGGGATGTGGTGCTGATGGGAAGGGTTTTCCTGTGCTGGCCCGATGCTCTGCGGTGTGTTCACCAGAGGAGAGTGGCCATGCACCGTCTCCTCTTCCTAAAGCTGTCCCCCCGCTCAGCAGATCTCTGACTTTTTGCTTGAGAAAAGAGCAGCTTACTGTTTAGGAGTTAATTGTTTCAGGCTTGGGCAATATTTGTACAAAATAATTAATGCTTCTTTTTAACCTCTGTTGTCTAGAATTTTTAATTTCTTTCAGTGGTACTAATACAGGTTCTAGTGTCATCAGATGCCTACAGGAGCCAGCTATTGTAGGTATAAGCCTATTAGGCAAATGTTTTGAAGTACATTCGGATAACGTTGACCATTTCTCCTGTTTTTTATTCCTGCTTTTCTTCTTGAATGCCCTGCTTCACATATTGCTGCCTCTGTATGTTGCAGAACATACAGAATATCTCTGTATTTTAACCATTTTGTTTGAATGCTTATTAGCTGCAAAACTTTGCATTTTCAGCTGTTTCCATTTTTAAATTAACACTTTTTTTCCAGAAGTACATATCTGACATTTGTCACTTTTTTTGTGAGCTGGAAAGCTTGGGCTGGGAAGTTCCCACAGCTGCCATCTGTGGCTTCAGCTTTTGTTTTAATTGCCGCACTAGAAACATGTAGCAGCATGCTGTTGGAGCCCGTAAGCCTGGTCATGGGTGGGAATCAAAGGATTACAAAATTACGTTTAAAGGGGAGAAATTATTTTGCAGTTTTATCCAGGGGTTTGAGGTCATTATTGAAGTTTGCAAGGAGCTGGGCAACAAATTACAGCATTTAGTTGTGGCTAGGTAATTGTGACATTCTGAAAAAGTATGTGCTTTTTGATGACAGGCATTTGCATGTGTTTTGCTTTTGGGGGAAGAAAAAGTCTTTCCTGGCTGCAGATGTGCAACCAAAAATGGAGGCTGTTTAATACATTTCTGCCACGGGGTGCTGAACCTCCTAGCCTAACATTGGCATGTTTCCTTGATGTTTGTACTTGGTGTTACGAGCTGGTTTTATGTAGGGACGTGCATTTTTGTGCTAGCATTACTTGTAATGGCTTGCTGTCTTATTTTAA
The DNA here is from genome assembly GCA_035590275.1 of Ibycter americanus. NCBI lineage: Eukaryota > Metazoa > Chordata > Aves > Falconiformes > Falconidae > Ibycter > Ibycter americanus. The sequence continues at coordinate 1,379,572 of JAVJGI010000064.1, forward strand.
AAAGAGTACTTGGGCAGAATGCCCTCGCAAAGCGCCCCTGCTTCTTCCTCCCAGCTGCGTGCTACTGCATCTCTATGAGGAAGTCAGCAAAACCATAATGGCTGTTTTCTGCACATGGTCTTAAGAGGTACCTGATGGCATCTATGTACTGAGCTAAGGCTTTAGCATTTTTGCATAAAGCAGTTTGTTTCTTATGAAAACCCCGTGCACTGTTGAATTATGTATGTGTAGGATTGCTCCAAGGGCCACGTGTTGATATCCTTCATGACACAGAAAGTCTGCAAATAATCGCTAGTGATGAATTATTTGCTGTTCAGGCGCTGCCATTTCTATTCTGGCATATTTTGTGATTTCATTATATGATCTGGTTTTTCCCCATCTTGTAGCCTTTGTAATTTTACAGACTTGTTGCTTGATCAGGTATCTTTTGTCCATGCAAAAGCTTTAGCAAAATAGTTGTTTGGTAACTACTGAGTTGCAGGCCTCTAACTGATACCTCTGTAAACTAAGTATGACCAGCAGTAGAGAGCATGTAGCTTGAAGAAATTAAAGAGTAAAAATGTAAAAATTGGGTACTGCTATCCTCAGTGTACGAACTGAAGAGAAGACGGCAGCCAACTGCACTGTTAGGTGCACAGGCTTTCACATTCTAAATACGATCAAATCATTTCTGGGAAAGGAAACTAATGTGAACATTAATAAGCTTTTATGTGCATTTCATCATTAATAATGTAGGCAGTACCATTCAGATGGAGAACATAACCCGTTTTATCATAGTGTCATTTTAACATGATAGGCTCCTTGCTTTTCCAAGGTGAAAGGGCCGCAGATTGCCTTCTGAAATCTCATCCTCGGATGAAGTTTTGCTTTCGGCTGCATTGAATCTAGACCAGCTTTGCAGCAGTATGGGGAAGGTGCGTTGTATTTTTAGTAACACACTGGTAGCAGCACCTGCCTTTCTGTGTTTCTGTGTATAAAGTTTATTTTTTCCATACTTAAAATAAAGGTGGACAACATGTCCTTTTCATTAGTGTTTTCATTCTCGCCTTTCTGGGTATTTTTTTTTTCTTTTCGCTAAATAAAGGTTATTTCTTTTGCCTTCTGCACAGTAAGGCAGCACAGCAGCGCCGTGCCTGTGCCTTGCAGGCAGTGGGAGGCTGGGTCCGCAGGCCACCAGGCTGGACTGATGTCTCTGCCTGAGCCAGCCCTCTGGCTGTTTGAGCTGGTGCCAGCAGGGAGCCTGGGATTTCGAAGCTACAAGCCTGCAGTATTATCTGGTAAAACACTGATTTGCTCAGTGTGGTCTTTAGTTGTTTAACATGCCAAGGGTAAAAAAATGAGAGAACAAAGGCCTGAAATATCCCATATTGTCTTTGTGCTTCCAGCTGCTTTAATGTGCTTGCCAATGCGACACGCAGCATTTATCTCCAATTTAAAATCAAGAGAGGGACTTATTTAGTCATTGACTCCAGGAACATTTCCAGAGTGCTCCTACCAATCAAGTAAACATGGTGTGCCAGATCCTGCAACCATTGCCTCTGTTTGAGAGGAGCGCGCTTAGGTGAGTGATCCTGCTGCACCTGGCTCAGCATGAATCAAGCCTAGTATGAGGAAATGTCTTCCTTTTAATGTAAACGAGCCCTGACCCTTAGGTATATGTGTAATCCTGCTTCTCTGTTGGGAGATGTGGCCCTGCTCCTGTGGATGAAGCCCATGGCTTGGATACCCTCGGCTGGAAGCAAATCTGAGATTTTTTAAGCAGCGCCAAGGTAGCTTTAGAGGGGGGAGAAAGGGGGGAGGAGAAAGGGAAAGAGCTGTCCTGCGGAGCCATGGCGGAAAGGGAGAGGGATGCTAGGAGGAGGCAGGCAAGGTGTAGCTGGAGGCGTGGTGCTGCTGCCAAGAGAAGGTGGTCGTTACCCTGGTTTGCAGTAGAACTGGGATGCAGAGAAACTCTGTGACCGAGGTCAGGCTGAGAAGGGAGCAGGTGGCAGAGCAAGAGCTGAGTCCCGATTTACCTCTTTCAGTGGCTGATTCATGGTGGTGCCCTTCCTTCCTGCAAGTTGTTTTAACACTGTTTACCGTGTAGGCTGATGCTAATCGTATGATGTTGCAAGATGAGAAATGAACAGTGGCATGCAGTTTTATAGCAGAGTGTTAAATGCAATGAATAGTTTGTTTAGGTATTTGTTCTATAAAGTGTAAAATCAGCATTGGTGCTGCTTAAGAGGAAGTGCTCTGTTAGGAAATGGTTTCTAGGTCACCTGGTAGGTAAAGATTTGTTCTGGCTGATTGCAGTGGGTGGCTGTCCTTGGTTGCTAATCCTGTGTCATTAGTGTCGTATTCTGGCAGTACAAATGGTAAAAGTGAGTGTTGTGCATCAGTGCCGCTTGTTTAGACCAAATGTCCTAATAATTCAGGACTGTGTGACTCTTGGCCATAGAGCACGCATACAAAGCTGGGTTGTTCAGAGAAATGGAGATCGCCTCTCTAATATGAAAACTTGCTGTCAGCGGATCAGACGGTGCCCTTTGGGTGCATTCACACAAGGTCCGTTTCATGTCAGGCTGAAACAGAGCAGTCTTCTCACTAAGTTTTGTTTATTATGTGTAAATATTTATAGACATATAATCTAGTTTCTAATTAGAAGAGGGTGCTCCTTTTAGAAACATTTTCATGAAGACTGGCGAATTTGTATATCACCCCTGCTACCCAGAGGAGTGCTATTTCTTCTCTGCAGACGGAAGCAAATGGAGCTGAACAGATTTGTCCTCCTCCGCAGAGAAGGGTAAGGCTAGCTCATGCAGCCACGTAGCCTGTGCAGCTCAGGGAGTGAGCTACCCAGGCCTGAGCCTCTGAGGGTGCGTGCGTTGCTGGGGGGGGGTTGCACAGCCCAGGAACGCCTGCGAGCCCTGGCTTTGCAAGTGCACTTACCCGGGGCAGCTGGCCACAGCCAGCCTTGCTGTTAGCCTCTTCCTACAGGCATAGGCACAGCTGTCCCATTAATCCGGGACTGCGTTTAGGATCTCCTGGTTCCTGTTCCAGGGTAAAGTTTGCGTATCTGTAATGGGTTTTTATGATTGCTTCATGCCTTCCCAGGCAGGTACGGGATTTACCAGAGAGCTGCCTGGAAGAGGAGACACAAATGATGGCAAACCACGGATCAGGCATGTGATCTTCAGCACTTCTTGTTCCCGCAGGGCTGGCTGAAGTCAACTCCAGACAGCTGTCTGAAAACCCTTGTGTGACTCCTTAGAGATGGCTCTGTGCAGACATGTGGTCTCTGGCCCTTTAAAAGAGGTCTTTAAAGACCTGCGCACTTTCAGTGAGTTGTCTGGAGAATTCTCCTGTTGTAGGGACAAAAATTAAAAGGAGGTGGACAGGCAGGCGTAATTCAGTGCCTTAAGCTCTGCTCCTCTATATTCTGCTTCCAGAAAGCTCTAGCATGGAGCAAGCTTTCACCTAGAGCCTGTTTACAGCTGCCTGCCCAGCACCCATCGAAAAGGGAAGGCTCTGACCTACGGAAGTAACAAAATCTCTTCATGTATTGTCTGGCCCTGTGAGATTATTGAATGCTCCAGAGTCTGCTGGATTGAGTGGGACTGCTGCTTGTTGGGATACTGGAGCATCAAAAATAAGTGCTGTGTAAATAACTGTGCTTCAGCTGTGTGGATGCAATCCCAGGAATAATGTTGCATTTCAGAAAAAGTGATCGTTTCATTCCTGACACTGCTTCTGTTTGGTGTATTTTGTTTTTGAGCAGTAGGCTTGCAGAGAAAACAGTCCAGATTTTTGCCTATTTTTAACAAAGTGTTCAGCTAATATGTTAATGAACCTTGAACACACGCAGTAGTGATTTTAAGCCACGGTAGATGTTTTACCGATAAGGTAATTCTCTCTAGAGAGGGATAAGCAGTTTGCTCCGCCAGAGGAGACCTTGGTTGCTTGTGCCTTACCGCACAAGTTCACGCGCGCTGTATTCCACGTAGAGTTGTGCTGATCCCTGGCGTTCGTAGCATGACAAGTGGAATCAACGCAGAAGCCATTTCTCTGCCGAGGTCTGCCTTAAACGAGTTTAAAACCCAGTCAGACCTAATTTATGCTGCCTGCGCCCCTTTCCTTTGGAAACAAATGTGGTTGAAGAAAAGGTTTGCGTTACTGACAGACCCTTAGAGGGTAGTTAAAACCGCCTGCAGAAATACAAATAGAAGGGGCTTTACTTGGCTGGGGGCACAGCTGGGGCTGCAGGAGCAAGGGTCCGTTCCCCGGTGGACGCCGGGGACCCGATGCTCTCCCCGCCCGTGTGGCAGAGCCAGGCTGGGGGTGCTGCCTCTGGTTCTGGCCCGCAGGCAGGCGGGTGCGCTGGCTTGCCTCGAAATGGGGGGGACCGCCACGGGTTGGGGAAGGCCAGCGTAACTGCAGTGGCAGTGACTGCCCAGGCCCTTGCTGCTGGGCAGGGGGCACATCTGTGCTTCCTCATCCTTAGGATTTGGGGTCCGACCTGTGGGCTGCTTTCTTTCGCAGTGGGGATCTGCTTTGTTATGCTGCCAGCCCTTTCCCTAAACAGAAGCTAACCCTGGATTTCAAGATCCCAGAAGGGACGAAGGAGTTCAAGTGTCTTTTTGATCTCTGTTGCTACCCTGAGGCGAAGTTAGATCATTTGCTGTGAGCTGATCTCAGTTGTGCTTGGAAATGTACTGAAACAGCTACTCCAAAATAATTATTCTGAACAGATATTTTGGTGTGGGCGCTCATGTTCTTGCATAAGAATGTCTTTTGCTAGTCTGTCTTAATGCACCATGGAAGTAGAATAACTGCCGAGCAAACTGTGATGAAGGCAGTGCCAGATTACACAGAGTATGCTCAGTATACAGAGAGCATGCCAGTGGTAAGTTTTATGGTGCATGACTTAAAATATTTCATATTAATTAACAAACAAGTACCAATTAATTTTAGATTATGATGCTTAAGGAATAGACTGCAAGGAATGGTATTTAGCTGTGGCTGTTTGGCAATTATGACCTTGTATATAATAACAGACTCAATAAATTCTTGATGTGAGAGAGCACCATTAATCAACACAGAGTTAATTAACTGTGCTGCTCACACAGGAAGCGCTGTGCAGAACTGTCTGGATCTCTGTAGTGCTATGGGCTGAGAAGTGTTTGATTTGTCTGATACCTGGTTCGTTCCCACAGAATTTTCCCTCAAAACCAATGCTGAGGAGGGAGCGACGTTTCCTCTGGGTGAGTGGGCTCCATGCACTGGTCCCACAGGTTGTTCCCGTTTGTGGCGCTGACACTCTGGCAGACCATAGCGTGTCACTGTGTCACTTAGACTTTCTGTCACCTTCACAGAGAAGGTGGAAGCAAGCCCTTGGAGGAGTGCTGGAGTACTGGAAATGTAAAGGCCTCTTGCAACAATGATTTTGGTCAGGTTAATCCTATAGGACTGCCCAGGAAATTAGGAACAATGTGATAATTAAGAGCTATACTCATCAGCTCTCATTTAGACTTTCTACAGGAATATTTTTTTTTTTTAAATAGTTTGAAAGGTAGCCCAAAAAGAGGAAAATGAACAAGATTCAGCACACCTTCAGAGAGAAAAGCATTTCATCTCTGTACCACTCACCCCTCCACACTCCAAAACAGACCTTGTCATTTTCCTGAATACGGGATGCTTAGCAGTATGACATTGGCTGGGCCTTTTGGAGGGACACTGACCGTCATTTTGTTGGCTTGTTTTGTTGTTGGCTCAGTGTGCCAACATGAAGGATGGATTTCTAACTTGGCATTTTACATTTTTAATCCTCTGGCTTACCTGCTTTTTGATGTTCTTTGAACTGCTTTCCTATCTGTGGTCACTGTAACTGTGTCACAGAAGAATTCAGAGGTCTGAGCCATTGGAGTGCCTTAAGCTTTGCAGCAGCAATGCCAAGTAACAACCAGTTTGGAGGGTTTGAGCAGCTCCAGTTTGAGAGAAATGAGAGAAAGAAACTGGGTTTTGTTTGCTTACTGCTGGTATGTACAGCCTCCTGAGTGAAAGACTTCGTATGCGCTGGTTTTGTTCTTAAGGTTAATTCAATTTAGATGCTGCTCTTATTTTTTTAAGTAAGTGCAGTTATGTGTAATCCTTTCTCTTCTTCCCTCTCTCTGCCACCTGGGCTATTAGTCTTAATTACAGAGTCCCATTTAGCAAATCACTAATACAAGAGTAGTTTCATATACTGCCTGCCACAAGATACGGTGACCAAATAGGGCCAGAAATAGATGAGCAAATAATGTGTAGCCTGAATCTTGCTCTTCCTTCTGCCTTGCTGTGGCTGAAAATGTACTGCCTATTAATGCCTACTTTTATTGGTGTAAAATTTTTAGGACTAGGAGACTTCAAATGTTTTAACTGCTCTTTACGTTTTTATGTAATGATCTCTTGCTTTGAGTAGCGAAGGAGGTGTTTTACGTGCTTCCTCTGTCTACCAGGACAAATGTTTTCCCCATATTCACCCTCATTTATAAAGTGTAATGGAATGCTCTTAACAGTTTATAATGACGAACTAATTATGGGGGCCTGGGAGTGGGGAAAGGGGGGGGGGAGGAAGAAGTGTTCACTTTAGATCTCCAGGCAGAGGAAAGTGATGATTCAGCTAATCTCTCTTCTGCAAATGAGATTTTTCTGCTGCAGCCACACAGCTTCTTTATTTGATACAAAGGGAGACAATAATCCTTAAATGATGGAAAAACAACTGTTCTTTTTTTTTTTCCCCGCCCCAATCTGGGAAATAGAAGTCAACTGACGCCTCTTCTTATTAACCCCAAAGTATAACTAGTGGTTATGGCCTGGCATTCCTACTTTTCTGCTCTCCCATCCAGCTACCTCTTTAACTGGCTGGAGTGACTCTTTCCAACTCTGGCGGCTCATCCTGTGCTCCAGCTGCCCTCCAGACAGTGCATTCAGAAATGCCGCTTCAGTTAGGTACGTAACACTTTCTGAAATTCAGACTTGTGCCTAGTTTTTCATGAGCCACAGGGGATTAAATCCAATGAATGGGCAATACTGTATTAAACTAATATTAACGACAACTATACCGTTTTAGTACTCTGGCCAATGGTCCTACATACGTATGTTTAAACATATGCACTACATAGTGCATATACGGACCCCTACCATATTGCTTTGGATTTCTGGGTTGCCTGAGCCATGGTTTGCTTTAGAGCCATGTTTATTATTCCTTGTTTTGAGGAGCCCTTTCTGTCTTGTCCATAGGCTGGCACAATTTGTCCTTCCTCACACCTCTTGTGTTTCACTGCCTGATGGAAGATGGTCTGTGCTTTCTCCTGTCTTCAGCTTGTGTCATAGAGGACCTTTAAATGTTGGACTTCTCCATTGCCGCCCCCTTTCATGCTTTCAGCACAGTCTCTGTTTTCCTTTCTTGATACTGCCACAGTATCTGCAGTGCTGTGGAGTCAGATGAAAGGCAGCGGTTAATGTTCCCTTTGCACCAGTCCTTCCCTTGGGTGTGCTGGCAGAAACCCCTTGGATCTCTGCTGAAGTCTCATCATCCCCTTGATTCCTAGCTTCAGAAGAGCTAGGATAATTTTCTCCTAAGAACACCAAAAGACTGGAGCTGGTGACAGTACAAGCAAGAGTCAGTAGTTCTGAAATAGTTTTAGGTATGGTCTGTTATTTGTGGCGCTTCATTTTGTACATTTCCTCCATTCATTTTGGCCTTATAAACAGCCCATGTTTTTTCTCTTTAAACAAAGTGGAAATGATTTTATAAATATGTTAGATGTAAGTTGAAGGCAATGATAAATGTTATTAAAGATCTGTTATATGATGTGGAAGGTATGCACATAATGGATGCAATCAGAAAAGACTGAAAAATTAAAATGTAAAATAGCCATGGCAATGTGAAATTTTATACAGATTATTTTTGAGTATGTGAAGGATGGGGAAAGTAAAAGACTGGAGACAGGCAAACATTATGCCTATTTTAAAAGGGGGGAAGTGAGGAGCCAGGGAATTAGTCAATGTAATGCCAGCATTGTGAAGTATACAAAGCAAATCGTTGGGTGGCAGATTTATAGGCATCTAGAGAATGTTAAGGTAATTAAGAAAAGAAAACCACAAAAGAGCATGGAAACAAATGTTCATCCTAGTGAAGGGCCCATATCTTTACTTTTTTTCTTGCAGACATTCAGAGAGATGGGAAGATGGGTATTATTTCAGATTTTGAAACTACAATACTGTTTGTTATAGTTGGTTCATGTTTTAAAAGCTGTAAGTACAGTGACTGCATGCTGGTCCCCCAGATTTCAGCAGCATTTGAACTTCCCTGTGTTTAGTAGCATCCTGCCTTTTTGACAGTATTAGAGAAGGAGGAGGATTGTGATGAAAAGTCGTAAAATCTCTTGTTCTCAGAAGTCTCTGGGATGGCAGAGCTCAGGATTTCTGAGAAGCAAACTCTCTGCTGTTGATTTTCCTACTCTGTTCAGGGAAATGGGACTTTGTGCACTCTTTGTGAAACTTGCATTTACAACACCAGCAGAAACAACCCCGTAAAGGCCCTGGACTTCTGCTAACCGCTCTAGCCACAAGGGGAATAATAAGGAACAGTAAGTGCTAGGCTTGTTCCTCATACACGCATGATGAGATAGGCTGACACCTGGGCAATTTTCAGCTGTGTCTAAATTGGGAAGCCGATAAAAGAACCCAGTGTCTCTTCGCCACTCACTTTCTGTGACGGTTTTCTTTGCAGACCCTCAGAAGGGCGCTCTTCACTTTCTGCCGGCGATGCAGCTTTCTGATAAAGATTTTGCCATAGCTGCAGCAAACTTGGTCAGTGATACAGACAGAAAGATGCTTTTGGCATGAATAGAAATTACAGGATTTTGTTGCCAAGGCAAGCAATTCCAGTTTCAGCATGCAAAGGGGGAAAAAATCTGCCATTGTCTAGTTTAATGAAAGCTGTAAAACTGAGGGAAAATAAATGTACGCTAAAGTATCTTTTTAAATATGTAAGGAATTTAACAGTGTCTGAATCTGCCAGCATTAGAAGGTCGCAATGGCTTGTAGATACTGTCTCTTCTGTGCAGAAGTATTTTTAATCCTTAAATGATGCACTATAGTTGCTTTCTTGCATGCCAGTACCAGTATTTTCAGCATGTTACAAGACAGATGAGTGAATGGGAGGGAGAGAGAGAAAGTGATGTTTTCGGATCGAAGTTTTCATTTTAATAGGCCTAGAAGAGCTAGCTGTCTGTTCAGGGCATTTTGGTTGTGTTGGTATAGCTGAAGGATGACTGAATGGAAATTTTGATGTTAGGAGGAGGGTGACGTGGGTCTGTCAGTGTCAGAACTCTTCCTTGAAAAGAGCTTTTTTGCTTAACGGCTTGCCAGATGCAGAAGTTAACGTTTTATAATATTTGTTAAATATTCAAAATTTTGAATACTTTATTCTTCTGGCTGCAACTGGACAAACCAGAATTTCTACTGCTTGTATGGATTTTGAAGGTTTGAGATATTTGCTTCTTTTTACCTTAATAATAAATTCCACCTGAAAGGAATAGGGATTTAAGAGAGTTAAGAGCAGGTATCTATACACAGTGGATCCGAGAGTACATTTAACTGTTTCTCACGATTGCAGAACATCCACTGTAATGCTTGAGAGGCCTTCAAGGTGAGGCGAATCAAGTCAAATCTGGAAAACAAACGGACAAGTTAGGTGAGGAGAGTAACAGTAGGGAACGTGATTTCCGCGTGCCTTAAATACCTGGGGCAGGTTGTTTTGTGATTTGTGAAGCCTTTGTGATAAGACAGGAGCTCTCTGTGGCTGATGCCAGTTCTTTCTTTGAAGTCTCTGCTCTCAAACCACACCGTAAATGTTACTTTTACCATAGCAGGTTGGCTGGATCTCACAGCTATATTTAATGCATTCTTGAAAGCATTTGAGCTGGCTGATCTCTTTCCCGTTCCACTCAGTTCCTAATGAAACCACTGCAGGTGCTTGTTCAAAACAGGGGAGCCCTCAAGAGGACCAGGCTGCAGAACAGGAAGGATGCACTTCTGTGTTTCCATCGGAAAGGAGCAATGTGGGCGCCGTGCTTACAGTGTTTCCTTTTGCAAATGTGAAGAATTGCCTTTTAAGTGATTATGCTGCCCCAACATGGAGGCTTCAGTGTTCCTCTTCCTCCTCCCCTTCCTCCCTCATGAAGGCACAAGGAACGTCCCATCTGGTTCTGTAAAGGTGTAGGTCTGCACATAACCGACAGCACTTCCATGATGTTCAGAGAGGTGCTGGCCCCGCTGTGAGCTTACCTGGCAACTGATGGCCCCTGCGTTTGTGGTTCTGGTAGTGAATAGCTTTGGTGAACCTGGTGTTCGGAACAGAACGGTGCTGGTTTTTCCTTTATCGCTGTACTCCTCCAGAGCTTGTGAAAGTCAGTATATACCACTTGGAGCTGTTGTCTTTTGGTTGCCAAAGCTCGCATCTTTCATAAAAACTTAACGCCTTCTTTCCCACCTCATCCTGGCTCCAAACGGTTATTAAATTCAGCGTGTTGATCCCCTGTGACATTTCTCTCCTTGTTATCAGAATAGCTGAGACCCTTTGGCTGTCTCTGCTTTTCCCTTCCTGAACTTTGTCTCGCTTCCTTTTAAGCCACCCAAAATCTGTCTCTGAAATTGTCTTATAATTATTTTCATCTGTTCACTCTCTTTGAATTTTTCTCCCTCTCTGTTCTTTTCTTCTGAGATTATTTTATGCTGTGTGTTCTGCCAGCTGTGATTTTGCTTGACTTACGCTCTCAGCAACGTTGCTGCCTTGCAGGGTTTCTGTAGCGGGAGCAGGGCTCTGCAGATGGCCCGTGGGCAAGCTGCTGCGACCATAGGGATCGACTCAACACATGTCCTTAAAACTGACACCCCGATGGGAGGCCTGGTGGGGCAGACCCAGGTATTGCTTGTTAACTGAAGAATGCTTTGCATGACTGTGCTCGTGCCAGTAATGATTTACATTGAAGTACCTTGCAAACATCGAACCTTCCAGATAGTTTTCCCTGTGTCCTAGCTGAAACCATTTCAGTCAAAAATTCCTATTTGAAAGTCATTCTCTCTACCACAGGGCCATAAAATACTGTGCCTCATATTTTGTATTCTGTCTGGTTTTGAGCAATCTGGTGTTAAAATATGTGTGTGAAGCACTCTGTCATGGTATTAGAAGGCACCTACTTTTGTAGCTGCAGTTGGGTTTATAAAAATGTTGACTATTATATTAAAAAGACTTTCTTCTGGTGTGTGGCTCCATGTAGCTTCATGCTTAAAACAGCAATAAGATCATATCCTGTCTGTCAAAGGTAAGAAGTGTTATTGAATGTTCAGCACTGTGTTCAATACACAGATGTAAATCAAAAATTTAATCCCTGAATACAGTAATAAAAAAATTAGGACTAAAGTAGCAATTGGCCTGTGGGTATTATTATGTCATGGCAGGATTTTCTGTGAACAGTTTATAAAAGACCTGGATTCTCTGAAACTGGCTGCCCAGTTCCAGCCAGGGCCCCTGGTCCCTGGTCCCTAGGAGACGGGGCAGTGGATATCAGTTTCCTCTGCTGGCCCAATGTCTGGCTGCCAAAGGAGCTCCCAAAACTCAAGCGATGCACCAACATCGCCAAGGAAGTAAAGTTTATTGTATCAAAATAAGAAAAATGTGCTGTAACCTAGCCTTACAAAGTCTTCCTTAAAAAAATAAAAAACCCCAGCCAGCCTCCCACCCCAAAAAACAGTCTCTAGCCACTTCTTTTTGAAGGCTCAGTAGAGCGAGGAGCATGTGGCAGGAGGACATCATAGCGTTACACCCACTGATTTCTCTCGTCTGTACTCAACACTGCTTTAGCAAGACGCTTTACAGCCATGTAATTTCACCTTTATTGGTCCTATCAGATTTATTTCTGACGCATGTCTTCTCTCTCCTTTAAATTGCAATTATTTTCCCCCTGAAGACTGTGTGAAAAGGGTGACGGTATTTTAGTTTGCACACGCTCTCTTGCAAGCATTGGGCACTTGTACATAAAACATAAGCTTGATCGTGAACCTGACAGCCAGCAAAGAAAATGCCAAGACGCGACTTACAGAGCAGCATGGGTCCCTTGCTGCCAGCCCCTCTCCCCAGGCTCTGCCCACCTCAGCAGCAGCACTGCATCCTCTGCTGCTTAGGAGCACCTTGGTCTAAATTCCTCCACTGACTAATTTGTGTCAGCATGTGCCGTTCTGGCAGTGGCCTGGGATTTCTGAGACCAGCCAGCCTGGCACAGTCAGAGGCTCCTTTCTTTGGAGGAACAAATTGTGGGGGATATTGATCTTCTGAATGGCATTCAGTCCTGCTTGCCTTTCGTTCCTGCTCCACCTTTCGAGGTGAAGATGATATGGCAGGACAGAGGAGTTGTTTGGAGGGTTGGTCTGTGGCTTGTGGGGCCATCTGTTTTGCAGGCCTGGTATAAACTCCCTGCATATACGTTGTTACTCTATAATATGTTTATACAGTACGTGCGGGTTCAGGCTAGCAGCAGAAATGCATTTATCTTCTGCTGGCAGAGACGTCAGCCCTGTAGCACTAACATAGAATAGAGTTGTTTGCTTGCGGGATGAATAGAAATCTCTCTTCTCTGATTATTAACCAATTTTGTAGAATGTCACTTGCTTTTTACAATTAACCTCTTGTAAAATACCCTAATGAAACCTTTCTGGCATTCCCCACCCCAGCACAGCTTGCTGGGTTTACATTAGTGGTCTGTAACAATAATGGTAAATATTATTGCCATTCAGGAACTGCCTTTTAGATGTGCAGACATAAAAGCTTGGCTCCACTGAAATTTATGGGCATGTTACCATTGCCTTGAGTGGGACTAGTGTCTCCCCCTTGGATGCTGGCTGCCGGCGCCGGGAGTGCTTGAGAGGCAGTCTCGTTCACGTTTCCTCCACGTCTGTTGGCTTGAGCTCCTCAGGCTGGAGTTGCAGTGCTGGTGGAGCACCTGCTGGAGCTTTCGTACTAAAGTATCAATCCAGAGGAGTAATTGGGGCTAAGGTAATCGGAATTCCCAGATTGTATTTATAATTTTGTAAGATCATCCCTTATTTCTAGCTTTTGTCCTTAATTTAGGTGTTACTGTTGGAATTACTGAAATTGACTATTGAAACTGACTGTTCAGCCCTTGAGTCTGTGTGGTGACAACACAGATACATCTTCATCTTGCTTTAAACTTACCCCTGGTAATTTGCTAAGGTTAACAAAGTGTGCTGGAGGAAGCCCCCCGATGCTGGCAGCTGGCCACGCGAGGCACCTCGGAGGGGTCGGTGGAGGTTTGGCTTTCAGATTTCACCCCCTGAAAAGCCTAGGCTGCCTTTTGGGTTAGGCATCAGTAAATCTTTTGCCTAGCGGGCAATACTGCAAACAGATGCAGAAATGAGCTGGGTAGGAAGCAGTACAGTAGTGGCACGAAACCCGTTGGTCTGCTTTTCGGCTGGCTGCTTGTGGTGTGCGCTGCTCAAGCGCTTCGGTCACAGTGGTTGTGCTTGGCCTCCACCCGTGAGTGGCCACATGGTGCTGGACGTGGGGTGGCCGAGCACCCCGAGCCCCTGTCCCGGCTGCGGCGCTGGCTCGGTGCAGCCACCGGCCTCAGTTGCGGCCCCGCCGTGGGGCTGCCGGCTTGTGGGACCCTCGGGAGGTCCCCCCTCCTCTCAGAGGTGTCTGGCACCTGCTGGGCGGCTCTTGGCCAGGGGCAGATTTTGGCACAATGCTCTCGAGTGCTGCCTTTGCGTGTTCCCCTGTGCTTACGTACGGATCAGGTGCTCTCTCCTTCCCAAGCCACAGGCATTTTGCTGCCTGTGTGCTAGGTATTTCTGCTGTGATGCCGCAGCTATAATCAGGGTGTCCTCCATGTCTGTGCCAAACACCTCCTGCTGGGCCATCACACCAGTTTTTTCTCTTGCCAGAAGGAGAAAATACAGTCTTAACATGATCTTTCACTTGTGGTTGAGTCTGTCTTTCTTGTGGTGGCTGAAGCAGCCTGCAACCAGAGTGGTTTTTGGGACGTTGCTGGAAGGAATGGAATGGAAAATCGTGGGGGTGTATCTGATGGCATGGGCTCAGGAATTCAGTCTGACATCTCTTGCTTTAAAGCGATGAGCTTTGCTGTGTTCATCATCCTCTTGGGGACTCGATGCATAGGGCGGCAGGCACTTGGGAGGACCCGAGGGAAGCGTGTTACTTGGGTAAATGGTGTGTGTGTGAAATACTCTCCTTTTTGATCTAAGCTGTTGTGGGGATGGGCGTGCTGTTGGTTTCTGAATAATTGCTTTGGATTTTCTTGATACAGCATTACTCGCGTTCTGTCCTAACCTCTTCAATGGTGTTTTCAACTGTAACACAGTTGTCTTTTTGCACCTGACCATGTATATAATCATTTTTATCCCTTTAAAATCCCTGTGAATAACTTGAATCTGGTACTGGTATGTTTGACAGTTGTCACAAACCAATGCCAGTCATTCCTGAGTTTAAAGGCGGCAGGACTGGAACTGAAATACACTATCTTTTCCCTTCTGTACAGGTGGCTAAAAGCTAGGAAATGTTTCTTTTTGTGTATGATAATAAGCTTTAGTTTAATTTGTTGCTAATGACTAAGTTGAGGGATCTGTTTTCTTCCCAGCAAGGCTTGTACCTTCAAGAATCTGCTCTAGTTATTTGCGGATGAAATTATTTATGTCTTAACATTATAAGAAGGGGGAGAACATGATGTAGCTCCAAGTAGTTATTTGTTAACCATATTATTTTAGACACTAAAGAGTGTTTTACTGAATTTTTAATTAGTAAAAATACAATTTCTGTGTGTCTTGTTCATCACATTAACTGCAGGTTTAAATGAATCTCAGCTGTCTTAGATGACATGTAAACTATGTATCAGTTTGCTGCAGTTAAGGGCAACAACATTCTGTAATCGCAGCATTCTACATTTTGACAGACAATTTTATATGCGTAGTTTTTTGCACCATCATTTCTAGTGTCCAAGGGTCAGTGGTCCATGAAATCAGATCTGTGTGACTATTCCTGGTGTATTAGCTTTACCTGATTTTCTGTAACAAACTTCAGCAAAGCAATATGCTGGAGGTTTTGAGTTGCCTTTGTTCAGCTGGAAACGACCTTGGTTGTATGCTAACTTGACACGCGGTGTGACATTCTGGCCTAGTTGCCTAGATATACAAATAAACTTGTCTGATGAAGTGACAGCTGCCTGTTTTTCTAGATGGACAGGTACTGACTAAACAGCCTGAATCACAAAATCTATCTCTTGGCCTGACGACTTCCTTTTTGTATAGGCTTTACAATGTTATAATATGGATGCATGTGTTTGTGCTGGTGTATTTGTGGTTTAGGGTGGCTGACGTGGGGCTCCTGGGTTCTTGTATACACAACCTGCGATGAAGGCAACACCAGGTGAAGACAGGGGAGCAGAAGTGCAAGAAAAGAAGGGTCGAATTCTTGAAACCTTCTCCGACGTCATCCCATGTTGCAGGTCACTGCTTCACTTCTTGTGATTGCAGCAGATGTAAAGCTACTGTATGGGAGTATGGCTGAGAGCTGAGGTTCAGCCTGGAAACTGCCATGCACTGAAGAATGAAAAGGAGTCCGAGAGTCAGTAGGTACAAGGGAAGACTCAGTGGATAAACCTTCACAGCCCAGCATGGCAGAGATGGGATCAGGGGAGGTTTTAGAACATCCCAAAGCTTTTGGTGTTTGGATTGGTGGTGGTTTAGGCGCATCCTCTACAGCTCATCACTTGCTTGGAGCTGCAATCCTGCTGAAAACTTTCAAAGGCTTTAGAAAAATGCAACTATTTTGTTTTGTTTCTTTAAGCTGGAGGACCCACCCCTTGTGCATACTTAATGCATAATTGCTTTTTAAAATAAAAGCAGATTGCTTTCAAAAAACCCCAGTAATTAGTTTTTTAAAATACAGTTAATTGTGTGTTTATCTCTCATGATATTCAGAAGGTAGAAATGCATGGGTATGTGTGGGGAATTTGCTGTGTGATGCTGATACCCTGTATTGAAGAGAAAGCAGCCCAGGGTTTAGCAGGAACAGTGAAAATTCGTTAATTACTTCCGCATTATCTAAATGAAAGTATGTGTTTAGGCTGTGTCAGTGAGGTAATTCTAAAAGAACGGAAGGCTTTCTGCTCCAGTAGTGGGTTTGTGTATGTACTGACCAATAATTTTACTTTTAGTAGTACTCTGTGTGAAATTAAAATATAGCACATAAACATGAGTACCTGGTGTAATAGGTAATGTTACCTTTAAGAATGAGGAGTATTGCGAGCAGCACGTGCACCTCCATAAAATACTATTAAGCTGGGAGTAAACTTTTTCCAAACAGGTCCAGTTTGCGAGGTACAAAAGCGTAATGTTGTGTTGTGTTTCTGCTGCAAATGGGAAGCTTTTGAAGCTGTTTTCAAAAAGCGATGTTTGAGGTGACACTAAACTGTATGTCAAAATACAGCTGGACTAATGCCAGGACTAGTGCAACGAAAGACAGAACAAAAACAGAGGCTGGAAATTTTCTACAGAGAACAACAGTGTGAGCAAGTCATCACAGATCAAAGCATGTATAGAAGCTTACGCTTGCCTTCATTTGAAGGTTGTATTGTATTTCTGAGTTGGAAGACAATATCACAACATCTTAAATCACCTCTTAGCTGATCTGTCTCACTAGTTCTTGTTGTTTCTTTGCCTGTTGGGATAACCTCTCTGTTTCTTCCCTAAACCATCGCAATGGAAAAGTTTTGCTGCTTTCTTTCATCCAGGCAAAACTCGGTGGGAAGACTTACGCTGACGTGGTGGAACACGTTCATCATTAAACTGCTGATCAGGAGCGGGTTGGGGCCCTGCTCCCGTACCCACTGCCACTAGTCCTCCCTGCCCTCTCCTGTGAAGAGACATGTTACTTCTGGTCAGTGGGACATTCCCACCAGTAGCCCAAGCAGCTCAGGAACAGACCTTGCTGGTCACCCGCTGAAATAACCATGCATGATGAAATGCTTATTCTCAAATATGCCATCGGTTCAAAGTAAACTCGCAGAGCTGAGAAGGCAGAAAGGAGCTGTGCTCGTGGCGTGGGGCTGGCTTCTGTGCTTTCTCACAAGACAGCTTATGTGGGTAGGTTTTGGAAATTTTCCGCACAAAGGCAAACAAGCCACATGGGCAGCAGTCGGGGCCCCAAAGATAAGGCAGTGTAGCAGTGCTTGTGTTAAAATGCTGGTCACTGCTCCAGCAAGCTCACACTGAGAGGCTCTTTCTGTATCTTGTGCTTTAAAATCCACGTTAGTCAGATGTAGATGTAGTGCTGCCATGATTTCTTTTGCTGTGCCTTATTAATAATGAAAGAACTGAATAATATATTGTGGGCTAATGTCTGGCAGTAGAAGCAGTGGCCTGGATTTGACACGTAGCTGGTAAAAAGTGAGTGAGAATCTCTGCTTTTATCCCCCCATTTTTGTTCCACTTGAATTGAAAACCACTTTTACTGTCTCTTGCTGTCTCCTCTTCCATCAGTCAGATGAGAGTCTCAAACTAAGCTGGATGAGTTGAGACTTTTTATCTGGAAAATATGTCTGATTCAGAGAAATTAATGAATGCCCCAGGTTCAAGTGCTGAGCTTTTTTGTTGTGTCCTTGTCTTCCCTGTTCTTAAGTGTTGTGAGACCCAGCCTTTGATCTGAGTGATCTCTGACAGTGTGATTCATCTTGCCAGGTAGAAGCTGACCTCCATCTTCTGGGCGGAGGGTGGGAGTCAGTCTAGGATTCAGGCAGTGTTACAGAATTGCAGTGGTATAGCTGGCATAGCTTTGAAATACTCCAGTTGTTTTCTGCTGAGATAAATTCTTGAAACTACTTCTTTAGCCCATAACAAATTTCAGATGGTGTTCAAACTGTGCATTTTCTCTCCTGAAGCTTCTCAGCTTTCTCTTCTTCTCTTGTTCCGTAGCATGTTCAGAGGGTGCTTACGTGGGAAATGGGCGATGACTTTTCTTTGCGCGGAGACAGCTCAGCCATAGGTGCCCTGCTTATTGAGTCTGTATTTGCTGTATGCACCTGCAGATTGAATTATTCAAGGTTTGCAAAGTGATGAAGTCTGTAAGCTCAGGTAAAATGAATTAGATGCTATAAACATCCTACTTCCCTCCTTCCATGCCTTAGTGATGATCTCATTCCCCTATGCAGTGAAATTTAGAATTGTTGTAAACAGGAAACATTATCAAAACAAACTGGCTGCACCCACCCTTAGAGCTTCAATTATAATTCAAGATCTTGCTTGGACAAAATAGACTACATTTGTGCAAAAGCGGAGAGCTCTGATTATATCACTAATGAAAAAAGAGATTGTAATAACATTGGAGAAAATCACAAGTTTCACAAGAAAACCTGGAAGAGATCCAGTTCTAAACTTGGCAGGGTTAGTTATATAATTGAAGGTCTGGGAGGTCAATCTGTTCCATGCTACGGTCTAACTTAATTTATATAGTTAAAGCTGCTTCTGCCTCCTTTCCCCCAAATAAATTTGGCAAAATGCTGTTCTGTCTTTAGCATGGGGAATAATGAAAGCTATCGACTGTGACTATGAGTTACCTGGTGAACTCTGCAGAAGTAAGGGAGATACCATCTTTGAAAGTCTTTTATTCAGATTTATAACAAATAGCAATGAAACTGCCCAATTATTGTTTATACTGAAGTGTGCTTGTGGGTTTGTTTCCAGGAGGAATGGAGGTAAAAAAACAACACAAAAACCAACCCCCCCAAAAAATCCCCAGCCAAGTTCTGGTAGCTTTTTAAAGGAGGAATTCAGGCTAAGTTATAGCTGCAAATTTATTTTAATTTTCTATGGCAATTTGCATGTCTACAGATTACTCTTACTTGGGGACAGTGGCTCCAGCTGGCTCCTTCAAAGGCTGGCCCTTCTGTACCTGGGTGGTCTGCATGCCTGCGTGGCCACCTGGCCTCACTGGGGTCCTGGGGCTGATGATCGCAGTCCTCGTACCTTACTGTTCCTTTTTTATTTTCTGTCTCTGCAGTAGGTCATGAGGAAAACCTTTTGTTCTTGTCACCCGTTTTATATGACACTTTGCCCATGCACTTCTGTACATACCTACCTGTCTGGTCCTCTGTGGGCCAAACAAAAGCGCAGATAGTACAAGCAGGTGATTTTCAGTTTGGGAGCTGGGTGCTGCTCTGAGCAGAGTCCGGCATTAGCAGCTAGATGTGATGATGCAGAAAGGAGATGAGTCGTGATAGCGAAAGGTGGAGGCTGCTGACCAAAAGAAAGCATAGCCAGGGTCTGCTGCAGGGGTCAAAGCTATTTATTTGGTTTTGCATTGCTTGCTTGGCGTCTGCTGTTGTTAAGCTGCCTGACTGTCGTGGCTGGGAGCTCTGCTAGTTTCTGTTTTGAAGGATGAGCAAGAAGCCTGTAGGTAATCCAGAAGCCTCGAAGAGATGATTGTTTTGCTCTGCTTCCCAATAAATTTTTTCCTTTGCTTGACCTTGTGCTAAAGAGATTTTTTGCGTTACTTGAGGGGAAAGGTAGAGGAGTGGGGTTGGTCTGATGGAGGTAGCAGATGCAGGCAGGGTAGGCAATGCTGAACAAGGTGCTTGTGTGCCCTGTCCTGCAGTGCAAACAGGCTCTCCCTGCCCGTGCTGCTCGCCTCGGTCATAATACAGCGGGAGATATCTCAGCGGAGGAAGTGGTTTGTAACCCTGCTGCTGCATGTCAGCGCTGTTTGGTCGTTACTCATCTGGGCTGTTGCTGGAGATCCAGTATAGCAGGGAGCTCAGGAAGTCCTGGGGTCAAGTGCCCTTGAACACAGGCATCCAGCCAAACCAGGTGGTTTACATTTCTGTCGCTTCTTTTCAGTGAGCTGTGCTGAGACGGTTATTAAAGTTATCACAGACAAAATAACACTGTTCCCTTTTCTCTCCTATATTCAACCCGATGAATGTATTCATTCACGTTAGTCATCCCAACCTCTTAAATCCTTAAACGTGCATAAGCAAGACTTGACTTGTTATTGAAGTTCAGCAGGTGCATAGATGTTAAAAGCGCTGTGTCCTCTGTAATTTTCCTGATCTAGTGATTTGGCCTTCACCAACAGCCTTAGGTTTAAATGGCGCAGGATATAAAAATGACTTAGTTATGCTGCTATGCTTGTCTTAATAATAATTGTAAGAAGTGCATTGGGGTTTCTGGGGATGTATGCTAGCAGAAGTTGTGTTTCAGTGGCCTCGCGTGGTGCCTGGCTTCCGCAGCGGCTCAGCTGCTGGTCTCAGAAATGAAAACCTTCATGGGAGATACATGGAAATGCAGTGGATTTGGCTAGTGTCTGGGCTTCCCTGCATCAGCCGCAGGAGAGTCTGGCACTGGGTGTCTGCAGAAGGAATACTGGGCAGGGAGCTTTCACATCCTTAAAAAGGCGTATAAAACCCAAGTCTGCTTTTAGGGAAGGGCAGCCCTGAGGAGTGGTCTGTGGCTCTGGCTCTGTAGCCAGCAAGGGCAGGGAGTGTCTGGTGCAGAACTGGCTGCTGGTGACCGAGGAGGGAGCCTGCGTGCCTAAAGCACCCTCAGAGCTGCTTCTCCCTGCCAGTTAAACAGCAGCACTGGTACACTCTGAAGCGGCTTGAGCCAGTTTTTCTGGCATGGGCATGGTATGTTGAGCTAGTGATGTAGTGAAACTCTAATATATAATTTCTTCTCGAATACCATACATTATACTATATATACTGTGCTATTGTATCCTATCCTTGCACTGTTCTGACACAGTAGCCAAGCAGAATGACGGGATCCCTAAATCCACTACTATATGTTGTGGTAGAGTGAAGTCTAACTGTTACTTTGTGTACCTCTTGTAAAACAGTAGTATGTTTACCCAGAAAAAAGGGTGTATCTGATTTTATTTTACAATAAGGCATTTATTAGGAATAGTTACTGACTGCAGCTGTCTTTTCCGATGCAGTTTATGTATCAGAAGGATATGATACTCAGTGGAAATATATCTCACCTACTGACTGATCAAATTTGGGTAGTGGAGAGCTCTTGTTTTAACAGAGCCTCTGACAATGACATATGTATGGTATACATAGCTGTTTGCTTGTTTTCTGATTCAGTTGCCTTCATCTACCACTTAGGACATGACAGTGCTTATACCTTGTGTTACACCTCAGACTCCCTTCAGCCATCCTCACCCCTTTTGTGTGAGAGTCCCAGAAGAGACTTGGCAGAAGAAACCCCAAACAGTTTGCCCCCAGCAAACTGCCTTTGCTCTTCCCCACAAAAACTCTCATGGGGGAAAGACCATAAGAAGCATCTGATGGAGTTGGATTCACTTCTAATCTATTGTCCAATTCCTAGTTGTGGTCAGCTTCTGAAACCGTGAGGAAGTTGCAAGGATGCTGAAAGAACACAGATGGAGGGTGATCTCCCCATCCCAAAGGTTTCCTAACATGTCCTGGTTGTTTGAGTTGGATTAAAGCCTGAAATCCAACTTTTGTAGATCTTTTCCAAAATATGTTTGTGGTATATCTAGTATATGTGTGTGTATATACATGTGTGTAATAGAATATACATATGTATGTATAAAATATTGCATATGTTACTTAGAAAGTTTTCACTTCTGGATACAACAAATTTCTTGACCTAAGGAAGCACAGTGAAAGGTTCCCAGTAATTACCTGCAATTTTCAAAACCGTCTGCCTCTGTCCATGTTGAAAGAGGGGATGAATCGTCCATCTCAGCAGAAACTTACAGGGTAAATTCTGCTTGGCATAATTTCTTGGTGACTAAGAAGCTCATAATTGGCTCCCTGTGGGCAGAGGATCTGTCTGCGGCAAGCTGAGAGCTACACAGCAGACACAGAAAATGTGTCAGGGGACTAGGTAGGATATGGTATTTGTACGGATGCTTCGTGCTCTGGTGTGTTAATGCTCTTTAGAAGCCCTGTCCAGTTTGGGAAAGGTTTCTTCCCCTCGCCCGCCCCCCGCCCCCTGCCCCCTTCATTATCTTAAGAGGAGGAGGGTGATACTGTGGATGTTAAAGGTTAATGTACTTGCTGTGAGATAGATACTTCATTGTTGCTTTCCTATATGAATTCAATTGACAATGAACCTTAAGCAACATTCAGTAGCCTTGGCTAGTTTCAAATGCCTTCAAAATAGTTGGCCAAAGCTGAAATAAATAATAATTAAAAAACCCCATAATAAATATATCAACTCCAAATTTTGCAGTTAAATCTTCTTAGTGATGATTACCTGATATTATCATTCTTGAGGCTACTTTGTTGTTAATTACTACTTTGATACTGTTTTACTTATGTATCTTAAGCTTAGATGCTGCCCTCCTACGCCAGCCTTACAGCTATTTGGCTGAAATACAAGAAAATGACAAACAAGTTCTGCCCATTCTTGTTTAAATGCCAACCAACTCCATTAATGTCGTCATTGTTGTTGTGAGCCTAGTATTGTGGGGTTTATGTGAGCATTTTTTTGTATTTTAAAAAATATTGATCCTTTTTTAGTTACAAAAGGGAAAAGGCATGACTTCCAGAGTAAAATTTGACTTCTTTATGCATGTTTACTTTCTTTTAACTCTGGAAGACTCAGGCCTTTCATTTGAGACTTTGAGGATGTTTTCCATCTGCGTCATAAACTCAGTGCCTGCTTCAAAGCATACATGCAATTTGCAGACTTGTATTGTCTAGTGCATTGTTGGGAGTCCTTGTCGGCTGTGTTGAGATGAAAGCACACAGCAGTTAAGAGTAACTCTTCTAATCTTTTCTTTCACCAGAACCGAGCTTTTTTTGCTGCAGACAAGTCCTGAGCTCTCACTTCTCCATCCCTTTCTTTCCTCTTCTCTCCCCTCTGTTTCAGGCTTAATTTTTATTTCTATTTAAAGTCCTAATGAGTAAAAACACAGGGGTAAGTAAATGGGCATTGCATTTGCAATGGTGTTATCCTTTCATCAGGTAAAACCTCCTCATCCTTGCCGTCATGGTGAATGTGCCCCTGGCTCTCCCCAGGCTGTGGTGCCGACACTTCACCCCTCCTCCTGCACTGTGAAAGCCGCTGGTGGCCGGAGCTGGCCTCTGCGGGTGCCCAGGGCTGTCATCATCCCTCCTCTGCAGAGCTGGCCACAGCCTGCATGGAAACAGGCAAAAACTCCACACTGTTATCAAGCCTTTCTTCCAGAAGTTAATGAAAACCAGTTCAACCAGCAAGGTATTAGATACATAATTTATTTTATAAGTAATTCCATCTTCAGCTTAACAGGCAAGTGCTTATGAGTTAAAAACTTTGCCAGTGCCTGAAGGAGCAATCTGAGCGAGCAGACTTTTAAGGTGCTGAATGAAGTCCAGTTCCCGGTGATCAACTAAATGAAGCTGCCTAAGGACGAGAGGTGGAGGAAGAGGCGGTTGTTTTAGTAAGCAAGGGATAAAACCCAAACCTCCAAAATCTGTGCCATTTTTTAAATTTTCTGCCTGCCTCCTGGAAGGGAGAGTCTTCTGGTCTTTGTTTTGCTCCTCTGTGTTTTTTGACATCATTTGGGAGAGCTGAAACCCAGACCACCACCTTTGGATCACCACGTTGCCTGGGCCATTTGATCGCGATGTGGTGGGGCCCCAGCAGGCCTGCTGGCTTGTCACCACGTATGGCTTGGCATTGCTTCTCTCTCACGCTGGAGTTGTTCTGGGATGGAGACAACGCTGAATGTAAATGTGCACACGTACGTCCTCAGCCAGCATCAGCCACAATGAAAGGGGAAGGAACTGGAAAAAAACCCCAACTTGGCAGTATTGTTGCAGTCCCTGATTTGAACTCTCTGTCCTGTTAGGTAACACTCCATTACTCGCAGGAGAGTTGGGTGCTGTCTCTTCTCACAGTGATTTTTCAGTGAAATGCAGCATTATTTGTGGCCCTGCCATGTAATGGGTAACAGCCTTGTGGTTCAGCTCTTCACAGTCCTCTTGGTGACATGCAGTTGGCCCTCAGGTCCTCGGTTTCCCTGCCATGCAGTAGGGGTGGGGCAGAGCATGTGTTAGACGTCATTGAGACAGTCAGTGGGCAGTGTTCGGAACAGGAATGCATAGAAACTTTCCATAGCATGAGGTTTTGCTATGGAAAAACTTAAACTTTATGGAGAATTTTAATGGACATAGTTATATTTTGACATATTATTTGTTATTAGTTTGAAACTTTTCCATTTCTGCTAGAACACATTGCTGGTTTAAAGGTTTATTTTGAAATTGCTGCTGGGATGTAAAGCTGCTACGTGTGTTGGGAGAGGGGAAAGGCCAAAGTGCAAACGCAAGTACATTCATCTGCAAAGGCTACAAAGCTGCATTTTCTTAAAATATGTTTTTCTAGGTTTAACTTAGAACAGTGATTAATGCTTATTATTTAACACTGGAATTCAAGGATTTACAGACTTTAGAGTAATGATTTTTTCCCCCAGATTTTATCTTGAAAAATATGAAACAGAGGTTTGTTATGTGAGGACTTCATAGAAGACTTTGAGATTTGCTTTAAAGAAAATTAGCCAGTCTTTCTGCAGACAGCTTCATACTGTTAAATAGCATCTCCATGTAGGCTGTGATGGTATCAAAGAGTGCTTTATTTTTGCCTCCTTCATGACCTCCAAAGGAAAGAAACAGAATTAACCTTTTCATATGTACATGTTTGAAATTATAAACTTAAAAATCCATGAATGTGCTTCTGTAAAAATCTCTTCCCAGCTGGGTTCCCGTAGTGCAACTCATTTCACTGTTGTCTTTTGGTGGTGAAAAACACTCTTGCTATTTACGATGCATTTTCTGGCTAGTTGCCATTGCTTGCTGTTTATCAGCATGCCTGATGTTTTTGGTGGAGGAAGTACCCATGCTTTTTTGCTGTGTATAATCAAGTTAAGCATAGCTTAATTTACTACTTTTTTGCTTTGTTTTGTTTTATTTTTGGTAGTGGAGACCTGTAGACATCTGTTTGCTGTGCCAGCTCCACTGAGGGAATTTGTGAACACGTCTTTTGTATTCCCTGCTTACCATCTACTGAGCTGGAATCTACCCTGGCATTACACAATCAAATTTTAAAATTGAAGAACAGTGCTCTTTTTTGCTTCATGTATATAAACTGAAAGAAAGACAGAGATTGAAATTTTCCAAAGACTTGAATTTCTGAAGGAAAACAGAGCAAAGATCTGTGAGAAAGTGGTGTACTGGTAGGGCTCAAATTATTAAAAAATTGGTTTAGCAAGCTTTCAGGAATAGGTCACTTTGTCTGTGACATAATCTATATACTCAAATAGTGTTTCAGAAATAGTGAATGTTCACGTCTTTAAAAGAACTGTTTCATCTAGCAAAATGAAGGATAGTTTTTCACCTGCCTGAAGTGGGTTGGAGATTCAGGCAGCAAATGGTGGCCTCTGTAAAGTAAATTGCCTGACTTTCTTTTCTCATTTTAGTCTCTTGATGAATGAGGCAGTGCCTCTCGTCCTTACGTATTTTATGGTGAGCTAAGCCTTGAGTCAAATCATCTATTTGTTCTAGGCCTCCTCACAGCTGTGAGGATTTTTAATACTGCATCTACCAGTGTAAAAATTTGTTTGGAAAATTACTTTGTACCTTTTGCTGGTGCATTTCTGTAGTTGGGACTGAAAGTAAGTGCTTGTGATGTGTGAAAATATTTGCTAAAGACTTCCAATGTCTGAAGAAATCTCTGATGCAAACTTCTTTTCAAGCTGGGCTGAAATGTAAGAGTAACTTGTAAGCATTTTAGGAGCTGACCTTCGTCAAAGTCTATAGTGTTCATGCAGGTTTTGGGTGTGAGTTGCCCTAAAATAATGTGAACGTTACTCTTGTAATTGAACACACACAAACCATGATCTTTCTTTCCTCACATCCTAGTGTAGCATCGTGACTTTTCCGGAGTGGGACTACCTAAGGTGTAATTTGTAATGGAAATTCTCATCCTCCTCTTGCCACCCTTCAGATGATTTGTCACCTCCTTCCTCCACCCAAGATGTTTTGAAGACAGTAATATGTTGAGGCAAACAGATAATTGCAAGTAAATGCCACTGTATTGCAGCATATCCTTCCTTTTACACCAGCCAAGCCGCGCTGGCAGGAAGCAACGTGAAGACCTTCAGAAGAAACTATAAATCCTTGCTGTAGCACATCTAGTTCTCTTTCAGGTCTGAAATGACTGCCTGTGAAAAGTGTTTCTGTGCTGACATGGAAGAAGTGGTGGCAAAACATTTAGAAATGACTGCATCTGTCCTATTGCTGTTTTCCAGCGTAATGAAGTGGTGGGGCCGCTCATGAACCTGACTTTGAACATTGGCATGCTTTGTTCATCTTGAACGTTTTCTTCATGCAGCTGAAGCTTACTGAGCAGCTGAACTTCTGGAGACCGATATTCCCCTGGAGACTTGTTGCTTGAATTCTTACCTGAGACTAACATATTGCTCTTCTCTGTGTTTTTCTGCCCTTTCACAAAATATTTCTGTTGTCCTCTTAAGTCCGCTCTCTCTTACCGCCTCAGAATCAAAAAGAAGTTATCTTGTATTTCAACAAGAACTTTTGTTGTATTTTTAGTGTGTTTAGAAGGAAATAAGTGGAACAGCTGTCTAACAAGGGCCTGTATCAATGGTTTTGTCTGTCTTTTGGAATAATGTCCTAACACATTGTTCCTGCGCAAAAGTCTGTGTAAACATAGAGTTGTTGCTGACTTTTTCATGTTATTTTGTAGAGAAAGCAATAGATTTTTCTTTCTTTTCAAAGAAAACAGACAAACAAATATGGACAGTTTGTTATATCACCCAGGGAGCCCTCATCATGAATTAGACTGTTGTTGTGCCAGCTGACGTGCAAATACAAAACAGCACAAGAGATTCTTCCAGCAGGACGTACTCCTTATTCCCTGGAGAGGAGCACGCTGTTGTGAGGCATGCAGGGTAGGTGCAGCAGTGGTAGCCCTTGCTCTGTTTGCCGCTACAAATGCCTCTGTCTTCATGCGCGTCCCTTTGATTGCCTCAGGGGAGGATGGTGTAAACATCTGTGACAGCATTGCTCCTCCGTGGCCCTGTCTGAGGAAGCGATTAACTTGGATCCGGGCTGGGCTGCATCCGACTGCACAGTGCTGCTTTTTGTCCCCTGTAGCTGCAATCACATGAGCGTGGTGTGTCTGAAATTGCTCGCCTGTGGAATCGGAAACATTTTTCCTTTTCCCCTTTTTATGTGAAGAAAACCATGATTCATTCATGTGCTGATGTCCTCGTCTTGGAAGCATAACTTGAAATGTCCCTGGGTTGCACAGGCAGTGGTGCCTGCAGGTCCCGCTGCTAATGGTGGGCTCAGCCTTTGCCCCTCCTGGGACAGTGCCATGTCCTCACCTCTCCATTTCCCTGCCTGCAGAAAGGGGACAAGGCACTCAGACCTTTGGTGCTTGTAAGGGCTATACCAAAGAGCAATGCTGTAGTGTGGTCTCCGCTTCCCTTCTCCCCATCCATTGTTTACGCTGAGCCTTAGATAAGATGAGTATCTTTTGTTTTTCCTGTAGATAATAATAACAGCCTGTCTCCACCAATGCAGGATTAGGTTCTTTCAGGAAGATGTGGGAAGAAAAAATGAATGTGGGTTTCGTGAAGTATGTGTGACAGTAAAGGTTTGAGGGCAGGGTAACAGCAGGCTGTGCTCTAGCTGGGAATGCAAAATGGCTTTGCTGAGCAGTGGTGCCCTGGGAGAACCCCTCTGCCTCGGCCACGTCAGCCATGGCTTGCTCGCTGGTCGCTCGGCAAGATCTCCTAAATGTCAGCATTTTCCTGTTGGGAAAATGCTGTCTTGCTGCTTAATATCAGAAAGCAAGTGTCACGTGCTGTGATGAATGACAGAAATATAGGAGTTGCTGTATGGGTTGGTGGGTTTCCATCACTGATCTGATTAATCTTTGGCCTCCTGTCACCTTTCTTTTAAAAGGAAGCGTTGTCCCTTCATGATACCTGTTCAGATGTTTGTGCCTCACTTGATACGGAAAACTGACTGGCTTGTTCCAATAATGGTAATGAGCTGGATTCAGTTTCAGGTCTAAAAGTGAGAAGCTCCGTTGGTATCTTGTTGGCCAAAGCTAACGAGGCAAAAGCTTTCTTTTTGACTCAGTGTTTATGGGAGCATTCAGATGTCAATCTATTGCTCTGGATATTCTTGGATATATGTAGGAATGCAGGTGGGTGCACTCATGGATCAACACCTGAAAGGAATTTGAAATCTTCAGACCTGTCATGTGTTAATTGGGCTGTAAGCTGGGACAGAGCCCTCTTGTCTTTTTCCCGCTCCATGCTGAAACATGGGTGCTGTAAAGTAATTAGGAAGCATGTGTGGAGTGGAAACTCCCTGGAGGATATTCACATTTTTCAGTGTTAATTCTGCTGTTGCAGGGGCACCCGCGGTTTGCTCCCTCCTCACCCTCCCTGCCCCTTTTTCCCTCTGTCACGAATTCATTCACTAGTTTTAGGTAAATTGGTTTTGTAGATCCGATTTTGTGAGCAGGGACTACATAACTGGACTCTTTGCTGTTGATGTGATTCCTGCCTGGAATGCATCTTCGTTATCTTACGGCTGCGCTGTAATGCGGCCTTCCGAGGCCGTGAGGGTGTCCTGGTTCGGTTCTGCCCCAACCTGACTGTGTCTGTGATGTTTGGAAGCAAGACCAAATTTCCTGGGGCTTCCTTGATCTCTTGTTGTTCCATCTTGTGGAGAATTTGTCCTTTTGGGTTTTTTTTATATTTGTATATATTTTGGCTGTCTTACCCCATGAAGTGTTCTGGCATTTAGCTGTAACCCGCAGTTACTCATATGATTTATTCCCTTCTTGCCTTCAGAGTTTCGTTTTGCTTTAGATGGGACTTACTTGGCAGGTGGCACCCCGCCGGGGGGCTGCCCGGGGCAGGGGGCTCTGCAGGGGGAGGGGGCAGGCCGGGCC
>JAVJGI010000064.1:1409103-1438438 GCA_035590275.1 Ibycter americanus
GCCCCGGAGGTATTTACAAGACGTGCAGCTGCGGTGCTCAGGGACGCGGCTGCGTGGTGGGCCGGGCAGTGCTGGGGTAACGGGTGGGCTCGATGATCTCAAAGGTCTTTTCCAACCTAAACGATTCTGTTTCTGTGATTATTTGGACAGCAACCTCTTGCGCTGCAACTCCCCTCCAGAACATAGATTGCTAGATCTTATACTTAGCCATCAAAACAAGACTTCAAAGCGAAGTGGACGGGTTGTCCCTTAGTACCACTTACTGTCTTTTGATATGGTTATGTTCCTTTATCTTGTGTTTTCAGCTACTTTCTGTGATACTTGCTATATCGAAACCTCCCAAGTTGTCACCTTTTGCAGTTCATTTTGCTGCTCTGGAGGAAGCACTAATCTGAGCTAGTGGGTGCAGTTTCATTGACTTGGCAACCACGTGCCAGGGAGAAACTTTGGGCCAGCACAGTGCGGCACAGGGCAAATTGTTTGTGACAACAAGTGTAATTTCAGCAGAAATCTTCTATTGGGAAAGCGTCAAAAGCAAAGCATTGACGTTGCTGTCTTCTGAGAGGGGCAACCTGCGCAAGTGGAAGAATATTGATGGTATTGCACTAGGCTGAGGTTTACCTTGCTGTTTCTTTAGATGCTGCATTTTCCTAATATTTTGCTATTTGGAAGAGATTGTTTCTTATTCTCTAAAAATGACGTGACAAGTAAGTGTATTGTGTGCCCCAGTGCTTTTCTTTTCTGGTTACTTTTATTTATTTTTTTGCTGTCTGAGTGTCTTTGTGGGTATTTGGCAATGCCAAAATATCAAGGCTCCAAGCATGCAAAAGCAGTAGAAATTGTTCGTCATCTGCGCAACTTGGAGATGCGTTTATCCTTCTGGTCTGTACCGCTGAGGCCCATTGTATTGCTGGGTGCCCTGGACAGCACTCTTATATAGGGGTGGAGTTTTCCAAACTCTCTGGGTTTCTGTTTGTGTCCTGACCCTACAAACACGCTTGCCCTAGTTATGCTGTTTGTCTTGACTGAAAGGGTATCTGGTGCGAAGGATATTCTAGATGGCTGGGCTGTAACAGACACCTGCCTTCAGTAGTACACCATCCCCTATTCTCATTTTCGTCTAATGTCATCTGAGACATGATCCTGTGGTTGAAATGGGGGAGGGAAAAAAAACCCCCTCTTGGGACCTTTCTTTTACACAGACATAAGAAAAAGCTGTGGGATATCTAGTTTTTTTAAGATCTGGATGTTGATGCCTAGATTGACTGTGTCTTTAAGAAAAAACTAAGTGTTTAGATCTAGTGTCTATCTGAAATCGTGTTTACTCTACAGTGTTTATTAAACCTGAGTTAATTTTCCTCCTCTCTTTCTATGGCTGCAGGAGCACTGCCAGTAATGCATTATAATAACGGGTAGTCTGGAGCGGCATGGGCCACGTGCCAGTTCGTGTTCCCGCTCTGTGGGCTGGACTGGAGACTCGCTGCCTGACAGTGCCACGCTGCTGCTGCCTGCGCTGCCCTGGAGCTGTGACCGGCTCAGCCCCAGCTCTGGCAGCCCCTGCTGCAGGAGCCCAAGATGCCACGGAGAGGCTCAGCCTTGCAACTGAGCGCTCTTTTGTTTAAAAATAATAATGATAAACCCTTAATTACTTTCCATCTCTCTCCCCTGTCCAGCACTCTGAAGGTTTCTTGAAAGAGTAATTAGCATCACACTGTCACAGTGCAGTCTTGTGCTGTTTTAAAAAAATAAGATCTCTGTGTCTGTTACCTTTTATTTTGCATGATGACCAAGGATTACTTGCTCTTTGCAGTCCTGTGATATTTTTGTCAGGACTGTCTTGGCCGAGGTGAGTGCTATGAGTCACGCAGCTCTGTCGGCATTGGCTTTTCATCTGGTCTTCCTCAGTGACAAACACTTCCAGCCTGAAGCCCAGGGAGCTGATGGGCTTATAGTCACAATGCTTTCAGAGGCAGAATTTGCTGTTGGTTCAGGTCTGAAATCTTGCTTTTCTTGGGTATTCACAGATGTAATTTTCAGAGAAACTCCTGTATCTGATGTGTACATCTTTGGCAAATTTAGAAGAAGTTGTTGCAGTCTGAGCTGCCTATAGAGGTGGATTACCAGAGGGGCACTCAAGGAGATGGATGCCTGACATACCCAACATACACAAGTAGTAGAAAGGTGCTTGGTAAGTGTATGCAACTGTCTGAACAACACAGATATCTGTATTGATGTAGTTGGTTTCTGTTGCACATCTCCTGGTACCCTTGCATTTTGCTGGCATTTTCGGGCACAGCCCCTTTGTCTCAGTTTGTTTTTCTGCTAGTTATCCCAAAACAAGTACCCAAAACTTTAAAGACCTGAGGATCTGGCGAGTATGAGATTTGTTATTGGCCCAATGGTAAATCATGGATCTGGGCTGCGAAGCTGTAAGTTTTTGAGGAGGAACGCCATGTTTCTTAAAAAGTAAAGGTGAAGATTTTTCTAGTAGGCTAATCCTACTCTGTTAGTGCCATTAGATGGGCTGTCTGGGCCAGGACTACTTCTGTGGGAATGGGGTGAACATACACAGTGCATGTATCCACATATGCATATATCCACATCTGAGTTACAGTATTTACATAATATCCTGCTTACACTAGAAATTTCTGTTAACATGTCTCTGCCAACCCAAGGCATGTGGGGATTTTCTGATTTTTAATTGTTTTTTTTGGCCTCCTAGTGTAGACAAACTCATACCAGTTATACCAAATCATGCCAGATTTAGTGCTGCTGTATTTTAGTTTGTTCAGTGAAGTGCATACACTAAAATTAAAAGTAAAACACCACAAAAACGTTAAAAATTCTTGTAATCCTTCTAGTCTTTACTAGAAGGCTTTTGTTATGCAGTCACATCATGTGGAATATCATTTTCCTTCTCCCTTAGCTGGATGGTGCATACATAAGAGATTATTGTCTTGAGTATCTTACAGCATTTTAATGCTCAGCAGAGCATATTCTGAGCGTTTGTAAGGGACGAGTAAGTAAGAGCCATCTTTTCTGTAGAAAAAAACTTATTTCTTCCTGTTCTACTGCTGTCTTGTCTGCTGATTTATTTATTTAGTTGTTTCATATTGGAAAAATCTGGTTAAATTCAGTTACCACCTAAGAGAATTGCACTGGCACATAGCACTAATTGTGATTTCTTGAAAATGAGATTAGTGTTTGGGACCAATGCCAGCTATGCGGTTTTGGGCTATAAAGTCACCTAAGCATAAGATGCTTGCATCTAGACATAATTTGCATTAGTCGTAGGCATGCAGAAATAGCACCATGCTTGTTTTTAATTTTCCACATTTTGCTTTTTAACAAATTAAGCTCTGTTTTGGGTTGAATTTTCTATGAAGGGATGTTCTTTTTAGGAATATGGATGCTGACCCAGATCACTGGGTAACCCTCACGTGACAGATTTGTCTGTCATTGATATGGGTTGCAAACTGGTGTCCTGAAAGGGAAGAGCTCAGTGTCCTATTATGTCTCTTTTGTGCCTTCCCAGTTACTTTGTGAAAACAAATTTTCACCACTTACAAAAATGCATTGTATGTAGTTTATTTTGTCCAGACTCTATGCCTATATGAAGGAGAGAACATAAACTGCCACTCAGGGCTGGTTGTTGCCTTTCATGCAGTATATGCTGGGCATTTTCCCTTTGGGGTTAAACTGTGAAACCTGTTGCAGACAGGGGCTTTTACTTTCATGAGGTGAAGTGCATGATGGTGTCATTCCAAGGCACTGCTGCTGTTTGGTCTTTCAGAGTGCTTTCTTTTTCTTTTGTTTGCATCTCCCCCAGCCTCTTTCCTTCGGACCTTTTCGGTGATCTCAAGAAAAGTTGAGGGAGTTGCTGACATTGAAAAAAATAGGATAGTCACAAGAAAAGGGGTGCTGCCCCAAAGTGCAGGCAGCCCTGAGCTTGGTTAGCGGTAATCCTTAGGGCTTTTGCTGCTCTGGGTACTTGAGGAAATCTTTACAAGAAATCTGTATATCATTTGCATCCATATATGGCAGTTTGTGGCTTTTTTTTTTTTAAAGCAATCAAAGGAATGAAATGTTGTTAAAGTGTTCGTTATGAAAGGAGAACTCTTAAACCTGCTTTCTGTTGGACCTCAGTTCCTGAAAATATTTTAGGTTCCTGGCCAGAGTGTGTTTTCCGTTTTGCAAAGCTAAGCTCTGAATGCACGGTTGAATCACTTTACCTTTGTGTTGATTTTTCAAAGCATTAACAGCAATTCAACATGGGACATTTGAAGCACTCTACTTTCTTTAGTTTTTCCCAACGTGCTGGGTTGAACCCTTGAAAGAGAGGAATTTTTTGTCCTGTATAAGGGCTCTGGTGGACAAGTTCTGGCAGATTTGATTGCAGCATAAGGAATTCCTCCCTTTCTGCTATGGGTTCATGGCTGTTAGAGCCGTTGTAAAGTTTTCTGGTAGTTTTTGTCCCAGGATCAGTGAGAATAGAGGGGATGGCTTGCCGGTGCTGCTGTTGCACTAGCAAAAGCACAGCCTACCTGAAGTGCCAGCAAGGTTTCCCATTAGCCATGACCCAATGCACTGTCTGGCTGGAGGGGATGGTCCTGGACCCTTGTTTACTACTTGCTGTGCACTCCTAACTTGTCCTGCGTGCTAGTGCTAGCGTTTGCTGGGCTCCTCGTGGAGCTTCTGAGATCTTAAACCAGAAGAAAGATATTTGCTGCCTCTTGGACAGTGGGGTTAATCTCCCCAGAATTATTTGCTGTGGATCACACGAGTGTCAGAGGAGTTTGTAGGGGAGCTGGTGGCTAGAGCAGGGTTGAGGCGGAATGGGACTGTCCCTTCTCCCGGGACAGCCAGCTGTGCTGTGCTGCTGGTGGCTGAGAGGCTGCAGGTGTGGCACATGCCTTGTTCTGGTGTCTCTGCTACCGGAGGGATGCAGAGTAGGTGACTGGGGACATTAGCACCTTAGGCTGTTGCAGCTTGCCTCCACCCCTGGCTTGCCAGAGCCCTAAGGCAGAGTGAGTTTTTTGAACTGGAAAACAAAATGCCAAAACACTTGGGCAGTTCACATCTCCAGAACAGCG
Source organism: Ibycter americanus (assembly GCA_035590275.1). NCBI lineage: Eukaryota > Metazoa > Chordata > Aves > Falconiformes > Falconidae > Ibycter > Ibycter americanus. The sequence continues at coordinate 1,414,197 of JAVJGI010000064.1, forward strand.
ACAGTGCCTAATTTAAAGGTTCCAGTCTTTATCTTTTCAAGTCCACAAAAGTTAAGGTGACTGAACTTTCACAAGAGCCTCAGTAGTGTGTGTGACTGTCACCCAGCGCCTCCCCATTTAGGGTGGTGGTCAGTAGGCTCCATGCTTTAACTTCGGGGAGGCGCAGAAGACGGGCAGAAGGAACTGAAGCTGTGCATTCTTCAGGGTACTAAATGGTGGATGTTGATGGATAAGAAAAACCTTGCAGAGCTTCTTAGAGAAGGCTTGTCTAAAAATCCAGTTAATATTATATATTTTCAGAAGATTTATGTGGCTGCATCAAGTTAAAATGTCAAAAAATTATTTGCCAGTAAAGAAAAAACCAAAAAGCTGAAAAATCCAAGTAATAATTCATGTTTTATGAAGCAAAGCAGCTACCTCCTGCCTAGTTTAGAAAGAAACTTCCTCTGTAGATAGGGTTTGATGAACAACATGTCTTTACACGATTTAGAAAAAAGAAGAGTTAGAAGTTTGGCCAATTCACAATAAACAGACAGTAACAGAAGACTGATGGTGCCCATTAAAAATGAGTAATTTCTGCAGGAAGAAATGGTCTCATTGGTGACTACAACAAAGAAAAAGAGGTGCAGAAAACAGGATTGCAAACCAGAAAAAACTAGGGGAGAGAATACATATATTACGCAGTTATAGCCGGGAAGAACTACCCAGAAATATGTGGGAAATACATAATTTTTTATGCAGCAGGTTTTTACAGTAAATCTGCCTGTTTTCCAGTAACTGAAATGTTTGGTCCATAGCAAGTTTTATTTTGAATAATCATGGAAAACAAAGTGATTCATTGTGGGCAAAGACAAAGTGAAAGATGGGTAACAGTGATGACTTACATTGCACGTAGACATTGTCAAAAATAAGCATTAGCCCTTCCTCACGCTCTTGTGAAAGTAGGAGGGTTTGGAGTCCCAAGGAATTTGTGTCAGGACAAGTGGGTTTTTTAGTGGAATAACAAGGACTAGACTTCTAGTCTCTGACCCAGTACACAAGTGATAGATCAGGCAGTGGTTCTGGTAATGCTGTTACGTGCGCTGCTGATTCTACCTCCAAACCTGGCACATTATTTAGATAGATAAATCTGTGCTGTGTTTTTGGCAACGGGATTATTGTCACTGGTGTTGTATGCGTGAAACTGGGATGCATTGAACTTAAATTTATATTTTGCTTTTATTGCATCTTACTGAAGCACGAATGCATCCCTGATACTCTCTAAAAGGTACGATGGTTTCATATTCTAGTTGTTAATTTTTACCACTACTTCACTCATTTTCTCCTTGAGGGCTTATTAGTGGGTTCTTCATTTAGTGACATCATTGCCCTTTTTTAATCAACCTTCTAGAATTTAACATATGATATTACATATAAGGATGAGAACATTATTGCTTCATTCTTTTCACTCTAGTAATTTTTATATTACAGTGAATACCCTGATTAAACATTTATCTGGAAAGGGCCATGATGAAAAGAAAACTTAATTAAATATAGGAACTAAATGTTGAACTCCTGACTTGAGGCTGAACTGATAAATGAAATTAAATTTACATGGGGGGAAAAAAAGTATTGTAAAACTCATCCAGTATTGCATTTTAATGTTTTATTTAACTAGATCTACAAAGCAAGCTGCATATATCGACTACAGGAACTGATAATTTCTGAAGGTCTTACTTGGAATCCGCTTATTGTAATTGTGTTATACTAGAGTTGCTTGGTCTTTGGAAAAAAGAAGAAGAATTATGAGCATTTGAAATTCAGGCAGCACTGGTGCAGGAGAGTTGGGTATGGCACAGTTTGGATTTCCAAGTCAGACTTAAAAAACAAAGCAAACAAAAACCAGTGAAGCATTATACTTTATGAACAAGATTGTTAAAGAGAAATTGGCCTGTGTCCCTCGTATAAATTCAAGTGTCAGAGCAGGTAGGTGCTTGGACTGGGGCTTGCTTTTGAAGACTGTGCGTGTCGGCTCTCCCCGCATGTGTGTTCAGACTTCTTGGCACTCAGTGTGCTGAATCAGGAAGACAGAATTGACTTTCCTGTTGGACTAATTATAGTTCTTTAAAGAGATTAATTAACCCTTCTTTTCCTACAAAGGGACTTTATCAGTGAATCCCATGTTGGAGGGAAGCTACAGAGAGTTACCTGCTGCTTCGGATCGCTTTCAGGGATCGGCAGTGGCGGTGCAACGATGCTTGCAGCCAGAGTCTTGTGTTGGGCAGATGTCTTGGTGACCAAAGCATGTGTACGGTGTAGTGCTTCCAGAATTACAATATGAGCCTGGAAATACTGCTGAATCCATGGCTGGCAGTGGATTTAGACAGCTCTGTGAGATACAGTTGCAAAAGACAACCTACAGTTAAACATCTCAGGAGGTTAAAATCAACATATGTTTCTTGCTTTCTGCTTTATACTTTCCACAAAGTGCTTTTCATCTTCTGTATCTATAGCACAGTAAAATTACCTACTCTTTCCTTCCTTTCCTTCCTTTCCTTCCTTTCCTTCCTTTCCTTCCTTCCTTTCCTTCCTTCCTTTCCTTCCTTCCTTTCCTTCCTTCCTTTCCTTCCTTCCTTCCTTTCCTTCCTTCCTTCCTTTCCTTCCTTCCTTCCTTTCCTTCCTTCCTTCCTTCCTTCCTTATGCGTGCTGTGGGCCTGTGAAATGTTTGGTTATTTCTCTGATGTGATGCTCTCTGGTTAGATATGGGATGTGTTTTGTCCTCTGGGAGTACTGGGCAGCTGACAGCCATGGTAATTGGTACCTAAGTGATAGACCCTGTGAAGTGTGGGTGTTGGGGATACAGACCTTCTCGCTGCTCTGCTTTGATTTCTGAACCAGTCCTGTGGGGAGAAAGGAGCAGGGACGATAATTTTCCCCCTAGCAGTACATTAATTATTGTGCCATCTGTGTGACTGAGGGTGTTGGCGGGATTTCTGGTGTGGTACGAGACAGCAGTGTGCTAGAAAGTGAACAATCACTAATGCAGCTCCCTTCCTTGGGACTAAGCCGTGACTAACAGCCAGCTGCTTAGGAAGGCAGGGAGATGGGTCCCCGGGCTGCTCAGCTCTCCCTCGGGCTGCGTGTTCAAAGCACAGGCCAGTGTGGGCATGAGCAGTGGTGTCTAAGGAGTCCAGCTGAGGGTTGTGGAAGTAAAATGTTGTCTGGACAGTGGGAACTGGGTGTGCAAAAAGATTCCCTAAAGCAATTCATCTTCGTTTCCTCAGTGCCCAGCTGTGCTCTCCTGGCTTTTCATTAGCTGTGATTATCACAGCTGGGCACTGGACTCCCATGAGTTCTTCTGACCTAACTGGGATGCTCTGCATCCGTGGGGGATGAGAGGCCTGAGCAGCTTGGTGCTCTCTGTATCCCTCATCTGCCTGCTCCACCGTGTCTCCAGTGCCCAAGCTGTGAAACTCCCCTGTGCTGGGTTTTGCCTCATGCATGCAGGTTTGTCACGACGCGGTTTCCCTCTGGAAATCTTTGTGCCCAGTTGATGTTCCGATGGATGGCATTTAAGGAGAGGCCCTTTAAGTATGTATGTATGCATCTTTAGTTTTGCAACCAGATTCAGAGCTAGGTCGCATTTTTCATACAGCCCTGACATCTACCTTGTGGCATCTACCTTGGAAAGGGGCTGGGACTGATGTTCACAGCCTAGCAGAGAGTAAGCATGAGCAAAAGCTTTTGAAATGTGGCTTTTTGAATGAGTGGTGGGGATGCAGGTGTGACCCCAGTGCTGCGATGCCATGCAGACTCGTGAGTGCTGGGCTCTCTGTTCAGGTAGATGCCTTTTTTGGGTGGAACAGGGTGAAGAGGAGAGCACAAACCTTTTTTCCTAGCTTTTTGTAATTCCATTTGTTCTGGTGCCTGGGAGTTCATTTACAGATCTTATCACCCATTCTTCTATAAATGCCAATTTACTTATGAAATTTAATAATGCTGTCACTCAACAAAAAGCACTGGAGAAATATTTTCAGTGCTTTGCAGATGTTGAAAGCATAAAATCTGAAAATACTTGAAAGGGTAGTAATTCCTATAACAATTTTACATGTGCTTCTCTGCGCTTGTTTATTAGTATCTGAAGTTGGGACCCACCCTGATGAAGTGCTTTGAGATTGTGGGATTAAAAAATGTTGCTTTCTCCATCTGCAGAGTGTGGTGGCTCTGAGGTCCAGTTTGGAAAAGGGAAATGTGGCAGTTCAGGTGGCTTCTGCTGAGATGATGGACTAGTAAAAGGGAGATCTTCAGTATGCAGCGGGTATTCAAACCTATTTGCTAGTTCTGACCGCTAGATCTGTGAGTGGAATGCCCAGGGACAAACCAGTCATGGATCATTTTCGATGCCAGGAGATGTGTTTAAAGCACCTGCAAATTCGACATATTCAGTAGATGTGTTTTTTGCCGTGTGTAGTTCTGACAGTCTCCTGCTACCTGTCTAGCTTGCTCACAAAGTGCAACAAGTGCTTTGTTTACTTTGGAGGCAACGACGCACACATGTACTGGCATGGATATGACTTTTGGCACTTTTCAAAATGAACAGTGAAAATAAGTAAGAGCAGTATGTATCCGTGCCTCGGTGAGCCAAGCCCCGGGATGGACGGCTCGGGGAGCAGTGCTCCCTGACTCCTCTGCTCCACTGCTGTGGCACACACTGCCTGTAAAACATGTCCTGAGACACCTGCAAAGGCTTTGGCAGAACAAAATGGCAGGAGTGTTAATCTGTCCATTTCTTCTGATTTATGGATCTCATTGTAGTTATCAGTGTCACCTTAGTGGAGGTCTGTAAATGCAGCATGTCATTTACCTGTCAATTTTAATCAGTTTTAGGTAACACCGTTTTGATTAGCTATAAATCAGTGAAGTTACCCCCTTACAGGCTTCAGGAACCTTCAGCTTGTTGAATGTGGGTTTTTTCCCCTTCTGTCATGCAAACAGACTTGTCATTTGTTCATTTATCTAGAACATCTTAATTACACTTTGCACATATAATGGTGTTTGAGCAGCAATATTTGTGAGAAATGATTAGGAGAAATGAATGTGAGAAGTGGTTTTCTGACCGTGAGAATGAAACTTCTTACCACCTTCTTTTAAAAATAGCACAGATTAGAGACTCTAAAATAAACTCTGGGCAGAGGTGTGCAAAGGCATCACTGTCATAGGGCAAAGTTTCAGGCATTACTTGGAGATCCTAATGCAGGGTATAATTCTTAACTTTTTAGAAGCACAGACTTTTAAAATGGTGCAGTACATGTGGTGGTTTGAACCGAAGCGATCATTCTGGGTGCTAGATGACATTGTAGTTTTTGTAAATCCATCCTGGATAGCTCTAAAGATTTGGTCTTATTTTGAAGCTATGTGATCTTTAATATATACATTTCTTAACCTATTTTTCGTTATATCGTTTTAAATTTCCAGTTGAAGCTTGTGGGGACAGCACTGTGAATTGTACTCACACTAGGAAAACTGCTTCACCTTCATGACAGGTTATGCAACTTTTTTTTTTAAGCTGAGGTATGTGACAGTTCTTCATGAAGGCATGAAAACTGAGTTATGTTTCATGATAACAGCAAGAGAGCATCTTGCTGTCTGCCCTGAGTCACATCGCACTGGTGCTGCTGGCACACGTAACGCTGTTAATTAACGGGGACGCATTCAGTGAGCAAGACAGGTCTGAGTTCAGTCTGTACACACGGTGAACTTTCCTTACACTCTGCATTTCAGGACTTGTTTTCCAGTGGTAGTCCTAAATCTGGCTATTCTAGGTTTGGCCTTTTTAAAACACAAATGTAATCCCTTATATGTAATTCAAAAACCCTAACTTTTGCAGCGGGCAACTTTTTCAAGCGACATTGCTCTGGAAAGGTGGAGTCGGGGTGTCTGAGATCGTAGCCAGGAGGAAAGACGCAGAGGACACAGGTGGTGGTCGGCAGAGAGCTTGTATGTTTGAGTATCTACAAGCTCTCGTGCTTGTAGCAGATGAGGGACAACGCACTATCTATTCCTCTTTGCTTTCCAGTATTTGTCACTGATTTGTCTTTATCAGTCATGATTCTTCTCTGCAAAATTATAGCTCCCCGCGCCTCTTCCTCTTCCGTGCTATCCTAGCCTTCAGGAAGCTTAGCAGGAAGGATCACTTTGACATTAATTTTCAGGAGAGAAAGAGAAAGGAGCCGAACTTGGTCAATAAGAAAGACATAGGTTGCAAAGATGGAAAGATGTAGGATTTACACAGCAAAGGATATCTTAGCTTGGGATTGAATGTAGTTGCGCATATCCAGCCTGAGCTGAGTGTGGCTGGAGGCTGACTAGTGACGTCCAACTGTGATTTACTTCCCCCCTTATCTCTCTTGAACACTGCTTAGCAAACTCTGAGTGTGTTGCGGCCAACTTTTGCTCGCTTAATACAGCAAGCTGAATGAAAGCTGGAGTCAGATAGCTCTCCAGTGAAAAACTGCAAAAAGACTGGCATGTTATCAGTTGTTTTGTTACTTCCTACAAGAGCAAGCTGTGTTGTATGGTGCTTCCAGTATCTGAAACGGAGCGGGCTGCTGGGATTGGGTACAGCCATTGAGAAATGTGATTTGTGTGTTTCTTCACAGAAACCTGCCTAAAGTATTTCCCGAGGCTATTCTCAGAATCTGTGTCAGCACAGCAAGTTAGCTAGTGGCATCTCTGTCTCAGAGAGTAGAAAATTAGCATGGTGACACTGTAATATCTTTGTGAGATGACCCAGATCAGAATAGTCTTGTTCTTAGTTTGCAGAAACGTGTTCAAGTATTTAATATGACTCAGAGCTGGGTTTTTTTCCCTTTTTTTTCCTCTTCTTCCCCCGCCCCCCCTCCTGTGGAGACAGTCATAAAATTCAAGTGAGAAACACTTAAAATGCCTCTAGGACCCAAACAGTTTCAGGGAACAGGGGAACTGGAGTTAGACTACATCAGAAACATGCAGTCTGTCCCCATGGTCTACATACTGCTATGGCACGGAAAGGGGTGAGAGATTTCCTGTGTTTCACTCGGCTGCTTATGGCTGTATGGATTTCACCTTCTAAATTTTACAAGATGTCCAGCTTATATGTTAAAAGTCTGAATTAGGTTATAAAAAAGACCACTGAAAATCCAGATTGCCTTACTTAAAGCATGTAACAGGATAGCTGTGGCCTTTTGAGGCTTGTGGAGGAGTAGGACCAGCACAGTCCCAGTTTTGGTCTAGTCTAGGCCGCAGAGCTGGCTAGTCCAAAGCAAGAGGGCAGGGTGCTCTGGGTGGCTTGTCCTCACCAGCAAGACTTTGCTGCTTTTCCCTCCCCCTCTAGTTACTGCCTCAAGATTCTGCCTGTGTTTCTGAAATCTTCTGTACGGACATCTCACTGGGATGGAGAAATGTACATCCACCTATTTTGCTAACATCCCCATATTCCCATGGCTTAATGCTCTCTGCCAGCCATTGTTTTAGCTCAGTGCACTGGGACTGAATTTCCCTTGGGCAAGTCCCATTTACAGTGTAGTTTCAGTTGGTCGATGAGACTTTGCAGATAGCATAAAGAAACTGTCATCCTACTCATCTTACCCCAGAGGAGAGGGGAATCTGGAGCCTACATGAAGTGACTGGAAGCAGAAGAGTCCTGTACTTCCCCATGCAAAACTTTCTGTGAAAGCAGTTTGGCAGACGTTTGGGAACAGGCTGGTTCCTTTTTTTCTTTCCTTTTTTTTAATTTGTTTTTTCAGCTCCTTGCAATCAAGGTGGAGTAAGATGAGGAGATGGCACGACCTTTCCCACCCCTCTGAAACTTTTCCCACCCCTCCAAAAGATCATGCAGCTTCGTGCGTTGAGGGAGCGGTTTTTAAAACGTGCCAAGCGTTGCTCTCAGTCTTTTGGGTGTAGTTTGAAAGTTTTTGCCATCAACTTCAATGCAAACAGCGTTAGATGGCCCATAAATGCATTTTGTTTGTCCTGTCCCGAAAACCTAAGGTCTGTGACACAGCAGTGCATACTCTTCTGAGGTGCTGAGCAGCCCGTGGGTGGTGAGCTACATACAGCAGTGTAGTCAAGACATCAGGGAAGGAGACATACAGGTCCTGAATTACCATCATCACCATGAAAAGCAGGCAAGAGCTTCACAAGGATGAAGAGAAGGAGGCTGTGAGGACAGAGAGGTTTGCTTTGTTTAGCAGATTGGAGCAACAGGGTGGCCTGAGAATGGACAAAGCAGACAACAAAACAGGACAGTGGCTTGCCAAACCGGCCCTGTGATAAAGAGTTGAACGAGTGAGGAGCTGAGTCTGGGCCTAGCTTAGAGGCTCTCAGATCTCACTAGCTTCTGAAGCTTTCATTGAGTCACTTGTAAACAGCTATGAAAATGAATGGAGATGGTTACTGATTTAGTTCCACAGGCTCTGATTTGGCATTTACATGGGATTCAGAAGGAAAACTATAAGGTCAACACCTGCTTCTTCTTGAGTTCATGTAGGGAGTTCATTTCCCGTAGCATGATCCCAGAATGACATCTCCTTTTCAAAGGAGGGATCTGGGATAACTAGTGACAGTGTGGATGTGTTCCCCGTGCTCCTGCTCAAACACCCTCTTCTCTGATGGGCAGAAGGAATTGAAGAGCTCCCTGTTAAAAGGAAATGTTCACATACCACAGGCATCCATCCACGGTGGTGTGGCCAGGGTGGGTGGCCAAGGAATTGTAAAAGAACGGTAAAGTCAGACTGGATTGGGAAATCCTCTGGTTTACTTTGGTTTTATCATTTAGCTAGGTTACTTTAATTCAGCTTTCCTGATCTCATTAAGTAGCTGATCAAGCTGTCAGCAGCTCTTTCTGCTGTTGTCGTTGGAGAGAGGTTGAGAGTAATGCTCCGCTTAACAGCGCAGTCAAATATGGATGTGAAGCACATTGCCACTGCCTTGACAACAAGCAGCTACATGCATAGCTGAGTAAGTGGTGCTGGGTTGCTTTTTGTGTTGTAGCAAGGTTGCATATTTACTGGGCTAAATTTGACAAGACTAATACATGAATATTTACAAAAGAACTGGAGAGGAGATCATGATCTGTAGTCTGTAGAGACTCAAGGTACAGATGTTTTTTTTCTTATAAAACCTCTTGTTTTTTAAAAAAGCAACATAATTATTTTTTTCCAACCTTTAAAGTATCCCTTTTTGCAAGCGTTCCTTTTGGCATCAGACACGTGACTGAACAACACAGAGTAGTAAGTTTTTCACTTTTGAAGTGGAATGGTTCACAAAAAATAAACGACAGGTTGAAGTCTAATTAACTTTCAGCTTTAATAAGCCATGTCCTCTCTAGAAAAAACATGGGGTTTGGATTACAAATGGCACCTGCAGTTTGGGTTTAAAAAGGGTTTTGTAAAAACTGACTCTTTTTTTTTTCTTTCTTTTTTCTTCCCCCCCCGCTTTCTGCCTTGGCTGAGCACTTTGTGTTGCAGAAGGGCATCTGAAGTGGACTGCACTCTTTCCCTCTCTTCTGTTGCCTTTTGTTCACTTGATGATTCTTGGCCCTGCTCTGTTGCAAGGAGGCTTTTATGAGACTGTTTGGAAATGAGTGGGGCTTGTGTTGACCTTGCCGGGATGGTCACTCTGGCTGAGCACCCCCACACCGAGCCTTTGTCTCCAGAAGAGAAAGCTCTGTTTGGGCAACGATTGTCCCAGGCCAGAGTGGATCGACATGTCTAGATGTGATATGGACAGAGAGAGGGTCTCTAACATAGCTGGTCTGTGCCTGACTGCAAACCTTACCACTTGGCTTGTATGGCAGGAACTGGAAGTGATAGTGAAGGAAGAGCTGCATGTACAAAATGGGTTAGCCGTGTTGGGAGCTGGGGTGCTGAGCCCCTTTCTTGCCTCCCTTCTCAGTGCTGAAGGAGTTCAGCAAGAGATCGTGACTGTGGCTGGAAGCTCATTGAGAAGAAGCAGAAGGAGAAAGATTTGTATCCTACTTCCTCAGCTGATGAGAATGCTTCTAATTCAAGATTAATTTTTCTCAGATATGGACATGTGTTTAATGCATGGGATTGTGTGTGATGAAGGGAAGGTTCACACTGACTGAACTGTGACAGTAGTTTTGGAGACATCTTGCAGCCTCTCCAGAGGGTATCCAGACAAAGGTGTTCATAACTTGTGATGGTGGCTTGTTGGGAGAAAGAGTGTAATAGTTCATCGCAGCTCTCAGACTCATCTTTCTCTTTAATTTGGGTCTGTAGAAAGTAATTTTGGAGCAGCTTACTGTGTCACAATCACATGCATCATGCAGATCCTGAACTGGTTTCTGAAGTAAAGCCAATTTTGAAACCTTTTTAGATTTCCATTTCATTTCTTTGGCCCAGCTACCTGACATTGCAGTCATCAGCAAAGCTTGATCTTTTTTTTTTTCTTCTCTCTGTCAGCTTCAATAGTTTGGTTGATGATGACTATGAGGCTATTATCAGGATATGTTGAATCAAGCTAACTTTGCTAATCTGTTCCAGATACAAAATAGAGGTAAAACATCTGTTTCGGTTGTTGAGCGGAGCTTCATGCCAACTGCAGCATGCCTAATGCAAAGAAAGAGATGAAATGCTGTTATGGACTGATCTGTGTGTTCACACATAGTTACTCTGCTATTAATGAAAATAACACTGTCATCAGCCTCAGTAGTTAAACATTTTCAGTGTGAATTTTGTACTAGCTTTGCAGAAGGCGAATGACAGTGACTAAAATCTGCAAAGGATTTTACTATTTTATGAAAACAGTAATAACTGATCGTGGTGCTCTTCAAGAGCACTGCGAGCTCCATGACCCTCTGAGAGACATCAGGAAACATAAACATTACCAATTAATGTCTTTTAAAGTATATTTGACACTGGCTGTGTATGAGAAAGTAAGCTGGGAGATTTTCTTGAGTTTTTCGGGAGCTGGCAGGAGGATGACTGTTGAGATGGCACTTGTTCACCAGAGGATGAGCTGTACTGCAGTGCTTAGGAGATAGGCAGTGGTGAGGCTTTGTGTGTGACGTCCAACACAAGGGGAAGTTACTTGAACCTGAGCAAGATCCACCTGTAGTATAATGGTAAGACTCAGCAAATCAGATGTTTCAGATTTTGCTCAAGTCCTCAAAATATCTTGTCCCTCCCTTACATCACTTTCATGACCCAGAGGTTTGCTGTTGTCTGGGGCTTGGTTTAGACACCCATGACAGCAGGACCAGGTCAGTGCTAAGAGGAAGAGGATGTTCAGGAACGTGTGAGATTGTGTCTGCCAGATGTATCTGTCCTGAACAGAAACTCAGTGTGTGAACTCATGTGAAGAGACCCAGAGCTGTAATTGCCTTCTGACGAGTGAATGAAACGGGGTCTGAAAGTTGTGCTGGGGTCACGCCACATGTTAGTGTGTTTCTGCCCAAAGGCACTACACCCCCCTTGAACTTATGGAAATACGTGTCTTTTTATTGATTGCTGTATAAATTTCTCTAGCACCATGTGCCACACTATGTAAGTAATTGCCCCTTTTATGGTGTAATCCCCAGCTGAAATGCTAGAAAATGCATGTTCTCCGCTTTTTATTGGAAGTGCAGTCTGCTGTAGCTTTTCCTTTTTGCATTAAGCTTTGTATTTATCTAAGTGCAGTGTGAATTTTGTTTGGGCTCTTTTGCTTTCATGTGTTCAGTCCCTTGTCTACTGAAGCCTGCAGAAAAGAATCCCTTTGACTTTCAGTAATCATTGGACTAGATCTGTTTTTGAAATTATGGTCTTCTGCAGTTCACTGTATCTAACTCAGCCAAATTGGTCACAATGTTTGTGTTGCCTTTAATGGAGCAGCAATGCATCCTCCTTGTGAGCAGCCGTTCAAGCTCTGTATGTCTTGCATGTGGAAAACAGATAATTTCTTCTGGTAACAGCCTTTTATGTATTGCAAATTGTTCTCATGTTTCCTATATATTTTCTTCTGTGTAGGCTGAATAGCTCCGATCTGTTTAGATTTTCCCTGTAAATCATGTTTTGGAGCTCTGTTTTGGTCTAACTGATGTCTCACTCCAGGCGCAGCCTAAGCAGTACTGAGCAGTGTGGCGGGACTGCTGTGTGTTTTGTAAGCCGTATTCCTATTTTAAGGTCTCTTCCTCTTTCATAACGTTGTTTGGTTACATTCAGTTAGTAAAATGCAGTCTCAAATTCTTTCTTATACAAAGCTGCCATGTAACAACTCTGGATTTCTTGCTAACAGGCATGCTGTGTTCTCCTCTGTACTGAGCAGCGTCCTCATCTTCCTCCAGCCCGGTTGTCTGTATAATTTGTCGAGGTGGTTATAAATTCTGATCCTGCCCTCCAACGTCCTTGTAGTCTCTTGTAGTTCAGAAGTATCTGCAAATTTATTAGGGCACTCTCTGTTTCCTAGCTGCCGCCTTTGTGTGTACATTAATATAAACCAAAGCCTGTTAACCTGCGGAAGTCCTAATCTTACAGAGCAAGATCTTACAGGATCAGATGCCACTTTAATAGTTCTCTAAATCAGGATTAATTTTCTAAAAATGACAGGATTTTCATTAGAGTGTATGATGAGGATCGGTGCATGCTGCGTATATTCGCTATAGCACTTAATTACAGGACAGACAGAGATTCGCTGGACTGTTGCTCTGTGCTGTTGGGTGTCCAGGGTGCCAGATGGAAGTCAGGGCTGGCTGTGCTGCTGCACTGAAGGAGGGATATGGAAAGGCTGCTGAAACCAGCTGCAGTGTGTGTAGGTGTCCTTGCTCGTGCTCACCTCAGCAAGGAAGAGAGGGGTAAGTCGTGGTTTCATAAGCAATAAACTGAGGGAAGATAAACTTGCAACATTTCCGTTTCTCTCCTTTTTTTCTTTTTTTTTCTCTCCTTGTTGCCATTGCTGCTGGTAGTGGGGTGAAGGGAGGATGTCAGCGGTCTCCAGAGGATGTGGGGCCACTGAATGGAGGAGACGTGTTGGTTTAGGTGGGCAGCTGCAGCCAGCAGGAGTCTGGTCGTTCCCCAGAGCCTTCCCCTCTGCGCACAGCGTTACTTTTAATAATCTTTTTTTTTTTTTTCCCCTTGTGGAATTCAGCTCCTATGCAATTGTTAAAAAAAACCCAAAATTGTTGGTGTGCTTGAAATGTGTTTGAAGACAAGTGAGCAGGAAATGAAGCTTTTGGTAGGGTTGATGTTTTTCGAGTGAGCTTCTCCCCTAACTGCTTTATTCTTAAATCTCTAGCAAAGAGCAGACGTGTCATCAGGGTTGCTGTTGCTCTGCCCTGCTGCCAGCCGTTGTATTTCTCTTGAGGTTCGTAACCTCATGCTGCCTGGCCACCTCTCAGCCATGCTTCTGGCGGGGAGAAGGTGCAGGGCTCTTCTGAAAGCAGGGGTGTAACACGGCACAGCGCCTCTTGCATGGGAGTTCACTTAAACTGATTTACACCAGCTGGAATTTATGCCCCCAGAGATTTTACTCTCTGCCGTTGTCTTGTTCAGAAACACTGCCTTGGTGCCAGGCCTTCTTCCTTGCTCCTGCCTAGATGATAGATGGAGTATGGGGGAGGGGATAAAAAAAAGGGAGGTGGGGGGAGAGAAGGGAAGCAAAGGCTCTGGGAGTCAAAATACCAATGTGACAAGAAGTACTCAAATGGACTATTGCTGCAGCACTCACTGCTGGAAATGTATAAAAAGAATTGGTACTTTTTTTGGTAGTGCCCTTACAATCCCATGACCGTTATTTAATGGTGTCACTGATATATCTGTTGTGAGGCATTGCACAACACGTACTCTGTATCAGGAGAAAATCCCAAGAAATGTTGAACAAACAAATTCAAGAGGACAAGAAAAATGCAGGATACCATTTGATGGATTATCCTCAATCTTTGTAGGTATTCCAGCAAATCTTATTATGTGACAGACTTTCCTCTGCTAAAATGGGTAACAAATGGTGGTGAATATAAGAAATGTTATACTACTGTGTTTATTTTTGTCTCCTTCAAAAAATGCTTTCATATTTTAACTAGTCTGCAGCATGCTGAGTCTTTGTCTCCACTTGATTAATGTAACTTCAAGACAGTGTTTATTAACTACTTTTCTGGTATGATCTGCAGGCACTTAACCCCCCCGCCCCAACCCCAGATGCCAAAACCAAAACCCACCACTTAATTCGAAACTGGTGGACAGCCTCCGGTAATGAGAACGAAGAAAAGGACACTGGGCAAGCTGAATTAAACATACTTAGCTCTTTTCCTTTTTAGAAGTGATGTAAATTTAACGTGCCATGAGTTATTTTGGTGCCTTTAACTGATAAATTTAACAAAGCATTGTCCGTTTGTAGCGCGTTTGGTGTATAGAGGAATTTCAGGATTCCAGGAACAGCAGGATGTAACCTTTGCTTCACCTGGAAACATAAGCAGTTCTTAGGGCAGTTGATAGGCTTCATAATGAAAAATGGGAGGCAGCCAAAATCTGGAGCCAAGCTAACAGCCAGAAATAGATCTGCCGAGAGTCTTGTTTTGCATTGTCCAGAATGGCGTATCAGAAATCGTGCAAACAGAAATGCTGGGCTTGAACTGGCATTGCACAAGGAGAGTCAGCCCTGACTGTTTTCCTTTTTAAGTATCATGAAAGCTTGACTAAATAAATGTTGTGTTAAAGTTTCAGCTGTCTTAACGTGCTGTAATACTTTTCCCCAGATAGTTTTCCTTTTGCTTACGGTTTTCTTTCTTGCTCACTTGCTTGAAATGCGAGTGTGTATTGGATAGCGTGTATTTGCAATTAAAGGTGTTCAAGTGTGCATCACCTAAGAACTGCAGCTCCCCTGCTCCAGGAGCGTGAAGAGGGGGCGGCAGGGAGAGAGGCAAAGGTTTAAATCTCTTGGAGAAGGCGAGTAGAGGGAGGGGAGAGGGCTGGGCACAGAGGAGACCAGAATAGGAAGGTGCAGGGGGTGGCACCGACCCAGGGGTGTGAAGCAGGTTTATTCCCATTACTTTGCAACCAGTGTGCTTATGGAAAAGTGAACTGAAGTATATTCTGGTTTGCACGTCACTCACTAAATGATTGTGATTAAGTTTAATTGTAGAATCAGTTCTGTTGTCTTCTTTATCTGGCTGGAGGTACGGAGTTCTGCAGGTGGGGTGTAAGCGCAAGTGGCGGGGGTCTTGCTGACTGGGAGCAGAGAGCCAGGAGCCTGTGGGAGCCCAGCCTGGGTTTCCAGGCCCAAGCCTGGTTTGCCATTGCGAAGGCCTGACTGATACAGAGGGGAGATCATGACAAAGCAGGTGATGCAGGTTGTGTTGTGACGGCCCTGTTCCCTTTCCAGGGCTGAGCAGTTCAGGCTGTCCTTTTCCAAACGTAGCACAGGCAATGTTCAAAGCAAGAGCCTTGATGGAAAGTGTTTTTCAGCTTGTCGCTGGATGATCTTGTTTCAGGCATCTTTATTGCTGCTACTTTAATCTGTTGCAAGCGATCCTACTTTTTTTCCCTTCCCCTCGTGATGTACAATAGCTGTGATGAAGCAGAACCTGTAGTTTTGGAAAATACACTTGTTCACCTGAGGTTGTGGATTTGATTTTTCCATCCTCAAGATGGAAGGGTTTTTTGTGAGGCTGAATGTCCAGCATTTAAACCCGATCAGTGCCGGATACTAGGCACCGGGCTGAATTTGGCCAGAGGAGGGGAGTGCTCCCAGGGCGCAGGCACCCCCCGGGCCACGCTGCGCGGAGGCTTCGCAGTCGGCACACGCCGCCCGGCTCTCCAGCGGAGTGAGGCTGGGGCTGCTATATGGCTGTAGCTGTTGGGGTAGCTTGTGGTTAATCGTCATCCAGCTAGGGATGTATACCAGTGATTAAACTCAGGTTTTATTAATGTCACTGGCAGTGGCGATAGCTGATGATCATGTTAGCATCACTACATTCCAACTATTTCTGCACCAAGTATTTCTGGAAATATTCAAGTCTTCGTTTGTGAAGCCACTATAGAAAAGGCTGAGTGCTTGCTACCTACCACCATGTTAGCATAATGTGAATTGTTCAGACATTTGTGAACAATTACTTGAAATCCAGAAGCATGTACGCGTTACTGAGTGTTTAACTAATCTTCGGGAGAGGGGACAAAGCAGCATTGTCTGTAGCACACTGAATGCCTTTGTAGACATCCTTGCCTGATGATGTTGGTGCCGTTCAGTACCCGTCCCGTAGGGTTAGACCATGCTGATAGCCCTGGGTAGGTGTGTGCTGGGGTATTTTCACATTTGGTTGCTGAGCGTTTCTTTGCGTGTTGATGGAGGTGCCATTCAGCGTTTGCATGGACCGATCAGAGGGACAGGCCCTGGGGCACCAAGGCTGTGGGCAGGTTCAGGAGATGCTGCATTGTCCAGGCAAATGCAGACGCCCCTCCTCCAGCTCCTCTTTCTTTAAAAAGTTTAGGTACAAAGTTGCTCTTGAAGTTAAACATACGCTCTGGTTACAGTTTACATACACATTTTTTTCCTAGTCTCATGAGAGCGTAACAGCAAATGCAGCGGTGATCGATTCTCCACTGTCCTGGAGTATGGTGCCCTGCACCATCAGTGCTAAAGTCCTTTTTATGAACTGAAGGATGCATGCAGCCTGAGGTTTCGGAGAAGCTAAATAGAAAGTGGCTGTTATAAATGACGTGGAGAGCAGTGGGGAGCCATTGCAGAAAAAATTCACACTTCTTGCAGTGAAACTTAAATGCCCAGCACATCCCTCTAAGCAACTTCAAGCACAGTGTGGCAGCAAGTTATAAAGTCATTGGTCTGGGGAAAGTGTCAGAGCATGGTTCTTTTGTGTTATTTAAACAGTAGCTTAAAAACAACACGAAGATCTCTCAAAGTTCGTAAGTGCCATCTGCCCAGAGTTTTTCTTACTTTTGGGAGTGCTGATCTGTGTGTTGTTGAATACCTCAGTGGGTCATGTAAGTTTGTTGGTCCTTGAGCATGGCAACACAGTGGAACAAATTGAAGTAGCAATGTGTAGACGTACATGCTGTCCTTTCTGCAGTGGATTATGTGCAACCCTTATGAATAATTGGGCTAGTCTGCAAAAAATGGAATGACATAAGAAGATAGAATTAAATTAAATTAAAAACTTTTTTCCTGCTGTAGTTGAAATACTGCCGTGTACAGGGTATTTATTGATCTGGTCAGTACTAGGTAAGTACATTTGCTCACTTAACTATGCCGTCAGTTTGCCACAGTGCTTCCAGAGGACCAGTACACCCTATTTACAGATTTTATTTTCTCTACTGTCCTTTCAGTAGCTTGGACAAGTATTCCTTAGGAATTGCTCACTAGAAGTCTGTAATTGCTCTGAAACACTCCTTAACAACCATCCAAGGACATTCTTCTCCAAATACCAGCTCTGTGAAAGTACTTTTCTGTCATAAACCAGTATATAGAAATTCCAACAGAAACACAATCTTTGAAATAATAACAACTTAAGAGTAGAATTCTTTTTTTATTTACCCAGCAAGTAATTCCTAAAACACAGTAAAAGGCTTATCCCTGTTGCAAGTGAAACAGACTGCAAGGCCTGTTAAACAATGCTTAGTGTTGAATAATTTCTGTACATGGAACTGTATAAATACTAAACACCAGGGAAATGCACTCTAAGAGAAATCCAGTTAATGACTGTTCACTCATGCAGACTTCTAAGTTAAAACAGCATTTCAGATACTCATGTGTGGTACGCTCGGAGAGAGAAGGTCCTAAATTAAAATTAGGAACATGAGTAGTCTTTGTGCTGTGACCAGTGCAAGGAAATAGATGTGCGTGATGTGTCATTGCAGGCAACCTTGTAATCTTGATTAATGGGAGTACCTGCAGAAAAAAACAGAGGTGTTTGGCAAAACACTGACAAAATCAGTAGCACTTTGAAATCATTGCGTGTCTTGCTACCTTGTCTTCCTGGTTAAAGAGAAATGGGTACATGGACATATCCAAGTGTTTAGTCCAGCAAGTTGATGTAATGCAATTAGAACAAGTAAAGGATCAATATGTAACTTCTTTTCACTCACAAGACCAAGTGATAGTATAGTATATCAAATCAGCGTGGGAATTGATGATCTTTTCCCTATCTCCCTCCAGCTGCTGTCAAATGAAAATCTGACTTAAATAAGTCCTTGTTAGTGAGTCAGGTTACCCAAAATCAAGACGAAGTATTTTAAATATGTCACAGTTACTCGACAAAAATACTAACTGGTTTTCTAGGAGCTTCAGCACCCGCTTCGGACATAGTAGTTAAAATGATGCTTGAGACAGTCTGCTTAAACGCGGCATCTCATCTAGGGTTCAAAGACCTGCCAAGGCTGCTTGGTAATAGTGTTGCCTTTCCTCTGTCAGATCGGTGGAGGGGAATTTCTCAATGCCATTTTTTTTCTGCTGGTGTGGACATTCTTCCACCTGTCTTTAAGCTCTCCATTGCTGAAACAGTCATTGTACCTTCAGCCCACCAAGCTAATTTAACTGGTGGATTGAGGTCCAGCTTGTGATTGCCCTGTATGCAGTGAAGGTAGAGATATGCTCCAACATTGTAAGGTGTCTGCGGATAAAATTTTATTTTTACTGTAATGCTCGTTACAGCACAAAGGAAAGAGCACTCTAATAATATTAAACTTGTTGATGAATTTTGTAATTATAATAGTAACTGTAAAAAAAGTAACATGGAAAGGTTTTTGTTAGCTACTGGTGTATGTTTTCAGGAAAAAAATGTGAACACTCCCAACTGAAACGTTCTTTAAGAATTTGGAAGCTCTGGAGAGCTGAGCTGATGGAACAGTTGTTCATCATTCCAAAGCCTGCCCCCTTGCTTAATTCTAATAATAGTTATACATAACCTGCTCTGTGCTTTCTTTTTGTTTTGTTCTTCATTCTGAGTGTTTAACAACTTCTGAATTTGAAGCATTTTAAAGCAAAATATTTCTGTTAATGAAATGACCTGTTAATGATGACATCACAGGTTTTAGAAATTATTTCCAAAAATATACTGTATCCTTCTTCGATAATTAGGAAGTGTCATTATCTGTCCTTCAGGAATTAAAAAAAAAAAAAAAAATATTTAAGGTTGAAGTCATTCGTGCATGAACATGGTTATCACTGAAGAACAAGAAAGTAATCTGTTCAGATCATTGGACATCCATCATCAGCGCGTACCTAACAACACAAGCTCCATTTCATCACTGTCAGCTGCTGAATGGAGCAATACTTTTTCCATCGTGCTGATGGATGCAGATGTACATTCTCAGCTTTGACCTCAAATTGCAGCAACAGCACTGCAACATACTTCTGACATATTTTTCCTAAACAGGTCATTATACATGACTCTGCATCTGACACAGAAACATGTCTTAATATGTAATAAAAATTCCTTAACAGTAATGTGTTTCTCACTTCAAAACTGATACCTTAGAAGACGAAGTAAAATCGTGAAATAGTGAATTACAAAAATGGCCAGTTGGAGAAGGCTGCACAACAATGACTTGAGATGGTTACTAACCTGTACTGGTTTGGTCTGTGCTTTCTAGTTCACAGGCTCTGTCATTCCCTGTTATCTCTGTCTCTTGCTGTCACAATTAGCAGTGATAGATGCTACTGTAATTAATTTATAAAAAGTAAATTTCCTGGGGAAAAGGGCTGAAGGACTAAGACCTTTTCAAATGGGTATATGGCAGCTATCTCCTGCCAGCAAAGGTTATGGGCATCAGCAGTGTGAGACTTACAACCTGTTTCAGAGGCACAGCAGATGCTGGGTTTGGATATAAGGAACTGCATGTAGATATGGCTGTGGTCTGGTGGACAAAAACTGAGGTGAGAATTTTATACATGTTACAGGTCTAAAGAACACAGTGTTATTCTCAATCTGCTTTGTGTGTTAGGTAGCTGATGCTAATTACAAAGGTCAAGTATTTCCTGTAAAACCAGGGGTCTGATTCAGATTTCTGGGAGAGGGAAGAAGGGTCAAACTGTCTTACTGTAAACTTTCCCCTTTTTTTGATATAATGATGCACAGTTCTTTACTCTCTCCCTATTAAAAGAAAAACAACACCTGTAACAGTATTTAAACTTTTTAAAAAAATCCCATAGATTTGAAGTTTGTTGAGTTTTCCTCTTGGTGATGGTGCCTCTGTCTGAAGTGTCGGCTCACGTGTCATCAGAGCCTGGCTGATGCCTTGCACTGGGCGCTGGGTGTCCCTGCAAGTGGGTCCAGAGACTAATCCGAGCCCCTGGGGGTATTTGTTGCTTGGCCACTGGGTTGTGTTGCCATTCAGCTTGAAATGGAGGAGTTCTCTGCTTGCCTGTTTATTTTGTTATTTAAATATTGCAAAAAACATACATGAAATGGAAATATTTTGGTGTGAACGTTCTAATTTCATAAACATTCGCTGGTTCTTCATACCTGTTAGTGTTTGGTTTGTGCTATGTCTAGGAAATATTAATTTTTATTAGCATGCAGGTGGGCATAGATTAAAGAATTGCTTGAAATTATTTCTTTTGGTAGAGAAAAATGCAGAAATTAGACCGTCTCACTCTTAGCTAAATTCTGATTTGTTTGAGTTTGGTAGATGAGGCAGAAGGGAACAGACTCTGAGGTCTGGTGGGGAACAGTCTGTGGCTGTTCGCACACGGGCTGGGAAGGAAACATGCTAAACGGGTCAAGTGAAATGCAATTTTTTTTCCGTTCTTTTTCCAACGTGCAGTACAATACATAAGACTGCAGACTGGTGTGATAAAAGATGTGCTTTAGTCCTTTTTCCATTGGAGGAGTGACAAGCATGAAATTCCTGTGTGAATCTTTCTCAGGGACATAAGGAATTAATATATCTTAAAATAGACACCATCAACTTACAAATGTATTTTCCACATTTGAATATGATGAATTTTGCAGTGAAAAGATTGGGGAAAATGATATTTTCTCTGTTATTTCAGCTTATGTGTGAATTTGAGATAACCTGTTTACAAGATAGTTAAATCCTGCAGTCTTAAGAACTGTTGCAGTTTTATGTGCTTAAGTAGCCGTGCATGCTTCCATTTTGCAGGGTGGTTTTAGATTCCGGTGATTGCATGGCATCGCAGCTCTTTTCTGCCGGTAGGACCACGAGGCACCTTGGAGGGGGGCCGTGAACTCGGGGGGGCACACACTGCCTTCAGGAGAGGTGGTGGGGGACGCGGGGCCACTGTTTCAGCTATGAGCTTCAGGCAGAGAGGTGTCTTGGTAATTTGTCCCCTTCTTTCTCTGAGCCTCCGGCAGCAAGGTTTTTGTTATTTTAGTTCAGCAGAGTGTCTTCTGCCAGCTTGATTAGTAACTGGGATATTTGCTGCTAGGGGTCCGGAGCAAACCTAGGCGGAAGGACTGGAACTGCCAGCTCTGGACATGTAACGGAGCAGCTGAGCATATGCAGCGCTCCCTCCCACTGCTGGGCAGTGACGCCAGCACTGCCAGAGGAATGAGCATGGCATATTGTTTCTCCTGTATGCCTGATTATTTATTTATGCATTCCAATTCATAATAGCATAATAATAGACTTGAAACAATAAGATAATTATTTTGCTTCTTGGGTGGTTAAAATTAACTGTGCTTGTTGCATATTTATTCAGTAAAAAGATACAAGATGTTTAGTAATTGCCCAGAAATTCATTATCTGCATAATGTTCTGTTTCTAAATGTGTATTGCATGACCATTAATCTGTGCCAACAGCAAGCATACAGCAATATCTGATGTAATTAGTTTTCCCCTTACATGCCAAGGAGAACATCTGGGCTAATTGCGTGTTGTTGACAAAAGTTGCCATTCTAATGGGGGCCGCTGTTTGTGCACACACGCTCATTATACGTACAGACATACTCACGATTTCCGTTTATTCTCAAACTGATAGTTCTTAATGATGAGATACTCCTGGTGATTTGTTGCTGGGGTCATACAATGTCTGTGGGCAGCATTAGTAAATGTTAGTGGGAATAATGTGATCTCCCTTTAAACAGAAAACAAACAAACCTGTAATGCTGCTGCTTCTGTTCTATTTTTTCAGCCACCGCTGGTCCAAGCGATTTTCAGTGGTGATCCAGAAGAGATACGGATGTTGATCTACAAAACTGAGGATGTCAATGCCTTGGTATGTGACTTGGCACGTTATGTGCCTGTGATACTTCAGCACCATGCTTATGAACTGTTGCAATGACAGTATTAATCACATCTGTAGTAATTAACATGTAACAGAATGGAAGTTATTTGGAAGTTAGAGATTTGGGACTTCGGTGGAATCCTAATTAGTAGTCTAAAATATAATTATTGCCAGCAGGTGACTTTAAATTTTCTAAGTGTATGGTAATTATTCCAAATCTGCAGGTCAGTCAGGGACATTGTTTCCTCTCTTACTGAGAAAATGAATGAAACCAGCTGAAAGCCGCATATTTTTACTCTCTGTAGAGTTTCCTTTTATGAAGAGTCTTTGCAGATCAGGAGCTGTTACTCAGCATTTGACTGTACTTGAAATAAAGCTTCACTATAGGTCTCAGCAGTGGGAGTAAGGAAGGCAGTATCTTGGCCACAGTTTGCCCACAAAGGAATTACTGTTCTGCAGATTGGCTTATTCTAGCCAGAACAATGGTAAGCAGCTGTAAACAAGTAGTAGTTAAGTGTTTTGGCAGTGAGAAAAAAAATCTCCATTTGAACTTTGTCTTTTTGCAGAAGTTGGGTTTCCCACCACCCCCCCCTCCTTTGATTTTAACTTAAATTTGTACTGTTTAGAAATGAACCTTGCCAGTCCTGACTGCGATCTGTGGCCTCTGAAAGTGGTGAGAATATAAAGCAGACGCAGAATGATGATTTCCAGGTGTTTCCTGGACTTTTGAATCAACCTTCCTTTTCTTCATGTCTTTCTCTGACATAAAACCATCAGTTTATTCTTAGCTAACTCCAGCAGTTTTTGTGGCGTGGTCTTGGCACTGCAGCTTTTGCAGGCAGTGGGGTCCAACCCTCTGGTTCAGAGCTGCAGAAAGGAACGGGAGAAGTGATCCTTCAGATCTGGTTAACTGGAGCTCCACACTGCTGACTGTCAAACGGAAGGAAAGACTTGCTGCTGTTTTAAATGGGGAATCTGATCAAAGACCTTGACATTAGGCTTTTGCTGTGGTTATCAGTACCTAGTTGTTTGCTTGAAATAAATTCCTAAAAGTGCTTCGTTAAAGCATCATCTCCCTTGAGTTACCTCCTTATTAAGGGTCTTAAAAAGCCAAATTAAAAACCCAAAAGCAACCAAACCAAACAAAAAAAGCAACCTAGATGAACATGCTGGTCCTAAAATTTCCGCTGTATTTCATGCTGGTTTTCAAAATCGCATTTCCTGTACAAGGTTATTGCAGGCTGCTCAAATGTTTTTATATCCCTTAGCTGCAAGTGTGGTAGTGATGGTTGCTAGGGAGATGCTCTCAACTGTCAGGTGCGATATTAAATGAAGAATATCTCTTTTGTAGATGAGTACTGTGGTACTTAATAGAAAAAGTCATTGAATTTGAACGGTCTTGCCCAGGAACGTGTTTAAGATGCTAAAAGTCCCTCCAAGAATGCTTTGGCTGAACAGCTGTTTTGTCATGAGCAAAAACCAAAGCCGTTCTTTGGCGTAATTAGAAAAATAACAGTCAACACAAATTCTGAAGATTGTGTTCTGGATAGTGATCTCAGACAAGTGTCAAATGCTTCAAATGTCACTAAAGAAAGACCAAAAGATAGCGTTTTCCCCCCTTGTGCTGTGAGCTGGCAATTTGCACCATGTGCTTATGTTTCTATTTTAAGGGTGTTTTTAATTACTTCCATGTTAGTGTTTCTCTAGTGCTTGGTTGCTCACGTGAGAGGAAACTCTGACACTGTTTGGCAGCAATTTGTCCTTTGTTGATCGTTTTGGTTAGCTGTGTTAATATTGAAATAGTTCAAATATAGGTAGGACAGGGAGACAAAATAAAACTGTGTTTTTGCAGCAAGCTTTGGGGATTTCTGAAGTTTTAAATACTGGTTTTTGAAATCTTCAGCAAGAGAGGTATTTGGAAGGTAGGAAAAAAAAAACATTTGGAGAAACTGCAAAATTAGGGATGCATATGCATTTTTCCTAAGAGAAAATTAATCTCAGAGGAAAGAGTTTTGCCGCGATTGAGAGACGGGACACAGCTTGATGCAAGCAAGATGTCGATTTATTGTAGCTTTTCACATATTTTTATA
>JAVJGI010000064.1:1438538-1516841 GCA_035590275.1 Ibycter americanus
GCTAGGTTGTTATCTTGTTCCCCCAGGGCTTGTGACCAACAAGTTCTAACACGTCCTCCCTTAACAGTTGAGCAACATTGGGGGCCCTGCCAAGGCCGGCTGAGCCGCATCCTACAGAGTTTAGAGCAAATCAGCAGTTTAGAAAGTTACTTTCTTTTTTGTCTGCTAAAATAATTAGTGTCTCTCCAAGCCGGGAAGTGTGTGTTGATGGAAATGGCTGGTTTCTGGATGCTGCTGTAATTGTGACTTCTGTTTTGCAACAAAGTGAAATGCTGTGTTGCAAAAGTGAAAGCTGTAACTGTTTGGCTTAGCAATGTGGTTTTAGTTCATTCTGCCACTGTAATTGTCACTTTGACCTCTTTGCTTCAGGGGAGCACGATGCTACTTTTGCACCCTGGGAGCATGGACAGCGTTATACTTGGCTGGCCGTGAGCGATTCCCTACCACTGCGTACTGAATACATGCTGTTTCTGTGGGAAATGTGTTATGCCTGTGGGCGATGTACAGCAGCCTGTTTTCCGGGACATTTGGGATATTGGGTTGGACCATCCAGAAGACCAGACTAGTTTCAGGTAGACATCCTCTACATTTGCCGTTTGGTGCATCTAGAAATGCCAGAGTGATCGTGCTGTATATGTGTAGGTGGGGAATTTTTTTTGGTGTTATTTTTGCTTTAGGAAGAGTGTGAGGGATGACCCCCAGAATCTAAGGATCATTCTGAACCCAGTGATAACTCTTGGTTAGCTGGGATTCGTAATAATTGCAGCTGTGCAACACCCTTTGTCTATGGAGTCCAGTTCTTATGTGCAATGTCATGATTTTCTACCAAACCAGAATCCTTCCTGTGAAATTTCCATGCTCAACTCAGTCTTTCAGTTTAGTTTCCCTTCAAAATATTCAAAGCCAAACAAAAAAGGCAAAAAACCCTTCCAGTATTCTTCCGCATAACTGATGTGACGTTTGCAAGCCAAACCAGACATTTTTTTCCCCCCTCTGTTTTTACTCTTTACCCCCTAATCCTGCATTTTCTCTTGGATAGAGCCCTAAAAAATAAAATATATGCAAAACTTTGATGTCCCCAGAATATTTTCTATTGCATTCATATTTTTGGGAAAGTAATTAATATCCCCCCCATCACCCCAGCAGAGAGACTGTTGAAGGTGGCATCTGCTTTCCTAAAACTTAGTTGCTTCTGTGTCTGCTGCTGGGGCATGGCTGCTGACAGAGCCTGCCGGGCTTGGTCCTTGCCTTGGCGCTCTGCCAGCTGGAAAAGCTCCTTCTTCTCACTGCTCATCGGCATGCAGAGCTGCTCGTGCAAACGCTCCCCCACTCACTTTCGCCAAAGCGAGGCAGGTTAGGAGACGGTGATGGTTTAGCTGAATTTGGCTTGCTTTAATGAGAAGCAGAGCTGCAGAGCCAGCAGAAGGGGGTGGGCAGTAGTACCCCCCTGCGGGGCAGGCTGGACGTGGGCTCCAGCCCTGGGCAGGTGTCGCCTGCCTGTTCCCAGCTGCAGAGCAAAGGCAGCCGCACCAGCGAGGCTGCAAGGCCTTGCGTGCAGGACCATGTATTTAGAGGGTGGTTTTTTCCAGGATAAGGAGGGCAAGAAGAAAGTCCTCATGGAGAGGCATGGGTGCATACTGTTTATTAAGTCATTTTTTTTCCTCATTAGCCTACTTGGTAAGGCATGGATTTGCAGGACTGCCTTTGTCAGGAGGATTCAGGCTTTATCCAGGGCTTCACACACACACACACACACAAGTTATATATATTTCTGTAATATTGCTGAGCATGCTTTTTGAGGTGGTACGAGTGCTTGAGGGTACAAGTGTGCACACGTTTAGGATTGTGAGTCTGCAAGGCTTTGCATGCTTGGGATAGCTGATGTGAAAAACAGCTTGTCACTCAGTTTGGAGTGACATGTTGGACTTGGGACTAAGAGAGACCGTCATGTGGTATTTCAGCAATGTTGGGAACCAGACCCTTGTCTCTCCTCTCATCCAAGGAACGATGAGTTTCGTCTTGGCACTGTGGAGTCTTGCAGGAGAATAAAGCTATCCTGGAAGTAAATGCTTCTCTTCTAGACGTAGTTCTGCTGTGCTGGGAAGTCTTCTGGAGGATTTAGTCAGGAACTTTGGGAGGCTTATGCGTTGAAAACAGTATGACAGTTTGGTGCTAGGTAGTAGCTGTGTTTTCAGTGGGTATCTAGCCTCTAGTAGTGCTGTTTGATATGCTGTTCATTTAAGCGGGAAGTGATGAAGAATATTTTTTTTTCCTACAGACTGAAATTATAAACAATTCTCAGTTATGTAAGGAAACAGTATCAAATTGCATTGATGTCTGCAAGGTAACCAGTATGACTTTTATTTAGACTACGTATTTTTTCTTTTAGAAAATAAATATGATTTTGTATATTTTATAAAAAAGATGTTTGAACTGTGAAGAAGATTCTGCTGGAGTTTACTGAGAGCCTGAAATATTCTGAGTTGCTTTGTACAGCATGCTACTATACCAGTGCATACTAAATTAGATATATCTGTGCTGGTAATTCATTTTATCAATGTGCTCAAAATGTTTGAGACAGTTAAGGATGTATAGGCCATTAAAAGCTCATGGCAGGGTTTGGCTGTAGCTGCTTTATTTTCTTCAAAGGCAGCAACATCAGCCTGAAATACTTGAATTTTCTAAATCTGCTTTTCCTCCCTACTCATGAGCAATGTATGCTCCTATTCCATACCCCCCCCCAAAAAAAACCTCATTATTGCATTTATAAAAACGGAAGAGTTATTTAAGACTATCTTTTAAGCCTTACATTGGAAACTTCCTGCTGTAAACGTTAAAATATTTCCATTAATTAGGATAACAATTTCTACAGTCTCAATCTAGGAGTAGTAATTAATTTTAAAAGTTACTTTTTTCTAGCATGAAAGCTACTGTCAGCCTCACAGAAGGAAAGTGTTAGATGTGGGGGTGGGGGAGAAGATAATTTTTTGTGTCTCCAGAAGATCGAAGTATTTGTCTCTTCCCTCTCGTGGGCACTTGGCAATTAAAGACTCAGTCCAGAAAAATTTTTGTTTCTGAGGCTGAACTGAAGACTGCGGGGATGAGAGGTGCTGGAACCAGGATCTGTGTTTTCAGATGGAAATTTCTGTGCAAGAGAAAGAGCACCAGGCATAAGTTACACAACTTGACTTTGACTTCCCTGCTGTTGCTCACAGTTAGGTATTTCGATTTTTGTGAATTACAGGGTTTAATAAAAGAATCTGTGAGAGGGAGGAAATCCTGAAGCAGCAGAGATTTTCTTTGTGCAGCATCAGCTTTTGGCTCTGAACAGTTGTAAATAGCCCAAGAAGCTGCTGCTCATTCGCTTTTAGCCTCTTCTGTAGTTCCTAACCAGTTCCAAAATTTAATTTTCCTGAAGTCAAGTTGTATCTGAATGTTTGGGTTTTTTAATGGTGCTAGCTACTTCGTGCTATTTAAATATGGTGTCCTCAGATGTAACAACAGTAAATGGAGTGGATGGGCAGGAGGTTTGTTTCTGTTACTGTTTTGGTTAGACTTGCATCAATGGAAGTTGCAGCCATTCACATGTGCCTCTAATATACTGTAGTTTATTTTGCCACTTAGGCAGATCCCTGGCAGCTTGAAGGTGGTTGGGAATCCAGACACTTCTTTTCAATGAAACCTTGTGAACTCTGTTTCTGTGGTGCATTAACTCCTTCTGTACTGAACTATTCCGGTTGGCTGCTCGGGCAGTTTGGTGACAAAAAGAGGATACAGACATTTATTTTCTGTAGCAGTTGCATTTACATTTAAATATATATTTTATTTTATTTTATAATTATATATAAAAATATAAATATAATTTATAATTATAATAAAATTATATATTTAAAATAACTGTCCCAAACATCTGATCTGAACAGCTGCGGTTGATATAAAAGTTGAACTCCATCATCTCCTTTCAGATGTAGGCTGTGTTGAGGAGAAGCTTTTTCTCAGTGTGCCTGAATATTTTACATATGTTGGTACGATTCATCCCAGCCACTGTTCTGCTTCATGTGCTTCACATTCTACTTCATGTACACCTTCACGTACTCTAAGGCGCTGACCCAGTGAAGCACTTAAGGACTAGCCTGACTTCAGGCCTGCGAAGGGCCTTATCAGTGTCACTGTGATCACTTGAACAGTTTAAGCATGTGTTGAGTGTGTTTCTTGCTGAGGCCGCCTGTCCTCCGTTGCCTGTTTGTTAAATTCTTCATTTCCTTCATCAGTACTTTTTTGAAGACAGTGTGTAAGGTAACGTTAACGTGCAGCAGCATCTTTTCTGTGAGCTAATATGTCACTAATACAGCTCTGGGGGAGAGGGTGCTTGTCTCACCTCAGCATGATTTTCTAGCCATTGTTTAGCTTATCTACTGTCTCTTACCGACCTTTTGTTCCTCTGAGAGCTGCACTTGAAGCAGGCCTGATTATTTGTCTTAATGCTGTTTGTAATCCTGGTATCGGTTTGGGGTGCTGCCAGACCTTCCCTGGCAATGACACATACTCTTTATTCCTCTCTCCCCGTTGGTAGCCTTCAGTCTTTAGATCGTTACTGGTTGACTTATTTATACTCCTTTTACTGCCGTCGTGCCACAGGGACAGCTGTGGCCGGGCGGGTGTTGGTGCCTGGGCCAGAGGCACGGCCAGGGCGCTGTGTGGTCTCGCTGGCGGGGGCACGGCGCCGGGGCGGGCGCAGGCAGTGCGGCTGGGTGGGCGGCCAGGTGCCTGGGCTCCTCTGGTCCCCTGTCAGCCTTGGGCAGAGGGCAGACGGGAACCCGAGGCTGTTCCTTGGCCGAGTTGCTCACGTACACCCTCAGCTGCAGGCGCTGTGTGGGGACTTCTCCCCAAACTCCTGAGAACGTTGCCTGTAGGGCTTCTTGGGGTGTGTTTTACTGTCTGTGCCACACGTCGTGTGTTGTCATCTGCTAGTTCGTCTGAGGGTGAACTGATTTGCGTGTGGTTGTGAGACACGGAGAAATGTTAGGGATTTTTTCCTCTTGGAGAAATAAAACTTATATTCAGTTTCGTAACTAAACCCATCTTTCTCTGAAGACTTGATTCTCACTTAATTTGACAGGATGTTGCATTGATTTTAAAAAGTGAAAGCTGAGAATACTTACAGAGTTATTCCTGTTACAGAAGGATAAAAATTCTACTTTTTCTGTTTCATGTCCTTTCCTCCGTCAATTATCAAATTTCCACTAGATTTACAGTTCAGTATAAAACATTGCTTATAATCAAGAAAGCACTGAATAGCCTTGGTTCCCTGATAGAGAACATTGCTTGGTCTTGTGTTGTAGCGTGCACCTTCCAGCTGCTCTGGTCTGCTGCCAAACTTGGCTGTGTTGCAAGAAGCTGCCACAAAATTTATCACTGACAGGTACGATAGCTATTACAAATACTGCATTGTGCTAAAGAGAGATTCATGCATCACAATGAGCAAGCTAAAAAAATAAATAAAACCAATTCTATTTTTGTAGAGATGTTCGATCACTCTTGGTGTATTTTTTGCCCTGAATAGCCTTAGGATAGGTAATGTGAAGCAATACTCCCAGAAGGTCTCATGTGGCCTGTGAAAGCTAGTCCGTGGTGGATTATGTCTTAGGAACAGAGCATAGGAGAGAATCTGGCTTGTGGTTTCGGTTCCTGAGTGGACACTGCTGGATGGACACTGCTTAATATTGTTGTCATTTGCCTACCACGTGAGGAGGTGAAGTTCTGTAAGATATCTTTCCCTCTGACCTGTGACAACAGGGTGTCAACGTAATCTGTCTTTTGAGTGTTTTATGTGCCTGCCCAATATGTAAGATCAAAACCCACTGCAGCAGCGTCTGAGGACTACAGACATCATGTATGTTTGAAAAAACACACAAATATAAAAGTTAAACGTAACTTATTCTGGTGATCAGTGGCGCTGTGCCTCGCAGTGCCGGAAAACAGTTTTCAGCATTCACATGACAAATGGTTCTGCTGCGCTGGTTTGTCCACATTTAAAGGATACTTTGAAGATTGTCCAAAATAGCTGGTGGCTGATGACCTCCTGGGCATATTAAAAGTGGTATTTCACTTGACAGGCTCAGGGATATGTTTCAGGGAGAGTGTGTAAATACTGGTAGGGTTTCTGTGTTGGTATTATTTGCAGGAACTGTTGAATCTGTTACCAGCTCATGGCATTTAATGCTGGTGGGTTGTAATGGTAAGTTTCATTGGTAAGTCTTTTAGAATTTCTTTTGTATTAGTGGTTAAGAAACTGAAACAAAATACATTTAGGACTGGCAACAGGGGTCAAATAGCATGATTAGCAGTATTAACAGTTCTTGTGATTTTTGTTGCCTATATTGCAATGTTTAGCAATTTCTTTTAAAGGCCTATGCTCTGGAATCATCTGAATAAAGCAATAAAGGAAAGGAGGTTTTGTAAACACTGTATTTGCACCCCTTGAGGTTGGAAAAGAAAATCTTGACAATGTGACTCCCTAGGGCTGAAAATTACAGAAATCAAATAAAAGTAGATGGATTTCAGAAGTTGTGTATACGATTATTAGCCATTCTTCTAAGTTTAAAGACACAGAACTGACTGGTAGTATTTTTTTTATTTGTGTTTAAAGGTCATTCAGGGTGTACAAGCCCATTTTGGGCTGCTGTGGACAAGCAGGCTAAATGCTCTACAAGAACCTTTGTAGGCTAAGAGGATTGCATCCAGTCCTTGTGTGTGGTCCCAAACCATACCCCAGAGATACCCTTCTGAAGGGTCTGGTGTTACATGGTTGATGCAAACTGCATTACTAAGTCTGATGTCCAGAAGCATCTGAATGATGTTGCTGCAGTACTTAGAGTGGAAAAAATTTCCAAAAGAGGCCCAAGAGTGACGTCTTTCCTCATTTTAGATTTGATTTGATCTGATCTACCTGAAAACAGGTTATCAGGGTAAAGACCGTGTCTCTGCAAGGTCTGGTGAAACCAAGTGATAAAAAAGTTGATGGTTACTGGGAGGAAGTGTGTTGTGTAGACCTTGAATTTTGTTGTTTCACTGATTGAGATTGCATTTGTAATTATAAGCAGAAATACACATAGAAAAACAAACACTATATAGAAATCTGTTCCTCTTTTAGTAACAGTGATGCTTGCAGTTATTGACCGTGTTTTATAACTGGACAATCTGTGGTTTTGTAGGATGCCGAGAAACGAACTCCTCTTCATGTTGCATCATTCCTGGGCGATGCAGACATCATCGAGCTTCTCATTTTGTCCGGTAAGGTAGTGTCCCTCACTGTTACTAACTGCTAAATTAGCTAATTTTAAAGCTATAAGGAATACCCAGCAAAGCATATATGAGTGAGCTTTGGGCAGTGCCTATTTCTGATTTTCATGGAGCTGGTTGCAGTTGTTGCAAGCTTAGAAAATATATTTACATTTGGTGATACAATTATAGAACATGCACCATGACTGAGCGAAATTAATAAACAAACAAACTAGTTTTTAAAAACTTCTAAAGCATTCAAACTGACAATATTTGTGGATTCAGAAACTTGCTAAAATATGTATTTGAAATGTGGGCTCACGTCCTGGAGTACAAGGCAGGAATTCCTGTTAGGCAAAAATTATTACGGAATAATAGCAAAAAAGTTATGAATGAGTTTGAATGAATTGTAAGTGGTATTTACATTAGAAACATGATTCTAAGAGGCAGGAAGTTGATTTGGAGAATAGAAACTGTGCAGTAGGGTGTATGTAAACAAAAAAAATCAAAAAATATTTCCAGACTGTTGTAGTGACAAAAACCACAATCAAAATATGTCAGAACAAAGCATAAAGCAGACATCTCTCAAGAAGTACACGTAATTCATGGCAAACTGCTGGATGTGCTTCCAGATTTCAAAGGCGGTGCTTTTCTAAACTAGAGAACTGTAAGGATAAAGCTTATGGGGGTTTAAGAATGTGGGATTGAAAGGAATGTTATGGTACAAACATCTAGCCCCGTGCAGGCAGCCTTGCTATATGATTGGTTTCACAGATTATATTAGAGTTCTTCAAATGAGTTGCATGGTTTTTTTGGAAAGTTATTTCAGAACTACCAGTCCTATGACTGCAAGGCACTTTCTAATTTCCAGCCTTGAATCCTAGAATAATTTCAGCTGGGAGGCATTTCTAGAGGTTACCTGGTCCAGCCCCCTGCTTAGGGCACCAGCCAATTTCACAGTTGGGTCAGGCTGCTGATGGGCACGGGCAGACCACACAAACATATTTCTTCAGATTACCAGCCTAACCACACCTGGAGAAGGCAGAAAGTGAAAATTCAGTTTGCTGTAGCTATGCATTTCCTCTCTATATTTTGGGGGGCATTTTTGGTTGTTTAATTGTCTGATGAGGGTGACTAGTTGGACGTACATCATACATCAGATCTTTCTGCTCTAACCCTGATGCAAGCAGAATGATTTAAATGGACATTCCTCCGCTGACAGGTTATGCTTGGGTGAGTTTTCAATATGCTAAATGCAAACATGATTTTCTTCGCTGGAAGGTATGAGTTAATAAACTTCATCTGTGCACATGTTCTTGCAGTGTGTGGCATTTGTCACATACTGTTGTTCCACTGTGGTGTGAGAAGATTGCAGGAGCAATGTTTTTTGAAGTTTTACAAGTAACAGCACAGGCAATATCCACATAAAGAGAAAGGTGAAGCTATTCTGCCCATTTCTCCCTTGAATCCCAATGACATCAAAAAATGTCCTGGTGAACATTCTTGTTTTCAGTCGTGTTGCTAATGAGGGAAGGAGACGTTCTGTTGTTCTTCTGGGACTCTTGGTTCCAGCACCTCACTTCCAAAGCGTCATCCATGGGCTATAGCGTTTGTCTGGTCAACAGCATAAAATGCCGGTGATACATCCTCATCCTTTTCTATATATCCAAATGAGTGTGAAAAACTTCAAATGTGGGCTTTTAAAAATCGGACTTTGTGTCAGTGGGACTGTGCTGGGGTTCAGTCTGCTGTGGAAGGACACAGGAACTGTGTGGAGCTTTCCCAACCAGCTCAGCATGAGGCAAAATTAATCTGGTGTTGCATATTCTACCTATTTGTTGTCCTTTAATCTCTGAAGTATCATTGCTCATGATGAGCATGAATGCTTGTATCCAAGAGCCGGTTTGGAGGTTTGTGAGGTTTGCAGTAGCAGACTTATGGGTTATTATAAATACTTCTTTGTTACTGTGATCTCTCTGTGAACTAGGCTCCAAAGGCAGCTGCAGCATCTTCCCTTTGCTTCACCTCTTGATTCAGTAAACTGTCTTAGTGAAAGTGTATCATAAAAGATTAATGTGATCATAACATGTAGTTACATAAGCCGAAAAACTTTGTTGTCTGATTTAAAATGAAAGGATGTTCTCACAGAGAGAAAGCACAAAAATGTTTGCTCTTGGCATCAAACAATAATATTCCCAGCATGAGTAGAAGCTAGGGAGAGCAGCAACCCATTGCATTTTGTACAGGACTCAGGAGAGAAATTAAATGAAATATGCACATTCTGAGATTTGTGGCCCACGAACTGATGGCAGCACAAATAAATGTAGTGTCTAATGAATAAAACTTCTGCCCAGGTGGTTGGAGACAGACCAGAAATGGCTTTCTAGGTAGCCACTGAAATGCAGTCTGTTTGGAATTGATATAGGAGAGAAAGTGCCAGATCCCTCAACTGGTATGAATCACCCTGGCCCATTAAATGTCAGAGCTAGGTAGATTTACACCAGCTCAAAGGTCTGATCCATAATCATATGGTTCAGACTGGTGAAATGGGCTGTGTGGTTTTGTTTTTCCAGGCTACATGAAAGCAGGGAGCTTTGAGCACTTCTCTTTCTCCTCCTTTCTGTCAAGAAGGAGAAGGACCAGGGTAACCAGTGATCTCGCGTAAATGAAGCTCTGAATCATGACGCAGTCATGGATGTGCAAGGTGAACTGTCTGGGCAAATACAAGCTCCATTCTTGTTTGTGCCCGTGCCTCTCCCCATCCTGGGCTCTGAGCTGGTACTTGAGGGCATAATGTTTCAGCTCGGTCCCTTACCCCTTGTTCCCCACCACGGAGCTTGCGATCTGGGCAGTATCACCATGCCTCACTATTTCACATGGCTCTGAGCTTCCTGGCGAGAAGTTTATGTGCTGGGGGCGTGCATGCAGTATTGACATCTGTCCTTCATAAACTGCACAGTAGCTGAGGAGGAGGGCAGACCCCAGCATGCTTTGGAAGGGTTCCTGGTGAGCTCTGCCACACAGATTTGGAAGTGAGACTGCCACGTGCGCAGCAGGTTCCGGGCCATCCCTGTTGTGTAGGCAGCAGGGGAAGGTGCTGTGTAACCCGAACACGCGTTCAGGGCTTCCTCTCTTATGGCAGGCTAAAGAATAGGTAGGTTGGAGAGGCAGCCTTCTCTCTGCCTTTCCCCTGGCTTCGAGACTCCTGTCCTTGGGGCTTTTGGGTATTCCCTTTGGGTGAAAGTCTGGAGGGTGTCCCAGGGCTGTCCCCTCTCTCCTTCCTGAGTGACCCCACCAGGGGGGATTCCCAGGCCATTCCCTCTCGGGCAAGTGACTCGGACTTGCTTTCGGGGAGATGCTGCCCGACCTCCTGTTTCTGACATGTAGGTCTTGGGTTTCTCTGCTCGCATCTAGCACGATGCTGTGTTGCTGTCACGTTGTGGGTCCCAGTTCCATCTGCCAGGTGGTGCCGCTCTGTTATATTTCATTCGTGCTGATCTTTGTGTTATTTGTCGGGTTGGGGGTGGTGGTGTTATTCCTTACATTTTTGTGTGTCTGTTGCTGTGTCACATAACAGAAGTTGGAAAGGTGCGTGTTAATAATGTCATGAATAGGTTAAAGACTAGAATTTCCTTCCTCCATTGACTATCCCTAATTTCAGAGATTTAGACTGCAGAATCTAGATTTATTAGGGACCTGTGGATTTGGCAGATGTGGCTGGATGGAAAATTGTACTTGGTTGGATAAAGACATGTTAACTTTATTCTTGAAAGCCGGCATTGGGTTGTTTGTTTCAGATTTCAAAAGAACAGATTTATTTCCTCTTTTGGCAGAAAAATTTGGGAGTGAAAGATGGTGAAGATTACAAAACAGCCATATTAAAGAAAAGTGGAATACAGAAAGTTTCCTCTCTGTTGATTTTATCTGTAATGTTATATATTATGTTGTGTAATTCAGCCTCACAGAGCAAATCCAACAGCCAAGCCTTTCCTTCAGGCCCGTGGGTACGAGCCCACCCGAGGGCAGAGTGCAGGGTATGGGGCTGAGAAACAGCTTTTCTCTGGAGAGGTGTTTTTTAAGTGGATGTTTTTTGGAGTGGGTGGGTGCTGTGGCTACCTGAAAGGATATTAAGGGGAACTGTTTAAAGCAACTCATCTTTCCAAGGATATGAAGGACACCACGTACACCATGTTGAGTGTGTTATCAGCCCTCTTTGTCCTTGTAAATACACAGATTAATTCACGGAGTATTGTAGGAGGTGCATTGAAACATGGTTAAGGTACTTGGTCCAGAGTGAAGAGAGGAACACTGAATTTCTGGGTGACTTTGGGGAAATGTTGTTGGATGGACTTGAAAATTTAAGCTTCTGATTTTTGGACACAGTTCGTTTTAAGTGCCTTAGCATGTTGTAGAGCACTTAGTCTTTAGAGTTGGATTTCTGTGTTACCCAATGCTTTCAAAGTGCTGTCCCCTGGGCTGTCACAGGGCGGACACTCAAGTTTGTGAAGCATAGAGGACACCTTTGAAAATGTGGGCATTGTTCCCTGGGTGCCTCTGCTTGATCTCCTTTGAAATGGCAGATATTTTATGTCCCTGATGAAGTGCATCAGTGCTGGTTAAGTTTTTTCATTGTCATTAACCATTGCCTGCAAGGAACTGCTGGGAACCTAAATGCTGAATTTTGGTGAAAGAAATGGGCAGCACAGAGGGAAACATTTTGACATGTCTCTTCAGAAAATGTGCACCTCAGTAAATGGGCAACAGCAGCTCCTGTAACAGGCAACAGATGAATTGTGCAGCTCTTTAAAATCAGAAATCACAAATGTATTCAGCTGACGCATTGAATTAGATATGTAAGAGCAATTTCACTTTGTCACATAAAGAGCCCCAAAGCACAAATAGGTAAAGGGATGTGCAAAACAGCTGAGGAAGAAAAGGCTGACAGCATGCTGTGTGTTATTTTATTTATACTGGTATTGTTTTGTATTTATTATTTTCTTTAGCTGTTTTCTTGGCAACTATTTCAGTTTCTCAAAGGGTAAGTGGATCAGTGAGAGGCACGAATAGTTACTGACGGAGACACTTCCCTAGGTTTTCTAACCATCTTCATATTCACCAGTGCTACTGGAGTGGTTGAATACCAAGGAATGATATGTTTGTCATGTTTTGCTGCTCTACACATAAGCCTTTCTGATTTGCAACCATCTGCTTGTAGGAGTTAGTGAATGGGTAGAAATAAACCGAAAGAAATCTCAGTTAAGAACATCAG
Organism: Ibycter americanus; assembly: GCA_035590275.1. Lineage (NCBI taxonomy): Eukaryota > Metazoa > Chordata > Aves > Falconiformes > Falconidae > Ibycter > Ibycter americanus. The sequence goes on from JAVJGI010000064.1 coordinate 1,451,089, forward strand.
GCAAAAACCCAAGGCAAATACAAAATAAATTTCTAAACCCGGAAAGAGGTGTCTGGTGGCAATAATTAGGAATTAGTCTGGGCAGTTTGCATCCCCAAGACCCCTGCCAGGCCAAACCAGTGTAAGGTAAGGTGCCTTGGAGTCCTGTCTGCCAGCTGCCGGACGGGGTGGGAGGTTGTTGCCTTACAAAGTGTCTCCAAAGCAACGGGCAGTAGGCAAAGGGCAGGATACTAATGCCTATCAACCATAATGGCCTTCTCCTTAGGCAAAGGGCAGGATACTAATGCCTATCAACCATAATGGCCTTCTCATGAAGACAAAAGAGGCTAACAGCTTCCTTGCTTAGACAGATTCATTAGAAAACTCTTTGAAACTATTTTCTTTTCTAAAGGGTGTTTTTCTAGAGGGCAGGTTGTACACGAAGTACCAGGTTCTGAGGTGAGTTGGGAGGATTGCCTCTAATTGTTGCAATAATTACAAAAGTGGCTTTCTTTTTCTTGCAGCCAAAAAATAATATCCACCTTGTGGAAATATGAAATAACTTGTTTCTTCTCTGATTATCTAGCACAATTCCCAGTAACCACTGTAATTCAGAGGCAAGCACTGTGATGTTCCTCAGAAAAGGCTCTTGGAAAGTACTTCTGATTCAGAGTGTGATCTATTAATCACAGGCTTTTGTATACACTTAAGTTATGGTGCAAAATGAAGCTTAAGAATCTCTTTGTTCAAGAAGTTCAGAGGCTCATCCAGGCGATGTGCATGACGCTTGTGCTTCACTAAATTTTTTCTGCATGTGCTGATTTTCTCAGACTAGTACTGCTACCTGCAGACCTGAGAGGCACAACATTTTCAGGTTAAGCCCTTTTTAAAACTAGTTTCTCTAGTCCTTTTCACTAGAGTTCCTTTCTGGGGTATCACATCAGTGAATAGCTTTAATATTTCTTTCAAACAAATCTGTTTTATCACACAAATGTACAGGAGACTTTTTTTTTTTTTTTTTGTCTACAGTCAGCCAGAACTGCTGTAGTTGTTAAATATTCTTCCTTTATCCTTTTTTCTGGCGAGCCACTCCAAACCCGTCCTCTTGTGCAGCTGTCTTTGTCGGAGTGCACATTAGCAGTGAACCGCACAGAAGGCAAACGGATAGTCTCCTTCATCCCTCTTCTTCTGATGTTTGCTGAATAACACCCACAGAAGCTGAGGTAGTAAGTGCCCGGTTTCCTCCTCAACCTGAGCATTTCGTGGTCCTGTTTTCTTGATCCCAGCAAGATTTGCGAAGCAGGGAAGCAGTTATATCTTGTAGTGGTCTGCCTGATGAAGCTGGGAACAAGAGACGGTTGTTCAGGCTGATTCTCTTCGTTATGTCTGCGGACAGCAGCAGTGCTGTGACCAAAGGATTGCTTTTTTCCCCCCTACTGTATCAGCTGATCTAAAAAAATGCATATATGTAGGCTTATGTGTACATACATACATACATATGTAATCCTCTACAACAAATCTTGCTTCTTTTGTGTCCTGTAAACAAAGCTAATCCTGATAATAGTCTGACCTATCCAGTTCCTTTGTTTCCCAACGGTGGTTCAGCTCCTACCTATCTGGGATCTGGAAGTGCATTTCCAAGGTGAACAGGCTGCCAGGAGAGTCATGGTTAGCACCGGCAGTACCACAGACGGCTCAGCTCTTGTTCCTAGGGAACAGCTGGGCAAGGCTTTCGGTGTGGCACCCAAGGCGAGGATGTAACCTCTGCTGTTTACTTGCAGGTGCTCGTGTTAATGCCAAGGACAATATGTGGCTGACTCCTCTCCATCGAGCAGTTGCTTCAAGAAGTGAGGTGAGTAAGATTTGATTACCCTGCCTTTGCACGTGAACGACATGCTGGGGGAGAAAGCAGACCACTGAGAGCTGTAGTAGGTAGCACGGTGATGCAAACAGGGAATGCATTTTCGGTGTGCAGGGCCTTCAGCGCTGCAGCTGGAGGCCAGCTTTTACAAGTTAGTTATAGCTGCCTTTGAGCATTGACGTGGTTGATTATCGCCTTGTGGAATGCTTTGCGTCACCATAGCAAGTCCTGTTGAGCAACCGTCAGCTGGAGTGGAGTGGGTGACCAGGACTGCAGTGGGTTAGAGTCCACATGGGTCTACAGTGGCAACATCATCTTCAATTAGCGAAGAGGAATAAATCCATAGGGATGTATGCATGCTGTGCGTGTCCCAGAAGGGAGTGGATATGTATGTGATCCAACATGTATTACCACATAGTTTGCTTTGGTTAATTGCATTTCAAGGCAGCCATTAGGTTTTCTGTTAATGCATTTGATTCATGCGTAAAGGAGGGTTAGCCCATATTTCTTCTTCTTGACAAGTAGAAATCTTCTGGCATCATGTTGTACTTCTTCCGTTGCTATCTCAAAAAGGAGCAGCAGTAACTATCAGGAATGCAGCTCAGGCATGACTGTTTTCAACTGCACCATTATTTTTGGCTTTCCATTTTGGACCTCCCTGCATACTTTTATCCTCCTAATACTTAGTTAACAGTGAGCCCAACTGCAGACCGAATTGGCTGCTGAGGACAAGGGGAGGGGTTGTGAAAGAGACAGAGGGTGGCTGTCTTCCAGAGATTGATGGACTTGAATCACCTCCGTAAAAGTCCCAGTGCTTGCCAAGCCTGGAGGCAGGAATCCTGGGCTCGCTTCTGAACTCGGGCATTGTTTGGCTGCTGGCTGAGCTTCCCAGCTGCTGGCATCCGCTGAAACCCTCTGAAAGGAATATCTGATAGAGTATGAATGCTGTAATGAGGCAAAATACAAAAAGCCATGTTGGAAAACAAAGGTCAGGCTTAAACCTTAAAAAACAGCCACAATCTTTCCGATGCAGGAATTGCAGTGTGCTTGGTTTCTTTTTCTGGATGTGCCAGAGTACATGATTTTTATTGTCAGTGACAATCGTAACAGAAAATGTATGTCTTTCTGTGTCTCATCTTTAACTCTTTGTCAGCTGAAGGCCAGTTGCACAATGAGAAACACTCTTCCATTGTGCGGCAGTTGTGGTACGGCAGGGCGAGCGAGCCCCAGGTGCAGTGGTGAGGCAGCGGGGGAAGGCGCCAGCCTTTGGTGCCTTTTCATGGTCTGCTGTAGGTTTTATAAACACACATCTCTTTCTTCTCCTGGTATTTTTCTTTGTTATTTATGTGATAATTGCTACTTTTGGTAATAATTTTGACACAAGATTCAGCGTTCTGGGGCTCTTTCAGTGCTGCTTTTATTTTATTACACAAGCTAACAAGTGTGCAGCTTCAGTGTAATAGGACAAAACTGATAGTGGTAAGAGTGGATAGCAGTAGGTGAGTTCGTAGTTCACATTGACAGTAGGAGATGAATTCATGGTCCAGAAGTTGACCAGTAGGACTCGGAGTGGGTTTTGAAGTTCTTGTGAGCACAGTTGCTTTTAGAATGGCCACCTGCAAGATTTAAGTTTTATTATCAATCTTTTACTATGAAGCTTTCACAGGATTCAGAAGCTGTCTCTTTGCACCCTTTTATAGATTGATTAAAAGCATCAACACATTTTTACTGAAGTCTTAATGGTTTTTCAAGTGAGCTTTAAGGATATAAATGTTTGTTTACAAATCAAAAACCCTTAGGTGTGTCTGTGCAGGATTGTTAGGGGATGCATCAGCTTTCAGCCTTACCCAGTTTGAAAAAGTAAAGAGATTTCACTGAGCTGACTTGGGATAACTAGAGACACTGAAGACAGAGGCTTACACCACAGCTGCGGACTGCGTGCACATGTAGAAATTACGCTGATAAAAAGGGATAGCTCATGCTCTCAAAAGCAATAAAATTAAAGCTTCTCCATAAGGACTCTAACATTTTGATCCCAAATCTGATAGAGCAGCAGATTTGGAGATGTAAACAAAAATGTGTAAATGTTTTTTTAAGAAGTCTAAGTATTTTTAGCTTACATTTTCCAGTCCTTAGTATTTACTTCTAAAAATTCTCCTTTAGCTTTTTCTTTCCTTCATTAAGAGTCAGAGTGCGTGAATTTTCCTGCTGACTTCATGTCCCAGCTGGGTAGGTCTCCAGTGAATTACATTTAAATGACTTTAAAAATAGTAGGCCTGTAATTTAAAAAACAAAATCCTGTTGAGGCATCAATAGTGAGGTATCATTATTGGTGCTGTGCGAGATGCAGTGTCACTAAGGACAAATCTGTTAGAGGATAGTTTGTGAGATGGCTGTAGAAAATGAAATGGCCAAGATCGGTTGAGGACAAAGAACTAAAACTCCTAGTAATGGGTGTAGCGTTGCTGCAGGCACCCTCCTGGGCCATTCTAGATACAACAGTGCTATTTAAACACATGGTATGTGTTTGTTATTAATTAATAAAATTTTGGCTGGGCTTACCAGAAAACTTTCCAGTTTATGGAAAAATAATAAGGTACTGTGTAGGACTAGGGCTCTCCCACTTACCAGCTGTGAATGGTAATTAGCAGACAAGGCTGCTTGAATGCTACTGTGTCCCAGTGGTTCCTTTGTATTTTGTTTGTTTGTGGGGGAAAAAAAGGAAGAAGAAACAAAATGTAGTTTTGAGAGCGACTTGTTTTTTCATCTGACTCGTTTAATGGCAGATGCATGAGTAGAAGCAGAAAAGAACTGATTGTGAATTCTCCAGTGAGGCAGTCTCTCAAGACAGAAAAGTACATTTTCTCACTGGGAAATATGCACTTTTAACCAACAAATTTAACCTTAAAAGATGTTGTTGGGTCTCAGGCTGACAGAATGGATGTTGCAGTGAAGACCCTTGGCCTGTGCTTAGCCCTTGGGGAGGGAAGGAATGCTAATGCTAACTTGGGGACACCAACATCAACCCTTGCCTGTGATTCTCATCTTTTTGCGAAGCTAAAATTTTGTTTTCACATATTCTGTTTTATTTTCTTCTTTTTCCTGTTTATAAATAAAACTTAGAGCAATTTGCTGTGATTTTACTCTCCCAAATGATGTGCTTTTCGTTTTGTAAATAGTTTCTGTAACACTGAGCTCAAATAAGTACATTCGTTTCTCCAATGAGAGCACAGTTATGATGACCGAGGTACCGAAGGTTAATCAACCGAACAGGTTGGGCTCTCTGCATAGGCAGCTTTGTGCATCCTAAAATCAGATTGGGAAATTTTGATCATGAGGACACTGCTCTAAATGATAGCAGAGGCGGTGTGTACTCTGGCGTTTGAATCAACAGTACCATTTCACTAGCCTGGGAGGTTGTTTTGGTAAGTGTTGTTCTCTTTCCCTCCTCCCGGCCATGTCTGATATCCATAAGTAATATGCACAGGTAATTTGATCAAGCTGCCAAGCAGGTGGGCCATGCATGTATTCAAACTGCTTGGCTATGGATGTAACTGTGTTGCCGTTGCAGGAAGCAGTGCAAGTGTTGATTAAGCACTCAGCTGATGTCAATGCTCGGGACAAGAACTGGCAGACACCGTTGCACGTGGCGGCTGCAAACAAGGCAGTGAAGTGCGCGGAGGTCATCATCCCCATGCTGAGCAGCGTCAACGTCTCTGACCGGGGAGGGCGGACAGCATTGCACCATGCAGCTCTGAATGGCCACATTGAGGTCAGTTGTTTAAGAGCGTAATTGATCACTGGTTGATTTATTTATTTTCCCAGTTCAAAGAGTGACCTGCTGTGGCTGGGTCTAGACTGAGCCCCATATCCCTGACCCCCACTGAATGATTCCTGTCATTCAGCTGCTTTCCAGACTGTGCAACAGGTGTCCTACCTGCAGGAACGAGACAGTGGCTGGAAAGTACCTGTGCGGAGCCAGCCCACGAGTGAGGTGTGTGCGCAGGCTGGGAGAGCTGGCTGTGCCACCAGCTCTGGCAACCCAGGTGTGTCCTTGGCACTTTTGGGCCTGACTGCCTGCAAAAATAAAGAGTGGCCAAATGAAAAGAAGGGAGAACTGGTGGATTCGTTTCATGCTGAAGAAATGATCAGCTGCGTGAGATCCAGTTGGTCTGCTTTTCTGATTAGTGGTCTAGAAAATGCGCTTCTGGTTTTTTCTGCTTACGTAAGCAAACACTTCTAGTCTAATTACTGTTTCTATATGAAAAAAGCATACTTTTGTAAATAAAGCCCCTATGTAAAGGGTTTTGCTAGCATCTTTAGATCCCGCTGTGAGGATCCTTGTTTGTCCATTCCACACCTGAAGATCTAGAGATGGAATAAAAACTCTTAGACTGGAACAGTAAGCTTCTGTCAACAGAAACTGATCCGTTCTACTGTAATTAAAAGAAGGAAGGGGAATGGTAATTCCTGGAAAACAATGATGGTGTTTGGCCTTTAAAATACCACACTGTAGGAAAGAGATAGTAATGCTTGAGTCTAACCATCATAGTCTAAAGCTCCTGAGCTTCTGAATAGAGTATATCAGAAATGTTAACTGAATATATGCCATTACTAGACGATCTCTGTGGCAAAGCAGTGTACAAGAGGAAGACAGTCATCCAGCTCTGTGATTTATGATTTTAGGATGTTTTGCTGAGAAAGTTGCTCAATGTGTTTTCAGTTTTCTTTCTTTTTCCCCCTGATTTTTCTGATGAATGTTGAATGCTTGGCAATGGGGAAAGCAGCTTTTCACCTCTCAGCCGTGCTGTCTATAAGGCCAGTGTCGTGTGCGAAGCAGCCTGGTGCCATGGGCACACGGAACTTAATGAAAATCACCGTGGTGTGGCAAGAAATAGATGCTCCTTATTGAAAGATCAAGCAGATTTTAGGGTTTGGTACCTCACAGTCTGAAGGAATCTCGTCCCAGTCCGCAAGAAGACCCCTTAAATTGGTCTTAACAGTAAAAACTAAGAGCAATCAATGTTTCTCTTCTAGGCTGTTTCTCTTCCAGGTTGTTTGCCAAGCTGAATTTGAAGCACACTGGAGTAGCGGTGCCCTCCATACCCTCAGCCCCCTCTGTGGACACAGAACTTGTTCTGGTTCATTGTGGCTGTCACCGGTCCATGTCATTAATGTGCACAGCTTTGAACAGTATTTGTGTAATTCACAAATTCATTGTTCAAAAGTAGAATTTTGTGATCACAACTGTATTGCTGGAATGATTCATTATAAACCGTTGAGTGTGTGATCTACAGGGTTGGTTTACTTGCTGTTGTTACTTCTAGATGGTGAACTTGCTCTTAGCCAAGGGGGCAAACATCAATGCTTTTGACAAAAAGGACAGAAGAGCTCTTCACTGGGCAGCGTACATGGGTAAGGCTTGGGCGGCAGCTCCTTCTTTTTAATTTCCTATTCACAGACCAACAGCGTGTTTTAAAATATGAACAAGAGCAGATCTGGACATGGAAAGTGATTGTTGTATTTGCCCTCAGGAGGGAAGGGTTCGGCTGATCTAGACACGCACTGTCCATTTACGGTTTTGCAGCTGGTGAGAACTTGGCTGTGATTTCCTTTTTAAGACAGTTATTGTTGGCTTTCTGTGTTGCTTTTTTCATTTTGGTCTTTTTATTCTGACTCTTAATTCCAGCCTGAAGTATATTTGGGCTTGAAAAACTATAGGTTATATTTGTGTCTGTTTTTGCTAAGAGCTACTTTATATAAAATGCAGGTAATTAATATCATAAATTCTGCTGTTTGTGTATGTTTATTAGCTAAGATATTGTTAGGAAGTGCTTCATAGGCTTTCTTCCTGTTAGGAGCAAATTGTCATCTTTTATTCCAGAGTGGACAAGAGCAACTGATTCGTCCATTCAGAACGTCAGTGGTGTTAGCAAATACTGCTTCATCAAATCAATTGATGTTAACGTTCTTTTCAAGTTAAAGGAAAATTTCTTACAGTGGGGCACTGTAATTTTAAAATACTAGAACAAGATTTCCTGTGATAGTGGTCATGCTTGTTCAAGAGCCTTTGTTGGCCAAGCAGTATATTCCAGATCATAATTTGTGAGGTGTTGTGTGCCCTCAGCCAGGAACTTTTTCATCTGACCTGTCAAAATCTTGATTTTAGTCCTGGCACTTTTGGAAATGAGATAATAGGAGATTTCAAACTGTGAGAAAAGCATATTGTGTGGTTTTTTGATATACACAGACAGATGGAAAGACTCTTGGCAACAACTGTGCTTTGGCTTTTGAGCTAGCGAGTTTTGAACTCCACTCTTTAGAGGTGAAAGGCTTTTACATGTGCCATTCTGCATGTCTTTTGCTCTTAATTCTTTTTAGAAATTCATGATGTACTTTTCCGAATATTTAGGTAACATTTAAGGCCTAAATTAGCAGTGGGTTTTAGGAGGCTGTAGCGTAGTTTGGACAGAATTTAGATAGTGAGACCTGAGCATCTTATCCTGTAAACCCTCGCGTAGTTTCATGAATGCTTTAAGTATCTTTGGGCACTTTGGACTTTGTCCATAAAGTTTCCCAGGTCCTGCACATGACCAGAGCTGCCTCTGGCATGAAGTGCTGTACAACTCATAAAGGACATGTGTCCATATATGTCCCTATGAAGGACAACTTTATATGGTGTTTGGCATACTATATTTTTAATTCTAATAAAGACAGCTCTGCTTCAACATGAAGCAACAAAGACTACTCCTCAGTTAGCCTTGGTTTAATTTTGGTGGTTGGGCACTGTGTGGGAAGGTGGGCCAGGTGGTTTGACACCTTCAGGGAGAGGAGGAAACAGAAGATACAGGCCAGTTATAAACTGCATTTTGAGATGTTCGGCTCTTTCCCTATATTCTGTAGGATCTGATTCAGGGGTAGGCATTTAACTCTTGAAGACAGATGTTCCATCGACCTGGCAGTCAGCTCTCGATCTGTGTGGCTGTTGAAGCTATTGCAATTCTTTTAGTTTGCAGGCTGAGTATATGTGTATAGATTATGAGTTCAGATTCAAACATTTGTAGATCTGTATTCAGTATTTTTTGCACAGTTTTGAGAGTCAAAAACATGATCCAGAGGTCAGTGGATTCAGTAGAAAATCTTGTGTTTATATTGGTAGACTTTGGATCAGATTCTGCACTCACTTGAAATTTAGTTTTCTGTTTGTCCTCAGTGGTGCTAGAAAAGAGGATACCTTCATTTATTAAAGTTATTTTGTATTGCTAACAAAAAACAAGTGTTAGCCAGTTGTGTTTGCAGGTGATGTCACCAGGATGCTGCTTTGGGAGACTTGTATCGTCATGCTCCTGTGCTCACTGTTCTTTCTGTAACAGGGAGAAGAAAGCACAAACTGTTATTTTTGGAGAAATAAGCGGAAAACAGGTGTGGTTTTGGTTTTTTAATGACTGGAAAACTAATCCAGTAAAGAAATATTTGACACATCTAGTGAGAGTGAGTGCATGGGTTTCTTGACAAGGCCTGGAGCTAGGATTAAGAACATTTACGAAAATGGTTTTTTTTTCCCTTATAAAACTGTGGGAGCATTGTGAAACAGCACCAAAAAGGGCAGTGCATTAGCAAGAAAGCTGTAATCTGGGAGAAGTGATGCTGTAGGATGGTGTACTCATTGTTTACTACCTTTCATCTTTTTAAGGTCACCTGGAAGTTGTTGCCTTACTGATTAATCATGGTGCAGAAGTGACTTGTAAAGACAAGAAGGGTTACACTCCACTTCATGCAGCTGCATCCAATGGGCAGATTAACATTGTGAAACACCTCCTTAACCTGGGGGTAGAGGTATGCGGTAACCTGTTCTTCGTGGCTTCCATGTTTCTCCGTATTTGGACATACTGTTTTCTTCTTTCTTATGGATGCTGCTACAGATATTGGCAGAGCTTCTAAAGAAAACCTGTTTTCTGGACCACCTTGTGCTTCATGTGGTTGGTTGGTTCAAGAGCCAGGAAATGTTTTGGAATAAAGAATGTCTGATATGGACAGTAAATTCCAGGCCACCTCGCTGAAGAAATCAGGAAATATGTGCTGTTCCTGCAGAGGAAGATGGAATAGTGAAATTTCCCTTGGCTCAACATTCCCTTTGATATGATGAGCAGTTGTTCTCAACATATACACTGCATACTTTAATAAACAGCAGTTCAGGCTATTTTAGTTTAGGGACCTGTATTTCCTCAGTAGCTGATGGAGAGAAGGAGAAGGATTATTTTCACTCTGGAAAAGAAATTTTTTTTCAGAGCACAGATTTCTCTTAGTATAATACTGTCAACTCAGTGGTTCAAAGCAGCAGTGAGATGACCAGAAGAGCCTGCACTGGTTAATCAGTGATGTCAAATAAAGCCATTGCATTTGCCATTGCATTTTCAGCTGACTTGACCTGCCAAAAAAATGTCAGAAGTCTGTGTTCACAGGCTGTTGACTGTGAAGTTGAAGGGCAATAGGTGTTTCCTGTTATTAGCAGTACTGTGCTAATAACTACCTTTAACTTCCACATTCTCCACCACTGGGGATATGATCTTTGAGACATCTGTATTTCATGGAAGGGTATTCATGTCATCCCCGAGTCTTTTGTGCAATCTATCTTGTCCTATTTTACAGAACAGCAGTTGAATACTAAGTTGGTCATCAAAAAGTAATATAATCTTAATTACATCTTTATAATACTGAGCTAATGAAAGTGGTTTCTTATTGAAGTGTAAATGGCGGTGCAGTTTCACCTTCCCTTCACTCAGATGCCTTCACTCCCTTCCCAAAAGAAATCTGTGGAAAGAACTCTTAAGCCTAATTCCGTTCACAAAAATTCAGTAGTCGGCGGTTTAATTTTTTTTTTAATAAAGATTGTGAGCTTTTTGTTTATCCTACCTTCCCCGCTTATATGTAAAAGCTTTCCAGCTTGTTAGGACTTTTGTCATCATCATCATTACATAGTCCTGCTGTCAGCTTTAGGCTTCATACTGGCTTTTAGAAATTGCCAGTAGGATAAAAAGTTAATAATAGTAAAGGTAAAGCATGCCAAATTAAGCTCTCTGGGAGTATATTTTTGTCAATGAAATTTGCTGGTGAGAAATATGCCCTATGACAGTTCAAGCCTCCAGCTATTTCCATTTGCAGTGTGTGATGCATTATGTAAAATGGTAAGCTGATGTCTGTAATTTTAACTATGTCTCCTTGTCTCATTTTAGATTGATGAAATGAACATCTATGGAAATACTGCACTTCACATTGCCTGTTACAATGGTCAGGATTCTGTTGTTAATGAGCTGATTGACTATGGTGCTAATGTAAATCAGCCTAATAACAGTGGATTCACTCCCTTGCATTTTGCTGCTGCCTCCACGCACGGAGCACTGTGTCTTGAACTCCTAGTGAATAATGGGGCAGATGTTAACATTCAGGTAAAACTTGCGTTGTAGCTCTTCAGTTTTACTTTACCCTGTTTTGCATACCTCAGGAGACTGGAAACTGTAAGAACAACTACAGCATGGTTTTAAACCCTTGATGGAGGTAGAGTGATGCTGAGAATGTTCATCATTGAACTGTTTGGATGAGATTACTCCCTGGCAGAGGAGCTCTCAGTGCCTTGATAAATATGATGGCAGCTTTAAACTCTAGGCCAGCCACTCTCCTGAAGGCTTGAACCACTACTAAAATATAGTCCTGGGAGCTCTGTCAAAATGTTATTTCAGGGAGTGATGGTAAGTCAAGGAACTGTTCCTTTCTGGTGTCTTCCTTCCCCCTCCAGTATGTATTTAATTAAACCTGATTCAAAAACGCTCCTTTTGACTTTCCCAGGGAAGTAAGACCTGAAGGTTGCTTGCTTACCTATTTTAGAGCCTGAGTTTACAAAGTCTGATTCTTTTTAGGATATCTGAATGCTTTTGAGGTACAATTGATACATCTCGAAGAAGCTGAAAGGGACTTGCTGTTATCCAGCAGAGGGTACTGGTATAGTTACCAGAAGACTTGAGATCTCTGAGTTCGTATAAGATCTCAACTGCTTTAAACTTTGTATGTTTTGGTTTTTCATCTGTAAAACTGGTCTCCTAGCATTTAACACCTGTGGCGAGTCCCTTGAGATCAGTGAATAGTCAGTGCACTATTTAAACTCAGAATTATTAAAATGAAATTAGGGATTGTGCTTGCCAATGAATGTAAAACCCCATGCTGGTAAACAAGACGTGATGTGAGTAGTGGGGCTGGGACCCCCTTCCCTTGCGATTGTCTCAGCTCCTCGGCTTCCCCAGTCTCAGCTTCTTTTTCTAGAAACCAAAATGTTGATCTCTACTCATTGTACCTTCCCTTTCACATACCTTCCCTGTTTTCTCATTGTCTTTTGTAGACATCCTATTTTTGATTGCATGGAAATTTAGGAACAAAAGCTTTTTAATACAGTGGCTTTTATTCTGGGATGTGTCTGTGAAATAGAGATTGATAAACAGGATTTGGTTTTTGAATCTCTCAGAGACTGCTTCTGCTTAGCTTTATGGTTCCTTTGCTTTTCTTTATTCCCCTCATTGTAAGGGTTAGGGAAAATAATGACTGAGTGGGAAACATTATTTAAAAATAATATTCAAGAATAATACATCATCTATATGTAGGTTTCAAACAATAAGTAATATTAAATAATATTAAAATAATTTAATAATAATAATTAATAACTATGTACAGCCGGGCTGTAAGGTACTGTGTCCTGCCCATTTCCTACTCATTGCTGAGGAACTGTTTTACTTGTGTGCACTTACTGTCAAGTACAGATTTAGTCCTACAGACTTTGGACGCTAATGAGGTTTTGTCTGAAGAATAGCTGTAGGATGTTGAGCTGAGAGACTTCAAATTTTTACCACTGCTTTACATGCTAAATGGCTGTCTTTATGTTTTGTTTCTGTTAGAGTAAGGATGGGAAGAGCCCACTGCACATGACAGCTGTCCATGGGAGGTTCACGCGCTCGCAGACCCTCATTCAGAACGGTGAGTTTCTGCGCCTGTTTAACAACTCTCCGAGAGATAAGGCATTTCCAAGGTTGCGGTTTGTAGTTGTTCTGACCCAGAGTGCCAATGGGCTGTTCGGAGAGCTGCTCAGCTCTCTGTCAGCTTCTGGCTTTGAGCTTCACTGACAGCTCTCATTCCTGCATGTCATCACAAGTTGAGATTTTGGTTGTTAACAGAACCCCATATTCCTCCAGCTGACAGTGGCCCAGCTGAGCTGTTGTGATTCTCAACCTGAAAACAAGAATTCAAAGCTGTATTTTGGTCTTTTATTCTGCTGAGAAGCGGGCACAACTTTCTTTCTCAAATTATTTAAAAACTGAAAAAAGAAAAATTTTCTAGTTGTCCTCCCTCGGGAGCGCTGGTGTTCTTAGAGCTCAGACCATTTTCTCTACCCTCCGCTCAGCAGCTGTCCTTCTCTCACCTCCCTTAGCCCCACTCCCTGCCCTGTCTTCATTAAGTGTTGAACAAATACTCAGGAGGGTGGACCAGCACCACCTTGTTTGTTCTGGCATAGCCAGGATTCCTGATATCAGTCATTTATCAGGTATCTCTTTTGCCCAAGAATACTACAGAGTGTAACTAATATTATTGTTGGAGATCTGGCAGAGGTCTGTTTCCAGCTGACAGAGGTTGCTGTTACTGGTTCTTCGCTTACACTTCCCAGCTTTGGCCACTGTACCAGGTAGGATGGCCTAGGGTGGCTGGGTCGGCTGCTTGGTTGGTTGTTTTCCAGAATCCCAGATGTGGAACTTAAGTGTGAGATGTTGAAGAGGGCTGAACAGTTACACTGTAAATGTAATGACACTTAATTTACACAAGATTGTCTTTTAAAATAGAGGTCTTCAGTACATCATGCTTCTTTCAGGTCGTCATGCAAATTGTTGTCGTATCTCTCCTTGGATAAATAAAATAGTCATAATAAAGGGAGTTTGGGCAAACTGGAAGAGACTGTGCTTTAATGCAGTTTTTAGTTGTTTAGTCCGACACGCTGCCTGACTTACAGCTGTTGTTTGCTGTCGGTTGGATTTGTGTGTGAAAGGACTGGCAGTTCTTCATCCATCCTTCACGCCTCTCTGCTCTTCACATTACTTGGGTTTCGCTTCTTTCTTCGTTTGCTGCCCCTCTGATTTTAGTCTTGTTCTCAGATCTGATTGCAAGTGACTTTATGCCTCATTGCCATGGGATATTGTGGAAGCAAGAAATACCAATGATAGAAAGAAATGGAGTTTCATTCTGCAGTATTTAATGAGTTGACTAAAGATGTCTCAATTTCTGGCTGCTGTCTCTAGTAACTTGTAGAGGAGGAATGGATTACCTTAAAACTGGGAAATTGCAAATGAGATACCTATCTTTAAAAATGGTAAAAAAGAAAAGCTGGAGAATTTTACATAGATCAGCCAAAAATTCTGAAATGAGCAAATGAACAAACTGTTTTTAAACACTTAGGGAGGAGTGGGCAATATCTGGCATAGATTTCTCAAGAGTAAAATATGCCAAAACATCGTAATTCTCTTCTACAGCAGGGTAACAGGCTTTGTGAACGCAGGGCAGTCCTCTGACTTTCCTTGGGCAGGCGGTGTTCGTGGAGACCTCCGCTGGTGGAGGTTCCACCCCAGGGAACCTCTTCCAGCATCTCACTGACCTTTATTTCTGTTCGAAATTGGTGTGTGGTGCTTTACTAGAACTTACTGCCGTTATGGCCTGTTATCTCCTGTGAATAGCGGACATGTGGTAAATATTACCATATCCTGATGTTAGCAAGATTTTTTACAAGCTTTTATAAAGTATTCTCACAGCAGACTAGTGGGCTATTAAAATATTACAGTGTTGATGCATAACTAGTTGAAAAACTACTCTTTGGAGATTAGTAATATAGGGATTGTTGTTGAAATGGAAAGTGTAGTGAGGGGGTTTTCCGTTTCCCTCCTGGGTCTGGAACTATCCAGTATTTTCATTAACAACTTGGATAGTGGAATAGAAAATGTGCTTTTAACATTTGGAGAAAACACGCGGTTGGGAGAGACTGTTAGTTTGGCAGAAGATGGAGTCAGAATGGAAAATGATCCTGTCAAATTGGCGACAGGAGTTGTAGCAGGAGTGAAGCAAAGGAAGCATGCCCCACGCAGGCAGGGCTGTCGGCTGGATGAGTGCAGAATGGCAGCAGCCGGGTGGGTGGTGGTTTCCCAGGAAAAGATCTGGGGCTTGTAGAGGATCAGAAGCTTGTTGACCACAAGTCCACAGTGGCATGGTGCTTAAAAAGAATGGTCAGCCGTGTGCGTGGTGCTGTGCGGGGTACAGGAGTGTATAGATAGGGCTGTAGCCAGTGGGCATGAAGTAATCCTTTTGCTCAGCTCGGTGCTGGGAGACATCAGCTGTAGTACTGTTTCTGGCTTTTGACATTTTACTTCCAGAAAGATGTGGGCCAGCTGGAGAGGACTGGGGGAAGGACAGGAAAGGACTGGGGGAAGGACAGGAATAGTTGGAGTGCCGCAGACCTGACTTACAAGGGGAGACTGAAAAAATTACAGTTCCTTGGTCCAAAAAGAAAACAAGGACTTGATAGCAATCTTTGCATGGGTCAAAAGCCACAGCAGAGAAGAAAGAAATAATCTATTTTTCCTGCTTGTGAGGATAAAACATGAGACGACAGGCTTAAGTAGCAACAGGGAAAGTTCTCCTCAAGCGCTGTTTGGTTGTTCTTTGGTAAGACGCAGAGAAGGCGCACAGCACGCTCGTTTACAGAGTGTTCCTGCTGGCCTCTTGAACAGATTTATTTCTGTTTAACATTGTTGTCTTACAGGTAAGGTTGAGTGTCAACACCTTTAGGAATGAGGACGTCGTTTCAGCAGTTGATTTTGTTAGTTTAAGTCAAGGCATCTGCTTATACCTTTAGATGAGCAGCAAGTCTGAAACGTGTACTTGCCCACTGTGTGCCATCCTGTTCACCTGTCTCCCAGCATTTCCCCCCGCAGTGCAGTGGGAAAGGGAGGTGAAAATGCTGCCGCCAGCCCACGTGTGGTACCAGGGGCTGACAGCTGACAGCTTGCTGTGTGCTGGTTCTTGGGCTGTGAAATTTAGAGTCTCTGTGGCTGGACTGGTTACGCTGCATTCTCTAGAGAGAAATAACGGTGTGGTCACCGGTTCATGCTTAATCTTTCAGTGTTAAACTGTATGAAAATGTCTTTTGCAGGAGGGGAAATTGACTGTGTTGATAAGGATGGTAACACCCCTCTGCATGTGGCTGCAAGATACGGACATGAGCTTTTGATTAACACTCTCATAACCAGCGGAGCTGATACTGCCAAGTAGGTGGCTGAAGTGGAGCTGTTTGTAATGATCAAGTGTTATGTCTGATGCCTGGAAACACGGTTACTCCTCAGGTTCTGAAGTGTGAAGTTTAAAATGGATAAGCATAATTGTACTGTCCTTCAGCGGGTGACACGAGGCTAAAATCTGAACACTTGGGAAGTGTGGAGAGGAAGGAAGCCCTGCTAAATTGCTCTTGTGCCCAGTTACACACTGTAGTGAGTAATACTAGTACTGCTAGTAGTACAAGTACTGCTTCTTTTTCCGAAAGCATTGAGGTGACACAGTGGTATACAATGTACCTGAAGTACATAGGCATATAAAGTGCATCTTGACCACAGTTATTCCACAAAGTCTGTAGCAATGAGTTTGTACAGGAAATGTAATTAAAAAAAAATCAGGTGCCTTCCAAGGGAATTGTATGCCTATTCCGTAGTATCTAAAATAACCTAATGTTTAGTGGCCTGTCATACATGGTGATTATTTTTTTGTCTTATATCTTTCGGTATGACATAGGATAATCCATAGAAATGCAGTAGTGTAAAGCAGATGATACCAAGTATTTCTGATCTCAGTATAATTACAGCCTGTCTTGATATTACATGTTTTCTGATATTCAGGTGGCTGAAATAATAGAACTGCTTTTATCTGACTTGTGAGTTTGGGAGTCTTTTTTGACTAGAAGGACAAGGACTTGAAATTAGACACATTTATGAACACTGATAGTGCTTTCTGCTTTAATATTTTGTTTGGTTTTTTTCTTTTTTCTCTTGCACATGTGTCAAGACTGCACCCACAATGTGATAAGTGTTGTCAACTCAAACATTGGCAGGTGCTTGATTTTTAAGAGTACTTGAGTATTGGTTACTTATGGCCTGTCAAAAGAAAGTAGCAAACCTGAAGGTGGACAAAGCGGGGTGTAAGACCAGAGTAATGCAGTGCCATGAGGGATATCTGTGCCAGGTGTTTAATGGACCGTATGATTTCATGAATGTAAGTTTTCGGCAATAACCTGCACATGCCTCCAAAATGTAATTTAAGAGTCTTCTACCTAGAACCTACCACAGAAATCAGTGACTCCTCTTGACTTACCTAGTTAGGAAAACCTGCTTTCAGATGCAAATGAGATGGTTTTAATTTTGAAGATACTTGCAGCTCTCCATATTTTGTTTGTTTGCTTGATGATATTTAGGAAAGTGGCACATTTTCCCATATTCCTTTATCAAGTGTGACTGTCACCATGCAAACTCGGAAGGTGGAACAGATCCTCAGTTGGCATGGATAATGAAATTCCGCAGGCTTCAGCTAACGTCACTCGCTTTTATCACTATAGCCAGCATGAAGATCTTGGTGTCTAAGTAGCTGTGTATTTTTCCTAGCCCTTTCTCCAGTACAGTTCGTCTCAGTCTGTCTCTTATCTTAAGGTTTAAAGGGAAAATGAGATGCAGTGGGATAGCCCACTCTTGGAATCAGGGTGATCTAGTTAGAAATTTCTATTTCACACTTGGGTGACTGGAACCTTGATAGAATAAAATCCTTTTTCCAGTAGCAGAAATAAGTGAAATAAGAAGTTGGCTCCGAGATACCAGGCAGATGCTACTGTCTGCACTAAACAAGGAACGCTGAAATGCTGGGAAAGGGCTTTCATATGTGCTGCATGTAAGTAACTCTGGCTGAGCTCCCCAAACTGGCTTTGAAAAGAAAATTCTGCAGTGACATTAGCAACAACTGCAGACAACTCGGTCAATCTTTGAGGCAACTGCATTTAAAGGAAAAGTGTGTAAGTGGTGGGAGGAACCAGTGTGAACAACGTTACAGAAGTGTGACACGGGTTAGCAGATGTGCAGATAGTGTATTTTGATGGAAACCTGCCAAAACATATGGTGGGTAGAAATCTTGACCGAAAAGAAGAAAAATACTGCTTTAGATAACTGAGTGGAGGAGGAGACAGAGGGAAATGGATGTGGAAAGAAGCACAGCAATACAAAAAGTCCAATGTTAGCTTAAATGAATCCACAGCTAAAAAATGCAACCTGTTTATACAGGTGCAGCAGCTTGGTGGAGCTTGTGCCGTTTCCTTCAAAGAATGGGCTGTCAGATTGTCTTTTAGTTGTTTAACTCCGAGATCTTGATGCTGACACTAGCAAAATCAAAATTTATACACCACCACAAGCCGCTCCTCAGTGTAGTAAAGCAGCAAGGAGGACACATTTGATGTGAAGACAGAGGAGGGATGGGCTTGTGGATTCTGGAAAGATTAAGCTTTTTAAAAACAAACCAAAATTAGTTACAAACCAAAATTAGTTACAAACCAAAATTAGTTAGATCTATGTACAAAATGTTGGAGAGAGCAACATACCTCTATAAACATCCACTTTCATTTTTGTCTAAAGCTTCATAAGCAACTATGATTTATGGTGAGTCTTGCAGAAAGACAGATTCCTTCATCTTTGGGTCCATATCTGAAATCGTCTTCCATAAGGTGATTGTACTGTCCCATCCAGTTGTCTTGCAGAAATGAAGGACACTTATGAATCCACCTGGTATTGTTTGAGAGTTGCCATTTTTCAAAAACGTATCTGCTGAAGCCGGCAGTAGATGCTAATCTTGTCAACGTAGTTGGTTTCAGAGGCTCCACGTTTGTGTGCGCTTGGAGGACTGCCTGTAGGATTTTCTATTTTTCTAGAATATTTCTAGAATAACAAGATGCTTTTCACAAAAGCAATGCTAAATGACAGAAGCCAAGATGTCCAAACCCAGAAGTCTTTGAAGACAGTAAACACCAGCATGCTTCAGGACTGAACTGGGATAATTTGCTGATGTAAACAAAAGCTGCTGAATGCTCAGCTTGTTTGAAGGCTATGTGGTTGCCTGATACAGATTTAGCCCAGTGATAGGTGTCCTGCTTTTTTTTTTTTAACCCAGCATGTCTGCTCTGAGAAGTATATAGTATAATTAAGAAGAGGGTCATTTGTTAAACAGGGGGAAAAAAGGAAAGGGTGTGTGAGGAGAGTAGCTGGAGCAAATAGGAAAATTAGGTGTTTAGTTCTTAGGATGTGGGAAGAAAACTGTGTGTGTTATGGCAGCCAAAGGGAAGTGTGAAGACTCATCGGCTACCCCAGCCCCAGGGGAGAGAGGGGGAAGAAGGGGAGGCTTTGAAAACCCACCTGAGAGTTATCTAAAGGATGCTAACTGCAGGAAAAATGGGTTTCAGAAACAATATTGAGAAGATTTTGACATTTACCTCAGAATGGCATTTGCAGTATGTGTAGATGATGCAGAAATTTGTGCATCCCACACTGGGAAATTGACTCCGAGCAATAATCCGCTATCTTGCTACATTAGCTTTTGCCTTGAATTTTTAGAAACCTTCCTGCCACATTCTGTTCAAAGCATAATGCCAAGATTTTGCTGTATCAGGGTATTTTTAACTCCCGAGAAGGCTGGTAAGGAAATACAGATAAAAATAAATGGCAGGCAGCAAGGAAGAATCTTCCTCGCAAAGGATGAAAAATGCCACCTTTGTGGCAGGAGCTTTTGCTGTGTTGTGTCTGTGTGCAACCTGCATTTTCACATGACTCTGCGTAACGAGGCTGTTGTGCCTTTCAGGTGTGGGATCCACAACATGTTCCCTTTACACTTAGCAGCGCTGAATGCTCACTCAGACTGCTGCAGGAAATTGTTGTCGTCGGGTAAGTAAATCTCGCGCTGTCTGTGCAGCTCCAGTAGTGTGTGTGTGTCTGCTGCTTATGGCCCCGTTATACTCGTCGTTGTGGACTGTTCGAATGGAAGGCTTCCTGTGCTGCTGGTGTCCGGCTGTGTGGGCTAGTGTGTGGGAGCGTGCGAGGCTTTCCTAACAGCATGCCGGTACTGCCTTGCACCCTGTATTGTTCATGCCTGAAGCTCTTTTCTCCTGGCGGGTTCAGAGAGTTTATATTAATTTCCCAGGAGGAGGGAGGAAATTTAGGACCCTTTTCCAAACTCTAAGAATCTGAGATACTGTTTTGGTTTGGGTTTTTTCCTCCCAAAGGAATAATTCAGGAAATTATCTCTTTGGGACCTACACCAGTGCAGGTATTTACATCTCACTGATGATGGTATATTTTAGGTACAGCTAAAGTGTGTTTCTGAACCCGGACAGAGTAGAGGAGTTAGGCTGGCCAAAGCTCTGTGGGCGCTAGAGGGGAAGTGAGTGAGAGCGTGGCGTCAGGAGAGCAGTCTCGGGATCCTCACCAGAGCCCAAAGCAGAAGCAGCAGGACTCAACTGTTTCAAAAGAGGCAGTAACCAGGTGCCAAATCCCACAATCTTTTTTTCCAGGCAAGAGTTCCCTTGAGTTAAAAAATCACAAAGCAGATCATATGCTTTTTCTAGAAAATTGCTTCATTACTTAACAGGTAAAAACTCCTACAGCTTTCCCCCCTAAACTTGCATCCTGTAGGGTGTAAAACAATGTGAAAGATGGTAATTGCACATACCGTTACATTAAGCCTTGGCGCATTCTGGCCTTGACCGCTAGGTCAGGAAGGAAGAGAGCTTTTTCTCTGAGTGACCAGAGTTAATACTGCCAGGCTTCTATCTTTGGCCTTGTGCATCTTGGTGAATAATACCCCTGCGTGCTCCTGGAAGACTTTTCAGCCTGAAAACCACACACAGTAAAAATGGCCCCATTTCATGTTCAGGCAGACTCTGTGGTTTTTCCTCATTTCTTCATGTTTTCTGTCTTCCTGTCCTCCTGTCGCAGTCCTCTAGATAAGTATGTGCCTCATAAATGCCTGTCACATGGTTTTAAATAGGGATGTGGCGCAGAGCTGGATGTGGAAATAGATGCTCGTCGACTTTGCAGCTCTTTTTATAAAGCTGCCAAACTGGAGCAGCTGCTCGCCGTTCCCGTGACAACCTCTTTCTGACTGTAGTTGCTTGCGTTCTGTTTTTTTCCAACTAACTGATTTTTCTGTCTCTGCGATGTTTCTTGTGGTTTAACTAGGACAAAAGTATAGCATAGTGTCCTTGTTTAGTAATGAGCACGTGCTGTCTGCAGGCTTTGAAATAGACACCCCTGATAGTTTTGGAAGAACGTGCCTCCACGCTGCCGCTGCAGGAGGGTGAGTAGCTGCGCCTGTAGCTGTTGTAAGTTATTTTGCGGCTTTGTTGCAGATCTGGTGCCAGCCAACTTGACTGTGCCATCCACAGAGGAATTTATTGCGGTGCAAGGGAAGCAAAGCGGTCTGATGTCAAATCTGGGTCACTTGAGACTGTCTTTTGCCACCGCCCTCACGTAGACGTTGCTTGCAAAGTAAAGGAGATGATCTGATTCCGTCTACCGCAGAGAGCTGGGTTGTGATTTGAAGCGTGGGTTTCAGGCATAGGGTAAAACTCTATTTTCATGCCCCTGTGAAGACTGCTTCAGCTTGGGGTGGGGATGCTGTGTACTGACCCAGGTCTGTATGTTGGCCCCAGCGGTGGCCGAGGGCTGGCAGTCAGCAGGAAATCATCAGTTCCTAGGGCAAAGCGAGCGAGGAGGAGCTGTAGCTCCTGGGATGCTGCTGGCAGGGGAGTTATTCCTGGCCTCCACCTTTGGACTGTGTCCTTGTCCAAAAATGCAGCTATGCAAGTGCCCATCGAACTGCAACCCCGGTGTCCAAATGTAGCTTGTCTCCCTCTTTCCCATTTTTCAGACGCAAGTTTAAAAGTTTCTAAAAGAGAAACCAACAAAAAACCAACCCCACACCAACCAACCAAGCCCCAGCCTCCAAATCAGAAAGCTAAAAGACTTGTTCTCTCAGGGTGATGCATTCCTGATAAGTGCTGGGAGGCCAGAAATGGAAACAAATGAAAACTGAAATACATCAATTTAAGTTGTAAATGTAGCATCCAGTTAGTTTAAATTTTTCCAGGTAATTGTCAGTGGAGTGCTGTGAAGTTAACCTAGTAAAAGGACAAAACATTTGGCAAGCATTGATTTTTGACTCTTCTGTTGAGTACTTTATGGCTCAGAAAACAGCTGAAATGGAGCCTTGGCTGGAATCCAGCTTCGATTCTCTGTAGTTATAGCAGGCAGAAATGGTCATCCACAGGAAATACTTGGCAGTCTTTCTGGACGTTGCTTTTTCTTCTCGGTGGATCAAAATGTGTATCACAAAGTTTTTGTTATTACAAAAAAAAAAAAAAAGAAGAAATTGATCCAAATACTGTTTTTATTATTCTTATGGTATTACTCTTCTGTATACTTCTCTCACATTAATACAGGAGGTTGACTGTTGCTTGGATGGAGATTATTATAGTATAGTTCAGACGCTACCTCTTTGATAAGGCTGCACCCCAAAAAGAATAATGAAAATAACCTGGAAGTCCTAAAGAGGACAGGCTTCATAAGAAGCAAAAGTGGTTCATGAAAATAAACCATATTTTTCCAGTGGTTTACTATAATTGTCATTGCTAACAAGTGTTTTTATTTTTAGTACGTTGTGGTGAGTGTTCTGTAGCTCTTTTATATAATAGCAGTTTTGAGTAGGGATGAACATACGCCAACATATTGCATCCAGTCTTTTTTTTTTCCTGGAGCTGGAGCTATACAAAAGGCATTCGTTTTTTTCCTGACACATGCCTGTTACTCCCATTACATTAATGGGGGTTGCATGGGTACTAGGAAAAGAACATACTTCAAAGGCCTGCTCATCTGATTGTGAACACAAATGATTTATTGCCCCTATGAATGACAAGGAGTCTTGGAAAGTGCTGTGCTTCTTTATGTCATTTTCTGGCTTGGAGTCATACATTTATTCGCTTGAATTACAAAAGATGTGAGAATTCAGCTGTTCTGTTTTGTATAAAAATCACCTGGCTTTAAACGAGATGGAGCAGCAACTGTGACATGGTGAATTCTTTCAGCAGATAAAAAGCAATGGGGTCCAACTCATCCACTTAGAGGCATGCAGTATTGATGTGACAGTTGCTTTAAATAGCTATGCCCCTTACTCAACACAGCACGTAGAAGTGTGCTTAAATCTGTCAATAGTCAACAAAACATAGGAGAATAAACCTACAAGTAACTCTTGTGATTAAATGTCACTATGTAAACAGGATTTGAGCAAAGTGCTTACTGTTGAATGCTTTGCTGAATGGGGGTGGATTTCGTTAAATGTCACCTCTTCATTATTAGACTGGCATTTTATAAGCTGACAGCAACTTTCTTTTCAAGTTCTCTTCTAAAATACCAGTTCGGTGTGGGAAGCATTAGAGTACAGCTCCCATTGAAAATCTCCAAGCCCACTGACTTCAGATCCCATTTACTGTGCTGTCTTTGGAAATTTTTTTTTTTTTTTTCTTCAATAGAAGAGAAGTTTGAGGTTTTCTAGAAAAAGAGAAATAGCTTTTAAAAGCTTCATTTTCTGTTTGATTGAATTTCATGTTGTAGTTGGGTGCACCCTGGTTTTGCAGGGCAAGTAGTACAAAAATAGTTAAGAGTAACTTCTTCCTCCTTGGGGACAGGGAGCAATACAGATGTAAACTTCTGGTTTGTTCATGTTTTGTTTTCTCTACTTCTCTTTCCAGTAATGTTGAATGTATAAAACTCTTGCAAAGCAGTGGAGCAGATTTTAATAAGAAGGACAAATGTGGGAGGTAGGTAAATTATGAAGTTCATTTAAAAAAGAAAAAAACCAAGCTTCTAGCAGGCAAGGAAGAAAGACCATCTCAGTCTGGAAATCATATGTTGTATGAAAAATGACAGTAAAATAAAGTAGGAGTTTGGCCTTCCCTGCAGAACTCCTGCTGCTGCAGTTATATGCCAGACAGACAGGTGCAGACTTCATTAAATACATAAAAGCCATCCCACCCTCTTGAGTTTTCTGTTTTAAAAATATCACAGGTTATTTTTTTTTCTTTATTGCTTCTCTTACTGCCTAAATTCTTGTGCTTTGTGTGCCCAAGACAGCATGTGGGTTATGATGGGAGGATTGCTGCTATTTGATGTGCTTCCTTAAGGTTTTTTCCCCCATATGAAGTGTTGCTATGAGTGTTGCTATGCCAGCTAAATGAGATGCTGCAAGGGACACTGTGCTTTGCTCTGCCTCCCAACTGGAAGAAAGTAGTGTGTATGCAGAGCGACAGCAGAGGCTGTCGCTGGGAATAGGTTGTTTGCAAGACACAGATTGATGATCTGCATCCTATTAGGCTTTGTAGGAGCACCACAACTTCCAATTAACACAATATTTTGTTAAATTTCCATAACTTTGCATTTCATCACAGGAACATAAGGCACTGACGCTAACTGCTGGAAATGTGTAGAAATACAGCAATTAAGATTTATCATTATCCTCAGCGGTGCATATTGGAATATGAGGTAACAAATTCTCACTTATGTTCCAGGACACCTTTGCACTATGCAGCTGCAAATTGTCATTTCCACTGTATTGAGACACTGGTGACAACAGGAGCCAATATTAATGAAACGGACGACTGGGGACGCACCCCTTTGCACTATGCTGCTGCTTCTGACATGGACCGAAAGTAAGAAAGCCTCTTTGTATTCCTTGTTTACAGTGCCTTGCTAAATTAGTGTCATCTATGATGCTATGTCATTTGAGCCAAAAAAATGACCCCACTGGCAAAGGCATTTCTCTCAGATGCATGCATAACTCCGCACAGAGTTGCTCTGACTAGAAGCCAAATCCCCAGATCATGTGGCATTTCAGCTCTATGGTTTACCTTTGAGGTAACGCACAGTTTTGCAGCCACCCTGTCCTACTGAACTATTTTCAGGACATTTTCTCTTCTCTTTTCCTCTGTGTGGTTTCCTCACAAGAGTAAGCTCAGAGAATTTTCTACTGCATCAGAAGGGATGGAGCAAGAGACAGCAGAAGGAGGGGTTTTCCTAGATGGGCTGCAGTGACAGGCAGACATCTGGCCATTCTGACAGACTTCCTGGAAAAGATGGGATGGATCTACCCATCAGCCTCTCTCCGCTGTCAGAGCTGATAAAAATGCTCGCTCTGTCCAAACAGGTTGCTTTTTAGAGACTTCAAAAAGAGGGAGGCTTGGGGAATATCCTTTGCCAGAATGCGGTGCTGATCTTGTGAGAAAGGGGGAAAACAGCTGCAAAACTTTGAAATCCTGCGGTTAGCGACTTCTATGTCTAATTCCCAGATAGTTGCATATTTTGGCAATTTCTTCCTTACAACATACTGTGTAAGACAGGCTCAATTATCCTGTTAGTTCTCTCTTAAAAGTGGTAGCAACCTGTATTTATTTTAGGTCATCCCATGTTTCTCAGTCTCATTCCTCTAGACACTAAGGCACTGTTTTTTTGGTTTCTTGTGTAGTGAGGTCTGGTCAAAATGCGTCTGGCTCATTCCCAGCAGAATACCACCTCAAAGCCACTGCAGGAAAACTTCAGCTTAACTTTATGGCAGAGGTTGGATGCCATACCAGAGCTTTGGTAGCTGCTTCAGCATTTACTGTAATAATACTGACATAAAAAATGTCTTCCCTGTCACCCTCAAACCTGAACAGTGCTGGGAGGAAGGAGGCAGCAGGATCTTCAAAGGTCCGTGCTTGGCATTACAGTCAGAGTAGGCTTG
Source organism: Ibycter americanus (assembly GCA_035590275.1). Taxonomy (NCBI): domain Eukaryota; kingdom Metazoa; phylum Chordata; class Aves; order Falconiformes; family Falconidae; genus Ibycter; species Ibycter americanus. The sequence continues at coordinate 1,476,854 of JAVJGI010000064.1, forward strand.
TCGGAAGGCTTTCACCACTGGCTGTTTCTAATACTGCCTTGCCAGGGTGAGGTGTTACTCAGAGTGTTGAGAACGGTAATTCAGTGTGTGGTTTTCAGCTTTTGGCTCTTTGTAGGTGAAGTTCCTGCATTTAAACAAGTTCTTGGTTAACTTCAGGATGTATCTACTTCCTTCAGTAATTAAAAAAAAAGGAAAAAAAAGGCTTACTTTAGTCAAATCCTGAACATTGGCAGGAATATATGGCCTTTATTTGCCCTCATAGTCCAAACCTAAATTGATTCTGATGTGGTGATGCTGTCTTCTCATTAAATTTTCCAGTTTGAGATGTACTGGAAGAAGCTTTGTTACATAGATGAAATGCGATTTGCAGTCCACGTTTTTACAGGTCTGCATATTTTTTCTTCCCTGCTGAATGGCAAAAAACTCCCAAGGTCAGGCAATCTCAGTCCAAAGAATATTCATAATTATTTAACTTTGGATGTGGGCGGTTAATGAGCAGGGAGAAGTCTTGGTGCAGCAAGTTGCCCTACTGTTTCAGCTGTTCTGGTAATTGTTGCCGCTTATGGTCTTCAGAAAGTACCCTTTCCTGCAATGGAAGTGACAGCAACATGTTCATTAAATAGGTGATGGCGGTTTCTGAGTATGTACTGTTTCTTCAGATCATCACTTATTCTGTTCAGGGGATCTTATTTTGGGATCTCACTGGTTTGTGTTTGACTGAAAGCAGATACAGGTAGGACTTCAGCATAGCACATGAGTACTGCCTATGACCTTACAATGTTAATATTCAGCAGAGTTATTTTATTGATAATTAAGTTTTCTCTGAGTCAGTGGACATCAGACAGAGCCTGGGTTTGTAGAACAACCCATTATTGCTAGCACCCACAGGAGGAATGTCAGATCTTGATATTACAAAAGGGAAAATGCATGTTAAAGAAAGAATGTACTGTTCTGCATTGTGCAGAATCCAGTCTGGAATTTGCGTGTTGTATTGGGATTGAAATTAGCAAACTGTCCTACAAACCTTTCAAGCTACTAGTGCATGATAGTAGCAGTTTGTAAATGTATGCTGTGTTAACCTTGGTGGTCAAGAAAGATCATAATCACAAGTTCGTGATTGTAAGATCAAAAATCATATTCTTCTGTCTGCTGTCCATCCTGCTGGGAAACAGAGGTGCCAAAAATGATGCGGGTGTGCAGGAATACGAAGGCATGCTGAGCTATTTGAAGAATCTAAAGAACCTGACCAAGAGATCCACGTAGTGTTGCCAAGATATTTCACAGAAAGTGAGGAGAGTCAGCAACCCAGCTAGTGCAGATTCAAGATAGACCAATTCAGTATCAGTGATTTAAGTTTCTCTAAATGCTAATTGCTAGAGAAGAACTAGCAGGTTACTGTAGGAAGAAGCAAGCTGTGGTAATCCTGAGTTCCTCTCTGCAAAGGAAACAAAATGCACAACACTGCTGTGGGAGAAATTTTCTGATGGAAACCAGAATTTTTTGGTTGGTTTCCCCCCCCGCTCCCCCAGCATGGACTTGTGGGACAATAAACTACCATGTTGTAGTGGTCTCCATAGCTTGCAAAACTTACTAGCCGCAGACCCATGCAGTATGTTCATTTAACTTGTATAATTCTTACTGTTGGCTGGAGGAGGTCAACTCCTTGAAGAGGAGATTGGGGATGGGTGGCAGACTGCATCAAATCACTGGTATGATATTTTGAAAATAAGTTGCATTTTTCTGTCCTCTATGCTGAGAAGAAAGAATATTTTAGGTAACTCCCATGAAAATGCTGAAGAACTTGAAAGAGCCAGTGAGATGAAGGAAAAAGAAGCTGCATTGTAAGTTTGGTAAATCAGTAAAGCAGTTAGACCTCGTTTCTGGAGAATGCCACTGCTTTTGCTCATTCATTGCTCTGCTAAACACAATGCTTGGCTTTAATGAGGGCTAACCTAAAGAAAAAAAGCTCTACGCTCTTCTCTGTGCACATATTCCTTACTATTTCTCTTTCTGTGCTTGTTGCTGTTTCTTAATTGAAAAGGTACTGCTTCAGTAAGTTAATAATTCTTTAGTGTCATACACTGTCTTACTTTAATGCTTTGCACTGAGTATGTTGCAAAAAGAAGTGGCCAATGGCTTCCTCAATGCATTTACTTGGATTGATGTTTTCACCTAGCTGCTTAATGATATGACAACCTTACGTTCGCTACAAATTACAAGCTATGGGAGAGGGTAGTAATAACAAATCTACAGTTTGTTGCTGGTTTAAGAAAAAGTGGCAGGAGCTATACAGAGCATAAGGGATCCTTTGGAAAACATGATTTAAAAAAACCCAACAAACAAGCCGACAAAGAAGAAAATATGTTTATGTAGCTACATGACGGGAAATTGACTCAGTGAAGTCTTCATGAACAGAGCTGAGTAGCTTTCTTTCAGGCTTTGTAATAGAAAATAATTTTGGTAATCTAGAGTAGGCAAAAAAGTTAGATTGAAGATTGTTTTTTACGAAGATGATCTTCAAAGATGAGCGGGGATTTTCTCTTTGAAAAAATGGTGAATGTGAGGACCTATTGGTGAAAAGAGATTTGAGGTGCTGCTAGAAATACAGAATTAACTGCCACTTTTCAGTGCCCCTCCTAGCTGCGGTGAGGGATGAGTCTGTTAAATACTGTAAGCTCAAATTTACGCTAGTGAATTGTCCACAGGTGTCTAGAGTTCCTTCTGCAGAACGATGCCAATCCGTCTATCCAAGACAAAGAGGGGTACAACACTGTGCATTACGCTGCTGCATATGGGCACCGGCAGTGTCTGGAACTGGTGAGTGCTCAGTTTCGGAAGCCTCTTATCTGCTGATATATATGAGCGTATGCTAGTATTATGAACTCCCCTGACAGTTACTGTTTGAGTTCTTTGGATATTCCGAAACCTGTGAAAACCTGCAATATGGTGCAGTAAACTCAAATATATGCAACCAGATGTATCTTAAAAACATGTTAATCTTGGTAATCCAGTCCTTGTTCAGTAAACTGCTGCTTAAGTGTTGTCTTTGAGTGGAATTTATGTACGCTCAAATTAATTTTAACTGTGATCAGAATATTCCCAGTGTATGTCTATGTGCCAGTAGTAAGGGATAGTTCCCAGGGCGTGACAGTCTATGTGCCTTGTTTAGCTGGCAGATTATCTGACTTGCAAACTGAGAGAGTAAATAGCTTTTATCAGCTGTGTGCCTGCAGTGCCTTTTGGCTTCTGGTGAAATAACAGCAGTGTTGATAAAGTTACCATAATCAAGATGAAGCTTGTATGCAATGTAACCGTTTTTATTGTTGTTGGTTTTTAATATCCTGAACCTGAATTATTAGAAATTGCATCTCATAAGAAGCCAAAAATTGTTAGCCAAAAATCAGATCTGGGAGATGTATAGTATGGAATTGTAGAAGTTTCTGACTTGTAAAAGTAACTGTCATGAAGATGGGTGTTAACTGAACTGTTTGATATACAGGGTGAACCAAAATGATTGTGTCACATATAAATAGGCTTTACTTTCTTTAAAAAAAAAAAAGCTCTAATTAGAAAGTTGTGTAGGTATTCATGCTTTAGTAAGAACACTGCGTGCTGTTTAGTGTCTTATGTTGTTTGGTTCATTCTTGCTTTGTTTAAGAGTCAAAGTGCTTAGTTATTGAAAAGGAGCTCTGCACAGCACATGCTGCTTTCGCACCGCATGTACCAGCGCTGTCAGCGGCTGCCACCACAGGAGGAACGCTGCAGCTGGCCTGCCTCAGGGTCCCAGCAGCTGGGGAACCTTGACCTGTAATTACACCAGGGCAGCCTTGGGTCAGAGTTTCAGGTGGGATGTTAAGCCTTTTAGCTCCCACCTACAAGCATGTATATTTAGGACACTTAAAATACCCCTGCTCCTTTGTTGCTTGTGGCAGCAGGTTTGGTCTTTCCTTGTTTAGAGCCTTCTCCTATAGCTGATCTCTCGTGACTCTGCCCGTGGGGATGGGGGGGTCCTCTGCTGAGCCTGCCGCCCGTTTGGAACAAAAGCAAATGTTGGTATTTGAAGGGCACATATATGGAGTAGCCTCCTCTGTGCCATATACAAGTCTGTACTTGTATGGCCACAGGAATGTGTACTGCAACCTTATCACCAGATTTTTGCATGACTTGCAGAAGCAGAGACCTCCATAAAAGTATTTTCACTGGGGAATTCTCTTTCAGCCTTCCTATCAGTCCCTGTGTGCCGCAATGCACGGAGCAGGCACGGAGCAAGGTCTCTCTTTTCTTTTCCTTGTTGCTGTGCATGTTTTCTGGCAGCGTATCAGTTGCAGACAGTGACCTGCTATTGAGTCCTAGTGTTGCTTAGGCTTGCCAGACAGAAGGAAGGGCTGGAAATGCAGTGCATATCAGAGGTGTTGGGTTTTCTTTTAATTTTGCAGGGTGAAATGCAAACTGTGGACTAGAGGCAGCTGTGCAGCAAGTGTTCTATATTTGGACAGAGAAATTCAATGTTTTTCCATTTCAGTCTTCCCATATTTTTGACTATAGCTGCAGTATAAAAACCCAAGGTCAAGCATCGTTTCCAGAGTTACAGTCATACAGCTGTTCTGTGTACACCAGTGAAAGGAAACGGCTATGAATTTGAGCCTTTTGCATGCCAAGGACCACTGTTGCGTACTAGGGTGTCTGCCTGAAAGTTTCGTGGGGACCAGGATTTTGCCATTGGTGCTTAGAGGCTGGCGGGCATCTTATTTTCTCTGGAGCTCACTGTACCAGAAAGCATTTGTGCTCAGTCGGCAGCAGGACCAGGACTCCTCCTCTTGGCACCCACTGTCAGAAGAAGGTGATTCTGTTTTGTTTGTGTGAGCAGTTGTCCCTTAGCTATAGTGAGTTACCGAATCCTAGGTTTAATAACTTGATGCTTGATAACAGTGACTAACTAATGGATACAGGCACCACCTTTACACTGATTTCTTTGCATTGCTTCGATTTGGGATGGCAAAAGGGCCAAGACCAGTCCTGAGTACCTGAAAGGTAATTGTGCTGTGGGCATGAAATGGAAATAATCCTCAAGCCAAGGTTTGTTCACTTATTCCAATGCAAGAGTCCCAGGTGTTAAGCCAACTGTTGATTGCCGTGCTTCATCTCTTAAAGTAGTGTCATCTGTAGACATCGCAATCCTGTAATGCAATCAAATTGGTTTTGACAGAGTTACGGTTATTTATGGCTGTTCAAAGGCTGTGTCTAAAAGCTGCAATAAGGATTCATGTGGTGCAGATGCAAAGGAGCCTCGCTGTCTTGTGAGGCTGACTGGTGGCTCGGTCACGGTTTGTTGTGCTCTCTGTGGCAGACCTATGACAAGGACGTTGTCACGAACCGCGATCTTTACTTCTGGTAGCTATTAACCACAGCACGCTGACTGCTCTAGTTACTCATAACTGAATGAAGCATCCAGTAAGGTTTAACTGCTTCTAGGCGTGACTTTTAGCTAGAGGCCCCTTCTTTTCCACATAGCAGAAAGAACAGTAAGTCATCAAATGCCATCTTAGCCCTCAAGCATTCCGTTTATCTGTTCTGAAACCTAAACCGATGGATCAAGAAAATGAGCAGCAGTCTGTGCCTTGTTCCCCTTCCCTGAGCCGCGCCGGGTGCTCCTCGGCAGCCGTGCAGGCGGCTGTGCCAGCTCCAGCTAAGTGCAGGCTGGCTTGGAGGGTTGGTGTGTAGAGTAGGTGCACAAGGACACAGGTTGTGTCTGAGGGGTACTTGGCTGGGTTTATTGCTATATATTGGCCATACGTTTTTCTTTCAAGTCTTCAGTGCTAATGAAAAGGAAAGTAAGATTCACAATATTTTCAGTTGCTCTTACTGAAGGAACAGTTGGGAGCCCAGCAGCCCTAATTCCTATGTAAATATGTCTTTAGATCGACAGGAAGATCTTTTTATTTTCGTTTCAGACGTGCAACAACAGAGAGAAATGAATGTCTTTCTTAAAAGTGCTAACTTTGAACCACTAATCTGTATGACAGATATCTCTGACATATGCAATACTTCTAAAATATTTCCAGTCCCTTGCATCCTGACAAAGAGATTCTCAGGCAGGATTGCTGAAATAAAAACATTATTTTTCGGTGCCAAATTGATTGTTATTTTACTATTTTATCCTCGGGTAAATATTTTTGGTTTATTATTCAGAGCTCATAGATGAAAATATCTAACAATTATCTTCCCTAGAACAAGACAGTTCCTTATGGGCATAAAACTGTTAGAGGAAAGAGTTCATATAAAATATGAAGCTTTAGTTCTGGGCAAAACTAAGGCAAAGTGAGTGCAACAATAAGCTTGATCTGATGAGGAATGGTTACTAGTATTTCTCTACATGTACCATACCAAACTGCAGCACAATGTTGGGGAGTTATTTCAGTGTTCCAGAATATGTCAGGTTTGTCAAAGACCTTGTAAGACTATTTTTTTCTTCCCTTCTCCTGCCTGTTTTTTAGAACAGGTATCTAGAATAGCTTATTTATAAATAAATGGTCACTTAAAAATCTGAAGAAAAAGATACAGTATCCAGTCAGGTTTCCTTTGCTGAGTGACCTGCTCTGTGCTTTAAGCACCATAGCTTCTCAGCAATACAAACTATTTACACGTTTAAGTACAGTTTAGGAAAGGCTGGTTTATCTACAAAAATATTTTTTCATTTTTTTACTTTTGTGTTTACTGTGAGCCTGATACCTTGGCTGGAATTTAGCTAAATTTCTTTATGGGGAGAGGAGAGGTACTAGGAAAAATAAGGATTAAGAGTGCAAAGGTCATATCATTTGACCCAAACAAATAAAATTTGTGTTTGTGTGTTCAACCACAGAGCTCAATGACAGAAGCTTTTTTCCTGGAGGACCTTTGGGTTGCCTGCGATATTAATGGGGTAATTGCCCTGCAGTGAATGACGTGATGTTGCTAAAAAGAGAATCGGGGAAGCAGATTCTCGAGTTCTTTCTCCATCTGTAAGGAGCCATTCATAAAGGCTGAATGGTGGGCATGTGCGCTCGCAGGCGCCTGAAACTCCCATCTGCTTTCCTGCTGCTAAAAATAACCTCACGTTTGTTCAGATTGGGACTGACTTCTTCGGTGTTTGGTAGTTAGGGGCATTAGTCATGATCGCTAGCCAGTATTTTAGAACTGATCACATCACCAAATTACTTTGAAAAAAAGAAAAATATATAGTGGTTTTTTTCATTGAAGTGATCTCTTATCACAAATCCTTATTGGTGTGAAAAGAGTGAAATTTAACTTGTAATTTCACATTAAAGTTCCATCTGGAGAGCCAGTCAAGTGCTTTGTGCTGGTAAAAATAGGTTTCTGTGCAGTGTTAGGGCAAACACGATTAAATGCCTGTCTCCTGTAGTGAAATCTCTTCTCTGACTGTAAGAATTGATGGTTATTTTTTCTTTTAATCTGCTTTTTTCTTTAAACCATCAGCAAATGAAATTCATTCTTTAGCTAATAGAAATTGAATCGGCACAGGGACTAATTCGGTTGAGAGTGGGAGGAGAGCATGGTTTCACTGAAAACCATGTCCAAAAGAAGAGGCAGATGTCGTCCTGCCTGCCCGAAGCGAGGTGAGCCTCCCAGCTGCGTGTGCCGCAGGGGGCAGAGGGAGGGTTCTGGCTAGCAGAGGGCTGCTTTGGCCACCACGTGAAAGGAGAGGCTGGGTTTGAAGAGAAAGAAAACTCCTTTATTAGACTGGCTGTTACCACTGGAAAATAGTTAAGCCGTGCCTTCGAACAGTTCGTTTCTTACCCTGTGGAGAAGCTGAACTCACAAACCCCACAGACCTTCGGTGCGGCTGCTACTAATTGTGTATGTCGCTTGTCAACAAGAGTTTGCTCATTCCCCCATCCGAGAGCAGGGCACTGGTGATCAGTGACGATGGCTCACAAGTGTGGCTGGGATAGGTGCTGAAAAGCCTTTTGCCATGCGGGGATCTGGCTCGGGTGCTTGTCCGGCGGCAGACCCTAAGCCTCCTGACCTGAATCTCTTCTTTCGGGGATACCTTCTGGGTTGTCTCCTTCAGGAATTCCTGACCGTCCCCACGAGCAACACCCTCTTTCTTAAAGGTAGCGTTTTGTCTGAAACCAGTGGTGATAGCGTTTCATATGGCAAATGACTTCGTACCTACGTCTATGAGAGCTTTTCCCACGCAGAAGCTCCTCTTTTACTGGAGAAGTGCAGTCATTAACTCGAGTGGTTCTAACAAGGAAAAGAATGTAGGAACTTAATGCTTGAAAATAACTTTAATAAACCTAATTTGTCTGTCAGTTCTAGAACCCCCCAAATCCCGGTAGATTGATTTAATTAAGTTTTTAAGTCAGCATTAGTGCAATATGTACCCACTGGTTAAATGATCAATAGGGGCCTGCATATGCTAGATATGCCAGTGTATGTTAGCTTATAGCGGTGCATTTTGGCTTAGATTTTATGTTTTGCAGCCTGGGTAATTTTGATCCTAAAAACGTTTTCGAGAAAGCTAATGCTGCATGTGAACTCAGCAAGCGCAGGAATTTGCCATTTGCTCTGGCACCCTGCTGGCACTTTGGCTTGGAGGATAAGAGTATTGCCTAGCATCTCTGAGGTTTATTTTGTCTCTCTGACAGGTTTGTCTTGATTTTTAGTTCATATTTTTATATTCCTGGGGTGGAGAAGCAAGGTGCTTAGATCTGTTGGACTGAGAATAACAGGGTGATTGCAGAACTGCAGGAGACGTTTTTTTGACCTCTTGGTCATGGACTTCTGCTCTTGCCTTAAATACCTGTCTGTCTGTGTGGTGTTTAAATGTAAATGTGAAAAGAATGTCTGACTCCCTCAAATCTACTGAATCCAATGAAAATGTCATTTGGTGATGGTATATAGCATTGCACTAGACCATATGGCTCAGAAAGAGCCGCGGGCGCTGGGATTTTAGGGGTGTAATCGGGCTTATTTATACAAGGCAAGGTGTTTGCCTGCGTCAGCAGACATTCAAAAAGAAACTGTCACTGGTTTGATGGTACCTGTAGGCTTACAACGCGAGCAAACTTTGTTAGACACAGTCTCCCACAGTGTGTGTCTTTTGTGTCTGTATGTCTGTATTTTGTCAGTTGAGTAGATTGTTCATAAACATTCTCACTGTTGTCCCCTTTCCCACCCTCCCTGATGGAGTAGTGCAGCTGGTACCGATCCAGAGGGACCGTCGGCAGTAGCCAGTGGTCTCGTGGCTTCAGGAGCATTCCATCCCTAAGCGGGCAGCGTAGAGATGGGTGCACGCAGGATCAGGTCTTGGTTTCTGATTCTGTTCGTGCACTGCAGTTTATTCTACAGGAAAAACAACAAACAAGAAACACTTGCAGATTACCATTGTACTTGAATACTTACATCTTTAATTGACATTTTTAATTAGATTGGAAGCAAAACTCCATTGGATATAGTGAGTAAATGAAAAATGACTGCATGCTGTGTATTTTCATTTTTATTTAAACTTCTTAGTATTCTGCAAATCCTTGTAATCACTCTGATAAAGCCTGAGGAAGAAGAATCACAACTCTTAACTAGCATGCCGTGTACTTCAAGCAACTGCATGTGTGCTGCTTTCGTTTCCGTTGGATTTCCTTCTTGCTGTTGCTTCCAGGCTCAAGCTTTGCTGGAAAGTCTGTTGCTTTTCCTCAGTCAGTCTTAGGAGCTGTGAGTCAAGTGCATGTACCTGACTGGCATGACACTTTTCTGGATGTTAAAGTAACTTTGCATTTGGTGATGCGAAATGGAACCGACACTTGTCTGTTTTCTGGAAGTTTGTGGCCAATTTCAAAGTGGTTCAGAGGAGAAATGTAAATTGCGTGTCTTCAAGTGAGTCTGAATTTAAAAAGCACTTGTGTGTGTTTCACAGTAGAGGCACAAATGAGAGGAGAGTAGCAAATACACCCTTGAAATGCACATTTTAAAAATTGACTGTCACTGTATTTCACCAGCGGTCAAATTTTCTAGCTAAAGAGAAATTTTTTAAAGGATAATAATTTCTCTAAATAAAATCCTTTCTGTACCTTTTATGCAACTGTGTGAAGTTTTGCAAAACTTCCACTGGGTAAAGAGGGTCCTTCAACCAAAGTATGAGGCTTTACAGAACCTCTGAGGCAGAATTTCTGGCCAGAAAGAAACACAATATACATGATTCGAGTGTGAAAGTTCCAGCTTCAAATCTCCGCCCTGACTGACAAAGAAATTGGACCTTTACATCCCAGGAAGTGGCCAGCGTGTCACGCTGGCTGGTACTGGGTGGGATCTCTCACTCTCATTTGGAGCGGTCCTGCTTCGTATAAACACTCACTGGGTGAGAACCTGCCGTGTCACCCGCCGAGTGTGGCACTCACGCGGCGTAACGTGAAACACTTCTGTACGAAGTGGAAGAGCTCCAGCAGAAGATTAGTGTCCCACATGAGAACAGCCAGTGGCCTGGAGGTCTGCTCGAATTTTGAGATTTAGATATGTTTAAAGACTTGAACGTTGTTCTCTTAGATGCCAGGTAAGTGTCCAGTTTGCATGGTGGTGACTGTTCTGGTAGGGTATCGGATATTTAAACTTGTACTGGGAGAGCTGCATGGAACTACTAATAAATTTCTGCAGACTCAGTCTACCTCAGTTCTTGCAAAACTTCTTCTTGCTTATGTTATTTTAACTTCACCTGTAATCTACGCACATGAGTGAAATTGATGTAAACACTGATTAATCTGATTTTTAAAGCCTGATTTTAGGAAAACATATCAGACACTGCATTAAGGATGTGCATTGGTTTTAACCTGATCAAATTAAAATAAATATGGAGAGAGCTTATAGGATTGCTTGTCACTCCTGACAATACGTTTGCACCACTTCACCTTCGAATTATTCAATCAAGAATAATTCTGAGATTTAAAAATGTGCTTTCCTGGTATAAAGTAGTACAGAGGTTAATTCTATCAGTCTTTTCTGTCTCATCTGAAACAAGTGATGGGTCTTCAATCTTGTGCTTGCTACTTGTTGGCGAAGCCTTTATTTAAAAGAAGCTGCTGCTGGTATGTTTTCTCCCAGTAGAGAAAAATATCTATTGCAATTTATCAGGAAAGATGAGATTCAAAGTGACATCCTAGCTGATATATTTTTATTCAGTTCTGAAAGTGACATTAAAAATTGTTGCTAATTGCCACTTCTGAATGACCTTGTAAGTGATAAGCTACATTTCTGTGTAATTACTGCAGAAGAGCAATGTTCAACTGCTTCTTTTGTCTCAATGGCCTTTTGACCAGCTTTTCACACGTGTGAAAATTTCTGAATGCTGTTTGCTTAATAACCTTTCCGAGTAAAGGCCATTTATACATGATACACATGTAACCTAATGTTTTGCCATTTTATCATTGGTATTAGTAGCACCAAGCTGAAGAAGCTCATTAGCAGTGCTGGAAGTATGCGTGTTGGAATGGAGAGGTTTCCTTACGCACTGGAATAGTAAAACTCTCAAAGGAATGTCACTTTAACTTCAGTGGTAGTTAGATTAAACCTTTGACATAGCTACCAGTAACGCACTGAAATGGCTGTGCCTGGAGGTGTGGGTGCGCGCTGGCTGGTGCAGGATCATGCATTCTGTTCTCTTCCAGGATTTGAGATAGCACCCATCGTTATGGTGTCCATGGTTTGAAGCTTCTTCTGACACCCTCCTTTTAAAAGTGTAGTTTAAACCTTTTGTGCATGATGAGAGTATTATCGCCTTTTCTGCCTGATGGTAATTCTAAATCACCAAGATGCTCCACGAAGCTGCTTTTTTTTTTTTTTTTTAAACTAGAGCTGAATTTTAGAATGTATTATAGTCTGTAAGGACAATTATATAAAGTATCCTGACTCATTAACTGGCATATCTGAGTCAAAAAAAATGGAGGGGGGGAAAATCCCCACACCGTATCCTGCCATATAATCCTTTAATATAACTACAGAATAAAATCACGCAGTAAATCCTCTTATGCCTGTAAATACCCTTACTGTCCAAATAAAATAAAATTGTGAGAACAGTAAAAGTTATTAATCTTCATACAGAGCTGGGAGAGAGAAGACAGTTTATAATAGCAGCCTTGTAGTGCTGCGAGTTTGTGACAATAGAACTGAAAAATTGACATGTTTTATCTTTCGTTGTCTGCATCTCACTCCCAAAGCGTTCAAGTTCCTGCTTCTGCGTGTGAAGAAGACTTTACAAAATAATTACATACAGTATTGAATAGCGCTGTTAAGGGAAGCGAAGGGGTTGGGCTGGGAATTTCCAAGAGGCAGAAGAAGAGGAAGGGTATCCTTGCCTTTTAAAAGGTTATGACCTAACCAGAGAGCAGAGTGCCCTCCAGTTTCACTGGCAGTGTCTCTGCGCAGTTCGGACAGCCACTTAAAATCTGCAGACAATCTATATGTAGAAATGTAATCAGCTAAAAGACATAATTTCGGTGGCACAGAAAATTAGAAATGAGATATGCTGGGACAGTCTCTCATCAGCCACCAGTAACCACAAGCAGTTAGTAATCCACGTGCATCTGTCTGTCTCCAGTGCAGTGCATTGGGCAGGTTCTGGCAGGCAGGTACGTGCCGCGGCACGGCGGGCGGGCTTGCATCGGCCGCGGGGTCTGTGGGCTTAAGCTTCCATGGCTGTCAGGGCAGATGGTTTTTAGCAATAAATTCACCTTTTTAAAAACAGATGCAACTGTGGATAGCTTCTTACAAGTATACTCTTAAGATTGAAGCATTATGGTGCTAGAGCCCTTCAAGGGCTTTTATGTGTTCTTATAACAAGTACATGTAATTTACTGTAAATGCATTCTTAGAACCATAAAAACACTGATGAAACTGGAGAATTGCTTGGTAACTTGGACCTGGCACTTTTTGTCTCTTGTGCACGATGTTTACCCTTCAGATGACTTAGTTTTAATTGTTACAAAGTGGTGCTTGACAAGGCATACTGAAAAATTATTAGCGCTGTGTCTTTAATCTTCCTCTTCTTGCTCTCCTTTGTAATGTCTCTTCTTGTGCTGTATGGCTATGTATCTGAGAGCTACCAGGTTTACCATCAAGTTCGTGTTTACGCATGACTTTATGATGGAGACGTTCAGCCTTATGAGTAAGAAGCTCATTAAGCCTAGTCTGCATCAGCCTAAGCTGCTTTAACTCTAAGCCATGGAGATGCCTTTTGTGAGGGGCTTTCCAATCCCAGAATTTGTTCCTTTAGAGCCTTAATTTTGTCAATTTTCTTTGTGGTTTTTTCCATCTGTTCAAAAGGCAATTGTCTGCCTTGTTCCAGGAGCCTTCTGGAGCCTTCTGACAGGTTAAGGAAAGTATTTCTTTGTTGAGATTTTGGTTCTGGAATTTCAACAGATGATGATAAATGTAATTAAAAGTGATTAAATTAGTCTGCTGTGCTGGCCTTATGGACTCCGAATAAAGGCCAGTATTAGGCAGGTGGAGGAACAGGCTTAGTGCTTGGGTTTCTTTGGTGGGATTTTTCTAGTTTGTTTATTCACTAGAGAAATTCAGAATTTATTCATGTATTCAGAGCTGGCTGCTGCTCCATCCTGTTTATAGCTATCTTATATAAGAGAACAATATTTTAAACTGGAGATGGCTCCACATGGTAAGACCAAATGTGCTTCCTGACTCTGCCCCAAACCTACTGAAAAACTGGTGTGTGGCTTGACTTTTTGGGGTTCTCCCCCCTGCTTAGTTGCAGGGAAGTGTTAAAATTTATACTGCTTGTTAATGCACACACCCACTTGCTTATGAATAGAATGTGCATCAGCGCACGTTTCTGTCCCAGTCCTGATATTTTACTAGGCACAAAATATACAAATAAACTACGTTACTGCTTTGTAACACCTTGCGCATTATTAATGCTAGCCTGGATTCCAGGTTGATTTCTTGGATAAATTTATCCTTGCTGTAGGTCTATTAAAGACTAATTTGCAACGCCAAGAGTTCGAGCACGCATCAGAGTTTGGGATACACCACCACCTGGCAGCGTAGGCAGGGCTGCTGTAGGCTCTCTCCTGTCTGTCTGGGGAGCCTTCCACGTTGTCATACCCTAGAATTATCTAGATTGTCACAAAAATGTCCTTCCCTCTTTTTCAGTCTTTTCATTAATTCCTTACTCTGTCAAAAAAATCCAAAACAAAAAATAAAATAAAACCTCAAAAACCCCTGTGTGACAAGTTGACTGGTAACCTTAGACACATTAGGAGTCAGTTGTAGTTACCTGTCATGCTTTTCTTTCCTGTTCACAGTTTCCTATTACTAATTTTCTGCAAAATGCTAATTTCCAGTTCCAAAGGCATTTGGAGACTAACTCTTTGAGTAGTTACTCAGTCAGAGGCCGTGCGTGTGGGTAGTGCTACTCAACGGCTGCTGAATTGTCAATATTGCTGTCAATACTCGGTATGATTTTCTTTGCAGCCTCAATTGGATAAGTTGTCAGGGTTCATGCACCATCACGGAGTGGTGCTAATCCATAGTTCCTCCTTCTCGATGGACAGAAGTGTGCCCTGGGTTTTAAGCCTCAGAGTGCTTTGGGATCCCCTGAAATGAGGAGGATCATACAAAAGTGCGATGCATGTTATTAGGTGTTTGTAGGAGTTCAAGGCTGTGTTGTGTTTCAGAAGACTGTCATTACAGGAGCAGGTTCTGCTTCGGTAAATTGTAAAAATGACTGTGAATGACTCACAGCTCAGTTATAATTATTCCCGGTGCTAATTAGGTGTCAGAATTATCCGAAACGCTGTATCAGACATGGCTTGCATATGCATTACCTGTGTAATCATGAAACTGTGCTTTTTCCAATGTAAACTTACGGAGGGCTCTACTCCACAAATTCTTCCTTTTGAGGGCTCCTTTCTCACCCAAGCAGGCCCTGTGATTTCAGGGAAACTAATTAATCTGGGTAAGGATGTTCATGAGAAGCTTTTAAATTAGTTTTATAACTTTACCCTGTAGTGAAAAACTTGAAAATACTTTACAGAAAAGGTTGTGAAGTATTTATACCTCACAGTCCTTCAGTACTTCCTGCATACGTCTGAGGGCAAAATATATCTGTGTCTGCTGGTTTATAGTCCGTGAGAATTTATCCTGTCTTATGCAGAAATTTTTTAAGACTGGTTTTGGTTTTTTTTTTTCCTTCAGCTTCTGGAAAAAACGAACAATATGTTTGAGGAATCTGATTCTGCAGCTACGAAAAGTCCTTTGCATTTAGCTGTAAGTATGAGACAAGTGTGAAGTGTTTGATCAGTATCTCCCAGAACAATTCCTTAATCTCTGTCTTTGAAGCGCGTTTAATCATAGACTTGTTTTGAAAAAGCTGGGATGAGATGTAGGCCTAGATGTAACAAAACCAGGTTCTGGGCTGGAATCATTAATTAAATTTTTGGCAGCTGAAGCTCTTGGTTCTTACTGACTCAGACAGTTGGGTAAGAAGACACATACACCAAAGTGAAGTTAAATGGAAAGCTGCAACTTTTATTCATAACTAGCTTATAAATTTGGGGCTGGAGCTTGAGCCTATGGCTTTGTTCACGGAGTGAGATACGCTGATGTTCTCCTGGGGACGTGCAGAGTGCAAAGAACCGCCTGGTACATGGCAAGGTGTGGGAGAGCGTGCTTCAACCCCCGCAGTGCCCGGGGACCATGCCATGGAAATGGCTATCAGAAAGGCATCCAGCACGTGTGGCCTCAGGGACCACAATAGCTCCCCTTTCCCAGGAGGTCAAGATTCGTGATCCCTCTTCCCAGTTTTCTTGTGCAGAATGACAGAATAGTTGAGGTTGACGTGGATCTCTGGAGGTCAGCTGGCCCCCCTCCGTGCTGAAAGCAGCGTCAGCTAGAGCAGGGTTTCTCAGGGCTGTGCCCCCATCACATTTCTAGTATCTCCAGGCATGGAGAGTTCACAGCCTGCAGGCAATCCAGCCCAATGTCTGACCACCACCACAGTAAAAATGGTATTTTTTTGCAGTAAATGGAATTTCCTGTGTTTGAATTCGGGCCCATTGCCTCTTGTCACTGGGCACCCCTGAGAAGAGCATGGCTCTGTCGTCTTTGCTCCCCCGTCAGGTGTTTATCCACATTGGTAAGACCCCGCCGAGCATTTTCGTTTTGAGGCTGAGCAGTCCCAGCGCTCTCAGCCTCTCCACATACGCCTGTCACAGACCAGCCCTTCACGGAATATCCAGCCTCACCACGAAGCTGGCCTCCTCTTGAAAGGGGAGCAACTTGCTTACTCGAAAACAGGGGCAAGTTTCAGTTCTGTAGCGATCATCTCTCTCTTTCCCAGTCAGCCAGAACAGCTCTGACCTGGTGTTTGAGTTAGCCACGCGTAATCTGAGGGAGCAGGAGCCACAACAGTTGGGTTAAAAGACGGAGTTTGTCGCTGAACTCTTCTCCCCATCTTTTTGTTTGCAATGTGAAGACTGCAGGAAGGAGGGTGTCACTCCCCAGCCCAAAGAAGAGTTACAGCCTGCACTGTCACCACCACAACTGCCGTGCTGGGCCGGGACTGGCTCCGCAGCCTGCCAGAGAGCGAACGCGCGTCCTCTCTGCCCCCGTGGCAGGGTCCGTGCCAGGACATTGCCCGTGGCTCTCCCTCTTGTTGCTGGTTAACAGCAGTTCATTCACCTGAGGCACCCCAAACCCACAGTTTAAAAATAAAAAAGCTTGCATTAAAACATCCCTGTTTCACAGTTCAATTGCAGCCATCCAGGAGCGTCTCTGACGTTCGGCTCAAACCCTCCCGCTGGCTGGGGAGCCTGTGGCCATCCTTCCCCAGGGCTAGCAGTGTCCACCGAATGTCTTGTCATGCGGATCCAGAAATCCAGCAATCTATGCCAAAACATGGAGTCCTGTCAAATGGCTGGTACGGCGCGGTGGCCAAGGCCTCTGCTTACAGATATTTCACCTCAAACTTTGTGATCCCTTCAAAGAGAGGATGGGCTATGCAGTCTGTGTATGGCACCTTCAAGATAGATACCTCATATTGTGCCAAAGGTCAGGTTGCTGCTAGTTGTTTTGTAAGTAAAAATGCCATGAAGAAGAAAATCTGACAGCTGGGGTGGAGTATTTTCTGAGATATGGGTTCCCTGTGCCCTAATCTCCCTTTTCTTTTGCCTTTGCTCTCCTGAAGTAGTTGTCTGGGTCTGACAGGGAAACAGTTGTGTGTTCCCTGCAGTCCTCTTCTTCTGACCTTTCGGCAGCGGTCAGCAGGAGCGCGCTGCTGCCACCACTGCTTAACCTCCGTGCTTCCTTCCTGTTTGCATCTCTCTTCTGTTTTCATTAATTGCCTCAGCTCTGGCAATGCTAATTATACGCTTGTATATAAATCAAAAGGATGTTCTCTGTGAGTCTGACAGCAGGGAGAGAAGGGCAGTCCCTACAAAGCTGAGTGAAATGTTTCCAGTTTCTGGGGCTATCCACTGGGTTTTTGCAATGGCAGCTGTGTTTGTGCTGACGGACCACATGTGGCTGTAGTGGAATGTGGAATGTGGAAGTGCGTTTACTTGTCCACTGTAGTTGTCCTACCAGAAGATCCTACTGGCAGGAATACTCCATGAAGCATCAGCTATAAACAGCAGGTCAAGTTTGTGTTTGTATTTGCACAAAAATCTGAGTTTGAGAATTGCTTTTGTTTAGTTGGAGACCAGCAGATGTGTTGAACTTAACACCCAGTGAGATGATAACCCATGCGACCTCTGACCAGCATAATTCTAGTGATTCCAGTTTTGGAAGCAAATTATTTTCCCAAAAGATACTGTAGAATGTGAAAAATTAATTGTAGATTCACCTGTGCTGAACTGGCAAATTATTGCCTGAAATTCCTCACCTTGGGTTGTATTTAGAAGGTTAGAGCAAATCAACAATCATAATATCTTTCCCTGAACACTAGGAATTTTTTAGTTTCTTGGCTACAGTGTAATGTGGGAAAATCCTTTCAAGTCAATGAGAGAGTCATAAGGCATCAAGAAAACGGTGTCACTTCTGCTGTGTTTAGAAGACAGTGACAATGATGGAATTTATTCACATTTTATGTGCAAGTTTTTGAAGGACAAGAGTTACGTTCTTTACATGACACTTTTTGTATTTCCAGGCCTATAATGGTCATCACCAAGCCTTGGAGGTACTTCTCCAGTCGTTGGTAGATCTGGATATTAAGGATGAGAAGGGACGCACTGCTTTGGACCTGGCTGCATTTAAAGGACACGCGGAGTGCGTGGAAGCTCTCATCAGCCAGGGTGCTTCTGTCACTGTAAAAGACAATGTCACCAAAAGGACCCCCCTCCATGCCTCAGGTGAGTGTGACCTTACGTTAGCTTGTGGTGTAAACCCTACAACACAGAAGCAGTTACCTTTACCTACCTGCTACCCCTACGCCTATTTCTTCTAAACACAGGAAGGAGATTTTGGCATGTGCTGAGGACTGCTTGTTTGCTGAATTCCTACAGTTAACCCTTTATCTTTCATTTCTGTGGTCTTTTTTTCCTCTGCCCCTGTGGTTCAGCCCTCCCTCACACAGAATCCCATATTTTTCCACACCACTGCTGCTGTGCCCTTACCTGCTTGCCTCTGTTTCACCGTGCCTCTTTATTACCACCTGCTCTTTAAGATGTGTGATGTTTCCCCTGTGACACCTTCTCTTAATGGTTCCTCGGCCAAAAAAACAGGGGAAGAGAGAACACTTGCCTCACTGCTCTTCCTGTGGAAGAAAGGTTGAAAATAAGGTAGGCTCTGGTTGTTGATGAAGTTATCCTGGTGTTCAAAACTTTCAACCTTTTGCAGTGGCAACACTACAGAAGTTCGCCCCCTTTCAGCCATCGCCCTCCTGAGCGAGCTTGTGAACTCGCTCTTGCTAGGCGTCAGCTCCATTCCTCATGTGTGGAGTGTTAATTATTAATTATGCACGTTGCATAATTAACTGGAGGATGTAGAATTTCCCATTTGTTTAAAGATTATTTAATACGTACCTGTCAGATAAACATGCGGAGGTGCCAAAGGGAGCGTGTCTCCTCTGGCCGTTCATCCAGGGGCTCAGTACATCACAGCAGTGACCTCTAGTGGGACCTAAAATTAATACCTCATTGGATAACAATTATTATCAGGGCCAGACTTAATTGTCTTTCTGTTTATCTTTCAGTCTTGCTTGGATTAAGATGCATATACATCCTCTAATACCAGTTTATTCTCTGTGTGGGATCATCTGAGTGCAACCTAGAAACACACGGTCAGATAGGCTGTTACCAGGCTGGCTGCAGTACTGAAGACAACGCGCGTAGTCGATCTTGACAGCGTGCTGAAAAGGGCTTTCTGCCGCCTTAAGTTTTGCATCTGAACTGAGCACATGACTCCCCACAATAAATTAGCGATATAGGGATGTGCCGCCAGAGTTTACATATCCGAAGTTCGACACCAGCATTCAGTGAGGGGGGTTTTTAGTTGTTTTTGATAAAACCACAAGATATTAAATCTAGCTCATCCTCGCCCTCTTCAAACTGTAGGTTTAATTGATTTAAATCAAGATCAGTGCCACCACAAAACTGGAGCTGTGTTGGTCAAGAGCTTTCCTATAGTCACTTCAAACATAGCTCGGGGTCTGATGATGAACAAGGTGTGACTTTGGTACGTCGTCACTATAGCAATGATTTTGCATTTATTTAAAAATTTTATTATAGTGACATAGGTTTCTTGTCACAGCTGCATTGTAAGGGTTCTGCAGTACTGAGGAAAGTAAACGGTAACAAAGCCATATTTTTGTTAGCAGCTTTGACTTAAAATATGAATTTGTTGAATAGATCTGTTGAATAGAATTGAGTAGATTTGTTGAATAGAAGGTGTGATTTTAATATGCATGTTTCTTGGCTTCATACAAATCCCGACTGTGGGAGTTCTTTTCCCTGTTTTAATGACTTTTGTAATTGCCCCCCATCACTGCAGTACGAGTGCCTTCCATGTAAAACCAGAAGGAAGATTCACTGTAGTCTTTTCTGATCTGTGATACTTTTTGCTTCTCAGATTAAAAACAAATTGTCCAGGGATACAAGCAAAATGTTCTCTAAATCTGCAGTGAAGCAAAATAAGTTAGGTATGTAAAAAAAACCCAAACAAACCCCAAAGGCAAGAAAATCCTACACAGAGGAAGGAGACGCTAAAGAAAGCACGTACCTTAAGCAGAAGGGAAAATACTGCACAGACAGGTTGAATATTTGAACTCTTACTAAAGGAAATTTATCACTGTCGTCATTTCGGAGGCTTTCAAATGTGTGATAAGTGCACTTTGGGTAAATATCCATTAAGACAATATTTAGAACCTTCCACTCAAGAGCTATGCAGAGTTCTGTGGAAATCAGGTCTGGAGTAAAGCTTCTATCTCCCAGCTATTATAAAAAGTCACTTGCAATCTGATGATTTTTATTATGCTGTTTCGTAACGATACTTTTTGGTTAGGAGTGTTTTAGCAAAGAGGGATGCCACCTGTCAGTAACTCTGCATGGTGCCACTGCAGTACTCAGCTGGTTTTATTTGCAGTGCAAGTGTAAGAAATAAATTGGTGTATTTTGAGAAATGAAACAGGATTCTTGCTGAATGAATCCCTTAGGTGACAGTGTGCCTTTGCACACACAGAAGTGAATACTTGTGCTGCAGTACTGGGCACCAGGAAGAAAGCAGGCATGGGTGCCCATCCCCTTAGGTGTGTTTGCCTTCATTCCTTCTAATTACACTAGCGCAGTCGCTGAACGCAACAGTCAAGGAGGCCTGAAGCAGTGGGCTGGGTTACAGGGTTCTGCAGAGCTCCGTCCAGTAAAGGGGTTTGTAACTTTGGTAGAGAAATCACCTAATGAAGTATTTATTTTTTCTGTCTCCCTCAGGGAATAGACTTCCTCTGACCTCATAATATAGAGAATTTCCTTAGGCTAAATTATATGTTCCCTGTATAATTTTATTACTGCCTGTCTTTCTTCTGGGTAGCTTGGGGAGTGGGCTGTGCGTGTTCCCCTGGTGTTAGCGGGGCAGCTCCGCCGGCAAAACCAACGTTCCCTGCAGGGTCTGTAATGCTTCGCCATCGCTGGGTTGGCTCCTGAGGGTGTCTGGGAGTATCTGTTCTAAAACTCATTTACCAAAATCCTTTTCAGACATCAGTGTGAACAAGTTATGATTTTTATTCCTGCTGCTGGGAGAAAGAACGGGGGTTTTTTGTTTTATTTTTTTCCCCTAAGCCAGTGACTCATCAGCGCTGTAGAACTATTTACATGTTATGTATATGCCATTACTTAGTGGTAAATAACTAAAAATGCCTTTTATTTTTCTGGGTAGAGCAACTAAGATTATTTTTGGATGAGTGATTTAAATGTGATGATGTGCGCCGGTTTCTCGGCCAGAATGATGTGACATAGGTGGTGTCCCAGGGTTTTGCCTCAGCCCACAGGGTGTAGGCAGTGTGAATGCATGACTTGCTGTAATGGGAACACAATCTCTGTCTACTGAGTACAGGATTTACTGCTTTTCAGAGAAGAAAATACCGTTCTCTTCATCCCATGGAAGGCTGAAGCCTTGAAGCCAGCTGACCACGGATGGGTTTCCAGTGTCAGGCACTGCAACACGCAGTAACTCCGAGCTGTGTTCTAACAGCAGCGGGTCACATTTTAAAGAGTAAATGCCATTTTTGAGAAGTAGCTGTGGCTTCCAGTAATGCTAAATGAGAAAAGATGGACAAACCCAAAGGGAATTTTAGTTTCTGGTGTTACGAGCTGTTACGAATGTGACATTTATATCATCGGTCATTCCTTGCAGGCGGTTCTTTTTCAGGGCAGCACCGGAGAGCTTGCTTGTACAGCACGCACAAAATCAAGGAGCCTGGCTGACGTTCTTCCTACTGCGTTCCACAGCTGATCGCAGAAAGCCTTGTCTGCCTGCTCGGTCTGAGCGGGTTTGAAATGCTGTCTGGTTTAGCAGGAATCTTCTCAGTAGTGAAAATCATGATTTCTGCTTTACCCATTTGGGCTTCTTGTATGTAAGAGAACTAATCCTCATCTTACTGACGTCAGGGAAAAAACAGCTCAGCGTTTCATTGGCACAAGTTAAATGAAAATTGTGGGAAGATTAATTTCTGATACTATGGAATATTTTCCTTGTTTATAAGGACATTTTTTATCCATAGGCATCTCAATGGAAAAGCATCCGAAATGAAACGTGTTTTAATTAAACTTACTTTTTTCTTTATAGTCATTAATGGCCATACACCTTGTTTGCGGTTGTTGCTAGAAGTTGCAGACAACCCTGATGTGACAGATGCCAAAGGACAGTAAGTTTTCTTTGTGAATGTTGTTTTTCAGCTCTGTGATTCAAATAGTGTCTCAGATTTCTCACACAAAAAGCATTTCTTTGAAATATTGCATTTCTTGCACTTCTCCTTATAGAATATGGCAGAGATTACAAAGTACACATTTGGTTGATCTAAGCCATGTGGAAAGGATTATTCGTTAATCTTAGCCTCTGCTTCATTCTTAAAACAATTCTTCATAGCTGCTGAGGGCCAGATTCAATAAAAACTAACAAGCTCCTGCTCCTGGGATGTTTCTACAGAGAGTCTTTTTCTTACTAAAACGTTGCTATTTCAGGGTTTACTTGGCATGTTAGGCTGGTGCAGTGGGACAGTGTGTTTATTTGAGGCGACACATGCATCTGAGATGTTCCTGCAAAAATTTTACTTCTCGTTGAATAACAGTTATAGAGGGAGAAAAAAGTATATTTTTAAAGTGAAAATGTGAATGGTTTAAAAATAGTCATTTGGGGTGCCTGGAGCATATCTGACTGTACATATAATTTTAAATGGTATTAGTCTTATCTGAAAATAGAATAGATCTCTATCAGAAAAAAATAGAAGATATGTTGGTCCAGATTTCAGCTTGAATAGTTTCCTCATGTCCCTTCATCCCCTGTAAGCAATGGCGCAGCATTTGCAAAAGTGCTTTGCGTGGCTGTCATCTCGGTCACTA
Organism: Ibycter americanus; assembly: GCA_035590275.1. Classification (NCBI taxonomy): domain Eukaryota; kingdom Metazoa; phylum Chordata; class Aves; order Falconiformes; family Falconidae; genus Ibycter; species Ibycter americanus. The sequence goes on from JAVJGI010000064.1 coordinate 1,499,902, forward strand.
GCAGGGACGTTCATTCACAGCACTTGGGTACTGTAAAGCTCCTGTGTCGCTGGTGTGACAATAATTGTAGGTTATTAGGAGAACAGACTGTCCTGAATGATGTTTCTCTGTAAACTGCTTACAAATGTGTTTGTTTCTATTTCAGTCACGATAGTTGGTTGTTAAATGTCTTTGTAATTTCATACAAAAGGCCTTCACTTGGGTGTTATATAGATGAGTATGGTGAAAGAAGGAGGGTTGTGGGTAGGAATGGAGAGAAATGCAGGGCAACCTGATTTCTCCAGTCCTGTAAGTTAGCATTGCATGTAGTGTACCATTTTATAGCTGCGACTGGTTTGTTTTTGCTTTTTCTAGAACCCCGCTAATGCTTGCAGTGGCATATGGGCACATTGATGCTGTTTCTTTGTTACTTGAAAAAGAAGCATCTGTAGATGCAGCTGATCTCCTGGGATGCACAGCTTTACATCGAGGGGTGACTTAATTTCTATGATTCTTAATTATTAGTTTTACTGTGACTACAACTCACTTATAAATACAGGGATATTGAATGTAGGGAATACTGTAAATGATTGGAAACATGACCAAGCACAGTCAATGAGGTAAAAAGCAGGACAGATCTGCTCTCAGTAATGCTTTGCTTTTGACTTTATTTCATGTTTGCTTTAATTAATTAGCTAAAATACTGATTAGACCATTCTTTTTCTTGGCTCTAGGCATTTCACAATAGCAATCATTATTCTTATAACTGAGCACCTTACGAATTCTGAAAATAATTTCTTTAAAAGAACTGCCCAGCAGTTATTTTCATTTTTCTTGGGGAGGATGGTGTAAATAAGAAAGCCTTAAGTTAGAGGCGGTGAAACTGGAGGCAGATAATCTTTCCTAGGAGTCAGCTTCTTACCCAATGTAAAGTTCATGCAAGAGGTGACATTTATACAGAACTCTGTGATAACTGCAGTGAGCAGTTCAGCTTAGGAGTCCAGCTGAAGTCTGTAATAAAAGCTATAGCATAAAAATTCTCTTCTATATTGATAGCAATATGTGAACATGCCCAAGATACCTGAGCTAACCTATGTATTTGATACAGAGGTCACTGATAGTAGCTAGCCAGCTGTTAAAGCAGCTTTTCATATTTCTGATGATATTCTTGATCCTTTTTTTGCTCAGTTCTTCTCTCAAATTCACACATGGTTTTGAGAAGCCAGGCTCAGGTTTTCTGAACCTCACCCCTATTTCATACGTTTCCTTAGTCTTAAACTCCTTGGTTTTGTGCCTCACTTAGTGGAGTCTTTTCCAGAGACTAGGCGTCAATGCCTTTGGAAGACAGTACCAAATGCATTTCAGTGTATCAGTTATCATAGGTACTCATGGAAGCGAAGGAGCTTTCAGCTCTGCCTTCTGAATGCCATCCAGGCCGTCTCACGCTCACAGGCAATCAACCATATTCCATGTTTCCTGGGCAAGAGTCTGTACCATGTCAACCTCTTTACTCATTTCTTTGTTGTCAGATTATGACTGGGCACGAAGAGTGTGTTCAGATGCTGTTAGAGAAAGAAGTGTCTATTTTATGTAAAGACGCCAGGGGCAGAACACCTCTGCACTTTGCAGCAGCTCGGGGCCACGCCACTTGGCTGAGCGAATTACTGCAGATCGCGCTGGCGGAGGAGGACTGCAGCCTGAAGGATAACCAGGGTTATACGCCGCTGCACTGGGCTTGCTACAACGGTAAGGTCCTCCTGGTGGGCTTGTGCCAAGCCCAAATGTGGCCTCACTCGCAGGGAAGCGCGATAACGAAGCAGCCTAACGCTTCGAGAAGCTTGCCGTGAAGAGACAGATGCTGTGCTCGCTGCGCTCTGTAGCAAGCACACGCTGTGGTCCCCCCCCCCCTTCAACGGCCGGGGGGACTCCAGCAATACCCCCCGTGGCTTTGCAGCTCGTTTGCTCCCAGGCACGGGAGGCCAGGGCAAAACCCTGGTTTTACTGATGTCAGTGATGAAATTGATTTCTGTGGGGCTGGGAGTGCTCCTTTGAGGTGTCACCTTATTTATTGATGCAAGAGACCAGGTACCTAGATGGATGTTCCAAACTGAACTGATTATTCTAAACTGGATAATCTGAACTTGTTGCTTAATTGAAGGATAAAGCTTCTCAGTATCGTCATTTAAGATCATCTTTGGAGATGTGTAAGGCAACACGCATAACATCACATAAAAAAGAGACTTTTCTTCCTTTCCTCTTTTTTCAACAAGTGCTAATATTAGCCCCGATCTATCTTGCTCCTGCCTTTTAAAAAAATATTAAATATCTGTTTGCTTATTATTTTATCACATAAGAGCTTATATACACGGTGTGTTCAGCTTTGAACTTAAGGTGTTAAATTCTAATCCGTATAAGCCTAATATGAATTAAGTGCATTACCTGCTTTGTGCAACATCGTGAAATGTCTGATCTCTTACAGGTCATGAAAACTGCATAGAGGTACTATTGGAACAAAAATTATTCCGCAAATTCTATGGTAATAGCTTCTCTCCATTGCACTGTGCCGTGTAAGTAGAAGTCTCCAGTAACAAACGCAGATGTGTTGCTTTAGGATATGTCTGGGAAAAGTCGCAGTGCGAGAAGAAAGCGTGTTGGGGTTTTTTGAGATCATTTGCATGAGCAAATAATTTTAAAGCTGATCATAAAATTGTATTTTGGCGAAAAAATGGCAGAATAAAGAGGCTTTTTGATGCAATACTGACTTGTAATTAAATAGCTGCATTTCTGCTCCCTTTCTAGTTTCTTTTCCTTTGCTTACAATTACAGACCTGTGCCTTTTCTTCACACAGCGTGGAGCTTCATAGCTCTTGCATTCTGAGGCCGTGGCCTGGGCTACAGTGTCTCTGTCTGTGTAATTAGGAGCTTTTGAGGTTCCTTTGAAACCCAGTGGCTGAAAGTTAATGAATTTGTCAGTATCAAGATGATTCCTTTTTAGCAACAGGAACAAAGCCTTAATGAAGAAAGGACTCTGAAAGAACCGCCAGTGCCGTGCTAGAATGGTGTTCTGTGCAGGCTGTGTTTTTCCCAAGGCATCCTAGGCGGAGTGTTTTCCCGTCTGATTTTCTTCGTGGTCATTTTTCCTTCTGAGATAATTTTGTATCTCGAAGGTTTGGTACTTTTACCCAGGTCTGAGCCAAAGGGATTGATCAACTTTAGAGGCAGACTCTGTATCCAGAGTTCTCATATTACTTACGAACATCAAAGAGGTTGGCTGTAACAAGTTAGGTGTGTATTTTAGACACCTTCCTTATTCAAATACAGCGGTGCATTTTCATACAGGAAGGATTCTAATAGAGCAAAATCATTGACTTTTCATAACATAACTGCAAATGTGTTTTACAAAAAAGGCAAGATTACTTCAGTATGTAGAACCTAACATGCTTATTAAAACAAGTAAGCCATCAGAAGAGTAAGGAATTAAGTGCTGTAAAGACAAATGCAAACCTTCCTAATTCCTGCCAACAGTTAGAACAACTGTATTCTGTTCTATCTTCTATTTAAGAATTAGTGCCTTCCAGAAATGACAGCAGTTACTATTGTGTAGGCTTTCCTTCTACAGGCCACATCATTGGAAAGCAGAGAAGTAATTTGTCACGTACCAAACTTTGAAATTATAAAAAGCCTATATATTAGGAAAATAAAAGCATATAGAGAGCGCTGCTTTTACTCTGCTTAAAATAAAATCCTTTGTGGCTGAAATAGTATTTGAAATCTGAATTTCTAGTGATGGCTTTGAAAATAATTTTTTCAATATTTATATTCTTTTAAACTAACATGTAATTCTCAAACCCAGTACAAATATGTGCAACTTAAAAATGCACATAAATTTAAAATGAAAACAGCTGCTAATCCAGCATGGGGGTGTGTTAGTTATATTTCCGGTACTGTTACCAAGCACTGTTCATTTTCATAATGAAATGAGTGAAATTAACAATAACCAGAAAAAGTATTAATTGAGTACATCCATCAAGGTGAAGTATTAAATGCCTGAGTTGGAAGAGATGTGGGCTTCAGTACCTTAAACACTAGACTAAAGCTTTTTGTAAGTAGGTATCTACGACTGAGTGCTTTCCAGATCCAGGTGTTTGACATAGAGACTAAAGGATTTTAGGATATTAAGGTTTTAATCCTAGGTTTGTGCTGCACTTTCAGTTATCTTTGTGCATAGCGAACTGCAGGATCAGCTTTGCTTTAGAGACTGAAATCCATAGCAGCAGATGTAGTTTGGTTAAACGGACAGATGAGGAATATTTAGAAATGTGACTGAAATCATTAAGGCAAAGGTATGTTAAGATAACTTATAAATAGCCAGTAAGAAATATTAATGAGAAGTGAAGTAAATTAATATTGGAAGTGGGAAAATATGTAGGCTTTTTACCTTTTTGAAAGTGTCTTTTTTTTTTTTTTTTTTTTTTTGGCAGAATCAATGATCATGAAAACTGTGCATCACTGCTCATCGGAGCCATCGATGCCAGCATTGTCAATTGCGAAGATGACAAAGGAAGGTAATACTGTCTTAAACAAGTTGCATTTACTGAATCCATCTAGTATTTTTCATAATTCTTCCTGAACCTCTGGAACGAATTCTTCTCTGATATGGTTGAACTAAGACTTATCACACCGACTCAGACAGTGGTTTGCACTGCAACAAAGCTAAGTGGTGGCTCACTTGAAGCAAGAACACTGTGAAGTATTCCATTTCATACTGCATCTGAACAGAAATACAAAAGAAATAGTATTTTGTTTGTTTAGAGCAGCTATGACTATAGGCTGTTTCCCTGAACCTGTTTTCTTTGTTAAATGTTTAAACGTGTTTATCTTTGCTAAGTGGACCGATACTGTGTACACATAGAAAAGTATTTCATTAAAAGCTTTAATGTTATGTTAGTGTTCTCAGGGCACACAACTGAAAAGACCTACGCAGCAAAATAATACTGATACAGCAAGAGATACACACTCAGCCAAATCCTTAATTTGTCGTGTTGATAATCTCCTCACTCTGTGTGTGTGTGCGTGTATATATATCTGTAAATAACATTGCTGAAATTCTAGAAACTGAATACTCGTTGTTTCTGTTACTTAAAACAAATTCAAGACCTTCAGTAACAGTGATTACTTACTATTGTAAGGGTAAGACCGCCTCACCTTTTACTGACAAGCAAAAGCTGAAGGAACAGTGTGTGCCGGGTGGCGTGCCCGCTCTCTTTCATCTCTGTTAGCCACACTTCAGACCCAAAACGCCACAGCGAGGCAGTGGCTGAACGCTGGCACCTCAGTCTTGTGGAAACCAGTGACCTTCACAGTGGTTTGAATTCCTTCTGCCTCTGATAGTAACACTGTTATTGTCGCTTGTTGCTGCAGTATCTTTGACTGTAACTTGAACTACTTTACTTTTTTGAAGTAATGGATCTGTTCTTTTCTGATAGTTCTTCCTATCTTAGGCTAGTTAAAAAAATTAAGATCAGATGAATAAGAATGAGGGATTGTACTGCTTTTCATGTTACACAGTATGCTCCGTTAAAATAAATATGCCGCTAATATGAGATTCTCCACAATCTCATACCTCCACACTACCATATCCACCTTCTGCTTCCCTGTTTTTTAAAGTTTATATTACACCAAGACAGAAACTGCAAGTATTATTTAACTTATTTCAGATGCTACTGCTATAACTTTCCCCTGGTGGTAACTTTAAGTTTTGTTGGGAAGAAAAATAAGTTACAAATGTCTTGCACTTTCAGGTTCTTGGGAAGGTAAGTAAGCAGGGGTATTGTCATCCCTGAGCCACAGCTGTGGCCGTCTCGCTTTCCCCACAGAACGCCCCTTCACGCAGCAGCCTTCGCAGATCATGTGGAGTGCCTCCAGCTGCTCCTGAGCCACAGCGCACAAGTGAACGCTGCCGATCACGCAGGGAAAACCCCTCTCATGATGGCAGCTCAAAACGGTCACATAGGCGCTGTGGGTAAGTACGTCCTTGCCTCTGTTCGTCTTGAAGGGTGGGCGCCACTGCAGTTACTGTCCCAAACAAGTAATCGGTTTCGTTCTGTGAAAACTAAGGAAGGAAAACAAATTGTGTGGAGTCTGTAAGAAGCTACCTTTGCTTCTTACCTCTGCTGTAAAAAATAGCTTTTTCTTCTCAGCCATTGTTTCTCAGCAGTCATAGTGAACGTTTGCAATAACAAATTTGAGTCTGATTTCCTCCTCAGAGCACACTGTAAAGAGCATGAGGGGAGTAGTAATTCTGTTCTCTTTGATTCCTTGATTTTGTGGCGCAGTAAAACTGCATGTGTGAAAAAGATTGTGTGACCTTTTTCTCTGCTCTATTATACAAGTGCTATTGTTGAAATGGCAGCTATCAGCAACTACTTTTTCCAGGCTAGACTATATACTATAGACATACAGATCAGGGCCATATTGACGTAAGAGAATTCCCTTTTCTCTAGCTTCAACAAGCACAGACTGCACCCTAAATTCTTTGTATCCGCTTAGTCCTCTCAGCGCAGGATCCACAGCTGTTCCCAGGAGAAGGTGATTCAGGCAGAACTTGCTGATTTGTGAATGGGGAAGTTCACAAAGGAATTAAGATGAATAGAAGTTTGACAGTTTGTGGCACAATGAACGAGCTGCTAGCTCTGCCTTTGCTGATTAACTGCACGAGATTAGTCTGTTCTCATTCATTATTTTCAGTTCCTGTTCATAAAGCTTACGTCGGGTAAAGGCTTAACTGATTAGCACATATGCACATGTATACTGAAATAGTAATTTTTTCCTCTGTTTTCATATGTTCATCTGCCTATTGGGTTTGTTCATTGATTTGTGTTCTATACCTCAGACTTTTTGGTGAACATTGCCAAGGCTGACCTGACATTAAAAGATAAGGAGTTGAATACATCTTTGCACTTGGCTAGCAGTAAAGTAAGTCGAAGAGCTCTGTATGCTTCTCTTCTCGCTGCAGTCTGCCTGTATACATGTGTGCGTTTATGCTCCTAAATTGTTTTCTGCAATGAAAGTGTGGTGGTCAAACGTGTGGTGAGGAAGGGAACATTGTTCCAAGCTTTTTCTCAGGTCTGTTTCAAAGTTTTGTAAATTGAAAAATACGGATGCCTCTTACAACAACAGAAATGTGAGGAGGTGACCTAAGAGAGGTAATGGAGAACCCTTTAAGATTTTACCAAATAATGTCACTGTAAAGAAGCTTAACATAGGTTCAGTGGCAAAGAAAAAAAAAGTATTTATTATTTTTTATTAATATTATTCTCCAGTTTCTGTGGAAGAAACCCAACATTTTCCCTTAACAGAGTAGCAGTAAAACCAGAGGCATTGATTAGATCGGTGGTGGTGTCTTTTCCCACCCTTTCTTTGTCTGAATTCCAGTTGCTACTGCTGTTCCTGCCAGCAAAAATGCCCATGGGACTCCCTCTCCTGGGCCTTTTCTTTTGCTCCTATCCCCACGCTGGATTCCTGTGTGACAGTATTACTCCGGTTTCTGCAGACGTGTGAGCCTGGCTGAGCTCTCGAGGTCCTTCAGGCAGCTGTTCACCTGCCGGGGCTGTGGGCTCAGCATCTGCAGCTTGCTGTGCTGAAACAGTATCAGAGATAAAGCCTGGGTCTGTATTACTTCCCAAGCTTCATTGTTAGAGCTCTCACACCAAAGGGATTTTGTAGTAGCTCTTTACAGAAAGGCCATTTAAACACCCAGAAAGTATAGTATTAGTTTCTGACATTAAACCATCTCTTTCTATGTTGCTATGAGGCTCTAATAAATAATCCATTGAACGCTCTCTCAAGAGAAATAGTTGTCTTCTCTGAAAGGTGAGGACGTGAATTCATATATAATGAATGGAGGGCTGAAAGACAGATGAATGCCTAAATTTCTAAATGTGCTAAAGCATCCTACCAGTGATGGTTCGTAAATGGTATTTTAAGACTCGTACTGTTCACTTACTACACATCCTTACAAAACATGCCACCAAGTTTATATTTCAAATTGAGTTACTCAATTTCATTTTTAGATGTAACATTTATTTTGCTGCAATTTCAAACTCCTCAGCAAATTAACACTATTTGGTTTTTTCCCCCAATGACAGGGTCATGAAAAATGTGCCTTGTTAATACTTGACAAGATACAAGAACAGAGCCTTATTAATGCAAAAAATAATGCATTGCAGACGTAAGTATAGCCTGCTCCTCTCAAGTTCAGTTGACTTACCAGAAAATTCCAATTTAGCATTTTAAATTCATGTCTTGGATACTTTTATAGAACAAAAAAGTTAAATTCTGGGGTTTTTGAGTGCTTGCCCTTGAAGAGATTTGTATTGCATTTTCACTTTTAATTTTGATTCCTTTGATGCCAATTCTATCCATGGTCTGGTGGAAAAATTATATGAGGTCATTTATTTGAAGACCATATCAAAATGTCTATTAATCATGTATACATCTGGCATTTCCTAGCTCTTTGAGCTTCACCTTAAGTCTAAATAATTTATTTAGAATTAAGGTGAATAATTTATTTAGAATTAAGGTGATACATTAACTTTTCCCAGAGTTTTTTAGGTGATATTTTATGTGCAGCTCCCGTCCATACCATACATTATGAGCAGAGTTAGAACCATCAATATTCTTACTTCAGCTGCAACCATTTTACTGGTATGGGGGAATTCCACAGTAGGACATTCAGCCACGAGTTCAGGCGGCAGGTCACCTAGTGCTTGCAGAAGAATTTGTTCCATCTTGGCCCTTTTTTCCCCCCTTCCAATATGAAATTGTTTTTCCTGTCCCACTAGCTGCCCCCAAACAGTCACACCGGGGGGTGTTGGCCCAGGAAAGGGGAAAACCAGTGGTTATTTGTAACTTCCAGCTGCTCAGCAGTAACAGAGATTAGCAATCGAGTATTCAAGGATAAAAAGGCAATACAGTGATTTTAAATAGTCTGTAGTAGCCAGAATTAACGATGGAACAAAGGCATTTCTTCAGTCTTAGATTAGTTTTCCTTTTAAATGTCAGCTGTGTGCTGCAAACTGGAAATAGGAGAGCTTTTTAAAGAAAGCCTTTAAAGTGGGAAGTACTAAGTGATCTTTGTGTATGTAAAGGTAATTATATTTGTCTGGCACACATGTTTTATAGATGTGGAACATGACAATTATTTTAAAGGCTGTAATATAATTTAATGTCTACAATATAATTGTAACAATCCAAAGAAGGAAAACATTCTTTCAGATGCTTGGTATGCATGAAGCATTGCCTAACTTTTTTTAGAAAGTCTGAATTTAGTTGGTATGTTTTTGTAGACCTCTCCATATTGCTGCACGAAATGGCTTAAAGATGGTGGTCGAAGAGTTGCTAGCCAAAGGGGCATGTGTCCTAGCAGTAGATGAAAATGGTAAGTAAATAATATGCTTTGACAATATTCAGTAGGACCCAACAGGTAATTTTACAACAGACCGAAGCAATAGACTTAAAAGCTGGTGATAGATATCATCGGTGCTTTTATCCTTTCAAGAACAGACAGTGAGCTGTGTGAGTACCTATTAAAAAAAAAAAGATACTATTTATTTTTCTTTAATATAAAAATGTATTTTAAGCATCACAGCGGTCCCTTTTACTGTTCATTTTGCATGTACTGTCAACAGCTAGTCTTTTTTAATGCTTGAGTGCAGTGGTAACTTGAATTTCCTAAACATGCAAGTGGCACCGGATAATTCTGACGCCTTGCAGAAGAATTAAGGATTATGCATTCAATCAGCGCATGTTTTAATGGGTAGGAAGAAAACCATCAACATATGTTTGATTGTGTCCTAGTTCATTCTGAGATCAAAGCTTGTGCTTACCATTTGTCTGACCTAATCCAAGATGCAAGTAAATTGCTGTTGCCTCATAAAATACATGATTAGTTAATAAATCTGATAATTTTATTTCAGATCTCAGTGAAGTCCTTCCTTAAACATTATAAAGCCCGTAGAGGGCTGTGCTTCTATAATTAATGTTTTCAAAACTGTCTTCCTGAAATAAGCTGGTCTTTCTTACAATACTGACTTCATGGCATTAGCGTAACAATTTGGTACCTCCCTCTTCCCATATCCGTAAAGTAACAATAATTATACTCACCCATCATAGCAAGACATTTGAGATTTATGGATGAAAAGAACTGAGTGGTGAGTATTTGCTGTTACCCAGATGCTACCTAGATATACTTGCATGAATGAGTTCCACTGAAGTCATCTGGCCCCAACCTCATTTTAGAGATAGGGGACAAAAAAATGAACCCGACTAGCTTCTAGCCACAGTTTTTATCGTTAAAATTGTACATACAGATCCAGCTAATTTGCATGTATGTCACAAATGAAAATTAGGTTTGAATTTTATACACATTTAATTTTTCTAGGAACAACTGCATATGCAGTTTAAAAGAGAGAAGTGTAAGTACAATCTTAGTGTAAGTACAACTCTAAAGAATATTCATGCTTGGAACTCAGTGGAAGAGGAAACTCCATTTCGGGTATGCATTCACTGCAATCAGTGCTTAAACGTGGGTAGTTTGCTACAAAACCGTACTCACATTTGTCCGCCAGCCTCACCTACGCTGCAGGCGTTCCTGGCTTGCTTGAGGCAGTAGGGTGTCGGTAGAGCTCACTGCTGTAGGTTACTCTTGCTGCAGCACTTAAGATTTAGCCATCTGCAAAAAAAATCTGTTGGCTCTTAGCATACAGGAGGATTTGTTGGAAAGTGCTGCAGGGCTACACAGCAGCCTGCAAAATGTGTCGATAGCAAGCATAATGAGCGTACTGGTTTCCCAGGTTTGTATACGTGAAGAGCTGCTGTAGGGGCAGCGCTTGGGCCAGAGCCAAGTTAAACTGCAGTGAAGACAAACTTGTACTAGGTCCCCAGTTCTTTGTTTTACTGACATCTGTACAGTATTAACTTTGTATTTAAAGTGTATGCCATGCTTTCTGAATACAGTCATTATTCTTCTAACATAATGTAAATTTGAGTAACTAAACATCCATGCAGTCGTACCTGCTATACATGTGCCACATGCACTGGTCTAATTCTTTTCCCCTATAATTTCATTGCTAAATAAACTGCTTTCTGAGTTGAGTAGGTACTCAACGGATCAGTCTTTAAAATCATTTGCTTATTACTTCAAAACATTTTTAAACTAATATCTTTCACATTCTCATGAAAGTCGTTGCTCTCAGAATGAGACTCGTTGATGCGCACAGAAACTGAAGCCAGTTTCTGCCCCTGTTGCTGTACTCCCCGTGTCCTGTATCCATCGTACCGTCTGTGCTGTAGAACCGTGTTTAGCAAGAGCTTTTATTCATATCATGAAGTCTGTTTGCTGCCTGATTTTACAAACATAGTGCTTGTTGTGGTCACAGTGATTTAAATGCTCCATACAGTGTGTATTCTCCCGGCATGTCTAATTTAAAATAAGTAACATACCCCTGTTGCCTGGCATGATCGTAACCGAACATACATCTCCCGCTTACGACGTCACCTAGAGATGTATATGAGGAATGCTCAGTGCCATTCTCAGTACCCTTAGTACTAACCATTGCCTTGTCTGCATTTGTGCCCAGGTCATACGCCAGCCCTGGCTTGCGCTCCTAACAAAGACGTGGCTGACTGCCTGGCACTCATTTTGGCTACCATGATGCCTTTTTCTCCCTCCAGTTCAATGACGGCTTTCAACTTCGTTTGTTTTAAAAAAGACAATTTGGGCAGGACACATCTCTGCGATGGCTCCAGTATGGGTAGCGTTAACTCTTACAATAAGCCCTTGAGTAATAACATAGGAACAGAGGATGGGTACAATGAAAATGATTCGGATTCTGAAACGTTTTGACTTTTTGGTATTCAGAAACTTCTTTTCATTATTATTTCATGTCAGCTTTATTTTTGTCTTTTTAAACAGCTTAAATCCCACAGTTATATTCTTAACTATTATTCTTGACAAGTAGGTATTGAAAGATTTGTAGTGTTGCCGAGAATCGAGCCTTTAAACAACAAAGTTAGAGGGGTTTACTGGAACATATTCCCATTAATGTTCTGCAGCTTTTCAGCTCTCTGATGTTTTCTTCAGGCCCTAAGTGCCCCTGTGGAAAGTCTCTACCTCTTATTTTAAGTAGAAAAAGAGAAAATGCCTTTTTTCTTTTTGACAGCACAAATAAACAGGGAACTGTTTGTAAAAAGTTCTTACATGTTTTAGCTGTACCTTTAGCACACAAACATATTCCCAGTGTAGCCTTCGTAGATTTGAGCATCACCCCTTTCCTGTTTGTCTGTTTCCTGCTTCCAGGGGCTCTGATAATTAGATGATTTTATTATTTTTTTTACACAAACCAAAGGTAAAGTTGTAAATCTTAAAACTGCCTGTATTACTTTCCTACAGGAAATGAAACCTTTGACATTCTCTGTGTATTAAGCACTTAAACGTACCGAAGGCACTTTTTACAGTTCTTAGTTGCAGCACACAGTTAGAAAAATATACTTACTAACTCTTAAGGCCAAATTCTACTTGTCTCACCGTATTTTCCCATGGATGTTAGTGGAACCACTTATGTAAAATGAGTATCACTTGGCCCTTACTTGTTTTTTTTTTCAATTCAGCACAAACATGTACGGTTTATTTGCACTACAGAATTAGGGTCATTAGATGTTTCTGTCACCTGAGCCATTAACGATGAATCTAGTACCAGGAAAAAAAAAGGGGGGGGGGTGGGGTAGGGTGGGGAGGGAGGAAATCAGGTGTAGACAAAGGTGTATGTAAAAGTTCATAATGACTTGCCAACTTAAATGGATTTTTTTTTCCTTTTCTATGCTTAAATAACTTATTTTTACTGTAACAGTATTGAGTTTTAAAATACTTTTGCCAGTGTTTGGATTAACAGAGCAAAGGTAAAGCAATGAAAGCATAACACCAAAAGTTGAAATACCAAACACCAGAAGACATAGCAGTGTGATCAGAGATACATGCTAAAAAAGCCTGTTGTCACCAGCTTTTAAAGCAATGTCAACTTTGTGAATATGTTTACTCCTTCTGCCAAAGTTTCTAGGTCAAATGGACCACGACCCTCGCCTGCAACAGATATACAAAAGGAAGAATGAGACTTTGTAAACAAAAACAAACAAAAATATAAACAAAAAGTTACCATGAACTAACCAGCTGTACCAAGAGGACCAAAATGCTTCAGTAATTAAATGGAAGACTTTGCTACTTTTATTTTTTTTCTTCAGATGTGAGTGACATAATGAAGTAGTTTTTCTAAACCATAAAAATACAAACTTTTGAGGTAATGAGTAGTCTCGAGCGAATTTTACATTTTATGACGCAGGTTTCCAGTTGACATTTGTAACTGATGACGTGTTGACCACAGTTTTGGTTTTTTCCAGACTAAAGAATATGTTCATATACTTTTAATGTAAATGTGTTTATATTTATTTGAAATGAAACAAATGCCCAGGAAAAATAACTATGGCTTCTTCTCCTAGTTAGCATTTGTGCATACTGTTTGGCATGATGTGAAATGAAATGTGAATCTAGGCAAGACTGACGGCCTGAGTAGAAAACGGAAGGGCTGATGCACTTTGGGAGAGTGCCCATCTTCATGTACAGAATGCAAAGATTAAGTCCACAGGGTATGTTGGTAAAAAGCAGAAAGCAGAACACCTTCCCTCATAGGGCATAAGGGATGCAGCCCCTGGCTAGACAAGTGAGAGAGCACTGTACAGCCACAGTGAAGAGGGGAGAAGGTGGTATAGCGCCGAGGCAGGGTGTGAAGGTTCCTGTGGTTCGCGCTCAGGCTGCCCGCAGGCCTACATCTGTGCGGGGAGGATGAGATGAGCTTCCTCAGTGCACGCTTTTGGCAGGGTAAATGAAAAGTAAGGATTTTTATTTCAGTTGCAGTTTTTAGCCGTATTCCACTGAATTGTTACAAATCTATTGGCAGATTCCGGTTCTTTAATTAGGAAAAATATTTATATATTAAGTTTATTTTGCCTTGTTAAAATTAAATATTTTTTCCTTGAACGTTAACAAATTTCCAGAGTTTAAAACAAAAAAAAAATCACAAGGGATAGTCTCTCTAAAGGTGAACATTTCTTTTCCCTCAGCTCTGTATTTCTGCAGTTGAATGACAGAGCACCTGAAACCCTGGGTTTCTCCTCAGAAATAGCACAGAATAACATTTTTATGATTGAATTTTCTCAACATTTTTGCTTTTAAGAGTTGCAGAATAGCAATAACCACCTTACTTTAAGCACTGAAAATAAGACAGACAGTTGTTGAAAGTTTTCAGTGGCGTCTGTTCAGAAACGAATAGAAATCCCAAATTTTGCTTTGTTTTATGTTGAATTATGGCATTGAAAACAAATAAACAAATGGGAAGGAGCTCCCACATATCTAACAGCAGGATCATCCTTTTGATGTTATTTTAACCAGAGATGTAGGCAGGCTCCTTGGCAGTATTAGTTTTAAGTCTCACCCCAAAACAGAGAAAGTTACGCTATCCTACGTGAAGTTGCTTTCATTAGGAGAAAACCAGTCCTCTCCACAAAGCGGATGCTGTATTATTTTAAGCAGCCATTTAAGAAAAAACAACAGTATTACCATACAGAGTTACTGAAAATACTTCTGTATATTTGCAATACCTCGTAACTCTGTTAATCGTGTAGTGCAACAGCTGCTGCCTCTTAATGATGCATACAACATTATGGAAGCATAGGTGATTACTGAATTACTTTGATCCTGCTTTTGATTCTAGGAACCAAATCTAAACTTCACCGATTAAACTTTTCTGTAAACTAGCAATGATGTAAATATGCAATATTCCAAAAAATCATAGAAACATGATTTGTTAGCGTCTTAAGGGCATTGTGAGAGTCACGTTTGGAGTGTGCTGTATTTAGGAGGAAAACTGTCATGAGCAAGACACTTGGAAGTACTCGGTATTGGCCTATCCCACATCTCATGTGAATTACCAGAATCCTTTTTTTTTTGTATGCTAGTACATTAATCTGTAATAGAGTTTATCACATGTAGAAAACAAATTTGTAATTTAGGGCAGGTATTTAAGCATGGGAATAATTTTACTCTTGTAAATAATCACCTTGCCTTTCAGTGGACTCTTTACAAGAGTAGAGTTAATCGTACATAATTGTTGCACTTAACCCTGGATCCTGCGATTTACCGTGGACGACTTCTGTGTCTGCACCAAGCAGGGGGTGTTCAGGAGGGGCAGCTGTCTGCCCAAGTGTATTAGCAGGATCACTTCATCCCGTATTTTAACCACAGTGGCAGGTGGAATCCATAGCAGGATGGGGTCCCAAGTCTCTCTCATAAATACTGAGTTACAACCTCCGGACTGCCTGAAATTGCTGTGAAATAGCTCAGGGGATTTCTGTTCATCGCTACTAAAAGGGCACCATAATGTGTTTGGTACTTTTATGCAGTAAACAACTGCCAGATTATTGAATTAGAACAAACACATGAAATGAATTGTTTATCCATTGTACTGTTGAGAAACTTGGTTATGTATCTTGAGGATGATTTAAAAAAAAATTGTGATTTTTATTCTTAGTCATGTATGAAATATTAGAGTGCCTTTTTATATTTGTGTATTATGGAAATGTTTTGTGAAACGGTCTTTTTTTCTTTTTTTTTTTCATTTGAGTGTTACAAAAGCAATATATTACCAGTAAAATTTCATTTCAGACCTTCTTTGAATGTATAAAGTGTTTCTTCTTTTCATATGTTCTACCTGCATTGAAATGAAAATTAATATGCTAAATTTCTATAGGAATAATGTATAATTTTTGCAGTGCTGAAAATGCTTTCTTATCACACAAAAAGTAAACCTTAGGTCAGTGTTATAGGAAAGGGCGTTTTAAACTAGTGACAATCTGAGTGTGTGTATAAAATGTAATTTTATGCGTTTCTTATGCAGTGATCTACATATTAAAGCCAATATCTTATGTTTTGTAGGTTTGTCTTATATTTTATGCTTTAGCATGTGCAATATATCTTTACAAACCATGGTGATACGAATCTGGTGCCAGTGTTATATTTTGCATAACGTTTGTAATAAACAATATAAAAATATTGTTTGATGGTTTCAGTGGGGTTTTGTTGATATTGTTTTGCTTTTGTAAATTGAAGTTTAAGGACTTGGGTAAATGTCTCATATAAAATGAGGAAAAAAACCACAAAAGACTTAATTCAGTGAATGACTTGGAATTCAACCTGAATCTTCTCAAGCACAGTTTAGTAATTTTTTCAACTACTGAATGCTGTATTAATGTAATGAAGAACCCTAACTGTAAACTACTATTGCAATGCATTCAGATGGTTATTTTTACAAATAAAAATGGTACAAATACTGTTGGAAAACTGAGTAAATTTTGTTTCTTTTAAAGGAGGGGGAAAGGCTTCTTAAGGAGCAGTGAAGACCGTGAAAATGCAACTATATGTATTTCTACTTTGTACTTCCCTCGTAATTGCCCCTTGTCTTAGCAGATGTTAGTATCGCTTCCTCTGTCGGTCAAAAAAGAATAAGTGGTTGTTTTTTGTCAGTTATTAAATATTTTACTGTTATTTTTCGCTGATGATCTGCACCAGGCGTGCCACGCACCGGGCCGGGTAGCAGTGGCCAGCAGTGCCTAACGACTGTAAAAGATGGCAAGTGGTTAAAAGTGCTTAATTAAAGCAAACAAACGAAAGCCCCCAGAAGACCCACGGTCAACAGCGGCTTTTACGTGCTGAGTGCGTGGAAACCTTACGGCCGTTCTGGTTACGTTACACCGCTGGCGGGCCGGCCGAGCGCCGGAGCCCGCGCATTTACCTCAGCCGCCCGGCTCCCGCCAGCCCAGGGGCCCAGGGCCGGCGCCCCTCCAGCGGCCGAGCA
>JAVJGI010000064.1:1517453-1547142 GCA_035590275.1 Ibycter americanus
CCCGGCCCGGCCCCGCTGGCAGGGAGGGGAGCCAGCCCCGGCCGCGCTCCGCCGCGGGAGATCCGCCACACAGGCGGCTCCGGCCGCTCCCCGAACTTGTGAGGTAGCTAACTCGCTCAGGTGGCCTCTGCGCGATGGCAGGCTGGAAATGGGATAAAAATAGTTGTGGTTGCTTTGAGGGGTCGGTGTATGTGGGAAAACGCGCTGCTTTGGCTGTGTCACGTAGGGGTGTGCCTTGGGGGGCTATGGAAGGGAAACGCTGGCGACCTGTGAAGTGACAAGGGGTTTGGCACTGCCACCTGTGCCAAGGGACAACGAACAGCAAGGCTTCCCATTCCCTGACCTGTAACGCCTGCTGTCCTGGGAAAACCCCTCAAAAGCTCACCCAAGCTTTTGCAGAGGCCAGGCCAGGTCCTCTGATGGCACCACCAGTGCCCGGGAGCTTGAGCCTTGCGCTCAGGCCTTTGTCATAGAGTGCGAAGCAACTGCTGTGTCCAAAAAAGTGAGCAGCTGAGATTCACACACGAGTGTATTTCTCACACTGGTGAACCGCAGCGCAGGGGCCTCCTGCTGAGCACCTGTAGGTGACATGTCCGCAGCACCGGCAGAGCCTCTGCGCCTGGCTGACATCCCTCTCGCCTTGCTAACGAAGCCTGTCGGAAACTGCCTGGAAAACCTTGGATCAGTTTGAGAGAGAGGACTGCTGATGGCACTGTCGTTTTCCAGGCACACTATTACAGCTTAAGAGCAGGAGGGTGTACGTATGTGAGTGTATGTAGGTTCGCTGCTAATGCCACGTGCGGTTGTTGGGAAACAATTTCTCTTTTTAATAGTAGTGCTTACTACGGGATTTTCTGTCCTATTGAAAGCATCCCAAAGCATAATTTGTCGGCTCCTAAACATCAATTTAGCATCATCTGGGATATAATCTATGTTGGAAAAAATGTGAAGTATTCTAAATAATACTCTGTTCTGAAGTAGGTTGCAAGCTGGCTCACACAGTAAAGAAGATCTTGAAGCAAAACCTTAGTACCTAAACTGGTAATGAAGCAGAAAGTTATTTTTTGGATCTATTAACCTTCATTTGCTAACCTTGACATGGTTGTGTTAGCCTACAAAAGAGAGCCTTGGTGTAGTTACAAGTGTTGTTTTGTCAGTGCTGTAGAACAAAACTGTTTAAGCAGTTCCAAATACTGTGCGCTAAGTTTTCAGATTGCGTAGCAGCCAAAACCTACTTCAGCTTCAATCTGAAGCCAACCAACGGAAAGTTACTAGCGAAATCTGTGTAATGTTATTGGCAGTTGCTGGAAATTCTCATGTGCCACCACACATCTTTTGTGTTTACTGTTTATGTTGCAGCTTAAATTCTAAGCATCTTCAGGCACTTGTTGTGCCAGTAGGAGATGTGAGGCTTAAGGGTAAGCGGTAGTTCCACACAGGAGGTGCAGGTCATGGCTGGCTGCACTCCCTCTCATCCATCCCTGCTGATGAATAATCACTTCTCCTGTGTGCAAAGCAGTACTTCTGAGACGGGAGAAGTTATGAATTTGTCTGCTTTTGCTAAGGCATTATACTTTTCAAGTACCTCTTCATTGTTGGAGAGGTTGTTTGTTTAATTTTTAATGTCTTTGTAATGCTGGTATTGGTAGGAGAACCACAAGGTAGGAATTTCAGGTCCTCTCAAGTTGGGTGTCATGTTACAAACAAATAACGATTTGAGCAATTAAACATAAGAAGTTTCATTTCTTTTGTGTCTAACGTGGTGGGTAGGCTCAGAGTCAAGTTGATGCGAAGTAATGGAATTGGTTTGCTTTTTTTTTCCTTTTTTTGCACTTAACCATCTTTTTTTTCCACGCATTGTAGAATTGCACTATTTGAATTTAAACTACCCTTGTCCTGT
This sequence comes from Ibycter americanus, assembly GCA_035590275.1. NCBI lineage: Eukaryota > Metazoa > Chordata > Aves > Falconiformes > Falconidae > Ibycter > Ibycter americanus. The sequence goes on from JAVJGI010000064.1 coordinate 1,519,354, forward strand.
TCAGCTATGCTTCATAAGGGATTCACAAGTTAGTAATAATGAGAACTTTTTCATAAGCCTCATTTCTTTGGGAAGCCAGGTGAAAAATGAAGCCTGTATTTGACACTGTAAAAAGTTACTGTAGCTCACTACAACCAATTATATAAGCAGTGTCTTGGGAATTCGTAGTTTAAAACCACTGTCACGGAACGTGAACGTCTGTTTTCCTTTCGAGTTAAGCATTGCTGTTTTGTTATAATGTTTGAGCGCTGTGATTGACTGAATAGAACCAGTATTTTGGTAGTACAGTTCTTATGGATTGTGTAGGTTTGGGCTTTCAACACGGACCCAAAGAAGGGCAGCTTGTTAATTTTATGTTCTGTAAAAGTGTTTGAAAGGATAGTGAACCAGGAAGATACTGTGGAAGGACAGTTGATGTGGTCCATCAGGAAGTCATATAAACGTATCTTGGTGGCATTCTTAGTTTAGTAATTGAAACTGATTAACTTCTTTTCACAAATTTTTGAAAGCCTTTGAAAAAGGAGCAGTAGAAAGGGACAGTTAGGTCAGTGAAGTTGGGAAGGTGAGATGTTGGAGGGAACATGGAAACAATGATCTGAAGACATAAGGCCTGAACGAAGCTTAACTGATTATTTGTTCACAGTGAAGGAATTGAACACACTCTGCCTCAACATGGCAAACAATTTGAAGGCAAAAGGAGAAAGGAAATACTCATTGGGCAAGAGTGTGTGTGTGTGGGCAGGGAGTTAAAGCTAAATTGCCTTTACTGTAGATGGGTTTGAGAGAAACAACTGAAATATCCAAAACAGAGATGCTTCGATTTTGAGAAAGCAATTAAGAGTGATTTTAGAGAAGATTTCTGATGCAAAACTGAGTTTAGTTTTGACCTTATTCTGTAAAATAAAGTGTTTCCTTAAAATATGAACTACACCTTAATAAATGTATTTTTTATTATCTTATTTACCTCTGAATTGTCATAACATAAGCAATCAAATGCTAGAACAAGTGTATTTGCGTTCATAGAAATTTTAAACATTTATGTCTTAGAAACTCAAAATTGTAAACCAGCCAGCCTCTGTACAGAGCTAATTAAATGTTTTCGTACTTACAGTTTATTTGGTTTAAACCAGTGGCGTATGGCTCTCAGAGTCATCACTCACTGGTCTAAGACTTAACCATCGCCTAGCCCTCAGGTTCAAAGAGATTTTGTTCTTTTCTCTTTGGGAATTCGTAATCCTGTGATTAAGTTATGTGATAGGTGAGGTGGTCGGTTGTTTCCTTCTTTGTTTTAGTACAAGAAATACGGCCTTCTGTAAGGTGACAGTTGACTGTGTAAACTGGATCCTGAGTTGTTACAAAAGCAGGTGGTTCATCACTAGGCCACAAAACCAGCTCTGAAAACAACAAGAAAAAAGCCCCCAAAGTATCATGGATTTAGTTTTTCTGATGAACCATATTAAGGTGGTTACTACTATTGTTTAAATTCCTATTGCAGGTTACATCTCTGTAAAAATCACCTAAGTGAACTCGCATTGCATCTGTAACTTACCCTGACATGGTAGTTGTCATCTGACCGTCACCTACGTAACTGTGTTCTTGAGATTTAGCTTTGACGTCAGGCGCAGTAGCACATCCTTGTTCCGAGTTACATGGTATTGGAAAGGATTCCAGGAGCATTAGGAATAATTGGGATCACTCAGGTGCCCCAGTTTCTGGTCTCAAATTCTCATGTCTTGGGAGAAGTGGGTTGGGTTTGGTCATACCTTTTTTTTCCCTTTTTCCTCCTCTGTAGTCTAAGTCTGGATTTAGTTGATGAATGTGCAACTTTAAAAGATACATAGTTGCATTCAGTTGCAGTTTGTTTCAAAGCCAGTTAATAGTTGTTTCAAGTAACTGTAGCCACTAAATACGCACGGTAATACCTACTTAAACAAAATACTTGATACTTTAATTATTTTTTTTAAGCAAAACCCCATTTTTCACTCTGTAGTCATAATTTTTTATTCTGTAGTCATAATTATATGACTGTAGCTTAAAACAATACATAAAACATAAGCCAGATCATTTAAATGACTGGATAGCCACTGTATCTTCTTGTTTGCAACAGTATAAGGAAGGTATTTGTTTTCTTTTTAACTTTTCAACAGAGAATAAAATTACCCAAGAAAACAGCCAGACGATACCCAGCATACGAGCTCTATCTCTATGGGGAAGGGAACTACGCCGAAGAAAACAAAAATCTCCTATTGACAGGAATTCCAGTTCTCTTTCTTCCTGGGAATGCTGGCAGTTACAAACAAGGTAAGCATTTAACTAAGTTACAGGGATGTTACAAACAGCTCTTGTATTTATACATTAGTTGGGGGCAAGAAGTTTTCTGTTTGAAATAATATCAATGGGAGTCATAATAACTGACCATATTATGATGTAGATATCCTTCTAAGTCCATGGTTAATTTCAAGCAGTCAAAATACATTATTTTTGTTTGAAATCTGTTGAACAGTTGAGCTATAATATTTTCCTGGAGTGAGACTTTAACTTTTGATAGCCAGAAATGGTACAGTTTATGCCGTACTATGGCAGCACTGCACCCTTGCTGTATTTTTGATTGCAGACATCTAGTTGGTTTTGATTTGAACAATGTTTAGTGCTGTTACGCCAAATAAAACAAGACCTGAATTTGATTAGGAGAAACTGAACAGCTACCATCTGTGATGTGAAGTAATTACGTGCTATAGAAATAAGCATCATCTTATGGCTTGCCCTGTAGCTTCATTAATTCCTACTTCTCTGTGTAGTGGTGTTTTTCCCTTAGCATCATCTTCCCACTTTACACGTAGCCTGCTTTGTTTTCCAGATTATTCTCACACTTCTAGGCTCCAAATGAAAATAAGTAATAGTTTTAAAGTGTTTTTATTTTTCATTGTGAATACTGAAGTTAGTAGTTTAATGAACATGAAGTATTATGTTTTAGTGTTTATGCAAGTATACTGTATTCCTTCCAGGCTGGGTTCATCAGATCATGATTTTTGCTCTCTAAAATGTGCTTGAAACAGTAACACTCCACGATGTTAACAAAATTGATGTGTATGTACAGGGAGAACCACCACAGTCTAAACCCTGATGTCTCACTGTGATAATTTTTCCTTATCTTTGTACTAAACCTGATGATTAAATTATCTGATACCAGAGAACCTTTACAAAGTTGTTTTCTTTGAGAACATACTCGTTTAGCTTATAACAAAGTAAAATATTTTACCAACTCATGCTTCCAGAAAACCCATACAGATTTTCAGTCTCAATAGCATCCAAAGAAGATTACCAACACAATGATTATGAGAGATGCCATATGGACTTTTGTAATTGTGCATAAAGTATTGCAAATCTGTGAATTAATGCTCTGTCTAAAACAATGGCAGTACATTGTTATGTGGGAAATAAAATGGTACTTTCAGGGCATGTTAGGAATCAAATGGGAGTATCTGAAGAAAAACTTAAACTAGGTGAGTAGAAGTACTACCTGCTGTGGATATGATGTGCTGCTTAAGATTAGTAAATGTTTAAATATTTATTCTTTGAGAAATTGGTTTAGTGAAACTGGCAATAAGTAGTATGTGCCTTTCTCAAAATCTTTGTGAAAATGTTCTGCCTTACTCAGTGGCCCAGAATAGTTTTTGGTTTATTGTAGAATTTATGAAAATTCATATTGCGTTCAGAATTTATTGTGGGATAACACACGTTCATTCTGATACCTAGATGAACAGAGAAGGTGTTGCTATTGTTATTTTCATACTTGTTTAAAATAAATCCATTTTTGCTGAGCAAGGAAGACAGAAGTGCTGCTGCTGCCTTTGCTGGGCTTGTTATTTTCATAGAGTCATTTAGGCTGGAAAGGACCTTTAAGATCATTGACTCCAGCCATCAATCTAAAACTTGCCAAGCCCACCACTAAACCATGTCTGTAAGCACCACATCTATGTATTGTTTAAATGCCTCCAGGGATGGTGATTCCACCACTTCCCTTGGGCAGCCTGTTCCAGTGCTTGACAACCCTTTCAGTGAGGATTTTTTCCTAATATCCAATCTAAAACTCTCCTGGCTTAACTTGAGGCCATTTCTTGGGAGAAGAGACTGATACCCACTGCACTACAACTTCCTTTCAGGAGATTTTGATGTGTTAGAAACACTATTGAAACATGTTAATTCATCATCTTTCATGGGCATGAAAATGAATCTTTTAAAATGTACAAAATTCAGACTTTGAGTAGAGGATGGTGGTCTGGTTTAGTTGTTGGAAATGAAGCTGAGATTGGGAGAATTGAGAGCCTGAGTTCAACTTAGATATCTGTCACATGTTTGCCTTTGGCAATGTTCTTGTTCCTTTTACCATGACCTCCAAGATATAAAGTTGTGATAAGATAGTCGATCTTTTAAATACTGTTTAGGTCTTTTCAAACCATTTTGAAGATGTTCTTACTGCTGATTAGCTTTAGATAGAATTGGTGAAATTAGATTTATAATTTTCATCATGGTGATAATATCTGTTTGGGTGTCCAAACATATAAAGTATTTCATAAATATTATTTTCCTGTTTTACAAGCTTCACTGAAATCTGCTTGATACGTTAATTTCTGTCACAAACTTGTCTGGAAGGAGAATTCTGCAGGCTGCAGATCTCACACTGTTGCACTCTAGAAGAATCTTGCTTCGATGTGCTGGATTTGGGCAGACCTTTCTGGCGATCATTAGTTGTTTTATATACTCGCTTTTGGGACTTTCCCTTTTATTTTCTTCTTTTCCTACCATGCTTCTCCATTTGCGGCCATTGCTGTTCCTATCTTGCCATGTCTCCGTGGAAACTCAGGGACAATTCTGCACTCAGAAGGCTGTAATAAATAGCAGCCGGGGTTAGATGGAGAAGACAGGTCAGAAGCAAGACTGTGTAAACACATTTTTTCCCTCAAGGTTTCAAGTGGAAAAGTGTCTTTTAGGGTTTGGTATTTGGTTTATATAGGTATCTTGGTGTTATTTGGGAATGTTGTCCGAGAGTTGATGGCCTTTAAAGGAATTTTAGGAAAGCCTAGCAGTAGCAATGCCTGTAGAGTTGAAGTCAAGAATGGTCGTTTTGCCTTCTTGTCCTGGTGGCGGTAAGAAGGTGCAAATGAGATGAGAAAAGCAGCTCTCAGGTGGAGGAACATAATCCTTGGTCTTGTATAAATTTGTTTCTCACATAAAATATCTCTGTAGTCAGCGGTAAGCTAGGTCATGTGGTTAACTGCTGAAGTATAGCATGCAGCTCTTGGTAACTTGTTCCAAACTTTCTTTTCATTTAATCACATTTGTTCTTTTCCACATTGTTCCGTAAGCTCTTGTTGTTATATGTTTACTAATATTTTTTTTTTCAGAGGGATTCTTAGAAAAATAGGAAAGAATTATTTCTTTTCTCATTTTGCAATTCGGTTCTGACAGTGACTGGCTGATACTTTTGCTGTAACTATTTAAATTTTCAAATCTATTTTTGTAAAACAACTGTGATTGCATATTAGAAAAGAGATTATTTGCTTTTGGATGTCTTTTTCATCCTTTTTTACTTTTATGAATTACTTTAGATGAGTAATGGATTGAAGATAACATTTGTTTCTTAATAGATTATATGTTTATGTGTTTGCCTACTAATGATGGTGTGAAGCAGTGACTATTAGATTGTTCTAACTATTGTGGTTTCTTTTGTAGTGCGTTCTCTTGGCTCCATCGCACTTAGAAAAGCGGAAGATGTTGACTTCAAGTATCATTTTAATTTCTTCAGTGTCAACTTTAATGAGGAGTTGGTTGCATTGTATGGTGGTAGTCTACAACGACAGACCAAGTTTGTGCATGAATGCATAAAAGTAATTCTTAAGTTGTACAGGGTAAGTAGTGACGTATGCTGAATAATGTACTTGCATTTGGGAATGGAATTCTGGGCTGCCTTTTCTGCTGGAAAACCGAAGAGTGATGAGTAAGGGACGGAGACTTTATAATGTGTGTAGATGATTGAATGTGGTAACAGTGCAATAGAGAACTGCTGCGCTTTAATAGGTTTTTGGTGCTTGTGACGATCCTAGAGCTTTGGTTACGTTCTATATTGTGTTACTAAATAAATATTTTCATGCACAATGTATGCTTCTTTGTAGTAGACACGTAAACTTTCCCTAGCTTATTAAAATATTAATATAGCATCACCTTACATCCAGTTTTCTCTAGGAAAGCTCTCTGATATCCTGTGTCCCTAAGAGTCTCAGAAATTAAAATAAGCTTAAGTTTCCTATGCTTACACAGACTGTATAATATTTCTCTTTGAGCTGGGAACTCCACGCTAAGCACGTTTTTTGAGATCACAAAATGAATATAAATTTAGTTGCTAACATGTCAGTTGATACTAGTTAATATTATCCTTGAGAGGACATAAGTTAGTTGTACTTCCCCTCCCCCACAAAAAAAAATAAAATAAAAATTGATAACCATAGTTCGATGTCAAATCTATTTTTGATGTGTCTAATTACTCTCTGCTCTTTGCTTAAGGGCCGAGAATTTGCACCAACCAGTGTTGCAATAGTAGGTCATTCCATGGGTGGCCTTGTTGCAAGAGCATTGCTTACTCTGAAGAATTTTAAGCCTGAGCTGATAAACCTCCTCATTACACAAGCCACACCTCATGTTGCACCTGTAATGCCTTTAGATAAATACCTTACTGGTAAGTATTACAGGTTATCTAATTACGTTGTATTTCTTTATTGATCCTCTCAAGCATTAACAGGTGAGATTCTTACAAATCAACATCAAAATATGCTGGTTTGTGTACTGTAATTAATCTATTCCTTTGTTACTTAGGTGGTTGTTAGAGAGCTCTAGGATACAGAGAGAAGTTCAAGTGTCGTATGAAATGGATTATTTGGTCTTGAGCTTCTGTGCAGGGCCTGGAGCTCTCAATAATTTGTGTTTCTTAGTAAGTTGCAGAGCGTGTTACTAAATTTGTAAGCTCTCCAGTGAATGACATTTTTTCTTTTTTAAAACTTGACCTCTTTAATAGATTTCTTTATCACATGAATTGGCTAAATAGTGTTATTTCTGTGGAAGTTGCTAAATTTAATGTTTGTCATGCCCAAAGGTTGAGGCAGTGAGAATATTGAATATAGATATAATTTTATATTTTATACAATATATTTACACAAAAGGTAGATCATATTTTCTGTTCACCTAAATAACTGTGGTGTAAAAAATAAAGTATAATCATTATGCATGTACTATACACTTCTTGAAAAGCTACGTTTGACTGTAGTGATGAAATATATGTGCTCAGTGATAATTGTGCTGCTATGTGTAGCTATTGAGGGAATTGGTGAAGGAGAGGGAATAGACATTTATTTTTCATTATTCTCTGTGGCACCTGAGAGGAACAGATTATCTTTAGCTGCTGAATTTGATTTATTGTGCTTGTATTAATTCTGCTTTCTACAACTGATTGCACTGCAATGCTGCTTCTTTGCTGACTGTTTCTGGACTGTGGCTGTCCTTCAAATAAATCTATGGTTTGCTATTTTAACAATGTATATGCTCAGCTCATATCTGTCTTTCTCAACTGCTACTTCCTTGGGGTTAAAACAGTAATTTTCTTTCCTTATATAAATCAAAAGTGATAATCAGAGCTGAATGCCTCTTGGGGGCCTTACAGAAACTCTTCGTTAAATGTTTCTATAGCTTTTTTTGTATATAAAATAGACTTATGTGGAAATCGTGATTGATTTTAATCTATTTTATAGATTTTTATACAGCTGTAAACAATCATTGGATTCTAAAGGCCCAAGATTTAAGAAATTTAACTACCCTTTCTGTGGCGGGAGGATTCAGAGACTACCAAGTTCGTTCAGGACTGGCTTTTCTACCAAGATCGAGTCAACATGACAGTGCCTTATCTGTTGTGGTAAAAAAGCAAACTATTTTGTGGGTTTTGCATGGAGCTATGTTAGATAGCTATTCATGTAATGCATGTATTGGTGTCTAATTATAGTCTGTATGTGCAGCATAGTGTAACTGAATATGAAAATACTACATAGTGTATGGTTATAAAATCATACATAGTTGATGTAGTGTAAACAAGCATCCTCTGGAGAAGTGTGTGTTGGGGTTGATCTGAATCACCTACCACTTTCTCGTCACCACCTTCTTGCACCTTTTCAGTTCCAGAACCCAGGTTTTATTTTCCTGCGTTTTTGCAAGAGATGTGTATATGCAGACTGACAGATGCGCACTATAGATCTAGGCTGCTCATTCAATTATAGAAAGGGAGCTCTGGCTTGGAGCCTTCTTTTTGTATTTATTGTTTTTCAAAGAATTTAGGTATAGAAAGGATGTAGTGGACTGACAAGTCCAGTCTTCTGCTTTTGCAGACATCTGTCTCCTTCCAAAATTAATCAAGAGGCATCATAAAGTAGTTAGGTTTGTCATCCATCCCCCTGCCATCAACATGTTCCATACATGGAAGAAGCTGGAAAACACTTCCCAGTAGGGAGACAATTTGTAATTTCCAACCTGCATTTACTGTGCAAGCTGGTTTTTAAATGCATTTGTTCTGACATCAACTTGAAATGTTATCTGAAATAGTTGTCATTCCCTTGGTGTTTACCTCCCTGTCCGTTGTACAGAAAGCTGTCTATAAATAGTCTCAGCTCTGATTCTGCTAGGCTAAGAAGATTAACTCCACATTCCCTTTGTCCTAGTAACCATTCTCTGCATCTGTTCCACTTTCATTTCTCTTGAGTGTTGGTGACCAGAATTTTGCATGAAATCCCCTGTGTAGGGGTACCAGTTCTTTTTAATGGGTTTTGGGGGTTTTTTTTGGATTTTTGATTTGTGGGTTTGGTGGGGCAGAGGGTTTGTTCTGTTTTGGAGATTGTGATGGTAGTGTTCTGGTTTGGTTTGGATTTTTTCTTCCCAACTGTAATGCATTAATAGTTCATAGCTTACCTGAATCAAGTTAAATTGTTCAACTAGGTGACAAGTTCCATTTATGGGAGGTGGTTTTGGTATTATTAGTCCCTAAAATGCAGTACGTGCCATACACTTATATAAATGAATAGCTTCAGGCTGTCCAGTTTTTTCTGCCTGGTGTTCTGATGCATCTTTCTGTTGAGGATGCCCTTGATTTTTCAGCAGCAGCTTTTGTTGGTGTGCTTCTATTCTTGTGTGCCAGGATCACTTATTAAAGTAGTAAGATTAGTCACAGAAGCAGTCTTTGAAGATATTTTTGGTAAGTTTCCTCCACACCATTATTTGCCCTTTTGCCATTAGTCTGCTATCTGACATAGATAACTTGGTCATTTGGTTTTACAAGGCCTATTTTACAAGTGCTTCAGCACTTGCAAGGTCTTTGACTGAAGAAGTCATTCTATTGCACCCTAGTCCCCTGAACCTCCTAAGAAAAACACTGCTGCTCTTAATAATTGCACAAATATGTTTAAATAAGGAGGGGAAAGGCTAGCTTAGAATTTTAAAATGTTTGCATACTAACAAAATCTTAACTTTTTTCTTCAAACAGAGCTCAGCTGTGCCTAGAGCTTGGGCCTCAACAGACCATCTCTCCATAGTGTGGTAAGCTAATGGAACAAAGGTTAATTGACTGACCGTACATCCCTCTGTTCTCTGCTGTTATCATATTATGTAATAATTTAATTTCAGGATAATATTATCATGATGTCTCCTCTGACCACTGTTATTCCCCTGGATATTTCCTTTCTAGATTTAATTTTACTTACTCTGTGTTTAGGTGCAAAGAATTGATCCTGGCTACCATTAGAGCTTTTTTTGATCTCATAGATGAAAATACAAGGCAGGTTTGTATATGTGATCTCCTGTATATTTCCCCATTGCACTTTCTTCTTCCACCCCAGGATGCTTGATCAGGACAAATAACACCCTATTATACAGAAAACTCTTTTTGATTATTTTTAAGTCACACTGAGAAAATTGTTGCCGTTTTGTACCAGGCACTGAAAAATCCTCTGGCTTTGTGTTGTTTGACCAATATGTCAGAAATAATTAGGTGTTAACTCTGTTTTTATTATTGACTGCTTGATGCTTTATAGCTGGGGTATGAACTGAACTTTTCTTCCATAATGTTGCAGGTTCAGTTGACCTTGCACCAGGATGAACAAATGTTGCTAGCTGTGTAGCTTTGAACATGATCTCTCACTGTGTGTTCGAGTGACCTTCTCTGACTAGTATATAAAGGGTGAAAAACTCTGATACTTTAAATCAGACATAATACTTCTCAAACTTCCCAGTGTGTTGTCATAGTGGCCAGCACGTGTTTCTGGTGTTCTTTTGCAAATAGCACTTAGGAAAATAGAATGCGAGTAAAATACCAGCATATTTGTTTACCTCCAGCTGCCATTATTTATTGCTTGTCTAAATAAATATCTTGCATCTTACTTTTTGAAAACTATTGGAGACATCTCCCATTGTACACTGTTCCCTTTCTGAAATGTTATGCAACAATAAACATGAATTGGAATTAAGGTGCAAGAGGTTGAAAATATGTAAGAGCAAAGCCCCAGCCATAGAAGAGGAAGGCTTTCAGGTGTTCTTTTTGAGGCTGTTTGGGGCAGACTTCTTTAGTTTCTTAGGTATTCTTACTTTAACATGTGTTTGAGAAAGACAAAAAGGGGCTACAGTTGTTTGGGAGTTGACTGACAGTGTGCTGGAGGGTAAAACTTTACAGAAATCAGTTGAAATGGCCATAATTTGGAAAAGCTGAATAGACAAACATTAGCCCTGGCAATTTGATTTTGAAAAAAAAAAAACCGAACCACTACAAAACAACCAAACAAAGATGTAGCTCTACAGCTGTTTGGATGCTCGAAATACTAAGACAAGATGTAGTAAGCTGGATTTGTGATCTCAAACTAGTAAATATAAATGTGAGAATTCTTCCTAAACTCTGGCATAAGTGTGTTATTTCAGGAAGAATGCATGTGTATCTATAAAGAAAACTTAATAGAGCAGTTTCCTTGTGTTAAGAGTAGGCAAGGATATAACACTCCTAAAAGTTTTAGCTATGCTTTATAATGTGTAGACTTTCTGTATTGCAGTGATTGACTATCGATGATGCTTTATTTGTTCAGATTATTAAATTTAGAATAGAAAGTATACCATGTCTTCTAACAATCTCTCCTGCCTGTCGTCCCCAAAACTGTATTGCTAGCTATGATCATGTGATGATTGTAAATCACACAAATCAATAAAATGAAATTTGACAGTGTCATCTCTTTTTTAGATAACCGAGGATCCAAAGAAGAGAATGTCTGTATTGAATCACCACTTTGTGAGACACCCTGCAAAGATATTTGAGGAAAATCCTGAAGCTTTTACAGAACTCACAGGTGTGCAGCACTTTTCTTTTGATCAGAATTCAGTGATACTCATTTGTTAATAGTTAATCTTCTCACTAACAAACTTCTGGAATACATTTGGTCATTCTTCAGACGTTGCTGAAATGATATACGTGTTATAGACCTAAACTATCAGCTTTCATGAGGTTTCAGCACTAAATAGGTTAAAAGGGGTAGGAGAAAAATATCTGTCACTTTGTATGTCTTAGAGTCTGGGGGATGAGCAGCAGTCATATTTACACCAGGGTGTCCAGTAGAGAATCTCAGAAACTGGGCATAGCTGGATGTCAAAAGTACAGTCTAATCCACGCTTACATCCCATGCTTGCAAGAAGGATAGCATGGGTATTGGAGAGCCATTATGTTAGTTTTGTGTTACTTATGGAAATCCTGAATATTCAGATCTGCTTCATCAGTGACTGCCTCTTTTTGCATGACATGGCAGGGTAAAATGGAATGCACACTAATGGTTTCCTTGTAAATGCCAAGAATGCATAGTTAAAGGTGAGAAATTTTGACTGTGTGGAGTCTTGGGAACTAAACAGAACTTTTATAGGGCACAGCTCTATTCCTAGTTTTGCTGAAGTGGGCTGAACCATTTCATAAAAAACATTTTATTTCAGGAACTTTCTTAATGTAAGCTATTGCAGAAGTACTAAGGTAGCTTGACCTTTGGCGTCCAGTTTTGGCCACCCTGGTATAAGAAGGCATTTAGGCACTGACATGCGCTGAAGTGCGTATGGAGCAGAGGACCACCACAATGGTTAGCTCCTGGGGCATAGGCCATGGGGGAAGAAGGCTGAGTGAACTGGGTTTTTTCACCCTAAGGAGAACGTGAAGGGGGACCAATCCTGTTGCTGTCTTCAACTACCTAATGAAAGATCAGAGAGAAGGTGAACCTAGATTTTTCTCAAAGGTGTGCAGTGATAATGCCATAGGCAGTAGAGTCCAGTTACAGCAAAAGGAATTCCAATCAGATACTGGGGAAAAGTACTTCACTAGGAGGGTGGTCAAACATTGGAACGGCTGACCAAACAGGCTGTGGAACTGATTTTTTTGTTGTTGTTGTTTTTGTACTTAGTTTGCCCTTTTTGGGGTCAGTTTTTAGGAATGAGGAGGGATATGTTTAAACTGGATTTCATGTTTGCATCTTCCTATTTGTAGTGACCTCTCGACACTTAGCTAGGTTTCTGTGAACTTATTACTCTAGTTACACAGAAGAAAGATACTAACCTTCCTGCATGACAATTTGCATTGTTTGTATCTCCCATCTCTTCATTATTCTTAGTCTTTTTCCCCAGACGTATCTTTAAACTGCTACTGTTTTCATGTACATGTTATTCACTCATCGTTGACTGACTTCTACACAAGTTTCTGTATTAGTTTTCTTAAAAGGCTGACGTGAACAAAGATCGGAGCTGTTTCTAATGTTGCCTCAGCTTTAATCAGTCACCCTGTAATTACATTAGTATCGTTTGGTTTCTTATATGTTTTGTTGCCTTGAGAGCTTTGTTTCAAGATCCATAGGGTTTTTATTTTACAATTAATGTGTAGTAACTGGATCCTAGGGTTTTGCTGTTTGCTGTGTATTTGATTAGAACTGTTGCATGTAATTCTAAGCAGTAGCAATCTTGTGTTGATTAAAGGTTACAAAGTTTACGGCCATTTACAGATGAGAGATAAGACCTTGGAGATAAGTAAAAGATTTTGGAGATAAGGATAATAGGTCCTGCAGTGTGGCATATAAAAACATATTTTTTTTTTAGGAGCTTTCATGTGGATTACAGTCAAAGCCTCAAAATGGACTTACTCAGTTTACAATGTACGTAACATTTTTTTCTCATTGTGTTTTTATGGTTTGGGTTTTTTGTACTAATGAGCAGTATTTTTTTCTTTTCTTTTAAGGATTCTGATGGAAAATATTTCACATTTCCTCTTGCAAGCCACAGAAAATCATACAGTCATGTTTACTGTGAAAACAGTATGTTGGTGAGAAAATACTACTTTAATGTCTGGAGTTTGCTTATAAAGCTGTATTTTTTAAATTTAGATTTGCTGCAGTTTTAAGACAGTTTAATGAACAGTTGTTGAAATTACTGACATCTGTTTACATTCACAGCCTAATACATTGTGTTAGATGTACTTCCTGGTTTAGCATGTCACACTTAATGTTCGAGATCTGAAACCTTCAATGTCACCTGAACCTCAAATGTTTTATTTTTGACTCTCTTATGGTTAGCCCCAGATTACTTTCTCCTTTAATTTAGTGCAGTTCTGTATTGATGGTTTTGAATTAAGAAGTTATTTTTAGTGCTGCCAGGATTCAGCCATACTTCTGATTTGGGAAAGCTGTTTATAGGTTTGCTTTCCCATAATAAAATTGAAGTGGGCCTGAAAGGCTGCAGAGATCTTCCACTAAGCAATGGAAGCAAATGGAAGCCACATGAGAAAACAGCACCTTCTTGGTTGTCTCCTGTTGAGAGGAGAGGTGATAATGTGCAATTTTTTTTTTTATATCTCAAGAGACATAAATTCAGCAAAAATGCTTTTGACATGTTTTTAAAAGTATTTTTTGAAAGGAAGGAATGTAATTTCTTGGCAATCTGGGGATGGATAAATATACTTTTCAAAATTACCTGAGTATTTTGGATTAGTGGCAAGAAACTTGAGATGCTTTCCCGTTTCATCCTACCTGCCTGTGTTACCACTCCTCCCTGTACCAAAGAAGAGATTCATACCACCATTGGCGAAAACAAGATTGTATGTTCTCAGTGCTTTTCTAATTGTCCTTCTCAGCAGCAGCTTCAATATTGACACATCTGTTGTGATCTTAGTTGTGCTTTAATAGGGTAACTTTTGCCTTTGTTATACCGAGGAGGTACAGAACAATGTCTGAGATACTTGCATCATGGTGCTATCATTTCTAAACACTTAAGTTATCGAGGGGGGAAGCGGTAGAACATTAAAATTCTAGAGTATTCCTTGGCTACTTAGGATAGTACCTTGAGATGTTTCTTTTAGTTAGAAAAAATTAAACTTCAATAAAATTGAATTTTACATGATATGTAAGGCAGGTATTTTTTTTTAAGGGCAATAGCGAAAGTTTGTTTAACCTTGTATTTGATTTTTAGAAAATGTATTAATTCATAACTGGAAAAGGTGGCAAACAGAAATTATTTAAAATGGTTCCTAGAAACCCCCACCTTTCACTCTTATTCTTCATCTTTTTATCCTTGTAATTGTAATATCAGGATCATGATATCAGACTTTTAATGGAGGATATCACTTGCTGTTAACACAGAAGTCTGACTTCATTGTGAATTGAAGAAAAAAAGATTGTGGATATCTTTCATTACAAATAATTGAGGAAATCTAAGAGAAGCTGGTTTTATCATCATCTTTGCTTTTACTCTTCAGCATTTGACATCCTTCTGAGGGTTTGGTCACTATAGTGATAGCTGCTGCAGACACACTTAATGGGAAAGGAATGAGATGAAGGTGGAAGTTTGTTCCTCTTTTTAGTCAGTCAATTGCACCAACGTTCTGCTATCAGAGGATTTTTGGAACAGTTGTTGACATCTGGTGTACTGGAACAGTTACCATATATGAATTTTGAAGAAGATTATCAGCATTAACTCCTGCATTGTTTGCAGTAAATAATTACTATTTTAAATATCTTTAAATACACTCACACATTAGTAATGTACTATTTTATGGTATTGACTTTACAGGACACAAGTAGCTGGATTTTTGGCTGTATGAACAATAATTCATCAATGTGGTGAGTATAAACAGTTCCTGTTCTTTATTCAAATGGATATTGTGAGACTAAATTTGAGTTTAAGGCATTTAAAATATCTCCCTCCTTAGGAAGGAAGAGATTGGGAAGAAAAGTAAAATTCTTACTGTGAATAATTTGTGCTGTCTGTATCACCAAGAAAACAGGAAAGAATAGGTTTTCTCAAAAATTGCTGCATGAATGCAGAATAAAATAGGTGAACTTCTTTAAGCTGTATTTTTGACCTTCATAGCAGTAAGAAGTTGCTCCTGTTGGTCTCTTGTGGACACTGTGTGCTGTGCTGGATTCCTAAATTGTGTGTTTTGTAGAATCTCTTTAGAATCCTATGACAGAAGATATCAAATGTCACTCAAAGCCTTCAGAAGAGTGGATAGAAGCATCTCTTATTTTTTTTCTGATTCCAAAATTGCTATTTTCATATGAAAAATATTTAGCAATGTGGGTGATTTAGTGATTATTTGAATCAGGTCATTACAATCATTACAAAATAGATTTAAAACACTGGCTTAGTTTACATTTGCAAAGTATGCTGAAAGTAAATTCAATCTACCCTTCAGATTACGGAAAGCTTTCAGGTAGAATTGAGCTAGCATAGTATTTATCTGCTCTGGGATCTGAGCTGAGGTGTATAGCCACAGAGTCTTGCCTCCAGCTGATAGCCAGATGTCATAATTACTTTTTCCTGATCCAAGAAGCTGCTGTTACTCCTTTGTATAACCTTTGATCAGCATCAAATGCAGGTTAGTCTAATTCAGGACCACTGCCTAAAACCTCATCTGATAATAGTGTCCTTGCTGTGGACTGTGTCTTGAGGTCATGTAACACTGTTTGGAGAAACAGAAGTATTCCGGTATATTGTAAAAATCATGACTTAAAATGAATGAATGAATGTCTTGCAGTTGAGTGTGTTAATGTAAGTACACACCATTTTAGAACTGCTGCAAGCTCTGCAGCAGCTAGCAGAATTTTTGTTTTTATATGGTATGTTTTAGATGTTCCCATATGAAAAACTGGCACTTCAGGTGTTTCAAAGATGCTAATAAAACTGTGTATTAATTCAAAACCAGTGCTGGTTTAGCTCACTGAGAGTTTTCATTATGTGTCTGAAGCTGCATGGCTAAGTACTGAACATTTCATATGTGACAAAGTTAGAGCTTTGCTTAGCTTGTTTTTGCACAAACAAGATTTGCAGCATCTGAAATGATTGTAGTTTGATAAATTACTACGGTAGCTAACTGCAGTAGACTCAAACTTGTCCTCAGTTTAAAATCATGTGAAATATATATATTTACACACACACACACATATATATAAAAGCTGGTATTTTAATCCATTGTCATAATGTAGTGCTGGCATAATGAACATGCTCATCCTTTAATGCATAAATCTTTACAGCCTGGAAGCTACTGATTTGTCCTGGAGAGCTGAGTTACTTCCGACCACCAAGGTAAGTATTGCACATAACTTGAAGGAGGGAGAGGTGCTTCATGGTGTAGCTGCATGTCATGGGAGAAAGATCTGTTCTGTTTTACAGCATTGGAACATGCAGTTGTATTCCAGAGGAATGGGTGCAAGAGGTGGACATCTGGGAACTGGCAAGGGGCAAGCTAAGGGCTGTTAAGCTAAGTTCATAATGGCTTTTCTTTCTCGTCTTTTTTTTTTAGGTTGTAATATTGAAGCTTCAGGACTATCCTTCTTTGTCCCACATTGTCATTCAGGTACCACCCACAGTTGGCAATAAGGTAATAAATAAATAAATAAATAATGCAGAAATTGCTTGCTTAGCGTGTTCGTAGCTTTCAGACGCTATGACAGAAGGAAAAGGAAGTGTATTAAATATGTGCTAAGTTACTTTGAGAAACCATAGACCTACACTCCTGTGTGGTTTGTAGATAACTATTATCCTCGGGTAAGCTCAGAAACTTATTCATTTGATAAAACACCAAGCAGAAGGCATGAATACTACTTGAAACATACAAAGCAACAGTTCTCAAACCAGTTCTTAAGAGTTCTTGTTGGGGATTCTAATGTTTTTCTTCCTTGTTTTTCTTAAATGTTATGGAATGCAATCAGAATAGTATCTTTTTGAACAGTCAGTTCTCTTAACCAGCATAGCGGAGAATGCTGTAGATAATTGAAGACACCACATATGGATTCTGAGGAGTGTGGTACAGATACCTCTGCAAGCTTTGAGACCACAAATGATGTGGTAGGCTGAGTTGTACAGAGTTTGATAGTTCTGAATCTCACAGAGAAGTTGGATATCTTTGCATCAAGGCCTCTCAGGGTCCCAGTAAGAGGAACACTTGCAGTGAATCTAAGCAGACTTGGCCTATTACCCAGCTGGGTCTGGCAGGCCTTTCTAGGTAGCCCTGAAAATGGCAGAACACTCAACTTGAACTTAAAGTGTAAGTAGGTCTGACATTTCTTTCTGCAACACAAATACAGCCTCTGCATCTTTGGTATAATAATCCATGATCCAATAAATTATTCACAGCTGAAGTGATTATAATGCTTGTATATGAGTGCATCTTCAGATAGTTGTGATAGAAACATCTTGCGGTTAAATTAGTAATATACAATGTTCTGGATAAGCAAAGATAGAAGAGAGATCACTTGTGAAATGTAACGTGCTGAGTTTCAGTCCCATGTTAAATCTTGGAAATTGCTTTTCAAAAGTAAACAAATGCTGGATTTAAAATGGGATGGAAAATAATTTTCAAGTGACCTACATACTTATTAGAGATGGTACAACTCACACCGGCTGGATGATTTGCTTTTGTGTGATTAAACTTCAGGAGACAAACTAAAGGTTCTTTTTGCTTAGTAAATTGTATCCAGAGATTGGACAAGTCATACTCCTTTGCAATGCCCCCCAGAAAAAAAGATGTACCTGAGGAGGAGGGGTGTGAACTGGATTCTAGTCGTTCTTAGCTGTTTGAATAGTCTTCTGAAGGCTGTTGCAAATGGACGAGACCTAGCGTAACCTGCAAGTCATGCTTCAGCTACCCAAACTTGTACCGCTGTGTACAGGAACAGACTACCTGCCAGTCCCTATCAGTAGTGTGTGGAGAGGTGGCTTTTCAGTATTTTTGTCCTGGACTTTGCCTGAGCCTGTGAATAGAATTTGGCAAGTGTAAAGACTTTCTAGTATTGTGCTCGGTTTAGATCTGTATTTAATATCTTGAATTGCAGTACGCTTTGGGCTGTGAATTCTTCAAAGAGGGGTCCAGAACAGTACAGCTTCCCGTAACGCATCTTTTTTCATTTGGTAAGTTTAGCATATTACTTTTTTTTTTTTTTTTTGAGGGATGGGGGGGAAGATAAAAAAAAAAAAAGGAAAACTAGTATCACTAATATTTGCATAATAAACTTATCTAAAAATTTCCATGGTCAGGAGGTTTTGGAGGTGGTGTTTTTACTGAAGTTGATACTGCTTTTGTTAGTAACAAACAAAAAAGTAAGAAATGTGGGGGTTTTGACTAACAGATATAGAAGCACATAAGTCTCCTAGAAAAAAAATAATATCTGAAGATGTAGTGAGTTCCTAAATAATTTTATCTAATACATGAAAATAATACATCCTTTACAGGGCTTTCTTCAAGCAAAATTCTTTTAAATTCAACTGGCTTACTTTACAATGTACAGCTCCAGCACTTTAACCAAGTAAGAATACTACTTAATTTTTTTAAGTTAATGTAACCACTGTTTAAAGAATGTGATTTTTTTTCTTTTTTTTAATGTTCTAGATATATCAAGCTTTCAAAATTTATATAGAGAGCCACTGCCAGTCACTTGAAGGTAAATATAAGTCTTCTAAAGCATAAATTTATAAACCAAATGTTGCTGAAAATTCTCAAGACTGAAGCTGGTGGAAACAAAAGTCCTCTCAAGCAATGAGGTTTAGGCAGTACTGTTATTATTTACTCAAATGTCTCTGTTAATATCTCTCTTTTCACTTTTTGTTAAGAAGGTATAGCTCAAAGAAAATGTGGAATTAGTCCTCCTATGTTTGTTTTTCTTTCTTCCCAACAAAGGGAAGTTGAACTTTCAGCAGGTTTGTGCATTATGTTGAAAGTGTTTCTCAAAAATAGCACATTTGGCTAGGATTTTTATTTGCTAATTATGGGACTCAAATTTGAATGTTGAGCTACATAAGCTTAAACAAAATGGGATGCTAAAGGACTTTGTTTCAAAAAAAAAAAAGTGGTGGATTTATTAGCTTGAGGTTACAGCTATAGAAAACCAGAAGCTTTCTCATAACTGTTCTGCCCTTAAACACTGATGTCTTGCTGTCTTGTTCTGTAACAGCATGAGTAAAAAACATCTTTTTTGTACAATACTAACTGTGCTGATCCACATTGCAATGTCAATTGCAATATAACTGCAAGCCCAGTGATTCTGTCCAGTGACTGATATGCCACCTTTGTTTTACTTGCATTTTAGTTTTTGGAGACAGTTGCCGCATCTTGTTCTTAATTAATTTTATATTTTTTATTCTCTTCCATTTCAGAAAGAAAACCTAGTGTTTACAGACTTCATATACCCTGGTCACATGAAGACTCAGTAACTGTAGCAAAGTAAGGACTTTGACAATTACAGCTTACTACTTGATATGTATTTGAAGCATGTTTGCATCCTGTTGTGGTAATATTTCTGATATGAGACAACTTCTCCAGTCTTAAGTCTTTGCCTTCTGCATCTTTTCCTCATTTACTTTTCTTCCTTTGTTGACAAAGTTGTGCTGAATTTTTCTCAGAATAAGAATATCTACTGATTGTGTTTCATAGTTCTCACTAATTTTCTCAAAAAGGAAGTCAGATTTGCTGGTCTGAAATTCTCAGCATGATCTTTGACCCCCTCATGAGCGGGGTATAGAGGCTGCTCTGGATGCTGGCTTCTTCCCATAAGTCAGGGTTTCAATCACCCAGTAGCCCTAAGTTGCTTCAGCAGCATAGTCCTGACAAAAATGATAGGGCTTGAAATGTGTCACTCACGAATTACAGTTGAACAACCTGACTTTATTTTAGATGGTTGGAAAACTGTCTTCCTTATTTTAGAGGTCTTAAGGATACCTCCCTATTTCTCCCCACCGCATCCCCCCTTTGTTTTCTAACAGCGTAATACTTGCAGGAAGCTGAATTGTATTCTTGAGAATGTGTTTTCCCCATCTTGTCACTCAGTGTATTTACATGTTCTGTGAGGCAGTGTGTACACTAAAGCTAAACTTGTCTGTTTTCACTAGTACCATGCCCCTTGATAGTTCAGAGGACAGTAGGCTGGGAATGTTGTGTAGTTCTTTGTGACAGGATAAACAAGTTCATCGATATCATTTCACTCGTAGCTTGTGGTGGCACTTGCTGTACTAGATCTGCTTTACATGCACTTGTTGAAGACTAAGGCATGTTTGGCTTTCCTTCACTAGAAGGACAACAATTACCAATTAAATCTGCTGTTTCAGAGTTCCATCTTCTACTGAGATTTCTGCAAAACTGCATATTGCTCAGCCTGAAAATGACAGCAGGGTTCCAGAGCTGAATATTTACTCTTCCTCAGACTGTCAGTATGAAGTGAGTAATACAAATTTATTTTATAGCTAGTTTGCATTGCTGTATAACTTCTGCATAATTCAGGCTTAAAAAATGTGGCTAATTAATCAAAATAAATACTAAGCAAATCTAAAGGTGGGCTGTTTGGCCTTTTTGTAAATGTAGTGCATGTTACAAGTATTTTGCAACAGCTGGAGTAATACTGGAAGTTGGGCTCTCATTTCTAAGAAAAACTTTAAAGCATTTGTTAAAAAGTCAGTAGTAAGCTGTTGCACATTTTAGTTATGGGATTGCTGTCTTCTAAAACTCAAGTTGACTTATTAAAAATAAAAGTATTTTGTACTTAGGCTTACCATTGTATAAAATAATAAAATACTTCTTTTTTTGTATCAAGGTAGTTCTGAAGACGTCACTTTTACAGGTTCTTGGACAAGTAAGAACACTTTCTTATACTAGATTGTTTTTTATGTCAGTGGCATCTATAGAAGTTTTTCCTTCCTCCCTTTCCTGCTGTGGCACTTCTTGATGCCAAGAGGAACACTATTCAATGACCATTGAAAACCTTGTCAGTTGGCACAGCATCCCATCTGGATAAATGCCTGGCCTCAGTTTTCAGAGGAGTGCAAAAGCAGCCTGGCTCTAAAAAGCTAATGTAAATGTTGAACATTTGGCTTTGTGGTTAGTCGAGTATCCGTAGGTCGCTTTCTTGCCTGATGAGTCAGTAGTGTTAAAACTTTAAGATACATTTGGCATCAGCTACAAGTTAGGAAAAAAATCTAAGTAGATCCGTACACTCCTTTTCAACAAGTTTTCTTTGGTTATCAATGAAGAATACATTTCAACATTAGTATCAGTAAAAATAGACTAGTCATCTGCAGTTTTCTGATGCTAAAGAGTAATTAATTCACGAGCATCTAAGTGTAGTGCTGGAGTATTACTGGCAGGTTTCTCTATTTGAATGTATACATTTATATCGAGGATATTTCATGTTGTTATCACTTTAGAAAAATTTATGTCCTATTTGTTTATTAATCATGACTTGGGACAGTGGAAGCCAATTAGAACATACATGACATTGCTTCCAAAAATTCTTTCCCAAAAGCATATGTAGCTATATGCAGGTATTGCTTGGAAAGTGGCCTTTCAATTTTAAAATCTATTTTACTGAAACACCATTAATGTGCTACTGTATTCTTTTAATATTTGTCTTGACTGGAAAAACAGCATTCACTTATAATTTGGTCATTTATCAAAACACATTTGATTAGCCGTTTATGAGAGATCTGAGTGTTTTCCACATGTAACATTAATTGCTAATGGTAGTCGTCAAATACTTATGCATAAAAATGAGAAACTGTTTGAATCCTTTAAGAAAGATTTTTCTAATCTCGTTATCATGCTGGCTACATGATTGTGTGTGCATGTTTTTAATATATGTATATATATATATAAAAATTAAAAGTTATCCTTCTATCCTTGTCTTTCAGATAATAAGGTTCCATGGTGGCGCTCTTCCTGTCTATATTGTTTCTAATATTCTTCTTACTTACGGAGGACAATTGAGCACATTGATATCAACAGGTAGCTCCATAAAAAAAATATTTTTTTGTCACAAGTGTTTTTAGAGAAATTGTTTATCCAATTTACTGTTGAAAGCCTAGCTAGTTGTTGTGAACTTTTTAAGCTAAGTATCATTGAACTTGTGCAAGTATTTGTATTTATGCTCTTCAATTTCGGGTATTGTTTGTTGGTAGTTCTCCAAGGTCGTGTTGTAGCAGGATATTTCCTTATTATTTTACTCACCGATCATTCACAAAGAAGGGATTGCAGTTACACAATACTTTAGAATTAGTAGATGTCTACTCAAAAGTACATGTAAAAGTTTAAAAATATATTGTTAATATGCACGAAACACTTTATTTCTTGCATGAAGATGAGATTTGCAGACTTAACTTTTAGACATGTCTTCAGACAAAATGCATTTTTATTTAAGTTCAGGTGGTGAAGCTCTTGTGACAATTACCTAATATGAGTTGCCCAGTGAATAAGGGTCTTGATGATGAAGTATGCTGACATGCAGTGCTGTTATAAGACATGGTTATTTTGTTTAAAAGTAGACTTTCAAATCTGTCTGATTTTTTTTTTTGTGTGTGTGTATATCATCTTTGTTAAAGTTCATGACAAAATAATAACTATAGATGCTTTCTGTTCTTGATTCTAGGCCAGTGTTCAGACTTTTCCCTTGAACTAGTTAGGACAGCTAAGCCCTACAAAGTAGAACCTCTTATAAGCATTGTTGTGTTTCTGCAGGGGTGAGTTTGCATAACTTCTTTCTTTATTTACTTAAAGCAGTTTCCAAAACAGAAGTTTCAGTAAAACTATTGGTGGAGAGGAATACTATTTTATCTGTAGTCATTGTGAACCTGACTGATTTTGCTTGAAAGGCTGTAGTAGGAGGCATAGTTGATAGATATCTTACTGTAATGGCAATTGGAAGCGATAAGTAATACTACTTTCATGTTTTTGGCAGGTTTAACTGGTTTAGAGAGATATGGGAATCACTGTCACTACCAGAGGTGGAAGCTGCTGTACTGAGTAGTCAGGATGCATGGTTCCCCCTTGTGTCCCTGATTCTATTTCTTTTTGGGACAGGCATTGCCTACTGGAGTGGAGTATTTTTCTCTACATCTCTGAGACTCTTCTCGTCATTATGGTTGACTCTGATGAGGTAAAAAACCATTATGCTATACAATTATGCTCTTTTAGATGACTGTGAGCCTGTCCATTTTTTTCTGTTTGCTTCAGTGTGAGTGTCAGTGCTTGGGCAGACTGATTCTGCAATTTAGTTCATACATGATTTAGGACACTGGGGTTTATTGGTGTTAAGTATGAGGATTGCCTGATATTCCTTATTCCACATCTCCAAAAGGAAACATAAATGGCTGTCTTGTTTCCTTTACTAGCTGTTATACAGGTTTTCAGTTTGTTTTTGAGGAAAGCTTGTTGGGGAAAAGAAAGCAACTGAACTATTCCCTTTTCAGCAGCTCAAAAAATAAATGCATGTATTTAGAAAAGGGAATATAACCATGGCAATCCATTCCTCATTATTCGTATTGGATAAACTGCATTAAGGAATACAAGCAGGTTTGTAAAACAAAAACTTATTGGATGTTCACTTCATTCTACAAGACCAATGAATTTTATAGAACATGTGTAAGAACATGGAATTAATGTTTTTGCTTGTACAGGTGAGTATTCAAATACGAAACTGGGTTTAAAAAAAGCAAGGAAGATAAAAAGATTTCGGAAGAGTGAATGAGTAAATTGGATAACGTGCTTAGCTGTTTTAAAGGTTTGACTGTTCTGACATTGATAGCAGTCCTCAGCTAGATCTGAGCCAACTCTGTCTCCAGGAAGTCGGTTGGGATGCTCTTTACTCAGAAAACACCTGCTAAATGAACTCTTTCTGTTTTCATCAATAGCACTTCTGGTCTTATTCTACCAAATAATAGATCTGGCATCAGCTATTTCTTCTCAGCCTTCTTGTTCATAAATTACAGTGGATGCTTCAGTATTAGTTTTAAGTGACAAAGTGATGAACTTCTAAGTTTTGAAACTGCTCTTACTACATTTCTAAGGGTGTTAGCTTAATTCCTACTCTCCTCATTAAAGCTTTTGCTGGGTTCTGCAAACCCAGAGAATGTCTTGGGCAGAGGCAGGAAAGTAAGATTTTTTGTGTGCCTCTCTGTAAGTCAGGTGGTTCAATTCTAGTGCCTTGCACAGTTCTAGTACCTTACACAGTTTTTGATCTAACCCTGAATTTCTTGAAAAAAAATCCAACCCATTTATTTTCTGTAAGTCTCTCTAAAGTACGTAGTATCACTTGACTTTTGCTCAATGTTTGGAAATGATCCGATATAGACAGCAGCAAAGAATTTGTCACTAGCTGTCTGTGGAATTCTTTGTTCTAGTCAGCTAGGCTGCTTTTTGTGGTTATTTTCAATATTTGCTGCAAAGGCTTTTAAAATTATATTTTCCAAATAATGCTTTTTCTGTTTTCAATGTCTATTTTAATACTAGAATATCCCGTGAATATCCAAGTAGTACAGACTTTTTCATAGTTCTATTCCACTTCGTCCCCACTGCATTCCCCTCATTGTCACACCTTCCCAGCTCATCTTTGTCATTTCATGTTCATACTTGTCTGTTAGTTGTACCAGCTGGAATCTGGACACTTAAAATAAGCTTTTTTGTGTCTCTCAGGCTGTGAGCAAGCAGAAATTCCTGTCTAGGAAGAATGTTTTCACAGAATTAATCTTGGAGCCTTACTGTTGTATACTGCTGTACTGCCATTGAACGCTGCAGTGCATTAACATTTGCAGTAGGAGACGCTTTCATGATACAGCTGTGCAGTAATAAGATACTTGTTCTCTTGGCCCAGACAGTAGCTTAGTGACTGATGCAGATCTACAGTTGGTATTAGCTAATGTTTTACGTTCACCAATGTATCCTTTATATTCCCCCAATGAAGTAAAAATAATACATTAGTTACAGACATACATTCTAGAAGGCATAAGATTGTTTTGTTAGTGCAAAGTTGCTTATGTAGCAGTTGATGTGTATGTTAAAATTTGTCTATTTTTCTGCTGTTTAATCAATATTCAGGAACAATTTATTGTTTTCAGTCATTCACAAAACAGAATTATGCTTTGATCTTTGTAGGTGTGACACTGTTACAGAAGTACAACACCAGTTTTGTTTTCTTTTTTTAGGCCTACTGTACTTCAAAAAGATAAGTTGATTACACCCAGAAGACTCTGCGGGGTGTTATCCCTTGCTGTGCTTAGCTGGACCACTTGTGGTGCAGTTGCTGTCTTCATTATTTATCTTCAATACTTGTTTAAGGTACTGAAAAGCTAAACATTTTGAATTTATAACTGCATTCAAAATTTTATGTGCTTTGAATTAACCCCATGTTAAAAGCAAAAATACAGATTACTATTTTTGTGCTTAAAAGAAAGTTATTATTTGTGTACTTACAAAATAAGTTCAAAAAAGGCCTATCAGACTCTTCATGACTTTGTATTTTTTAGAATTATTTTTCTTCTTCTCGTAACACTTCTTCCAAAGAAATCTATGGTCCCATAGGCCCACCACAATAATGCACATAATTGCAATTTTAAACTTATGGACAGGTAATGTTATAAGATCAAAGACTAATAACTCTTTTGAAGAGAAACTTCAGCAAGGGAAGGTTTGGGAATGTTCTGTAGGATACTTTCTATCTTTCAAGACTTTTCACAAATCTTTATGGAGTAAGAGGAAGGAGGGTGGATATATTGTAGAATTAGGGTAGTCTTATTGTATGTCTAACCTGGTCCCTTGGGTAGTGCCACAAAGATCCATGCTTAGTCCCTGCCATTCAGTTTCCATGGTTTTCCTTGCATCAGAGTGTCGAACTTCTCTGATTCACCCTATGGTTATATAGCTGCTAAATCAGCTACTATACTTAGCTACTAGGGAAGCCTTGGAGCATGCATCTGGGAGTAGGGGCACAAAGCAGAGCAGCTTACAGGTGGTCTGAAGCAGGTAGGTGGCAGCTGAAAGCACAGCCTGAGAAACAGTGCTATCTCTAATTGAACTCCCTGTCACATAAGGTTACCCTGTGAAGGATGTTCCCATGCTGACATTACTTCCGCTTCTGCAGTAAATCTCTGACGTGGGACTTTTCCTGTGTGGCATGTTTATGGGTTTCTGCAGAAAGTGAAGTTGAACTGAATTAGCAGAAGGAGGTGAGGAATACGCAGATTTTCTGCTCTGTATTCTCTGCCCAGCACAGTGGAAGGGGAGAAAGCAGAGCAGCGTGAAGTTTTCTCTCTGTGCTTGGAAATCCTTCCTTTATAGAGCACTTTGGATGCTGCTGATGAGAAAGGCAGAGGGAGTTCTTGCATTGCAGCTCCACTGGGGCCCTGGAATCATCTAACTATAAAAAGGGACCAAAAAAAATTAGCCCAAACTTGTTTTGCTTCTATACCACAGCTTTTGCATGAAGAAACGTTGCTAAAAAAAGTGGAACTGTTTGTCTTACAGGTTATAAAACTGCATGTGAATGTAAGAGCAGAACAAAACATGCTCACTGAGGTATGGCTGTTTGTTGTTTCTGTTCAAAACTGTGACCAAAAATTGTTTGGCAAACCTGTGCATTATGAATTGCTATCATCTTGCCTGGGTGGTGTTAGGTTGGGCTGTGATGACTGGATGGCTGTAGTTTACTTAGTAAGTAAACTGTGTGCATGATGTGAAAGAAAAGCCAAGACATGAGTAGCCTGCTCTACCACGTGTGACTGTTGCATTCACTGTTCAAGATCACTGCAGTGTGAACTTGTCTGAAGTACATTTAAGAAGAAAACTTAGTCTCTGAATACATACAGAATAATAGGTTTTGTCTGAATTTTGGTATTTGATTATGCATGCTTTATCTTAAAAAAAACCATTAATTTCTAGGTAATAATCTGTACTACAGGTAAATATTTTTTCCAAATAGGTAGTTTGTGGAGTTTAGCGGATTTTTTTAATCAGGAGATGACAAATATGATTTATTAGATGGATATGGATTGTGACCCCAGTAAATCGGGAACTGTTTAAAAAGGAGTGAAGAAGCACTAGGTTTCATACACTGTGAATTTGTTTCTTTTTCAATTACTTTAAGGTATAGGATCAAAGACGTAAGCAGGTGTGGGTACAGGAATATAATAATTACCTGGTCCTTTTTGCAGACATAGAACATAGTTTAAAAAGCAATCTGCCAGAAAAAGTTGTTGATGGTATTATTTGGGTTTCTTTGAGTGGTTTTTGTGTGTTTAGTTTTAAATCCTCTCCTTCTTTCATCTTCGCATATTTTGTTTTGTTTCATTTGTGGGGTTCCCCCCCGCCCCCCCCCCCCGTCATTGGAAGTTAGCTTCTTCCGACTTGTTAGTTTATCTTTGTTATTTATTCCTACAGCTAATATTTTACTC
>JAVJGI010000064.1:1547242-1562765 GCA_035590275.1 Ibycter americanus
TTAGTCCTACAGCTAATATTTTACTCCCAGTTGCATTACCTCCTGTATATTTTTCCATTAATAATCATCTGTGATTTCCGCCTGCATACTCCTTTTATTCTGTTCTTTCCCCTTCTAGGAACTCCATTTCTTATCACTGCATTGGTGTCAGGGCATCTCCACTCTCCATTCTTTTCTTCCAAAGACAGATAAACTACTAGTGTATGAGAAGTTTCTGGTTAAATCTAGATGCTTTAAAACTGAACTACCAAACTTTGCTTTTGATGGCTTTTTGAGGGATAAATTGCAAATTTTCTTCTTAAGTCAGAGTTGGTATGATATTGTTAATGATAGTTTTTTCCCTCCTTCTCCCCCAGAACGGGTTCTTACAAGCCTGTGCATGTTTTTGTGACTTCTGTCTTTTATTTTCAGGATTCAGACCACTCAAAAGAAACTTCACAGAACTCCAGTATACGTACAGTCAAACACCAGAGTTTGATGGACAGTATTTCAGAAGCAACACAGTCTCTTCCCAACAGTACAACTGCTGAAGCCGTTAACAGTCTTAAGATACATGTTACAATTCTCAATTTATTCACGTGGATTGTGCTGCTGAACTTGCCATCTTTAATTTATTGGTTAAAAAATCTCAGGTACTTTGTTAAATTGCCAGTAAGGTGGAAGAAAAGAATATTAATCTT
Source organism: Ibycter americanus (assembly GCA_035590275.1). Classification (NCBI taxonomy): domain Eukaryota; kingdom Metazoa; phylum Chordata; class Aves; order Falconiformes; family Falconidae; genus Ibycter; species Ibycter americanus. The sequence continues at coordinate 1,547,923 of JAVJGI010000064.1, forward strand.
TGAAGATAATAAAAATTGCAACTGTTTGACTCTTTGCATAGAAAAAACCTACTATAATTAACAGAAGTCTTTGATATTATAAAGTAGCTTATAATGTAATCTGGCTTATGTTATAAGTAGGTGTTAAGTGAATCAGTGATACGTTGAAGAAAGTAATAATTCAGGAAGGATTTAAAATCAGGCTATGATGGATGCCAAATATATATTTCATGTATGTTTGTTGTTATTAGCGTATGCTTCTTCCCAACTGTTTGGTAGCCTAGTGTAGAAGTAACGTGCTTTTTAAACCACTTCGTTGCAGGTACAATGTTAGACTTGATCCTGATCCATGTAGATCTACAGCTATTATCATCGTATGCATTTTAGAAATTCTCATGAATTCAAGTACTTCAGAACTGAAATCAAGGTACTGTAGCCTAATACCCAATTCTTGTTTTCCTGCTTCTTTCTTACTACTTCCATTTGTGTGGTAAAACTTAATTTAATGTAATGGTTCAGCCTACATAGAGATTCATGAACTCATATGGTTAAATCTTAAAGACTAGGTAAAATGCCTGCAAATTGCCTGTACTTCAGCTAAGTGGAGAAAATCACCTGTATTTACCACATGGACTTAAATTAACTATTTTCTATCTAAACAATCAGTCGCACAAAGATGACATTCATAATTCATTGAATCCTTCCAAATGTTACAGAATCCTCACGTTTAGCAATTACTGTCCAAAAGTTACAAGGAAAAGTGAATTTTAAACCATTATAGTTATGTTCTTGTAACTCCTCCTTATGGGCACACTTTGGAAATGTAACATGCGTTCTACTGTGTTAAGAAGTTTAAAGCACTTGGTTTTGCTGACAGGTAGAGCATTTCTTGTTCGTTTATAAAATTAGTGCCTCGTGAAAGACAATAATAAGCATTGTAGTTTATCCTTTTGGCTAGTACCTGTTATCTCAAATGGTCTAAAACATTAAATCTTTCTTTGTTACAGAGAACTTATTTCTAAATTAATATTTAGAATATTTTTAACTGACATTTTATTAGCCTTTTTGAAAAATTGTTCTTGCTTATGCATCAATTGTTATTGCCCATTAGATCTATTAATTCTGTTTTATAAATTATCAAAGCCTTGAAGTCTAAAAATTATTTTTCAAAAGGAAGTAAAATATGGTATTTGCCTACCTTGTGCATGTATGTCTACAAAAATGGCAATTTTTTCTTTATATTCTTACAGTAAACTCTTGAAGATCGCAGCCAAAGTTCCACTCCCTTTGTCTGTTGCAATGTTGGCCTTTGGACGAATGCATTTATACAAAGTACCACACTTTGCAATGTTTTCTCTTCTTCTACATGTGCTGTGTTGTATTGTGTAATGTTCATTATACATACGAAGAACAGTGCAACTTAGAAACTTAACACTGGAGATGGGGAAAAATTCAACAAAGAAATGCCTAGATTAATATCATCAGTAGTTTACATTATGTGGGAAAGAGGACAGAACTGTGAATACTTTGAGAACTTCGTGGTTTTGTTCATGTTGCTTAGAAAGATTTCATGGTGTTTATTTCCTGACTGTGAAACTTACTTAACTCTGTGTGTGTGTGTGTAAGCACAGAAATGATATCAGTGTAACATCTCAATCCGTTTGCCTTGTAGACACTTCAATTTTTCACTATACTTCTCTGTTGAAACAGACCTTTCTTTTTTTTTTTTTTTTCCTTTTCCACTCACTATGTTCTGAACGTATTCAGTGCGTATGTTCTGAACTTGCATCTCTTGCAGGTCTAAATTATGCTGGTTAAAACTCAGTATGTTTCAAGGACACTGTGACTATCACAAAAACTCCACAGCCACGTATACTTATAATTGTTTTATGCCACATTTGAAAGCTGCCACAGTTGTGTCTAGACAAACTAGAATGTACTGCTTATATAGAACTGTTATTTCTATCAAATCATTTGTTCAATCAGTGTGAGTTGAACATTTGTGAGATTATTGAAAGTCTTACACATTTTACTTTTTGTGAGAGTGAGAAAACAACAATAATCTGTGTAGCTTTCTATTCAGGAAGGATACCAGCAGATTCATAAACAATTTGCTGTAATGTTGTTTTAAAACATTGTCAGTTTTCTCTGGAATTTTGTCAATTCTGAGACTACTCCTTGGACCTTGTCCATATGTAGAAGCTAGCAAACGATGTATGGTGTGAGTTTACAGTGCAGCTGCTGTACCGCACTATATCCAAGTAGGCAAGGCAGGTTTTTTTCCTATTGTAAACAGAGAATCAACCATCTCATAATAGATGTCCATACATGAAATTAATATGGAATAGTTACAACACTGTAAATTCATGCCCTGCCACACAGGGCTAACTTCCTCACGTGGACAAACTCTTAGTAATAGTGGGAAATACTGACCATAATTATTAGCTCTGTAGAAAGTATTATCTTAGTGCCTAGATGCTACAGTGACTGCCATTTATAATAAAGCCTAAAATAACTATGTGCAAGGAATTCTGTCCCCTGGGTATGTGTTTTGCCAACAGAAGAAATCTCAGTAGCCATTAGGTTAAAGTGATGTATTGATTCTGTGTAGAGATGAGCCTACTACTTGCTTCTGTGTTAGCTGTCTCCGCTCTGTCCGAGATACCTGTTATCTTCATATGAAAATACTAGACCAGCTTAATCATCTTATATGAATAGTAAGAGGAAATCTGCTACCCAGTCAATCAAGTATATTCTTGATATAGCAGTACAGCCAGCCTGACCCATTAATTTTATCGTATCTCATTAATCTTGCCTGAAGTGCCTCAGTTAGTTCTAGCGCGTTATTAGGGTCAATTCATTTGAGCTGGCTGGAAAGCCTTCATTCACACAGTGACTTTCTGAAATGAAGGACAAATGTGAAGCAAGCACGTGTTTTGTCTGCTTATATCCAAGTCAGCAGTTCAAGTTATCACTGAGTCATTAAAACTGCTTTAACTGAGTAAGGCTATTGTAGTTAACCAAACCACTGTCACTGTTATCAGTTATCTATATGCTGGCATTCTAAGTCTTCACCTTTTCTAAAAAAAGGTTCGATTATACGCAGTGTTTGTAAATCAGAAAAGTTATTTGAATTGATTATGTCTTGATACTTTCTAATCAAATGTATGCTACAGTATATGTATATAAGAATTTGTGTGTCTAAATATACTTGTAGCTAAATCTACCAGTTGGTTTAACCTAAAAATTGCTGTCCAGATATAGAAGAATAGAGTAGTTTTTCTACTTTCAAATGTCTGTGAATAAAAGATGGTGGCAGAACTGTATGGGGGCTGGTAAAAGGCTGTCTGTGAAATGTGCAGGGTCTGATTTCTGTGGAAGATAATTTTCCTTGGCCTTCACGGTCCTTTTGGCTTACTACTGTCTTTAACTTCTGATTTCGTTTTGCTGTCTTAATGGGCTCTTTATGCACAAATCCATTTGTTGGAGCTGTTGGTGGAATAAAATAATAACCAGAAGAAGGAGAGCAAACAGTCTCTGCATGTAGTAGCTTCCAAAATCTGCCACAATGTAAAACTTACTGAACTACAGCAGCATAGAATAACACCGATTTTTTTCATTTAATGATATTTTTAAAGCTGGGAATTGTATTGATAGTTGTTATCACCCTTCATGAAATAGGTTACAGAATCTTGCATAGATTCCTGGCTGATTTTCAAGCTGGAGGTAGGAATAGATATAAACCTGAGTCTAAGATCCCAGATGACAGAATTTATCACAGCTCCCTTGAGGCTCCCTTTTTTCAGAGATGGTTTGCCTTCACTGGGGAAAGGAAGGGGAAGTCTTACTGCTACTTTGGATTTACATGCGTTCTGTGTCATTTGCTACATGAAAACTGTTCTCAGAGATGCACTGATTGTGGACTCTGTAACCTCAGCTGTTTGAGACATTAGGTGTCTTAATCCCAACTAGATTTTTTATATAATCAGTGAAAGGGGACTGGATTAGAACAAGTCCAGAGAACAATTTGTCCCATTCTAAGTGAGGATGAATTATCCCACTTGCTATGCTGAAAAGGACAAGATTTTTTTTTTTTTTTTTTTAACAGCCTAGACTTTTTTTCAGGTAAAATACAATGATAGTTTGTTGTTACTTCTCCAGAAGAAGCTTTTGTTATGAGAATCTCTAGTTCTGCCACTGTTCACAGTTACAATCTCAGCAGAAACATAGGCTAACCCAGTATATATACTTTTAACTGTATTTATGAGGAAGTGTAAATATTACTGAAATATCTTTTATTATGAGTAAGCTGCATTTATAAAACAGCTTTTGACAATTGTATTCTAACATCTCTTAGTACCTTTAACTAAATTAAAGTTCCAGTTTATTCTTTAAATTTTAGATTATCTAGGCTGTGTTGGGAGAGGCTCCAAGACACAATTAACTTGTAATGGATTAGACCTCTGCTCTCAAAGGGAAGGTTTCTATTAGCATGCAGACCCAAATTCTGTCGTTCTCTCCTTTTTCAGAAGTGGAGGTACTAATTTGGCAAAAATACTGTTCTTCATCCATGTGAATGTTCACCACATTCAGATGGAAATTATGCCACATAATCGAGCCTTTAGGTTGAGATTAAGCCACCATTTTTTGGCTTGTACCTCAGGATGTATTCAAAACAAGAACTATTTGTGTGGCTCTTTTCTGATTTTCTTTTTTTATAAGCTATCAGAAACAGAATAAGAAAACAGGGTAAGAACCTAGAGAACCAAATGTTACTAATTTTAGGTACAGCATATCTGTACAGCAGAATCTTTGGCAGGGGCAGGGGGAGATTTAATGCAAGCTTTTAGTGATGTCTCCTTACCTTGAATTGCTCTTGAGGTCTATAGTCTTTTCTGGTTGATATGATCAAACGTGTTCCTCATAGTCTTATCACGCTGCAATCATAATAGCTACACCTGTAGCTAACAGTTCGTAAAAGGTCTATATCTGGTAAGGAAAAACTGTTACCTCTTAACTGGCGTTACCAAATGTACCTTGAAACTGAATGAATGAATGTTGTCCAAAGGTGGTATTTTCAGTTTTGATTTAAAAGTTGGTTGCCGTATGTCATGTTCCAGCATCCTGTTAAAAGGAGGATTGGTTTTTGGAGTTTTGATTGTGGTTTTGTTTGTTTTGTTTAAAAATAATATTGCAGTACCTGGAATTTAAGTTAATATTATTTGTAATGTTTTGAGTGAGCTGGTACATGTAGCCATTCATTCCAAAATATTAACTTGCTAAGTTTTAAAACAAATAACCCAACAAAACCCTAAACAGTGTAGTAGTCATATGTTGCAGAAAACATAGAGGCTGCCTGTATGTCTAAGTGAACTTTTCAACTATAACCTAATTAGGCTACCTTTAAAGTCAGCATTTAAAAAAATAAGATAAAATGTATTGATACTTAAAAAACCCAAAAAGCACTGTTGCATACGTCAGTATTTGACACGAAGTCTAGTTTTCCATGTGTTTGCCAGTAACAAGGTTATGAACTTTTTACTTGACTTTTTTCTGAAATCTGATACATCTGCTTCTAAGCTTTGACAGGAGAGGATAAAGTCGATCATGTGCTGTGAATAAATGTAAACATTTGAGCAGCTTTCATTTGATCAAGTTTATTTCAATACGGTGATAAGTGTGTTTAGATTTTTGTCTTACTGAGAAAAACCCAGCCATTTACAGACCTTCATACTCTTGAGTTACTGAAAATGTTTTTAGAAGTGGTTATGGTGTCTGTACAATAATTGTACTGCTGTTTTAAGTCACTAAGCTACTAGAAAATTTTTAGCTGTAAAACAAACTAAATTCTTAATGCTTACTTTCCATTTCATGATGAATGTTAGTCACTTAATTTAAAGCTTTGGCTTTTTACATCTCTCTTTCTGGGAGGTAATCAAGCTAGCTTTTATAAGCAATTAGCACTGTACTGGAAAAGGTTGTAAAACTTGCATCGCTGTTACTTTAGGGGAGACATGCTTTTGTCACCAAAGCTACATGCTGTTCTTGTATACCTCTGGAAATGTGTGCCAATGAATGACAACTGAAAACAGATTCATTTTTATGTTGAAGTAAAACGGGTTTTCTACCTTTTGTTAGAGCCAGAACTTTAAGCTAGTGTTCATAATAGAATCCTTAAAATCTCTAAAAGCTTATTTGAAAACCTTTTACAAATATTTTATTTTCTGATGTATATTCTTATTTACAGAAGAATGTATTTAAAGCTTTTAATCAGCTCATTTATTTTAAAGCTTAAATAAAATACGTACATTTCATCTTGTTAATAAACATTACTGCTTTTAAAAGTAAATTTTAAGCACTTAAGGAGAAAACTCTATAGCTCTTACTTAAGCAAATCTGCCCAGCACCTCAATTTTTCAGGTATCTAAGCACATAGCTGCCTCAAATATGTGCTTGTTGCCTTGTAGCATGAAAACCTGAGTCAAAGCTGTGATGATTTGACTTCAATTTTGCTTAAGATTTAGGGTCTCATTCTGCATTCTTAAATACTCACACTGTCATAAACAAATCTTGTAAGCATGGCCTCTGTACAGTTATTGGCAGGTTGCAGTTTGGATTCTGTAGGAAGCTGTATGGTATCAGAGATAGTTTTGTGTCTATAAAAGTTGGGAGTGGCGCGCACAAACTTCTTGTTATTTTGCAGCAGAGCATTCCAGTTCCTCCTTCCATACACAGGTATCCTTGGTTTGCAGTATCCTGCCGCTGTAGTACAAAACACAACAGTAATAGTAGGCACCGTGACTGACCTAGTAAACTTAAACAGCAGCTGTCTTGTACACTGTTGTTCTGTTGCAGTTTGCGTGTTTGAAATACCAGCAAAGACTTTTTTTTCCCTCTGACTTAAATAATTTCAGGGTATATATATTAAGTATCGAACATGCAAGTGTGTTGATTTTTAGTTTTACAAAATGTTAAGTGCACTATTTGGGGATCAGTTCAGGCTTCAGTTATTTTCCACTTACGTCATGTGAGACTGCAGCACCTGACAACTTAAATATTTTACAGAAGTCTACAAGTAGTAGACATGACGTGTAATTAGAGTGCCAGACCAAAACTGACATGTGAAATTACCCACTGTGACTTTAAACTTGTAGCTTTCTAGAGCAAAAAAAACAAAACAAAACAAAAAACCAACAAAAAACAACTGTGCCTTAAACCAGTAAATTAATACACGCTAGCTGTAGCCTGTGGACTTCTGTAGCCTTATATTTGATTTTTGAAGTTGACCAAATATATGTGTGGACCATTCTGAAACCTGGTTTGGGGAAAATACTTCAAAAAAATTTTGACCCCCTTTTTACACATACAGAAATGAAGATTTATGACAAGTACAGTATATTTGTGGTTTGGAATCACACTAACCAAAGTCCAAAAGCTATAGCTGAATTGATTTCTCAAGTTTATTGTGACAAAAAGAAAAATAAGGAAGGAAAACTAGTCTCGTGTCTGTCTCATCTTGGAAGTGTGTGTGTCAAATTTTTTAATAAATGTTGTTCTTTAGTTTCTTCAAAGTAAAACCCAAAATTCTCTAATTGTAATTTAAGCAAAATATTGTATTTAAACCATTGAGTATCGATATTTGTGCCAGTGTGAGAGGAAAACTGAATGGGGGTGGGGTGGTTAGTTCTATTTAAGCTTCAGAAGTTTTGAATAATGAACTTCACTTTTTTGGAAAAATATTCCTATCTAAAACTCTGAAAGGTTTTAGGAGGGGAAGGTTTATACATTCTGTTCTTCTCAATTCATCAAAGAAAACCAGAAATAGTCAAGATCTTAAAATCTTGTTTTGATATAGTAGAAGGATTTCTTATGTATATTTTTTAATACAAAGAACAGCCACTGGCTTTCCTTATGTGTCTCTACAGGATTCTTTGTATGTTTTGAACAAAACCTCACAAATTGTGACTGTTTTCCTCCCAGTACTAGTACTGTGTAACACTGAATCTTGAATAAAGATGCCATCTCAAAGCTTCTCATTGGACTCTGGATATTTAGATATGCACACAAAGTGACTGCATGTCAGATGATCACAGTAATTGTTTGAAGCAATATAAATCAAAGTTATTAACCTTTTATTGAGAACTAACTTGAACCTGGCTACTACAATGCTGCTGACACTGTGGCACAACAGATAACACGCAGTTTTTGTGTGTTCCCTGTTACTTCTGTATGCTAGTTTAGAGCTTATAAAAATTCTCATTCTGGTGACCTAGCTGCTTTCTTTTGTGATGATGTTGTTTCAGTAATCCTAGCCATTGTTAATTTCCTAGCTACAGGTGTATTCTAGTATTAAAATCATTGAGAGAGCAGAACTACCTGTAAGGCCTGTATGTACAATGGTTAGTCTAGAAGAACTGTAGCCGAGGCTTAGTAACTTGATTCTCTACTTAGCTTTTAATTGTGTTTTCAAGCCCAAAGACAGAATAATGTTGGCCCAAATACCTGTTTTGGGTAACAGTGGGGGGGTGTGCGCTCGCACTGTTTTTTTGTTTGAAGAGGACTTAAAACTTTGAAGAACACATGTAATTTTGGAGAAAATCTATTGCTTCACAAGCAACGGGTTTTACTTGTTTTTAACTTCCTCTTTTTCAGTTCTTACAGAGCTAGTGTAAATCTGGTGTTGTAGGTTGAGCTAACTCTGAATAGTTACAGGCGTCTAGAGATGTTGACAGGGTCTTACCTAGAACTGTTTGAATAATGCTATAATAAATTATTGTCCTTATTAAAATGTTTATAACTGAATTCTCAGATACAGATCATGCAATGCGCAGTAAGCTTTGGCAAAGGTCTTGTCTTGTGAGATGCTGAGAAACCTTGGAGAATAGGTATCTTCAGCTCATGTTGAAATTGTTGAAAGCTGAAATCTCAGAATCTTTAAAAGCTGTGCTTTTAGATACTGGTACTTTTTTGTTGAAGTAGAGGGCAACTTGAGTGGGAGCTGCTCTGGGATGTTTGTATTCTGTTTGATGGTTTCCCTGTCTGCAGTATATGCTTCACTTTTTTTTTTTTTTTTTTTTTAACCTAAGTGTGCATGACTTAGAGTACACTGTATAGCATATGCTTTGCTAAATAAACACTTCTGTATATTTTTGTATGGTGTTCTAACATGGTTGCATTAGTACAAATGGTTGTAATTCACAAAAAGTGCCACTTACCGGTCATACTCTGTAGAGTGTTGTGAATGTTACCTGTACTTCTGTTGTACAAACACGCTAATGAGTGTCGTGATGAATGTTTGCCTTTAGTCTTTGCTCAGGTACTCATGTGGAGCAGTTTGGTGCTTTTCCTTCTAACTTGTAATACTTGGGATTGTAAGCAGAAAATAAAACCAGTAAACAAAAGCATTGTGGTTAGAGCAGTATTTTAAGTAACAGATCCTTTTTTTCACATCTTGAATGCAATAAATATCCTACTTGATGAAGATTCTCTCAATATCTTAACTCACGTACCTTAGGCTGTTATACCTGCCTTACTGTCATGAATGGGAAATGCAATAAAATGGAAAATATTTGGTGAATAATATAGTTTGTATAGAGCATCATATGTATAAAAATTGTTCTCAGCTAAACTAATATGTTTTAAATTTTTACCTTTTTGAAGTAACTTGCGTGAAACTGAACAAACAACGCTATGGGCATTTTCAGCTTCAGTACAATTTAATTCAAACATACATGAATATTACTTACTGTGCCATAAGGGCTATATAATTAGTATAGCCACTTTCAAAAGATTCAGTTTACTGAAGATGTGTGTCTACATACCTAATTTGTCAAGAAAACCTAGTGCTTCAATTTGGCTGCATTAAAAAGGCAGCACACTAGCTTGGAAAGCATTTGTTAAACTAGTTACTGGTCGCAAAGGAGGATGCAATTTTGTTCAATTAGTGTAACTATACTAATGGTATTTAAATATGACTGTTCCAATTATATTTGACTTTCACTGAAGGAAAGAGCTATAATGAAATTATTTAACAAAAAAACCTCCAAAACCAACCACCCCAAAACCCACACATTAAAATGAACACTAAGTCTAAACAGACTTTTCAATCAGTTTCTCAAACACTTTTAGCTCAGGAAGCAACAATACAAATTTGTAGCCTTCTGTTTTTAAGACAGCTCACAGAAAATATGCTGATTGTATATCTTGCATATCTGCATGCTTCATCAGTCAAACCAAACTCCCTAAATTCTTGCAGTAATAAAATTTGTTTCAAATTTACAGATTTCTTTGGTATGTTTTACTAACATATCCCCCACTTTTTTTTTTTTTTCCCCTTTCTAAATAAAAGTAATGAAAGAATTGGAGTGGGGTGGGTGTGTGTGGAAGAAAACCACCTGCTGTTCTGGGCTTTTTTTACCTTTTTTTTTTTTTTTTTTTAAAGCTAAATAAAGAACTAAAATCTAATCCCAAATTGTAAACTGAGCCTTTTCCCTTTTCTGTCACTTCCTCTAGTGGAACGTATTTCTACTTCTGGTTGACTTAGAAGGTAAATTACACACAAAATTAAAGTAGAAATAAATATCTACCTAGAAAATCAATGAAGTTCCTTTGCACTGGGACCTGCCTTTTTATAAGTTCTTCTGTTGCTGCTGCTGTGCTGGTTCATGGGTCTACTCACTGGAAGTTGTCTATTATGAAAATTAATTGATGGCTTTTGATGGATTTTCTCTTGTGTACGTGTGGATTTTTTTTTTTTATTCCAAGTCTGTAGAATAACATAAAAGCTGGATAAATTGACTTGTGTTTTTATATGTTACTGCGGTTATGAAAATAACACTGCTAGGATTTTGTTTAGTGTGTTGCTAGTGAGGTTTGGATGTTCACAACTTTGCCTGCCTGGAAGGGTCGTGTTATGTTTTTGGTTTGCTTTCGAAGTTTGAACACAAGACGGACATAAAACTTCTAGTCAGAAATAAACATCTATAATCTGGAATAAGTTAATGGCCAAAAATCTTTAGTTTTAACATGTCTATTTAGAGATCTACTTTATGTGATACTAACTGAAGTATCATCTAAATAGCGGAGAGTGTAATGAAATCATAAGAAAAAATCTGAGCAGCTTTTAGATGAAGAATGCTGTAAATAAGGCCAAGGTTAATTAGCATAGTCCTCCTTGCAGTCTTTGTCTCAGTTTCTAGTCTGACAGGAGGATAATGCCTGCCGATAAAATCAGGGTAGGAAAGCAACACTTCCATAAAAATATTATGGTTTTGGACCTTGAAACAGATCTTATATTTCCCTCTCTCTCTCTCTCTCTCTCTCTCTCTCTCTCTCTCTCTCCAGCATCCAGAAAATGATCTATACCTCATCTTACTCAAAAACCATTCAACCAGCTGTAGTTATCTGCTAGTCACCCTGCCAGTGATATGGCTAACTACTTTTCATTAAAAGTAATATTTTGATACAGCTCTGCTATCTCTACTGGGATTTGTTTTTAACTTACTAGCGATTTTCTGCAACGCGGATTAGGGAGGAGGAATTTGCACTGCACTGTTCGATAGCAACAGGTCTTAATACTCTTAAGGATGAAATTCTCAAGGGTCTTTATGTCATGGATGGAAATGGAATCATTACTGTATTTTTGAACTCCTGCTAACGTCATTGACACCCACCTACAGTCCACTAGAAATATAAGTGCAGAGATCAGTTTGTTCACAGATTACAAGGAGACTAACCAAGAAGGGGCAAGTCAGAGCCAAATTCACTGGTAAGCTTTATTTTAAAGAACGTGAAAGGGAGAATTATTTCTTATTTTCTTTTTTTTTTTTTCGCCTTCAATTTTTGCCTTCAATCAAGTTTTGAGATGGGTCTCTAGTTCATTATGCCAGGCTGTATTATTATTGTTCTTATTAATATATGTAGTACACTTTTATTTCATGCAATTTTAAAAATGGAGCTATCTGGATCTCAAGCCATATTTTTGCATTCTCCTTGGAGCACACAAAGATCTGATGCTGTTACTGATGAGCCAATGAAAACGGCTGCATGTAGTAGCAACTGTAAATTTACAAATGTAAATATTTTATGTTAAATGTCATACTAGTCCCTCTCAAAAATAAAACCCGGTGTCTAGGAATAGCTTTAGTATGGGAAACAATTCTTTAGAATAATTTGTTCTACCTTAATATACTAGGAAAACGAAAAAAAGTTGCTAGCACACAGATGTAATCTGCAGGAGGCAGATCTTCCTTGCCATGCATAAATTATTTCCAGCACTCCACTGGATTGTCATGCTTGCTGTTTGTTACCAGTGACAGCTCTGTAGGACTTAAGGAGTCTGGTTCGTTGTCCTTCTTACAGATAGTCTGTTCATCTCTTCAACATGTGGAAGGTGGTCCTCCTGGGTCTATACACAGTATTGGCTGTGAGAGGGCTGGCAAAGGGTGCTCCTTTCCAACCAGAAGAAAAATGGAAGCCTCTAGACAACCCTAGAAACAGAGACCTGGTAAGGAAATGCTGCAAGAAAGATAGCCTATGTTTTGTGTGGGGGTTTTTGTTTTCCATCATGAGAATTTCTGTCTTCTAAATTTAAAGGTAGGAGTGGTCCTTTAAATGTAGCATTAGTAACTGTGCCCTTTGTATAGTCAATAACCACAACGGGATGAGCATTCTTCAGTCAAGATGTACCCCTTAACTGAAGAAACATTCTCGGTCTGCAGTAGTGCATAAAACTTCCTTCTGTCTCCGTCCAGCGGCTTTAGGTTTTTAAAAACGCACTTTGATTACACAACCACTTGCTGTATGAAACAGAAGAGGAGTGATGTTTCTCTCCAGTGTGTACTCTGTTGATTGCATGTTGTTTTGTCTTGTGGAAGTACAAGTAAGTTTGCATCTGACACATTGTCATGAATAGCGGCTAAAGATCTGAAAGTTCATTACAGCTAAGCAAATACCATTAAGAGAACATTTGCAAGATCTTATAAGAAATTTGCGAAGGAACCCCCCCCCATTTCCCACAATTTTTCACCACTGTTTTAAGAACCATTAATTTCTACTTTTATGCAATCTGAGGGGCCAGTTCAAATCAATTGCCCACTGTTGCTAACTCTTCAGAGAGCATTTCTCTTAGAGAAACATGTAACAGAACCCTGCAAGGGTTTTGCTGTGCCTGTTTTGTAAGGCATAAAGTTTGAATCCTCTGTGGTTCAGTGGGGAGCATCGGTGATGAGTAAACAGTTGGACGCTGCGGACATTTGATGGAGCAGACATATCTGAATTATTTTGCCTATATTGTACCAGTTTATGATCAAAATAGAGGATTTCATCCCACACAGGAACAAATATTACACCTACTTTTTGTCAGTAGAAATAATTAATCTCTGTTTGGCATGCTCTATTTTCACATATGCAATATGTTCAGTTTTTCAGAACGCTCCAGGCTTATTTTTCGGGCAGGGGTCTCGATCTCAGAAAGTTTCCAGCGACTTTCACTATGAACAATGAAGGACCAAGGCCCGTCATGTTCTACTCGGATCCTATTGCTTCTGCATTTGCAGATTATGAAGAAAGGAAAAATTCTTTTCTGAATTATTTCAAAGGCTGAAAGATGCTGCTGACCGAGGTAAAAGAGGATGCCTTTTCCTCTAATGTTACATGTAACCAAGTGAAAGATTTGGATTCAAGTGATTCTCACCTTCTGTCTGAAGTATAAAAACAACTCCTTTTTCAGAAGAAATTAAAAACGTAGTACCTTAACTCTTGTCTAAAGTTGGTTTAAAATTGTTGAGGTCGAGATTTGTAAGGTATTTACTACTTTGGTAAAGTAACACATGGTGCTTGTGCAGACCTATATAGACCATGGTTTTTTCTTTTTTCCTTTTTTCTTTTTCTCCCCTTTTTCACGTGGTGAAGAATTCTGAAAATGTACAAATAATACAGAATGCAGGTTTTAAGTACTTGATATCAGTAAAATTATAAATTGAGGCTAATGGTTTCCCGTGATATATGTATATTAAGAAAATTAATTTAGACAAGATATTGCAGTAACAAAGCATACGTTATCTTTTACATCTTTATCTACTCCTGCCATTTTCCTTTTCTACCACCAAAATTAAAAGTTGATAAAAGGATTGCACCTCTCCATAAATATGAAATAAAGTTAAGGTGGGTTAAGCCTGCATCATTAGTAAATCCAGCCTCAGCTACTTTATGCATAACCATACCCTGTAACAAATAAATCCTTTTATGTCTCACTTTGAGAGCCAGCGAGTACTGGGAATTCTGAGGAAAGATAAATCATTGTTTTCTCCCACTTTACAAAGAGTTCAAGATTTCAGTAAGATTTGAATCTAAGCCTTTTTAAAGAGATTAATTTGTAATCAATATTCAGCTTAGGATTTTGAGCTCTGCCCTGCTCTCTGCCTGCTTAACCACATCTCTTTTTGTAATTGAAAGCACAGCTCTGCTATTCTTATCATCATGAATCATGGTGACGACCGCACCCAAATATTAACAGCAAGTTCTCTTTCTGCCAGGGAAAAAAACCAATTTCACCACACCGTGGGCATCGTGCATGACACATGAAAAGGGCCTTTAGAAGCGGTGCTGGGGCTCTACCAGGTGTTACTGCAGCAGGGAGAAAATGACTGGTGGAAGTAATTTTTGCTGGGTAACTCAAATGATCACAGTAGGTCTTTTCAGTGTTCAAAACTGTTTTCTGGAAGGCCTGCTGCGCTCACCTGGGGTATTAGCCAGTGTTACCAGGTCTGCGTGTGGCTGCTGCCCGGGTTGCATATAAATACTTTTGTATTTGTCTCAGATCTTTTCTCTTTTTTCTTTTGGGGGGGGGGGGGGGGGGGGGGGGG